>CM036634.1:2177555-2777555 GCA_020746105.1 Trogon surrucura | reverse complement strand
TGTATCCTACTTCTCACCAGAAGCAGCCACGTTGTAAACCGTCTTCCTAAAAGGGAGAGACGAGCTGCAGATGTTCTGTTACCCTCCTCACCAACAGAAAACTTTAATCCACACTACTGCTGTTTCTGTCTTCAAAACAGACGTCATCTCAAGCCGAGCAGCTTCTCAGCTAAGGAATCTGGTGATTTCATTAACCAAAAAGCTAGAAATAAAACTGAACTGGGAGAAAACAAAAGATATTATCATCAATGGCATGAAAGGACATCCAGTAACAGGAAGGAAAAATAGCTTCTTTGCTACCAAACGCACTGCTCAACCTGCCAGCCTCCGCCTATTCCTTCTGCCCATGAGTAAACAAGAAGTTGGCCCAGGGTCCTTCCTAGAAGGACCTTCCAATGCTGTCTTTCAGTAAACTGGGTGGATCCTGAACCCTGTAAATATCCTGAATTCTGGGTCGAGGCCGTCCACAAGATAAATACAAATGTCAGATCTGAGGAGTGCCCTGGACTCAAGTCCAATGCAAATATCAGTAGTGGGACTTCATCCTGGCCTTGTGCTTCATTTGATGATTATCTGCACCGCCTGCACAGATATCTGTAGTCAAACTGGCCAACGATACAGTGAAGAGAGGATTAGAGGAAAGCCACAAGTCAGCTCAACACCTCTCTACTTCAGCCAAATGTTTCCCTGCCTTTTACCCCCCGCCCACTCTGCCACATGAAGAAAGGTAGCTCCAAGACAAAGGCTCCTAAATCAAGTGGGAGAGGCAGTTAGCTGCAGAGTTCATGTAACAGGATGCACAACAAATTATAATGTTACCTGAGAACACAGTCCTGAGGAAGAGAAGCTGAACGGGGTTCCTCTGCATCCCCGCAGCACGGAACACAAGGCGGGTGTGAACACAGGCTCCCAAAACTCACATTCTCCTCAGGGCAAACAGGTATCAACTGTGTATAACGTACATTTTACGCAACACACCCTCTAGTTTGGAGGTGCTTTCAGTCCAGACTAGCTTACCTGGCTGAGACAGAATTATTTAGAAGTTCAACCACGTTTTCACTCATCATGGAATGTTTATCTATGTTGGTTTGAGAATGAAGAAAAGATCGTCCAGGTCCTGATAGTCCTCTGAGGCCTTCCCACAGCTGCTCCACATTGAGTGGGAAGACACAGCTAATGCGGTTTGTCAAACCAAGTTACGGGATATTCCTCCTGACACACAGGGCAAAACAGAGAAACAGCCCCAAGAGTACAGTACTTCCATCTGAATGTTCCCGTGGAAGGGTAGACTAATACTGTTGCGCAGATCTGGGTGTGAAACTTCACAAACAGACGAACAGAGACAAATCCTCAAATTTTTTTCCAAGTCACACATGAAGTTATGAGCAAAGTCAGAGAGAGAACTTCAGGGGGTTTGATGGCAGAAGGCAATTCCTTCCTTCCCCAAATGCTGACTTGTCTGCGCTTTGGACATCTTAAAAAAACCCCAACTCAACAGTTTGGAATTGTTTCACCTATTGGGCAGTCTTTCTAACAAGACCCTGCCCAACACCTCGGAAGAGGACTCTTCCACCAAGTGCACGCGACGCCCTGGGAAGGTGCTGGCAGCCCTGGTAAACAAGCCATGCCCCAGCAATCATAGAATCATAGAATGTCAGGGATTGGAAGGGACCTCGAAAGATCATCAAGTCCAATTCCCCTGCCAGAGCAGGAATGCCTAGACTATGCCACACAGGAACGTGTCCAGGCAGGTCTTGAATGTCTCCAGAGAAGAAGACTCCACAACCTCTCTGGGCAGCCTGTTCCAGTGTTCCGTCACCCTCACTGAGAAGAAGTTTCTTCTCGAGTTTAAGCAGAACCTCTTATGTTCCAGTTTCAGCCCATTACCCCTTGTCCTATCAGTGGTTGTCACCGACAAGAGCCTGGCTCCATCCTCGTGACACTCACCCTTGATATATTTGTAAACATTAATGAGGTCACCCCTCAGTCTCCTCTTCTCCAAACTAAAGAGCCCCAGCTCCCTCAGTCTTTTCTCATAAGGGAGATGCTCCACTCCCTTAATCATCCCAGTTGCCCTGTGCTGGACTCTCTCCAGCAGTTCCCTGTCTTTCTTGAACTGAGGGGCCCAGAACTGGACACAGTATTCCAGATGGGGTCTCACCAGGGCAGAGTAGAGGGGAAGGAGAACCTCTCTCGACCTACTAACCAGCCCCCTTCTAACACACCCCAGGATGCCATTGGCCTTCCTGGCCACAAGGGCACAGTGCTGGCTCATGGCTATCCTGTTGTCCACCAAGACTCCCAGGTCCCTTTCCCCTACACTACTCTCTAATAAGTCATTCCCCAACTTATACTGGAACCTGGGGTTGTTCCTACCCACATGCAAGACTCTACATTTACCCTTGTTATATTTCATTACATTTTTCCCCGCCCAACTCTCCAGCCTGTCCAGGTCTCGCTGAATGGCAGCACAGCCTTCTGGCGTGTCAGCCACTCCTCCCAGCTTGGTGTCATCAGCAAACTTGCTGATAGTACTCTCTAGTCCCTCATCCAAGTCCCTCACCCAAACCTCCATGGCGCTTGCTCTGTCACACGCCCACTGCCTTCCAGAGCTTGCCACGACCAGCCCACACTGCTGAATCAACTCCGCATCACACATAACAAGACTTTTTTCACGTGAAAGAATTATTTGGGAACAGAGTTTCCAACAAGGCATTTACGTGCCTAATTCCTGCTGAAGAACTACGAAACTCAGGAGCTTAGACTTTTGAAATTCTCCCTTGGCTGCAGCAGAACAGTTCTTGTATACACACCATGCAGTTTTTTTTTTTTTCCCCAGCAGTGTAAAAAGTCATCTTCTCACCCATTTTAAGTACATGAGCACAAGTAGGCCAAGCCCTGCCTTCCTGTTTTAAGAAGTGAAAGCGCTAGGGCAGGCTGCCAGAGGACTTAATATAGTCTCAGATCTAAATTTAACAACAATAACACGGCTCCAGTCTGACCCTACAAAGAAAAGTTTGGAGAGAGAAAAAAAAAAAAGGCAATTCTTCAACAAATTAAGAAAACAATAAAGGTCCCTTTCAAGTGTCAAGGAATATTCTTAGCCAGCCTGCAACACCTAAATCAAGAGAGAGGTTGTTAAAATGGCATAATACCAGGAAATTTGCCTACAGGGTCTACTTCCTCCTTGGAGACTAGGGCCTAGAGTGCTGGAGTCAGTGTGCTCGCGCTGGGGGCGGCGGGAGGGAGGAACGGGGATCTGACTAAAGTGACTCTATAAAAAAAGCCCAAGCTGGATATCAACACCACAGTCTCTAGATCTAAGATGATACAACCAGCCTTCCTGGCCTGACGTTCCGAGTCACATCAATAGCCTCTTTAATCCTTTCCCACCCAACATTTCCTGACACCGACCGCAAAAGTCAACAAGTTCAAACCCGGCACCGAAAATTAGCGCTTGCACACAATACAGCCAAGTGATAACGCCGTCGTATTTATAGCTCAGAGGCAGCCCCCTCAGAGGAGTTATTAAAGATCCTGGTGGGAAGAAAACACGACTAGAAGAAAGTTATTCAAGCAAGTTAAAGATACACCTGAACCCTCCCTTCCTCTCCCACCCCTCTCTGAGGTCATAACATCACAATATAGTCTCCTAAGCAAGGACGTTCCTCCGGGACACTCTGATAGGGAAAGTGTGAACAACAAAAGCCCATTGTTAGCAGGGACCGGTGGTGCCACTTAGACCCTCGTTAAGTTCCCCAGGGGCTGTGGTTTGCGTTATGCAGGCTTAAAAATAAAAGGCACTAGGACAAGGGACAAACAAATAATGAAGTCATTTCCATTTACCTAGACCAGCAGGGGACTGCCAAGGAGGGTAACTGGTTATTGCTAGGTGTTAGCAGCATCTCCACCCCGGGACTCCCACCTCCTCTACTCCACACTTCTCACGGCGAAACTTTTCACTTTGGGTTACTTGAGGAGTCCAACTCTGACCCAGAATTACGCGTGGCTGATACCGTTCAATTCTTCCTCATCCAATGCCAATGGCACACCCTCCACTGATTCTCCACAGACCAGGAATATGCTTTTTAAAAGGGCTGTGAGGTTTTTACTGGGCATTGCTCCCTAGATCAAGGAAGATTTTTAAAGGAACACCTCAGCTGTATTGCACGGCTAATTTGCCTACCCTCAACCACTATTCCTGAGCCATAAGGATGAGCAGCTACATCACCTAATAATATTCCAGCTACCACATCTGAAATTTCCTTGCTTGACAACTACTGTAACTCTGCACTGCTGAGCTGCTTCACTAATTCTTTCTTTCCCATTCACCTGTAGGAGAACTTTCTACTGCACCCAAAGAGGAGCCGTGAAGGGCTCAAATGGAATCACTCTGAGTCCAGACTCCAGTAGCACTGGTAGTGGCTGGCGAGGTGTGTTAATCCAACAACAGCAGCTCCTCTTGAGCCAAACCCTCTGAATTAACACTACTGCTACACTGGAGTGGACAGTCCTTTGTGTGAGTGGACGTCACATTGGGGCAATACCCAAGGTATGAGCTAACCTTGCAGTGAAGACAGGCCTTTAGGGCTACAACGTGTCTGACCCTCGACGCCCAGCACAGTCCTTGTTACCTTCCTCTGTGATACACATTAATTCCAACAGCTTGTTAGAGAGTCCTCCTGGACAGGTAACACTGGGGTAGTACTGAATCCACACTCACCTCCACATCCCCTCTGCAGCCTGTAACAAGCATTTCCGCACTTACAGGGAGCAGCAAACGCCGGAGCAGAGGGAAGGAAAGACGGTACAAATTTACCTTTGCCATCTGCTCTAGTTGCACAGAGCGCTGCTTCAGTTCACATCGGGAGCAACGACACAACCTTCTACCTCAATTCAGTGTTGGTTCTTCTTCCCTCCGGCAGTTTGCAGGCCCTACAATCCGAGACAGGACTTTCTGTTCTGTAGAACCTTACTGGCCACTACTGTGAGACAAAGTGTAAACCCATCCTACCTGTAGGGCACCTGAACAGGCAGCACAAGAACACGTCTTCCTTATTTAACTCACAACTTGTACATATGTGCAAAAAGCATTTGGAAGACTGATTCCATCCCCAATGACAAGTTTTACTCATAGTTTCGTTCTGACGACCATTCACACGTTTAGCTCGCTTACATTGTAAGTGGCCAAAAATGAAAACTTGACAAGTCCACACCTTGATTCAGAAGCTGCCCCCTCTGTCATTGGAGACAGGACTCAGGATTTTGTTTCCAACTTCTCTTCCTCACAAACACTGGTGCCTGGAGGCAGGTGATTACACAAGGCTGTCAAATTTCATCAAGAAAAAAGGCAAAGGAGTTTCTAATCATCATGGTTTCAGGGGACAGACTGAAGACATAAGACCCAAGAGGAGGAAAAAGCAGAAGGGAAAAATCAGAAGGCAAATGTAAAAACAACAAATGTGGGTTTAGATTACTTTTTTTTTTAAATTTCATTTTCAGGCCAATCTCCACTTCGGAAGGCCTGATTCATGTTTTCAAAGGCTTGTGGTTTTCAATACTGCAAAGCTGAAACGCCAAAACGGCCCTTCGAATGCTTGTAGGTTTAAGCTACCTGCTAGCTAAGGCTCCAGCTGGGAATTTTCTGCATGTCTGTTCTACTGGTAGTGAGTGCAGAGTCTGGTGACTCGACTGTGTCCCCACGCTGGAAGTGGTCACTTTGCAGTACAGCGTAAGCGCTATTTTCCACTCTTCTGCCTTTAAAACAAAACAGAACGAACATTCACCACAACCGAATACTTGTGAAGCTGATTTAACATTTGGTTTCATTCCAATCACAAACCACTAGAAAATCCCACACGCCATGTCCGGTTCCATTTGACTTATGATCGTGTATTTTAATGTGGTTATTTCTGGCCATAAACGATTAACAGTAATCATGAGAAAGTTGCACACTTTAATCCTGAAATAAAATTATAGGAAATAGATGTTCTACCAAAAGCTAGTCCTCTTTTTTTTCCCAGCAGCATGTACTTCAAGGCTCTCTGCTCCTACTTGTAACAGGATTTTAGTAGTAAGGCAGATCGGACTCTGAACTTCTGACTAGTTCACAGTAAGTCTGTTGAGGAGATGCAAAACCAGAAGCCTCGCAAACTGACTGCTCGCTGGGAACTGAGCTTGTACTTTAAGGTCCTTTAAGGTTACCTTTAGATAACAAATGATTTGCCTCTACCCATCAGAGTCTCTAAACACGGATGCAAAATCTCAGACAAAAGCTATTCTTTTAATAAAATAATTTTAGTCAAGTTCTTACACCTGACAAACACTTTCTGCCTCGGCCCAGTCATGCTGACACACATAGGGAGGCTTTCAAAACTCACACCTTGGCACCTATACACGTTTCCCAAGCTCTTATGCAAACGCAGCTGAAATTTTGAGTGCAGAAGCTTGCAAAGCACCGCTGAGCTCCTCTGAACCCTGCAGAAAGGGAAAGGCCGTCCCCTACAGACAACTGTTAAAGACTCGAGAGAAGCCACGATGAAACCCTCTGCACAGGTCCACTGCGGGTGACGGCAGCTACACCAGGGAAACACACGCAGAGAACTGAAGAACATGTACTCTTCTACCTTTCTTTATTTTCTCGTTTCACTTGTAAGCAAGCCTCAGAATTCTGGGGTGCTTCTTCTAAGTCAACGGTGCCTTCTGCAGTGCTGCAGTCAGTAACACAGCAGCTACAAAGAAGACTCTGGGGTGGTTCAGGATTCACATACAGGTCCGGATATGAGGATCAAATGCGCCACACAATGAAATACATTTGTTAGGGAAATTGGCACCACTAAAAAAGAAACATTCTGCGGAGAGCCAAGTAACATCTAAGGCTCCTTAACCCAATTAGCTAAACACTCTTCTGCCGCTGAAAAAAATAGAAAACAAAAACCACCTCGTGAAATTTTGATGACTGAGTTTGGGGTAGAAAGCAAATATCTTGATAAACTCTTGGTATCTTTGCCTGCCAGAGCCATTAGCCAAGAGTCTGCTGAGTCTAGACAAAGGTTTGATTTTGAATTGAAAGGGGAATCATTAGCAGAGAGCAAAGCAATTTAGGTTTTGAAAAACAACCATGAATTTTTAACTATTAACCCAAAAGAGAGACAAGGAGCCTCTGCAGGCACATAAGGCTTTTAAATATTACCCGCTGCCACAGGAGGTCATTGAGATTGAAGTGATTTTAAGATCAGAGAGGTTCATTAGGCCAAAACATTTAATGTACCCAAGGGCTGGAAGGAAGAGATGAGATTGGTGGAGCGGGCGATGTGAAGGGACTATTTGGTGTTCACATCATCTGCTGAAATCACTGATTCTGCTCCATATGACACTAACAGCAGGCAGCAGCTGACAGCCAGGAATCGCAAGCAGTGGAAGGCACGAAGCACCAGCCGGTCCCTGCTCATGGCAAGACCGCACAGAAGACAGGGATCAGAAAGCTTGTTTCTGTATTTGAGTCTCTGAGTGGATTCTAGATACAAAATTATTTCCCAAGCAAGAAGAACTACTTCACTAGGTTGGTGGGATGCACTCAATTGCCAGTGTGGGTACGCAGCCCTGGAAGGTTAAGTGTGTGCTCCCCAGCCCAGTGTGCAGCCCTGGGAGAGAGAAAAGAAAAAAACAAAAGCAAGCACCACAGCCTCTTGTTCGTCTGTCATGAAGAAACCAGTGGTAGATTGCAATGCTCAGGCGGGTGGAGACGGGCAGTTTTGGCTAATGTTATGATGAACAACAGCACACAAATGGTTTCGAGGTTTCAGCAGCTTTTTCTTCTCCCTAATGTTATAAACGCACAAGACAACAGCCTCATCCTAGCTCAGTCTGGACACAACAGAAGTGATAACCAGGGAGACCTTCCCTGCTCTCAGAACACCTCCAGGGGGACAGGTGAGCAGAAGGCCCATGACCTTGCATCTTCGTGCACAGCGAGAGCGTTCAGGCTGCAGCTAGGTAGGCAGATTGGTGGGATATCACACATTCTTCCTGCAAAGCAGAAAACTCCCCTAGGAACTGTGACTCTTCTCAAACAATTTCTTCAGATTATTCTACGAACAGTAGGAAAGGCAAGGACCTAAATGGGGAGGGGCTCAGTACTGACCTCACATGCTGTATGCTAGAGCCATGTAAGTTTATAAAATCAGCACATGCCCCTTTGAATGAGCGGCTGTTTTCTTCCAAGCCCCATGGCAAAATGTTACAGGAGGCTGGAGATGAGGGAAGGGCACAAACCAATGGGGAAACAACAGAATAATGAAGAAACGGTCTCTTCACCTCCTGTGGCTCTATCACGCAGAGGAGCCTGCAAGACATCTGGTTTGATCTCGGTTTCCTAAAGCAAGGATATGGTTTGCCTGACTCCTTCGGTGGTTTAATAACACCCAATTGCTGTGCGTCACACTGGTCAACACTTAAAATATTAACCATTTGGCAGATGGGGAAACTGAGGCACTCAAAGGGGAAGGGACTTTCCTGATGTCACTCAGGCTGCTGGCTGCGCCCCCCCAGCTGTCCCCTGTACAACAGTGCCTTCTAGTGGAGAGAGGACATTTGCACACGGAGAAAGGGGGTGAGCATGACACTCCGTAAAAGAACAAAAAAACCTATCTATTCAGTTCTAAGCTCCTGCAGGCATATGCCATGGCTAATGTCCGCTAGGAACAGTTCTTCACTGGGCCATTTTGCTTTAGATTTTCAGGCCACATTACCTGAGGCAACAAGGAGTCACTCTGGCCTTTAAGCATCCCTAGCAATCAAGCATCAGGAAATCTTCGTTTTCGTAGCCACTGGCAGCTCGAGCCACGCGGCACCCTGAAGGTCACACCAGTGCAATGAGACAAATACATTTTTCAGAAGGCACAAGGCATTCGGTCTCTGCTTTTGTGTTCTCATGACAATGACTGTAATGACGCAGCTGGAGTGGGAAATGGCCCAGCATAAATCCACCCTGGCAACAATACTCTGTTACAAAAACTGTAAAAGGAGGCAGGCATGTTTAGGGTAAGCTGGAGATAGTAATCTGGTTATTATTATTAAGAGGCCCCACTCAGACACTACACTGAGGAGATCCTGACTGTGTCACCTTGGCCCCATACCGCACACATCCTCTGCAGAAGAACAATGTAGACAGAGTCTCCTGGATCACATGAAAATCTGGGAGGTGATTCTCACTCAAAACAGGAAATTACATTACGCAGGGTCTCTGCCGCAGCCACTAACGGGGCTGCTTTACGCAACCAACTAGTTAAAATTACAGCTCCTCTGCTGGTGGGAGCTTAGAGAGCACTGCTGAAGTTGACTGAGTTATGCCACTTTGCACCCATGGAAGAGAAGGGCAAAACACAAACCGCCAAGAACAAGGTACGAAACAGCTCTGCAAACTCCATCCTGGGATGGCTGGGCCAGTGGAGGGGACACACGTCACCTAAGGGCAGCTCTCCCGACTGCTGTATCAGCAGCTCCTGTTCACACTAAGCAAACAGAGAAAGTCAGTAAAGTCAAAGAAGCTGGTCAGTGGGGAGCTGGTTGGGAATTTATTGATCACAAGCTCTTCTCTTGGAAAAGTCAGTTATCCAAAAACGTTCCACTCGTGAATGTAGCAGCACTGAAAAAACTGCATTCTCAGGTTCATGAGTCAACTTCCACTCGGAAGAAAAACCAAAGCTGGTGCCCGGGTGAGGTCCTTGAGCCTCAGGAGACTCAGGTTTACAGCTTGTCTGCCCTCCCTCAGCAGAGCACTGGTTTATTACCTATTTTAGGGGACAGCTGGGCCAGCTCACTCCTAGGGAGGCTTTTGCTCATTGAGGGCAAAGCTCCTTTTGGTATTTGGGAACAGTGTAAGTCGCTCTCCTTTGACAGTCAGACCATCTACACAAATGAAGAGATATCAGTATATAACTATAACAAGGAAAATGGGAACATGCCTGGTGCAGAGAAGCAGTTGTTGATGGACTAAAGAGAGGTGACAGATGAGAGAAAAGAGTCTTTTCTGCTAGTCCACTGCAAGTACACTGTGCAATGCTATTTTACCACGAGAACACATATCCCTATGCACAATGTAAAACGCAGTTATGTAGGAGCATATGACAAGAGCTTTCATCAGCCCTCAGTGACGTTTAGGAAAAAATATAAACTCTTCAGATAATGTTATTACAGCATTTTTCACATGTAGCTCCCAAACGACTTTACAAACTAGAACATTCTAAGGAGAAAAGAAACCAGGAAGGCAAAACCTCAGAACAGAAAACACAGGAACATGCTACATGTGCCAGCCCCTGCCCCGCACAGATGTAACTGCATCCGCCGGCCAAAATCACAGGAGGGCACCGGGAGCTCCTGCAGCAGCCCAGCTGCGAGCCAGAGACAGGGCAACAGCCTTGTCACCCAGGCAAAGCCACCTCTCCATCCCAGGGGAGATCTGACCCACACGGAGCTTCAACTGGAAACACGATGCCTCCCAACTATACAATGGAAGTGCCCGGGCTGGTGATCATCACTCACAGGCGAAACACACAATGGAAATAAAAACACCCTTTTAATGCTGCTGGTGGCGTGTCAGCAAGGGCATCTGCTGCCACACCAGGGACCTCAGTTCCGTGTACCTTTGCCAGCAAAGGGTGGTAAGCAAACCTGGCTTCAGTCCAATTCCATGTTTAAGGTCAGCTCCCAAAAATCTGATTCACCATTAAAACCTGATATGGAAAACTGAATGAGAACGATGTTTTCTACGAAAAGCAAAAGCCTCATGCAAATGTAAAGATGCCTCATCCCTCCCACACAGAACCAAGCAGACAAAAATCCCCACGCAGAGACAACGGCAGCCACACCAGAAAGATTTCATCACTTTAGCCATCACACAATCCCTAGAAAAAGGCAGATTTATAGATAATTACATGATCGTCGTGCTGGAGAGCAAACACACTGGCTGATTTCAGAAGCAACCAAGAACTGCCAGCAAACCATAGAGATGCCACAGAAGACACCGAGATCTGGGTTTGTAACACTTGCAAAGATCAGTCCCCTTGGGCATCCAGATCTGTCAGTCAAGTAGCTCAGCCCTCAGCAGCACCACAAATAAAAACCATTGCTGTGCCCCGAGGAAGACCTTCCAGGGCAGTGGCTAACCCAGCGCTAATCTCAGCCTTCTCTGCTCAGCAGCTTCTGTAGAATTTAAAACGTATGAGACAGCGTGACTGACTGTACCATCGCACACAGGAGAGGTCATTTCTAGTGTGACCAGGTGATTTTTGGTGCTCTTGATGTCTAAGCAGAAAACAAGACGACCACATTTCAAAACCACTAAGCTGCCGTACCATTCACTGCCCCAAGGTAGCAAATACGGCCCCTGAACCTTATGGGACCGTCTCACACAGCTCATGAGCTCTCAGTGCCTCAGTCTGACAGAAAATCCCTCAATAACCACACAAATCTCTGCTAGGGCTTCCTTTACAAGGACCAGCTCATGTAGTTTTCATTCCAGCTTATCAGCCTGCTAGTGGAGGTAGTGTAATGGGTACATTATTTCAGCACAGATACATAAAGATACTTCTGCTGGTGTAGTTAATTTTTAATGAGGCTTTTTTAATATTGCTATCACTGCAGCCACACTGAAGAAATGCTTTCCATTGAGCTGTGAAGTAAAATAAAGCTTCATATTTGCCCAACACGAAGGGGGAAAAAAAAAGGATTCCATTCCTGCCCAGCTCCTCCAAAAGCCACTAATTTTGCACTTTTTTAGGCAAGAGGTTGAACAGACAATTGAGGTTCCTCTGTTCTTAACTTTGGCACTTGTCTATTGCCCTTGGACTAATTCTTCTGGATTTGCATTTCGTGCAGAGTCTTGTCACCTCCTGTTCCTTGGCTGGGTCCACTGTGATACAGAAGAGGAGCTAATCCTCTAGTAATTAGCACCTCATTGGGAGGTCAAGAAGAGGTCACGAAAGTGCGCTTGTTTATTTTTGAGAAGAAATCTGATTTGCTCCTTGTTTTCACTAAGGCTGTGAGATGCTGAGGTGTTCCAGCTCGAAGCACACTCATGTTTTGCAGAACAAGGATAACTGCCCTGGCTCTAGGCGTGGGCAGCACGCAGAGAGGCCAACCCCCAGAGCAGAAAGGATTTCAGAGGAGTGAAACAATCATGACTCTCATTCGGGCACTCCTAACGCACATCAACCACCTCACCACAGGATCCCCAATATTCTTGGCTTTCAATTCTGTCTGGGGCTGGTCTTTCTCCAACTTCCTGCATGGAAAAAAAAAAAAAAAAAAAAAAAAAAAAAAAAAAAAAAGAGTTTGCACAAACTTTGCTTTGTGCAGAGATACAGTTGCCTGGTCAACAGTATCGTAGGACTCCTAACTCCTGTTTGAGAGATCACCCGTTTACACACCAAGTCACATTTAGGACTCCAAGTTCTCCATGATATTTTTTTCTAGCAAAGGAACAGGACAATTTAAAGAACGAAAGAAAATTCCATTCACCTTCAAACCAGGCAGCAAGGTCACGTCAAGGGAACAGCAGTCTTCTTCGAAAAGCTGCTCTGCATCAGATCTCCTCTTCCATCTGCTGACCTGTTCCAACTCGGAAGAGGACTCCAGGCCCCTGCTGGTTTCTATCACCCAACTCTCAAACGGAACCAGCTCTTCTCACAAGCCTTCCAACGGCCCATACACCCTTTTACCATTTTTTTTACTCATTAATTTGAAGATGTTAATTTGCTTTCAGTTGTGATCACCAGTTTCAGCTGTGATCAGGTTTTCCTGGCAACACGTACAAGATCCATGAGTGTCCAAGTCTAGGGCTAGGCCAGTCACTAAACTTTGACAGATGTTCTCTGGGATCCCCCTCCCCACCCTCCCAGGGGAGGATCACAGGAGAACCAGGAAGACGTCAGGGTTGAAAAACAATTGAACCAGCTTAATGAAAAAAAATTAATATTAACAATAATAATGAAGATCTCAATCTATATACAGAGATATATACAAGTATGCAAATATGCTCAGATACAACAGAATATGTTAATATAGGACCCACACCTTCCCGATGACGAGAAAGTCCCGAGCAGAAAAAACAAGTCCCAGACTGGACTCGGTAGCAGACGGGAGCACCTGAACACAGAGTCCCAATGACAGGCCAAAAAAAAAAGAAAAGGAGCTGTGCTGCTCCCACCCAGGGTCAGGAGAAGGCAACCTGTCCTATGAGGTCTCCTACCTCATGCTTTTCAGCGTTACAACCATACAGCCATAAAAACTCAAAAAGTTTCCAAGAAACCTTCCAAAAAGGCAAGATATCTTCCAACCGAAACTATTCTATGGTGCCAAGTGCTGGCTTTTAGGGAAAGAGAGTGTAGTGCTGATCTGGAAGGTTCTATCCACCACTTGGAGCTACTCTACACTTACATGCTGGGGTATTCAAAGCAAAGCACCACAGCCAACTCAGCAAGCACAAAGGAGGTGGGAATCCCAGCTGCACTGTGCCTACAGCTCCGCCCCAACCACAAGTAACTCCGTCGGGCTACGTGTCACGCTGCAGAAGGGCACTTCCCCGAGGATCTCGTGTATCCAGACATCTCTGGAGAATGCTTCCAAATGCCAGCAGGAGCTTAACAACAAGCGAGATGCTTATTTTCATGCCAAGCCCAGGACAACCACGTTCTCTCCAAGGGGTCACACCCCTCCTCTAGAGACAGCTCACTGTTTGAATACTCATTCTCCAGGAATTTCTCATTTCTCTAGGAACTGCAAGCACTCGCACACTCCTCCACCTCAGAGCTGTCACAACCACTCTCGCTCCCACTCCCGCGTCCATTCTCAGGCTAATCCAAAGAGACTGCAGAGGAAGAAACGCTTGGACTTAAATCAGCACCAGCAATGCCAAGGGAGCTGTTACCCCTCAGAATTCGCTGTTACTGAGTGGTCTCTATTAAGATCAATGAACCCTCATGCTAGGCCCAGTACACAAATTATTAGCCAGCAGACACGTTAACTCTTACTGCAGTGTCTATAATGACACAGCATCCGTGATCACTGGTTCCCATCAGGAAAAAATCAAGCATGGTTAATATTTCCCACAGCTTCATAGCAAGTCTCCTTGCTATCTCTTTGCAAAAATGATTTAAAAATATATACATAATATATAAAACACAGACTTAAATTTTTTACAGATTTGGCCACTTTTCAATATTTCAGTATATAATGGAATGATCCAAATATGTTTTCAATATATTTCAACACATACAGTTGTCATATACAGACCTACTTATTAGTAGAACCGGCCAAGTATGTGCTATTTTTCAATATATTTGCTCTATCGCCTCATATATTTCAGAGACATGATTGTACAGCACATTTTAGGAAAGATATTACAAATGAAAAGAGATCATTTTTCTCTCACAGAAAGGATGTGGTTTGTTAAATCATCTGGAAGACAGAAGAACCTGAACTGGATTGCTGCTGGAAGAGACTCTGGGGACAATGTTCGGGAGAAGAACCAGACCAGAGATGTCTGTAGAGCCCAGAATAACCTGGTACTGTGCTGTCCAACAGCCACAGTGTTTGCAACAGCTTTTAGATGTGAGATTAAGGAGAAGAATTACCTAGTGTATCTAGAATAACCTAGTGCATCTAGAATAACCTAGTGTATCTAGCCAAAAGGGACTTTGGGTTCAGGAAACAGGGAAATACACATGTCAGAGATATGACATAACCCAGCTCTCTTGAAAATTATTAAGTTGACATTACAGCGTGACTGACCCCATATAAATGGCCAACGCCAGCGTTTCCCAGGGACTTAACACCGCTCACAGACTTCACACTCACGAAACAGCAGGGAAACCAGTGATGGGCTGGTTAGAAGAGACCTACACGCAAAAGGGTTGACAAAAATTGTAAGGACGGGCCTCCAGACCTCCCAAAGCTCTTTGGTCAACAAACAGCTTTGAAGGTTAAACTGAGTCCAGAGGAATAAAGAGCTGACCCAAACTTTAGATTTCTCAAGTCGAAGTCAGGAGCTTTAAAAGCTACTACTAAGCACAGGGTAAAGAATGGCACAGGACAAGACGCATCACAGCCAGGACACTTTTCACAAGCACTGCCAGCTTCAAAGGTCTGGGAAACTACACCCTGAGCCCTCTCATTAAATTCCAAGGACTTGGCTACAAGTCCATATTCTAGGCTTCCAGATTTATACCAGAGATGGATAATCAGATTTGTCAACATCTGTCGATCTGAAATGAGTATAGCTAACCTGTCCGGCACTGGATTAGCGGTGTCTGCAGCACCGGGTTTCCAGACAGCCTACAGGCAGAATGCTGGGCACCACCAATCCTGAAATCACCAACAAAAGGAGGAGGGCAACAGATGAGAATTAAGAACAGCAGTCTCCTGACAAAAAAACCAAACCAACAAACAAAACCCTCAGATGCATCAAACAATGAAAAAAACCTCCCAAGACTTGTGCACGCTTGCTTATCCTTGTGTCATCCCTAGAGCACCCTGGGACCGTGGCAAGAACTGCATTATGAGGGGTTCTACTCCCTCCTTTCTCTTCAACCAGCAGCACTTCACAGCACGCGCCAGGCAAGCCCAGGATTTACGCCTTGCAGCGGGACAGCTGCCATCCCAACGGCTTTGCTCAGGTACTGCCCCTTCTCTCTTGCTACTTGGAGTTTGATGGTCGTGCTCCGCATGGTCAGTGAAAGCTTCTCACGTTTTCTCTTGCTCCTACACATTTGCAGGCGTTCCAGTCACTTCACTGGATCCCTAAGCTGTCCTCCAGATGCCATTTCAATGCTAATTTCCAAAGCGTTCTTACGGTCAGAACACAGCACAGAACAAGGAAAGACTGAACTTTGCCACCACAGGAACACAGTCATGAGAAACTCAGAGAGATCCCTGGGTTTTAATATTTTAAGTTAAGCCATCACATCTCTCCAAAAAGCCCAAACTTGTACAACTTTCAAATTTTATAACATACCCAGATTAAAAAAAAAAAAAGCATGACTTTATGCAAGAAATGTTTCACTTAATATGAAATCTTTTCCCTTGATTTTTCTTCTTTTATCACAAACTCGGGAACGATCCACTGGTTTTCCTTCACAAATCAGACCCCATGATTGCTGCAAGTCTGAGCACAAAAATCCAAACAGAACAATCCTACCCAGAATTCCCAGACCTGTGACAGGGAATCCTCTTAAGCTTTTACATGAAGGAGTCTAAGATATCCATAGCCAAATATTTGCTCTTGTGTGTCTGTTGCAAGAGGGCTCTAAATCACTTGCAAATTTGGAAAAAAATTGCAAAAACGTCACCAAACTGTTGGTAAGAACTCGCTTGCCCCTGCAAGGGCAACTGCCAACACCCTCTGTCAATCTGGATGCTGCCTTTCACACATCTCTCAGTCCTCTGGGGTTGCCCACTTGGATCTAAGGGAGCCACGTTGTCCAAGAGAGCTCACCTGGGCTTCCAAGGTCAAAGTTTCAAAAGCACAGCACCTGACAAAGGAAGCTTACTTGGAGCAGAAAAAGCCAAAGGAAAAAAAATCACAACCAGGCCTACTAACCCCATTTTGCTGCACTGTAAGGGTGCTGAGCTCTTCTGAAAAACTGGTGGATGCTTCATTCTATTTCCCTAACTAATTATCCAAACACTTGCATCTGAGGGAACGGATGAACAGTGCAACCCCTCACCTTGATGATGTAAAATATGGGGGGAGGAGGGACACAGAGAAAAAAGAAATATTAAAGGAATTCTTGAACTACACTCTACTTGGCCTTAGAAGAGTGGTATCAAAAGTCTCCTCTGCCTCAGAAGAAAAAGAAGCACTCTCAAAATCTCTCGAAGTTTTAGAGAGTACATACACATAAGGTGCAGCAAGGCACTCAACTTTCGTATCTGGAAAGAAAGACAGATTCTCACATGCAACACAGACTGAAAGGGCAGCCATCTCCAGAAGAAATCCTGTCTCGGAGTCAAAACCCAAAGGTCTTTGCCACACCAGTCGCACAGCCTGCGGGCGTACAGATTTTAATGAACTGAGACTCAAAGCCTCTTTGGCTGTCCGAAAATAACACAGGCTGCCTGCCGTCCTGCCGGCTCTCCTCCGATTTGTATTCCTTCCTCTGAGGCTGACACGAGTAGAATCGCTCTGACTGCAAGCCCCAGAGCAATGCAATGACCCACAAGATACCTCTGCACCCTGGGGGCAAATGCTCCTGCACCCCAGGGAGGCAAAGGGTCATTAGAAATCCAGGAGTAATGACTCCTAACAACATCACTCGATCAGGATATGTGACCAGGAAAAAGAAGAATGGAACGATGGAGAAGTAACATTTTTCTTTTGTTCAATGATCTTTTAGTTTTGTCTTACAGTTTCTCTGTAGAATTTGCTATTCTGTAAGAACAAAGACAAATCCTAGCAATACAAACAAAGGGACTGGTAAGAAAAGTCCATCTGTCCTTCGCTTGTCCCTGCCTCCCTTGACTTCTAGGTTGCATTTCATTTCCACAGAATTTACAATTCCAAGTCAGAATTAAATTCTGACTCCTTCGGGAACAACACAGTCATGTTCACTACACTAATTCTGAAAAAAATTTAAAAAATTATGTTCTCCCTACTACTATTTGCACCTCCTGTAAATATGAGGATTGCACAGATCCTTAAGTGACCTGACAGTCACTTCTACAAAGCTACCTATGCTTACAGGAAAAGCAAGTTTTTTGTGGTTTTTTTCCCCTAGATTTGCAAGTTCCTTCTTCAGCAGTTCCCCTGTTGCAATCTCACGAGGTATGGATGAGACTCTGATGCCTACGCCTCCGTTTAACCCCAACTGCTAAGCCTCCAGCCCCTGCACTGAGCCCTTGCAGCCTGAATCCCAGGGAAGGATGACAGGGCTTGTTCCTGCTCCACCTTCACCACAAGGACAGCTTGTTCCACTGCAAACACACGGACAGGTTTGTAGGGCAGTCACGCTGCTGTGGGTATTTCTTCCACATGTCAGCATTCACAAGTGACATCCAGTAATCCCTTGTCCCACTGGTTTTGTCAGCAGCCTGTGTTTGCTGGTTAGTCTCACTCTTTACGGTACGCCACGCGCACAGTTCCGCTGATCACGGTCGCTGGGATGATATCGCAGCTGACATGTCGACTGCCTGTGCTCAGACTGGTCACTAATCTAGGAATAAGGTGGCAAAAGCAGAAGTTGGATGGCTGGCAGCCTTTTCCTCCAGTGCTCATAGCCCAGCGTTTCCGACGCGCCAAGCTTCCACCCGCTCTCTGCTGTGTGCTCTGAGCATGGCCTTGGTGGCTTCTCAACCACTCTCACTTACTGCAGAGCTCACTGAAACGATGACTGTCACGTTTCTCCTACCTCCCTCTGGGTAATCGCACTCGGGGACTCCCTGCTTGTGAACTTAAACTACCTCTTTGGTAGGAAAATTATTCGCAGAAATGCTGTCTGATTTGAGCAAAGCACTGAATTCTCATTTTAGTAAGGAATGAGCCTTTGACCTGATTTTAACGCAAGCTCACGTCTACAAAGGAAGCTGCAGTTAAAGTAAGTTAGAAAAAAAAGAAAGAAAATTCTCTCTTACATACTAAGGAAACTTCTTTTGGACAGCAAGTGAAGAATAAATGAAGAATTAGAACTCAAATATATGTCCTAGAGGCATGCTGCTCTCCTCTGGAGTTACTCTTTTTAAATTATTATTCTTTTTTACAGCTATAGGCAAAATTTAGCAAGGTACTTGGGCAGTCATTAATTTCGTGAGTTGAAAGATAATTTTTAAAATGAGAGCTTGTTTCCTGGGAACAGTTAACTGGGTAAGGCTTAGGAAAAACTAGTTAAGAAGAAATTATGTCAGCTATGTACAGACAAGAGTTGCCTGACCTTCCTCTGTTCACAAATCTTACAGAGGATCTAAAAACTCAAAAAAGCCCACGAAAATTATCTGTGAGCGCAAACAATAAACAGAGAGATAAAGGCATAAGAAAGGAAAGTTGGGTGGGGGAAGAGAGATGCCCTATTTTCATCCCATCTTTTAGCAGAAGTCACCTTCAGGACCTGAACCAACCAAGTAAAACAGACAGAGAAAATAAACACAAGCCACAAAACCCTCAACCCTCACAGAGACCATTTAGAAGGAGAAACTCACAGGGCTTCTCCATTCCACCTCACCCTACTCATCAAATATTGATACGAAACAGCAGTGGCAGTTGTTAGCTGGAGCTAGTAACGGAAGCATGAAAAGTAAAAATCAATGGGATTTTTTATTTTGACCAGGAAAGGAAAAAGCGCGTGTGCTGCGACCGGGCGGGTGTGCTGCAGGGGCCTGGCAGCACTGGTCTGCAAGCACAGGCACGGACGGACACCATTATTATTTGGCGCACGTGTACACACTCTGAATTTCTCTGAAGTCACGTTTCTACATTGAGGGCTAAACGGGACAACTCTGAGTGAGACCCTTTGTACATCCGTGCCTGCACCTTCCGAAGGGCAAACGTTCTGGCACGGCACGGGGGACTGTCCAGCCAGCTGGGCTGAGCGGGCGTGCGTGTACGACGGTGTTTGTTGTGTTTTTCTCTCGCTCTAAGTACAAAGATGCATTTTCATTTTATTGGTTTGCAAAGACAGTCAGGAAACCTCAGTCACTCACTCCTCTGCAAGTGCAGATAATGAGGTCCTCGGTCTTTAATATGCACACACATTTGGCACTGCTTAGCTGGCTCCCCACTAAGCTCCAGCTTTCGAGGAGAGTGTTTTTCTGTACTAGCATTAAAGCAGCAGTAATTAATAGCTACTTGTGATGTAAAAATTCTCGTCTTGTGAGACACCAGCAAGCGATCCTTCATAGTAGTGATATTAGCAGCGCAAGTACACGGACTGAGCAGCTCAGTAAGAATTTGCTTGCCTAAAAGCCAGCGCTCACTTCGGAACACATTTTATGAGGTCTGTGCTGAGCGTCTCGCCTCCATCACACACACCGAAACACTGAGGGAGCAAATTCTTCCACTGGTTAATGGAAGAGTGAGGTCTTGGCTTCAGATACTTCCTGCTTCCACCCAGGACCAAATGACAGTAATCACAGCCTTACGTTCAAGTTGTTGACCTCTCCTTTTTCAGCCTGGACTGGTTTGAAGGAGGAGGCTGAACAGAAGGTGTGAATCATCAGGCCTGTCAAACCGATCTCTTTCAGCACCAATGAATCCACTTAAAACGTACGTGCAGAGGAAAGGCATGAGATGGAGGGAGTAGCCTTAAAGAAAAAAATAATCTGCAATTTAAGCCAGTGGAACTGGGTTCTTCCCTTTATTCTTTGGTCACAGTCGCTTTGCAAAGCAGCACTGGCAATATAAAATGCAGAAATCCTCTCAAGGAAGAAAAGTAAGACCCAAGCTGATAGAACAACTCAATTCTTCAATTCCCCACGTTTGGCACTGACCTACTGGAGCTGACATACAGAGAAGAAAACACTCTTTCCTCTGCTTAAAGCCCTGATTCCAAGCTCGCTGAAGGGAGCAGAGACTGGATTAATTTTGTTTAGAAGTGAGGAAGCAGTCTGCTGTTACTTGGTTTTCATTCGAATAGCCCCTTTTCTTGCTTTCCAATTTCAGAGAACAGTGAAACATATCATCTATTTTTTCACAGAAATAACCCCAGTGCACACCTCTAGGCTCAACTAGAGGAAAGCTCTGAGGATATTCTCTTTTCACAAACCAGAGCTAGACAGATTCAAAGGTTCAAGAGAGACTCAGCAAGATGCCAAAGGGGAGTCTCCTGCTTGAAGATATGAATTATTATTTATGAGATCTGGGCTTAGTCTCTTGCGCTAAATACTTGGAAACCAACAGAGCGACAAATTGCTACAGAGATCCTGCCCAAGACCCCAGCTCGACAGCCTTTCAACTTCATGTTCAATTTTAAACCTAACAGTGGGTGCATTCCTGCCCAGCAAAGCACCAAAGCTCCTGCCCAGTTGTAAGCACTGGAGTCACCAACCCATCGGCTGCAAGAGCTTTGCTGGTTCACATCCAGACGTTCCAGAGCCAGGAGATCCCTCACACGGCACGCTGTCAGGTTACACCCTCTGTAGTGACATAAACTCAGTTGTACAATAGATTACAAAAGAGATCTATTTAACTCCAAAAATCAACTCAGAGAATCAAGCCCTCTGTGATACAATCTCCACAGAGTGCTCAAGCAGGGGATATTGGGATTCAACCGAACTATATTTGCTGGATTAAATCTATGTCTGGCTTAAACCAAATTAAGACCACAAAGGGACAGCTTCAGAGCTCCTAACTACATGTTGCTGTTGCTTTCTTCCTGTCAAGTGTAGCCACTACTCAACCAACTAACTCAGCTTTCTGATCTACAAACTGGCACAGCAAAATTAGGAGGGAAAAAAAAAAAGAAAAAAAAAAGTTATGTAAGCTTTCAGATGGAGCAGAGAGGTGATTTATTTCATGTCTGTAAGATCACTGATGTTGACTCAAGGGAAAGCACAAAAACTCACAGTAAAAGAAGGAAAAGGAAGTAGAGAACATGAGCACCGTCTTCGAAGAGCTCACACCAACCGTGCCACTGCGGGCTGGCTATGAGCTGCAGCACTGCCCGACAGCGTTATATCCAGAGTGACTGGGAAAACAAGCTCCTTATTAAGCAGAACTCAAGCTCTGGTGCTCAAGGTTATTTTATACATCGCGTAGGACCCACCAGTACCTCCAGAGTAAATGCCACATCATGTCAGAAAAGGATATGATGAACCTGCACAAGTCACAAACTCCTTTGACGATGAAGACTGAACGGAGAAAGAAAAGCCACGTACAGCTTTTTTTTTTTGTACCTGGTACGAGTCTGGCCCAATACATCCCTGATCTGCAACGGTTTGCTTTTCTCCCAAGCTTGTAGGCTGTCTTACGAATGCCATATTCTAGAAGTTTGTGTCGGCACAGCAGAGGTAGGCATATTTTGATTGTAAGACAGAACTGAGCTTGGGATTTAGAACTTCGGTTTTGAAACAAATCACTCTGGAGCTTTCACTCACTTTCTGCCTTCCTTAGTAAAAGTGACGTGCTGTCAAATGAGTTTAAAGGCCTCATACATCAGTTCTATGATTACATTTTGAGAGGAAGAAAGAGGCAAAGAACTTTGGATGCCTCGGCCTTTCACCCAAGAATCTGCACATTGTGATAATTCATAAAAAGCCTAAAATTGCCTAGATATCGGTACATTAAAACTTAATTTTAGATTGAAACTGTTATCTGAATTCAGTGGCCTGTGATATATGTCCGCATTCAGAACATCCTACCGAGAGAACCTATTAAAGCACTTTCTGCAATTATTATTTAATATTGAACATTTTACAGCAGTAGTGCCTTGAGGCCAAACAAGTCATCATTGTGCCACATACCCCAGAAACGTACCACAATTATACCACTTCAATGATGATAATTTTAAAGTTATTCATACTTTGTTCCGTGCAGCACTGCAAGGCCAAGTGACTTTTACAGTTAGGGTCCATTTTTAGGAGGAACGAGGGAGGTGATTTCTAATAAGAACAAGATCCTGTTCATTGCTTGTTCTCTCTTCTCATCACACCTTCCCTTCACCCTCCTTTGGGAAGGAATCACCCACACTAACTCTTCGATCCTGTTGAAAACTCATGGCAGACTGAGAAAGGAAATAATCGCTTTCAATGGAATCAGGAGATCTGTTTTCGGAATCAAACTCCCAACCACATAATTACTTGAGCTTATTTAAACAAGATGATGGGAACACGCAGTCAGGGATGTGACTGTGCACCTCCACATGCACTGCCTCGCTTCACACAGCCCCACTGTCTCAAGCCGGTCACGAAACCGCAGCACAAGGTTTCCAGGTCCTTTCAAAACAAGATAAGCGTACCTGACCTTAAAACACTGAGGGGAGGAAAGCTTAAAATGTCTGAAAATCTAGCCCCTTTAGCTAGATGCAAATCAAGAGTCTTAACTCCGTATCTCTGTACGTAACAGCAACTCAGTCCAGGGAGGGGGTTGGGGTTTTCTTGGAAAGGAAGTCTGAGCTTTAACCTGTACATCTAGTGCAGATTTGGTCTAATTGGCCTAAAAATTGATACACACCTGTATTTTAAAACAACAGTTTACTTCCAATACATGGCATTATATGGTAACAGAATTAAAATATTTGAAAGACGCCAACAGCAGACCTGTTCCTAATGCGGTGCAGTACACCAGAACGTTTCTAACTTCGGATAAAGCCCAAACAGAGTAAGAAGTATGACTTTTTATCTACCCAGTTATACCAGTCTCAACATGGGAACAACGGAGGACAGACACATTTTGCCAAATCCAGCTGTAAGGTGGAAATGCTCAGTGTCCTCAGTCCCAACTTGCACCCCCTGCCACTTTAGGCACTTACTGCCCAAAAGGCTACATTGAGTTGACTATCACAGGTTGGGGAGCACTCACACAAGCACCTCGGCTGACCAATCTAACGCAATATTCATCTCCAGCGTAAGCTGTGGAGATAATGAGCTGGAGGAGGGTGAGTGCACAGTAACTTGTTCCACAGAGCACACGCTTGTCTACGAAAAAGTTGAGTAAAGTATTTTAATATGCAGACTGAGCCCATTCTGTGAAAGTAAAAGGAATGACCTGTGTGAAATGTATTACTGTACAGGCTATAATTACACCCATACTAGGAGGGCAAATAGTTG
This sequence comes from Trogon surrucura, assembly GCA_020746105.1. Taxonomy (NCBI): domain Eukaryota; kingdom Metazoa; phylum Chordata; class Aves; order Trogoniformes; family Trogonidae; genus Trogon; species Trogon surrucura. Next base: position 2,753,804 of record CM036634.1, on the reverse strand, counting down.
TTCTAACTTTGCCAAGTGTCCCTATGCACTTAATATATCAACACTTCCTACATAAACAAGTCTTACTAACAAGTGATAACACGTAAACCTCCCGTACCAGAAGTCTGATGGGACTTTAACAAGGACCAGCACCACAGACAGCCACCACTGCTCATCCTGGCCTTGCATGTGCAAAGGAGACCTTATCCGAGCGCAGGGTAATGAAATGATTCACAGCCTCAGCTGTCATTCTGCTCAGCCAAGATCTCCAGGCAGCGAAGGCCAGTAAACATCTGACAGCCCTAGAGCCGGAAAAGCTGCACATTAGATATGCAGAAGTAGCAATGGTAGAAAGCAGAGAAAGTATGAAGAGGAATAAAGGATCGTTAGCAATTCTCACAATTAATTAAACAAAGCTAAGGAGGAAGAGGAGCGCAGCGCTTCAGATAGCTTACTGCTGGGGCGGGAGGCAGGGGGGCGATACTCTCCAAGGCCTTTTGCGGGTTACCACAAAGAGAGTTCACAGATCTTCCACTCACTTACTTAAATATTTGATATGAAATTAAAGCCCTGTTTCAACTTTTATGACCACTGTCTCCCTCGCTCTCCCCTCCTCCTATTCCCAGCAGACCCCTTCATCCTTCACATGCCTGTCCTCAGACCAAGACATCAGCACAATTAGCACCAGCCCACTGGCGCCAATTAGCAGCCAATAGTGTCTATATTATGGGAGGGGGGACGGAGGAGCGGGTCCTGTGTCTCCAGCCTGCCTTCACACTCAATTAGATTAAGTGGAGTCTCCTGGCTGTGGTTGGCTGGACAGTTGTTGCAGTAATTGTGTCTTCTCTGTTGCTGCAGGCAAACTCCTCCCAGGCTCTGCGATACCCCCTTTATTGACTCCCCGCGTTGTCCACTTACATCAACACACGCTTCTTCAAAGAGAAAAGGGGGGGAGGGCAGCAAGGAGGAGCAGAGGGGGGCTGGGGGTGACAGAGAAAGACCCCAATGTCTTCGTTTAGAAGTTTTATTCGAGCCTGAAACTCGAGGGCCGCGTCACTTTGACCTCCACAGGGGTCAGCGGGGATCGCGCACTGTGACCGTCACGCGGGCGAGATTCACATCGGGACGGAGCGGGGCAGCTCCAGAGAAAAGGCTCAACCGGTGACCCAACCCGCCTGGCATTTCGCAGGGGAGCGCCCAACGTCTTCGTGGGAAATGAAACGCTAATAATGTGTTTTTAACTCGGAACTAAACTTGACTAGAGAACGAGCTGCTGGTTTCCCGTTCCTGCTCTTGGCCAGTGGCAAACGCTGGGGAACAAGGAGGATAATTGGAAGACGTGACCCAAGCTACGCTCCTCTGCGACACCGAAGCACCGCACAGCGCTACTCAGCATCTCTACTTGGGCTTTGTTCTGCTTCAGAGCAACACTTGGCAGGCATCTGACAAGACTGACATTTCAGAATTTCCAACAGAAAAATGCAAAAAGAAAATTAAACAATCTGCTTTTATATGTGTTCCCAGTAAAATTAAAATTCACTTAAATTCTGCAGCTTCCATACACTGTTTTATAGATCACACTGAGCCAGCACATTGCTACCAGTACTACAACAGGACATGCTTTGACAGAACACTTTTTGCTTTCGTTTTATTTTTAGAGCTCACGAAGGACAACTGCTACTTAGCACCAACATAAATATTTGTCCTTCTTGTCTAGATTTAAGTGTCTTCCTGTTTTTAACAGGACAGTCTTTGAATAGGATTCATTTCTACTTTGACACCTATTTTAAGATGAACTGAACTGTGCTCTGGAGCTGCTGATCTTCTCATACTGGCTATAGAAGAGCTGTGGTGGAAGATCACCACACAGCTACACCAAAATGTGATAAAATGCACCCTCGATACAGCGTTATCTATCACAATTATTCCAAGTACTGCTATCAATATACAAATTGGAAAACAATCAAAACATAGAAAACACATGCAAACCTCTAAATATGATAGCTGATACTAGGAAGGACAAGAATCAAGTTTCCAAAGTAAGATTTTTTTCAGAGGATTTAAAGAAATATCAGCACGTACAGAAGTATTGACAATAAAATACATTATTCTTGGGAGGAAACAAAAAACCACCCTATTTTAGCAAAAATGTGTGAGTAGGACCAGTTGGGGCTTCTATAGTAAATCTGTTACCAGGAAAGGATAAAGGACCAGGGGTTGGCTGTGAGAATGAAGAACATTTTCAAGGAGTATAAAGCCACAGTTTTACTCCTGCAACAGCTGAAGAAGTGCTACACGTTCCTGGACACATCTCTTCAAGTCACAGGCGACACCTGCTACCCCAGCACAGGACTTAGTAGTTAATGTTCATAGTTTGTGCAATACTTAAAGGGGATTCCCTTTCACTTTATGTCAAGATCGAAGATTTTCCTTGACATGCTGGCAAAAAGGAAATTATAGGATTGATGTGGAATTCCCGAGTGAAGTTGCTTCCCTGTGTCACATACGTTGCTCAGCTTACATTAGCTCATAGATCTTTCTTGTCTTAGAATTTCTGTTCACGTATTTCAGCCAAGAGTAAGGAACACAAGCCATGAGTAAGGAGGGAAAAACTGCCAACAAACACTTCTCAAGAACCTACGCAAGGCTGGGAATTTCTTGAACTTACTTACTACAAGAGTAATGTGCAGAGAGTTAAAAAAAACCATTCAAGAAGGAAATGAGAGAATGCACAGAGTAACGAAGAAAGGTCAGACTGTAGAAAAGCACCGTTTAGTTGTCCGAGCACCAGTTCGTGACGTCTCTTTGGGAAGACTGGTTTATGCTTAAGCAGGAATGCGTAGTAATTTCATCTCCAAAAGGTGGGGTTTTTGAGCTAGACTGTTTTGAAAGAGTCTACAGATATAATCGGTTTAATGGCATTGTACCAACTTGAGCACAAGATTGAGCACAATATCTGTTAAAAAGTACCACCTGAACCTATATACCATGCTGCATTGGCAGAAAATTCTTGAAGTTTCATTTTGGTTTGTATTTTCCAATCTAATGCCATACAGGGTTTTGATCCATGACTGAACCTGAACTTGAAATACAGGACTGAACATACAATGCGCGCTCTGCTGAGCCACACAAAGTCAAATGTCATTTTTCAGTTATCTGGATCAAATTCTGCATTACATACTATCTACTGTATACACATCATATTAAATTATGTATATATTTTAATAGACACACACGCATGTATCTCTCTGTAAAATTCCCTTCGTATTAGTGGTGTCCTCTACTAGGAGCAGAAACGCTCGCACGGAACGCGAGCAGTGTAAAAGAAGGCAAACACTTGGCTCCATTTCTACAAATGAATGAGCAATTTCAGCTCGCAGGTGAGACTTTCAAAACCGTTCTGCTACTTGTAAGCTTCTCTTGGAAGCACATTGTCAGATTTCAGACAGAGGATACGCACGGTAACGGACATCCAAGGCCACGTCTATCAATCACCTCTGCACCGAACGCCCCCCGACCCCCAGCGCTGCCCCCCTCCCGGGGTGGGTTCAGAGCACACCCATGCCCCGTCTTCCAGCACAGGATGCTCGCTACAGCCACACAGTGCCTGCTTCAGGCCTCCTGCCCACTTGAATTTCTTTTCTCATCTTCTAACCTGAAGTAAATGCCTTATTTTCCTCTTCAGTCTTTAGACTACTTCAAGAGAAAGATGAAAAAATCTGTATTAATGTCAGAAGTACTTTCTCCTTTCCCTCCTTTACGTTCAAACTTCCTCTTGCAAGCTATATCCCATCCCTCTGGGCTTCTCAAACTTTTCTGTGATCAGGGTTAATCACTTCCCTCCACCTGGTAGTGCTTTCTTCTGTTATTCCTCTAGCTCTTTCTCTTTTGGTCCATTTCCAACACGCTTTTGTTATTTCCCATCTCAGGCCCCCTCATTTCCTCCCTAGTCCATCCACACACTCTCGTTTTCTCTCTTTTTGCCACATGTTCAACTTTCTTCTTTCTTCTGCTCTTGCCCTGTCTTTTTTTTTGTCCTCCTTCAAACAATCTCTCTCCCTTTTCTTCCAATTCTTCTGCCTATCATCTGCATCCTACTCCCCCATTCTTTCACTTCTGCCTTCCACCTCTGCTACTTGCCTATTGTTTGTGAGCTGGTTGTGAAGATTACTGTCTTTTTGTTGTGATCAGGAAACATTTATTGACATCAGAAACATCCTCATTAGCTCTGGACAGGTGGGAACCATCTTCGTTTCCTGCAGGCACCATCTCCTGTCTGCTCAGTAACCCAGAATGACAGCTGCACGGCTCTGACGTGGAGATATCTTCTCCTCTCTCCTCTTCCGTCTCCACCAGTTAGTAGAGCCCCAGCTCAAACCCCCCAGGTGGTGAGCAGGGAGAGGCTGAGAGGCAAAGATGACCCCAATTAAATTCAGTTAAAAATCTTACGTCTCCTTTGGACTTTGCAGGGATTGGAAGGTCAGGCTCAAGGGCTAAACATTACAAAGCTCTCCCAGCTGACTACTGCACAACGACACGAGTCAAGCAATTAAGAGTGTGAGCAAAAAAGGAAGAGAAACAAAAACAGATTCAAATTTCTGCCCTCTCATAAGCAGTAGAAAATGCCAAATTTTCTACCTGATTTCCTACCTTGATTTCACTGAACTGTAGATGACAGATCAATGAAAAGTTTCTGCTGCAGATCAGGATTTGGTTCTATTCTTGCTTATTGCTTTGTAAGTAGGAAAACTGAAGGAAAGTTGAGCGTGTTTTATAAACTCATGTCAGAATTAGACAAGTACCTCTTTTCAAAAGACTTTTTCGGTTACATAGTGTTTCTGTGTTTCACAGAATCACAGAATGTTAAAGGTTGGAAGGGACCTCAAAGATCATCTAGTCCAACCCCCCTGCCAGAGCAGGATCACCTACACTAGAGCGCACAGGAACGCGTCCAGGCGGGTTTTGAATGTCTCAAGAGATGGAGATTCCACAACCTCCCTAGGCAGCCTGTTCCAGTGCTCAGTCACCCTCACAGTGAAAAAGTTTTTCCTCATATTTTTCTGGAACCTCCTGTGTTCCAGCTTCCACCCATTGCCCCTTGTCCTGTCAGTGGATGCCGCTGAAAAGAGCCTGGCTCCATCCTCCTGACATTCCCCCTTGACATATTTATAAACATTGATGAGGTCACCCCTCAGCCTCCTCTTCTCCAAGCTAAAGAGATCCAGCTCCTTCAGCCTTTCCTCATAAGGGAGATGCTCCACTCCCTTCACCATCTTTGTGGCTCTACGCTGGACTCTCTCAAGCAGCTCCCTGTCCTTCTTGAACTGAGGGGCCCAGAACTGGACACAATATTCCAGATGCGGCCTCACCAGGGCAGAGTAGAGGGGCAGGAGGACCTCTCTTGACCTACTTGCTACTCCCCTTCTAATACACCCCAGGATGCCATTGGCCTTCTTGGCCACGAGGGCACACTGCTGGCTCATGGTCATCCTGCTGTCCACTAGAACCCCCAGGTCCCTTTCCCCTGCACTGCTCTCCAGCAGGGCAGTCCCCAACCTATATTGGCACATGGGGTTATTTTTTCCCAAGTGCAAAACTCTACACTTGCCCTTATTAAACTTCATAAGATTTCTCCCCGCCCAGCCCTCCAGCCTGTCCAGGTCTCTCTGAATGGCTGCACAGCCTTCTGGCGTGTCAACCACTCCCCCCAACTTCGTATCATCAGCAAACTTGCTGACAACATTCTCTAATCCCTCATCCAGATCATTGATGAATATATTAAACAGCACCGGCCCAAGACATTGGGAGGTACACCTAAGACCCATCAAGTCATTATTCCGCAAGACAAATTACTGTAGAAAATCTAGTTCCCAAAGTAAATCCCTTCCCTTCACACCACCAGAAACTTCTAAAATTACTCTGGCTCTTAATGGGCAGAGAGCATGTCAGGGGTCTCCAGGCAAATAACCCCCTACACATTTAAAGCAGAGCGGAGAGAAGCGCAGAGATAACCGAGCCAAGTTTCAACAAGGTGACTGGGATACCAGAGAAAAACCGTTGGGCAGAGCCCACCAGCAGGACAAATCGCTTTGCGCTGTGCTCACCACACCACTGCTTGATCACACCCGTTACTCAGGAGAGACACAACATAGTTCAGTTTAGATGAGTCTTCACCGCTTCACAGACAGTGCCCCACTGACTAGAAGTACATACACTCTTAGACTGTAAATCCCTGAGCTGCTCTGATTTTTGTTACATATTAGTGGAGCAACTACCACTGCAGGCCTGACTACTTACAAATCTTTGGGTATCGGATTTGTCCAACGAGGTCTCCAACCCGATCCACATCATTCCTACACTTGACCACTGAAAGGCAGCTGATCCACCCCACAGGTATTTTTCCAAGAAAGAAGGAACATACTCAATCATACAATTTACTAATCACAAGATGTCCCTGAAGTAACACCCTGCTTCAGAACCTTTTCAGGCAAAACGAGTTTCAGTTGACTTAGGATGAGACCTATGGATCAAGGGAAGATGGCAGAATTAAATCCCCACCTTCAACTGCCCTTTCAATCCTTATCTAAGTAAAGAAGTGTTATTCCATATTGAAAAATTACTTTATTCCCCCTCATCAAGCTGTAACCTGCTGCTCATTCCCCCATTATGAACCAGGGCAGCAACTTTCCTTCTGAAGCAGGAACCACAGGAAAGATTACTCTTATCCTAAATGCACCGCAAGGATATCTCAGACACATCTTGTCAGCACTTAAAACATCCACGACAGGCTTCCCGCAACATTTTCCAGGTGAGCACCCTCGCTCCTTCTACCGTGTCACACGCTCATCATTCACCACTCAGACACGGCGGGAGCAGCCTGTTGACATGGTTTCTCTCACTTCTCCTGGCCCCTGGAGCTGACCTCCTGTCTTCCCAGCTAGATCAAATCCAGGAGACTGTACTTAGGGCTGGGTCACTGGATGGTGTTAAAAGCCTTTCTCTTCTTCTCTCAGCAACCAAAGTTGGAAGGTGGCAAATGGGAGAGAAAACACTTCAAGTTGATTTTGCTTCAGGAGATGTGTCCTGTCAGATGGGAAGGGCTCCTAAGCCCAGGCAAGGGATGGGAAGGACTCGCAGTACTACATATTCGAGTTTTTGGGGATTCAGGGACTATAGTGGCAGTAGCCATATTGCCAGATTTTCTTTCCCCTCTCAGTTACAGGCGCACAGCGAAGGCAAAGAGAAATGCTGATACATGGAAAATTCCCTTACCAGTTCTTCACTGCTGCTTACAAGAAGTCAAGAAAATACCTCCTCTGAAGTGAGACAAATCTACGTTCCAGAAGGTTCTGACACCATGAAATTTTCTGTTTGCCATGCCAGTGTGAAACACCACCAGTGTGAAGTGGTTGGAGATTTGATTCTGCCATGTGAAATACACTGTCTCCAAGTTCTGTCACTGACTTAGCCAGAAGTTGACACAACACACTATTCAAACATCAAACTCTCTTGCAAATTAGTCGATTATCTCAGGCAATTTCAAGCGAGTGTTGTGTTAAGCTGAAAGGCTAGCCTGGCTACTTTTGTGCGTAAGCGGGCTAAGGCATCACTGCACAGACACAGAGACCCGCTTTCAAGCCCTGAGTATACTAACAGGCCTCAAGAGCCCCAAACAGCCTCACCTGGAACTCTGCTCAGGTACCTCCACAACTTGATCCCAGAGCCCCATTTAAGCTCAGACCCCCAGTTCTTGCCTGAGCTGCGACACAGAAATAACCGTGTCCTGTCTGTCCTTGGCTGATCCTCACTCACTGGCTGGGATTCCTAGTCTGGCCTCAGACACGACTCACCACCGTGAACTTACCTGGTTGTGAACACGTGACTGTGAACAGGAGGCATTCGTGTCACCAATCCTGCTGTCAGCCCTCTAGTGGGACTGTACCCAGGTCGGTGCGGTCACTGTCCCTGCCCGGTGCACGGTCACTCTCAGCCCCCAGCTCATTCTCCCCCTGCTGCTCCCTCATAACCAACAGCCATCCTTGGTTATTCTGTTACTCGTTCCCTTGGTTGTTCTCTTACTGTTTACTACTAGTGCACGTAAACATTACATTTATGTTTCATCTCATGCTTTTCCTACAGGTGTCCCGCAAGGCCTATTCTGTTCTCACTCCCTGTATCTCAGCAAGATCTTCTCAACACCTTCCTATGATACTATTTCCGTAACAAATACAACCGCACTGCTCAGGAGTGAACAGAACAAGTCCAAGGAACAAAGACTCAACCATTCTACTGCAGTTTCCATCTTGTTCGAACGGTGATCTACTGCACTGGGAGCCAACTGACCTGCCTGTAGTAAGATTTTATGTCTCTGCTGCAGATAGCAACGAATCAAGCAGAGTGAGTCAGATTTCAATCAAGACATTAGTGGGTTGCATTTTCTCAGAAAATTCTTCTCTTTCAAATCCAACCCAACGAAGCCCACACAGTGGACACCATGGACTGGATTCTCACCTGTGTCTTGTGAGCTCGCTCGTACCTCGGTTCAGTGAGCTGTGGAGGTAAGGCTTTCACACGCTCATTCTGCACACCTAACTTCGAGAAGCACTGTCAGATATGGAGTCCCCAGTGGCTGGGGCACACAGGGCCAACTCCCCATCCTTCCAGGTGGGAACTTCCAGAGAGGTTTGGAGTCATATGAATGAATGAACAAGCCTGACTACACCTACAGGGGCAGCTATAAAAGCATAGATACCTGAGATACAATTTTTGCTGTGACTAAGGGAAAAATTCTTCACTTCTGTCATGCACACTCTCTAGCTGGTTCCCTTTGTGATAATGAATGCAGCCTTCCTGTGTTCAAATTCAAGCCAGGATGTTGACACATCCTGCCAAGAAGGACAGACTGAACATAGTTCCACAGTACGGAGCCATTTAAGATCTGGATCTACTGCTAAGGAGCATACATGCATTTTCTTTTTTTAACATCACTTCTCCATCACATCATTTTTTCTTGGGCCACTGCAGGTAGAGACATTTCCCTTCACATGGCACACAGTGACTCCCTAGCTGATGCTCATGTGAGCTGATACTCATAGCTCTGCCAAGCTACACCACAACCTCTGCACCACGGAAACCCCCAGCAGCACTCAAGGCCTAAGAACTTACACACCCACAAGTCTTCTGCCAGCCATCTCACACTGTCCTGCTCGCCCTCCATGTAAAATATCAGTCTGTAACCACGGAAAGCATCTGCACTAAAAGTAGGCTCCCCCTGCCCAGGAATGGCAATCTGACAATGTTTCTGTGGAAGCCATCTCCTTAAAGGTGGCGCCTCTCTGTTCAGAGCGATGTGGTTGGGACACTTCCTCCAGCCCACTGATCTCAGTGCTTTACTTGGCAAGTGTGTGAGCATCCAGCACATCAGACCCTTAGTGGGTTGGCATAAACCGGGAGGGTAGAAAAATCCCATTATTTCAGCAGGCATACAGATATCTCAAGTGGCTTTTTTTAATAGGTCATGTGCCCCATTCAGCAGCTCCAGCTGATGCTTCCAAAAGAAGCCCATTAACAGCCTCCCCTATGCGCTCCTTATTGTTTGCGCAGCTTTAATGGCCCCATCTGGCATCATCTTAAAGCCTCCTTGTCAGAAGCAAAAAAGCAGCTTCTGGACACAGTGGCAGAATAAGTTGTACTTTTCAGCCCCCTTTCCTCAAAAGATTTAACTTTGAGAACAAACATATGTTCTGGACCGGGCAAGGGTTTGAACCACCTGCAACCTGCGTGACACACCACTGTGATAGCAGACTCAAATTCTTTTCCTCTTTCAAATTCTTTTCATCTTTCCTATGATAGCGCTCACAGACCAGGTGTCTGAGGCTCTTCATCTTGTGTTATCTATTGGTGCGCGGTGTCTCTTAAGAGTCTCACTGCATGGAAAGAGAAGAGGAAACCAAATCACATCTCTAGTGATGAGCAATTGAAGAGACCAGTCTCTGCTACCCCAACAGGACGTGCTGTTGCAGGGACAGCCCACATCAGCTGAATAAGTCTCTGCACACAGAGTTATAACAAAACCTGCCTCCCAGAAAAGCTTGAACGTCTGTGTGTCATCTATTTTGATGACAAAGGCTGCTCAGATATGACACAATGATTCTCCTAGGGCAGGTTACTCCAGGCAGCTCCCAATGCTGTTTCCTTCAGCCAATCCGAGCTAGACTAGGCAACAACAGAACAAGGATTAGCAGGACGGGCTTCAACACAACTGCAAACCACGGAACGTGCATCTGAAGTCCCTGATGGCAACTGCTGGGCTTGCTACGACAAACGGGGCTGACAGCCTGACAGCTTTATCTGACTGCACAGACAGTCGAACCCGAGACAACTCTCCCCACTTGGGAGGTGTCAGGTTGGCTCTTGGGCTTCCAGATAAACGCCAGTTTATCAGTAACAGATGCTTTCTGGATACTCTTCCGAGGGCCATATCCTCTCTAGGCTTGGCTGTAGATTCTTCTCTTACGTGAGCTGGTGACACCTTTTTGAGGTAAGCCCCAGCCTAGGCAAGCATTTAAAAGCATTTGTGCCCTATTGCCACGTGCATGAATGCCCTTTGAACGCCTTAGCCCATAGGCACCTTCTGAAAACAGACTCCAGGCCATTAAGAGGTTTCCACCGTGCTTCTGGGAAGCGCAGGGAGACAGCAAGGTTATTATGAGAACAAGAAACGCGGCAGGAAGCTGACAGTTTGTTTTCTACCCTCTCTCCTTTCTTCTCAAAAACAGTGCTGTTGAGAGCTAGCTGAAAGGCCAGAGACAGTCTGCAGTCGGCTGGGCTTTACTAAACAAAAGTTTACTTTCATCCACTGTGCCGCAGCCGCTGGAGTCACTTCCTCCTTCCTCCAGCCTTTCTTCGAGGCGAGAAAACAGTTGGCTCTTTCACCACGTTAAGAAACCCATTACAATCAATTTAGCCAGTGCACAGACAGACTCCGTGTCTACTGTATTCTGTTACCACAGGCCAGGGGGAGCGGGGGGAGAAGACCTACTGCCCAGCCTCCCCTCGCACTCTCTTCCGTAATGGAAAGGATGCCGGCGCCGCCAGCTATTGGGATCACGCTAACAAATGAAGCTGTCATCAAACACCTCTTGGGGGAAGTGGTGGGGAGCAGGGGGAGGGTGCGTTCTTGTGGTGGAGTTGCCCTCGCTGCAGTGGTCCTGCTGGCTAATTGCTCAGCATGGAGAGCGCACACTTAAAGCGCTATCATCCTCGTCAATAATGGGGTATTAGGTGCCTCCTGTTCGGCGTGGCATTGATCTGTTCCAGCTTTCCCCTGTTGTTGTTGTGTTGGGGTTTTGCGCTTTTTTTTTTTTTGCTTTTCCTTTTTAAGTGTTTTCTGAGCCTGTGTTTAGCGTGAGTGCTGCTTAAGTGCTAATTGTTACACCACAGATTGATTGGCGACAAGCTGGCTTGCCAAGTTTCTTCTCCCCGGGTGGGGTGTGGAGGAAGGACAGAGGGTGGGGGCCGAAAGGTGGGGAGAGAGGGAATCCTTTTGCACTCACTGACTTCCTCTCTCACTGTCTTTCTGAGCTGGAAACTTCTGGCCTTTCAGAGCTCCTCCTGCCAATTTCCATTCCTGTTTTGACGCTTTCCTCCCTGCTGCAGAAGCTGTACACATCTTTCCGTTACTTGAAATGTCCCTGTTACGATATTATCCCATGAGGAAGATGACTTGATGAGTAAGAAGAATGCAGCACTAAGAGTGTTTTTAAAAAAACCCACAAAACAACAACCCCCTCAAAAAGACTTGAAGGGGTTTAATTCCTCCAGAGACTCCCTCTCTCCACCACACCCGTGGTTCCAAAAACGTGCAGTTGCGAGGTCAATGGTGAGATGCAAAGAGAACTGCAAAATAAATGACACAGCACCTCCATGACTCTCCAGAATCCTGAAACCTCTGGGCAGGCCCTGAAGCAAAGATTTGAAATCCCTTGAGAGAGTCCAGAGCAAAGACCTGAAACATACAGGTACTGGATTCAATCCATGCTACCCTGAGTAACGTGAGTAATTAGGAATGTTCCACCTAAAGTTAAGGAAGGTGAAACTTGAAAACACATTTTCTTCCAATATGTTCAACACTTGCTCAGTCCAAGTAGTCAAAAAGCCAAAACGTTTAGGACTCCAAAATTTTTGTCGTGGTTGACCACCAAACCTTCATAAATTGGTAAAATATAAAAAGAAGAAACTATCTCTGTGAGGCTGCTGAGTACACAGTACAACACCCAATTCATTCAGAGAGAAACTGAGGCAGGAACACTAGCTAACCTGTTTAAAGACACAGTTAACGTCAAAGCTGAACGCAGAGCTCAGAATCGCCCGAACACTGTATCTGAACAGAGCCCTCTCGTACTACAAAACACCAAGTATTCCACAGTTACCACACTTGCCGTCAGACACATCTGCCTTGGACCCAAGCCTCATGCCCAATATCAGAGCCAAATAAATTGCTTACCACACAGACTGTATGCAAAACATGGCCATTTTTTTCTGATTTCTGCAGCAAAGCATGCAAGTCAAAATACTAATTTTGACTGCTACCCAGTGTGTGCTGGTCACGCTACTGGGAAACAGAATTAGCAGACTAAGTTGTAAATTGAAAAAACTGTCAATGAAAGGTACCACTTCAACTTTGCTTTTGACAGTTACATGAAACTCTGAATATAAAGGTCTGCTCTCTGGATAAATCAATTTGATGTGACTGAACTAAAACTCTTGAATTTTCTTCAAATATAAAAACATTCCAGCAGAAGACACAGCCTTAAATTTTGATTTCTAATTAATATTCACAGCAGTAGCGTTTATGTACTTGAGCATGACCAGGAAGCAAATGCAGGTGACCCACAAGCATGCTCGAGTTGCAATTTCCTTTTGAATCCAAGCAAATACACACTTCTCCTCACTGATTCCTCAGCTCTGTTAAAAACACTAAGGTCTGGCAGCTACCGAGCCCTGGGAACGCTGCAAGAAACAGACTTAACATTATCAGCAGTAGCTTTCTGGTGGTCATTCATTCCCCTCAGGAGATTAAGGACACCCAGGACTAGAATATCCTATCTCCCCCCAAAACCCCAAGCACACTCCTCAGAAACCAGGTCAAACCACAGCGAAGGGAGAAAAGTGCTCCATTACACTCTTCCTAATTTTACCACCCAAGAGCATGTGGAACTCCCCTCACTCTGGCTGCATAATGAGCAGCAGAATAAAATGAGAAGCAAGGAACATTCTTAAAATAAATCAGCCAGCTGGTGTCAAAAGAGGCACAAGTGCAGAAGAGTGAGAAGCACAGTAAAACACAAGCAACTGAGGCACCAGGAAAGGGAGAGCTTTCCCAGTTTCACAGCAGGTCAGCCGCAGTATATTCTATTCCTTGTTTAGAGTGTGGCAGGTTAACACAGTCACACTGGTAAGACTAAAAACCTTTCTGAGCGTGACAGTTATCACCTGATTTTCAAAAGACACCAAGCACCTGAAGTTTTCCTTCCTTTTCAGGAGTCCACTTGCTGTAGACCTTCAGTACCTTTGACAGTAGGTCACAAAAACACACCAGCAAAAATCTAAGAGAAGCTTCACTTGGGAAGGATGAATCTTCTCAACGAGCTTTTCTGTCCTTAACTCTCACAGTTCCAACTGGAAATCTGACCTCATTTGGTTACTAAACCCATGTGCAAATTCCACCCAAAACTCCCACTGGCCTTTGCAAACAGTAACACCTTAACTTGTATTCCAGAAAAAACCACTTGCTCAGAACTTTCACAAGACACACTCAGCAACATCACTACGAAAGAGACCAGAAAGTACAGCACATAAATTAGGATTTACAGAAGGCTTTTACTCTCACACACACACACAATAAGTAAAAACCCCCGTAACAAGCAAACAAAGAATCCCCACCAAAGCAGAAAGAAACAAATACACACCAGGAAGGAAAGACAGTCATGCTAGAAGTGCACATACAAGGAAAACTGTTTTCTGAGTTACTCTTGTCCAAAAACCACAGAACAAATTGCTGAGGCTTTTCCCCACTGCTCAAAGTGCCTTTTAGCATCCAAGGTTTTCTCCTGAGGGACAGAAGAAAAAGGGAAAGACAACTGGCGTCGAGCTGCATATTGTCTGAAGATGCTGTCAAGAACATCATAAGGAAAGAGCTGTGTCTGAGGTCATCAGATTAGAGAAGACACAAGGAACGGAGCAGGGGCTGGGAATGGAGAGGGAAGGGGGAGGCACAGTGACCTCTGTGACCTCTGCTGCACTAACTTGATATAACAAATAGTTCTGAAAAACCAAATACTGTTAACCCTTTTAAACTGGGTCATTCCCTGCTGTGGATGGCTCAGTGAGCAGAATCCTTAACTCCTTCCTCTCCACGTGCTTTCGAACATCTGCAGCTCACAGCGCATTACATCAGCTGACACTTACAGCTCTCGCTATGGGCAAAGCAGGTTTAAAAAGAATCTCGCCCTACCCAAATGAAAACATGTCATGGATACCAACTCAAAGTTTTAATTAGTTTATTCCTAATGAATAGTTTTCTTATCCTACTATTACAGTGACAACCACTTTTTAACAGATACTATGCGCAATTTTCCACTTGGGTGGGTGAAATAAATCTGCAGTTTTGAGACACCCACAGCAGATTCAGTCCACCTCTATTTTAATGCAGAGCTCAGTCTCCCTTTGCCGCAGACAGGCCACTCCAGCAGCGAGGGGTGGCAGGACTGCAGCAACTCTGACTCCTGAAAACCTTACTGGGAAGAGCCAGTTCTTTGTTGTGTGGGATTAAGAACATATCGCAGGGTCCTGAACCACGATCCCCCTCTGTTTTTAGTGGGGCTTGAATGCCATGACCTCCAAAAGTCCCTTCCAACTTGGACTATTCTACAGTTCTGCAAAGTGATGAGGATTGCTTTGAAGAGCTCTATGTTACTCTTGTATCAGGTGTCTAAAAAGAGAAGATGAGGAATGTGTTGCAAATATTTTCTCTGTGTGATTAAATCAGAAAAATCTGGTATTATCAATAAACTGTATACTCCACCACGTTTAATAGAGGGGGAAAAAAGAAGAGAAATCACTCCTGGAGAGAGAAACAAATCTTGACCATTGCAACACACCAGTGCATGAGGATCTTTATAGTTCTTCCTAAGCAAAGGAGCTTGTAGCCCTTACTGCCTTTTTATACACCAGTTGTCTACATCACAGAAAGGACTTCTTCCTAAGGTCTCTGTGCAGGCAGAAGAGGGAGGCAGGCAGGCTGCCATACAGCCCTGAGGGCAGGAGCACAGCACATATGATTAGTCTCCTGTTCTTACCAATGAAGGTAGACACCTAAAAGTTGGGTAGTGAAAATACCCCACCAGCACCAAACAGCAGCAGATTCATTCCAACAAAACCACGTCTTGCTTAATCACAGAAGAAATGGTGCGGTTCATGAGGAACACAACTGCAAGCAGGCCAGCAGGCTGACCTCCAATCAAGCAAATCGACCTTCAGTTTTCCCTGCTTTATTTGTTGCTCATCTAAAATTGAAAAAGGAGTGATGAGAGAGTGGTAGGTGTTCAGTTACTTGTGAAGAGCCCCTTCTCTGTGTCTATGAGACACGGGGCAAACCACGTAAGAGGCTGGGAATGACTAAAGGGTAGCTTTGTCTCCAGGCTCTGTCATTCTCAGCTGCTCTGCTCAGCCTCACAAAGAAGCTGAGCAGAAGAAAGGATTTTAAGGAATCAGACAGAAATTCCTTACTCAATTGCTTTAAGTCAAAAAACAAAACAGGATTAAAAAAGTGTTTCACTGACCTTAGATCTAGAATTTTGTCTAAAGAGACTGCACTCACTACAAGAAAACTGTGGTTATGATTCTTTCTGTTTTGAAACTTAGAAAAAAACCTTCCAGACCTAGGACTCGTGCTTCCTGAATCTGGCAGGGTTACGAGAAAGTCTGCTGAGCTTTCTCCACTTCCCATAAGTGGCTACAGTTAAGACGTGTCCCAGTCCGTGTCCCATCATTTCATTTCAGTAGGAGAGGATTCAATTCCTCCAAAACCACCAGCACTGTCCTTGAACAGCACCTACATGGCACTCCTGGGCTGGATCCCCAAACCCCATCTGGCAGCATCTGTAGGAACAAACGAGGGAAGGACTAGACCAAGGGTCCTAACGTTGTGCCGTAACAACTGAGCCTTTAGAGAGTTTACCCCCAGTGGGGTGAGACTACTCAAAAGCGAATGCTTCCCTTGATTCTGTTTGTATACAAATCTTCTCCACGATAGTTACAAACACCCAGCTGTTCCTTGCTCCCCTCCAAACCAAAATCATGAAGTGCAGCCAGAGGCAGGCTGCGATGTAAGCTGCACACCCCATTTGGAGAACACTGGCAGGAAAAGCACTATTGAGGAATGGCACTGGCATTGCACCAAGATTGCTATTGCAAGTAAACTGGTTGTTAAAAATCCTTTACAAAGGTGATGTTATTGGATAACTTACCGGATGCTTTATAAAACTGTCTATGCTTTTTGCGTGTAGTATCCTACATGTAACTTGAAGAGTCTTCTACTCAAATGGTCTCAAGTCCTAATGGAGAGTCCAGCCCATACCTCACACAGAAATACTGAACCTACGCAGAAAACATTTTCAAGTTTAAGAGAGATTTGTGTTAGACTGCAGATCAATCATGCTACGAAGGCAAGCCAAATGTCAAAGAATAGACTTCAAGTTGAACTCAGTAACTCTGGATTCTCGAGCAAGGGATTAGAGTACCGCAAAAGTTGGCACTCAATTGTTCAGCAGTCTCCCAGTTGTTCAGCAGTGACTATTCCCTCTACCTGAACAGTTATAATCCCCTGGCACCAAATTCATGGAGTATCCCCAGCACCACGGATCATTCCCAAAAACTGGGCAACAGGACGCTGTGCCAGTTCCTGTGCATTGCACCAGAGGCCTCTTAACTCATCTGCTCCCTTTTCTCACCTTCCTCCTCAACCCTAAATACCCCAAGTCCAGAACGAACACTGCCAGGACCTTCTGCCTTGTGCTTTGCTTAGTGCTGGCGGGGGGACTGGGTTCAGTACTGACAAGGCTTCCCCAGCCTCACTACTGCAAACCCAGCCTCTCGTACCTTAGCAACAGTTCAAAACAAAGCTTTAAAATTTCACCTTCATTCAGGAAACACAGGAAGTCAAAACCATGACCGTTCCCAGTACTTTCACTCTAAGAAAGACTGAGCTCCATCCCCTCTACTTCTTGTCACATGCCTGTTAGCAGAACTGGAACATGCACCAGCA
This sequence comes from Trogon surrucura, assembly GCA_020746105.1. Classification (NCBI taxonomy): domain Eukaryota; kingdom Metazoa; phylum Chordata; class Aves; order Trogoniformes; family Trogonidae; genus Trogon; species Trogon surrucura. Next base: position 2,736,499 of record CM036634.1, on the reverse strand, counting down.
GCATCCTCCTGCAAATTGCTCCTCTTTGAATCATAAAGGTTGGAAAGGACCTTTAAGATCATAAAGTCCAACCTGCAGCTCTACAGCATCCTAATGCTAAACCACCTCTTGAAGTGCCACGTCCAACCGTTTTTTAAACACGTCCAGGGATGATGACTCTTGGTCTGATAATGAGCTAAAGCAAATGTGTACAAATCCAGTTTTGGATAAGTCACGCAAGAAATTTACACCTGTACCTCAAGCAAGCCCCAGAAATGGGTTAGCTTGGAGAGGCAGGATCATGAGAATCCTAAGTGACCCTCTGTCACGATTTAATCCTGGCCAGCAATCGAGCAGCACACAGATGCTTGCTCACATCCCCCCGTCCCACAGTGGGATAGGGGAGAGAATCAGGGAAAAACAAGTAAGAGTGACGGGTTCAGATAAAGACAGTTTGGCAGGACAGAAAAGAAAGGGAATACTAATATTAGTAATAGTAAGAATAAAATACAAGTGATGCACAATACAATTGCTCACCACCCACTGATCGATGCCCAGGCAGTCCCTGAGCCATCAGCATCCCCTGGCCAACTCTCCCCAGTTTATATATTGGTCATGATGCCACATGGTACAGAAAACCCCTCTGGTCAGTTTGGGTCAGCAGTCCACACTGTGTTCCCCCCCAGCTCCTTGCGCACCCCCAGCCTCCGCTGGCAGGGCAGCACGAGAGGCTGAAAAGTCCTTGACTTCGTGTAACCACTGCTCAGGGACAACTGAAACATCAGTGTGTCGTCAACATTATTGTCATCCTAAATCCAAACCACAGCACTGTACTAGCTACTAGAAAATTAACCCCATACCAGCCAAAACCAGGACACCCTCTGAAGTCAATAAACACCAAGTGAAAGGATCGGGGCCTTTCATTATTAGTGTTTCTGTAGTTACAATTACTGCTCCCAGGAAGATTTACAATTCTTAGGTAAGCTTAACAGTTCCCGGGCTGAATTCCATCTGGCTACAACAACAGACTCCGTGCAACGCACTTACTCCTTTAGCATCAGGTGAGAAGCAAACAGGACCTTGCTGTCTCTAAGGCCGCTCCCTATTGCCAGTGCAGCAGTAAATCTCGCTGCACTCCAACTGCATGAAGAGTTAGGAACTGTTTCTTTCTCCCTTTCTCCCCCTTCTCCTTCATCCTCCTGTTTTCATCAAGGAACGTCTCCTAGAACCAGCATCTGAGGAGATCTCCTTGGTCTCGCCTTTCTAAATTAAAGGAGAAACTTCTCAGCTGCCTATTACAGGATGAGGAAGGTGGAAGGGAGAATCGAAGGCAGTCGGATGAGAATTTACAGGTCGTCGGCTCCCTTTCCCCGCTGTCAACCAGGGGGCAACCCTTAATGGGGTGAAACGGCTGCAGGAGAGCACAGGGCTCGCTCTTCAGTTCAGCCTCTAATGAGGGGCCATGGGCTCAGCGAGGTCAGCTCGTTAGAAAGGGAAGAACGGCACCGACTGAGAGTCAGGGGCAGAGGCTTACAATGGCTCTTGAGGGGCCATGAGCCTAAGCACTGGAGCTCAGGGGAGGGGGCAGCAACCACATCTGACTACTCCTTGCCTCTTAAAATCCCATTACCTTCCTTTTATTTCGCAGTAGAGACTGGTGGGGAGGGAAAAGGGAGGGGGATACGTCCGGGAGGAACTGCCTCTGTCTAGTGCCTACCCTCAGCAGAGGTCGGGCCCATAGGATCAATTTTTTTCCTGTGGATGTGATTTTCTTGTCTCCCTCCTCTCCCTCTCTCACTCTCTTTTTTTTTTTTCTTTTTTTTTAAAACAAGAATACGGGCGCCAGGCTTACAAGAGGTCCTCAAGAACTGTCAATCAGGGGCATGAAATATTCAGAGAGCTTAATCTTCTTAGGGGATCTGTACAGACCCCCTCATGGGGTCTGAATGCTCTTCATGAACTTGCAAAGAATGGGTAAGGGGAGAGAGGAAAATAAACACAGCTGAAAAGAATGAAAGGAGAGACAGCCTTAGACAGACACCCTCATATCTTGGTGAGGGGCATATTATAAGAATTCAAACAGAATAGAAAAGACCTTTTAAGACCCAATTAGTGGAACAGCCTCCCTTCTGACTGGGAACCCGGAAACCACCTTTAGGTGCTCTTCATCATGGCTATTTCTTCCTTTTTTTTTTGCTCAACAGGTAGCCCCGTTCATTGGTATTCCTACAACAACCATGACCTAGTTTTTGACCTTATGCCAGTTACTACTTCTCCACACATTTGGCTTTTTCTGTGGTCTGGTCAACAAACAGGAATTCTATCAATCTAGTCAGTTAATGGTCAGGACCAGGTAAGACTGACTGCATAAATTCACTCTGAGGCCTCAGGAATCAGGTGTAGGTTTTCTTAAAATATCACAGGATTGAAAACAAGACAGTCTTTAGTTAATTACTTAGGGCTAACAGCATGTACCTCTATTAACGCAACATTATCTTAAAAAAACATATGGCAAGCTGTGACTCTGATATGTAAGCAGTAAGAGCCCTCACATATATCTAAGAGAGATGTACATTATTACATAGCATTACAGAAGTGAAATCTTGACTAGCCAGGGGCAGGCTGTTTCATAATGAGTTCTCCGAAAAGTGACTCTTGCTCTCTCTCTCTCTCTACCTCTTTGTATCTCTACTTAAACAGCTTAAGGAAATTCCTTGTGAAGAACAAACAGGGCAATAAAATAGCTCGTAGCAAGTTACTGTCCTCACAAAGTCAACTATGTCTCAAACAGAATCTCCTATTTCTGATGTTTGCAGGGCTACAAGTAGCACCTGTAACAAGTCACAGCAGTACCCCACAAAGTGAAACATGTCCAGCACCTTTGTCTTCTGTAATACAGTCCAAGTCTTAAGAAATAAATAATTATTGAACTGAACTGACACAGAGAAACGTCCTATACCTCCTCCCTTCCATCAGCATCATCTGAAATGTAGAAAAGAATTATATCGCTGCTGCAAATTCTGTGACAAGGAAGAATTTCAAATAATACCGGGACAATGATACAGCATTTAAAGACACTAGTTCTGAACTGAAGCCAGACAGGGTTTGAACACGGAAGTCTCATTAACCATCGAGCCTTCTTTACATAGAGAAAAAAATAGTTATTTCCATCCTCTAGCTGGTTCAGTAAATTCCAGTTTGGGAGATAACTATGCAGCACAGTGTGTGACACCTGAGGATTTGTTTTTTACCTCTCACCCCTGCCTGTCTCTGACATGTGTAAACACTGACAGAAAGGAGCAAGAGAAAGTAGTTTTCCCTTCAGGAGACATATCCACTTACCACAGTACACCAGAATGAGTCAGAAAAGGATTGGTACTTTGCCTCCCTCCCAGCCCTCAGGGGGAAGAAAAAACTACCTTTATGTGAGTGCTCACACATCTTACCAAAACTGCAGTGAAGAACTGTGCTCATCCAGTTTTAAATCTGGAGGGCAGAGTAAGGTTGGAAGTGTTAGCTTATTAATTTGAAGGAGTATCAATAGGACAGCTACAGCTGTGCAGACCGAACAAAGTGGAGCATGAGGAGAGAACCCCATAGCCAGCCAGTCCAGCCCACGAGGGAAAAACTTATATCACAGCATTTCTGAAGAGAGGGTGCCAGTGGGGGTCGAGAGAGAGGGGCAGTACAAGAGCACAGGCAAGGTAAATTTTTTCCAGTGGGAGTTAACAAATAAAAAGAAAAAAAAAAAAAGAAAAAAAGAGAGAAAGTCTTCTTCTCCCTCCTCCTCTTTCCCTGCACCTGGGGTCATGCTGTGACCTTTTAGAAGACGGGATGTAAAAGCGACCTTTGTCAGGAGTGTGACAGAGTGCCCAGCCTCGCTTTCCGCGAGGAGACGCGGGAGGCCTACAGGCAGCGCTGCTTCCGTGGGCAGAGGTCCTGACCTGCAGCGGCACACTCAGGGAGCTGTCAGGAGCAGGCTCCCCATCCCCAGCTCGTCTGCTTTAGGAAACAGATAAGAATACGGGCTAGCAGACAAAGAGCCCAGTCTTAAAACTTTCTCATCCTACCTGTAACAACAGTGGTATTGCTTGGGAGCTCTGAGACAATGTTTCTCTCTTTCTCCGAGTCCTAAAATAATCTTACGAGAAAATGTCACAACCCTTAGATGCTTGAGTTGTCTCCAAGAAGTCACAGGCGCAGCTGCAGTCCTTTCAAAGATGAGAGAGAGCAGAGCAGGGACAGAGATTCTTTGCTGCTTTGCTTCCACCACTTTGTAAAATCAAACAACCCAGCAGGCCTAACCGGATGTGTCGATGAGGCATCCAGCTAAGGAGTGGCTTGGTGGGCAACCTTCTCTGGCTCCTCTCTGAGGTGCTGGGCTGTGTGTGCATGCCTAAATGCTTTACATCTGTAAGTCTTACTGAGCTATATCAGGGCAACATTCACATATTCAAGTACTTCTGCAGTCACTTGCCCAGTTGCAGAAGAACAAACGAAGGCACATAAAAAAAATAATCCAGCAATGGGACAGACACCAGTTTGTTGTACATATGTCAGTTCCGCGCAGCAAAGCAAGCAAACCCTGGAGGAATAAGGAGAAAACACGCTAGGAGCTGTCTGACACTGGGTCAGCCGCTCACCGAACACAACCGCTCTGCCGCCACTCACAGAGACAGGCACTTCCTCCTTTCTTACCCCAAGCCCGTGTTTTGGCTAACATGCAGCAGATCTTCTGAATAAACAGATCTCTGTTGGACACGCAGTTCAGGTGCTGGCTGCTCCAGCTGCGAATCCCTCATCTCCTCGCTATGGCCTGGAGGCAGGAGAGGGCAGAGGAAGCAAGGCGATCTTCAACCTCCACCTCCTGCTGCCCCACGACCTCTGGGCTGCCACTGTTGACCCTGCTGGGGTTGCAAGGGGTTGACTAATTTGGACACGTTCAGGCAATTGCTGTCATCAGCTTCCTGCTTTGTTGATCAGGGAGGTTTTTGCTGTAGGCGGGAGTCAATTATTTGGCAATCTCAGGATGATCGGAAGAGACTATTAGTGTTTGACGTTTTAAAGGGAAATGGAAAACAGCCCACCTCTCCCCTTGTGCCAGCTAAACCAACCACTTCATATTAAACTTTGCATAGCTTCAAATTAGCTCAGGAACTGCTACTCTTCTACAATGTCAACGGGCCACCTCAAAAAACAATGCTTGACCACGACTCCTAACCTGCTGTTGCAGGAGATGGCCATCTGAGCTGCAGTGGAGTCTCCGAAGGACTATGTGCAGCAAAAAACCATCATGGAAGACGTAAAGCAGCAGGTTGAGCAGGGGATACATGTATGGAAGTATCCACCAATTTGTTAAAATAAACAGAAATGGAGCTGCGTGCTGTGCATTCAGTTTCCTGATCTGATGACACGCGGTTGAAACTTGTTTGAACTTTAACAAATCACAGTACAGAGAAAGATCTGTGCTAAGGGGAAGGATGGTAAATTTAAAAGCTGTTCAGTAAGCCTTACAACTCATGCAAACAAACTTTGACTAGTTCAGGGGCTTTTCCAAAACTTTATCCTAGGCTTCGTTATAGGATGAGGGGGTTACCAGCTTCTCATCAAGATTTCTCTCCAGGGATTTAGGCAGAAAAGACAGCTTATCCTGCAAGTGCAGAGGAGAGAACAGGACAGGTCAATTTGTAAAACAAACAGCAGGAGCCATAAACCTGCAGCCCTGATTCCAGTTGTGTTTACGAACTGGTCCTTGCGAAAGAAGGGAACATAGCAGGACTCTTGGTAAACAATTTCTACCAGAACTACCAGAAAAAAGAGTGATGTCTCCTGACCAACAGGACAAGATTTACAGCGTGGTTATACCTCTCCTGCCTGTCTCAACTGCAGAATTCTGCAGGTATGTACAGAAGTCCCATCCAGAATCAAACCCTCATCATACCAATGCACAATAACATTTTGATTTTCCCTTGCTTTAATATGATGGCTTAAGAACAGTAGAATTTCTATTTTCAAAGCCTTACACAGATTGACACCAGTGAATTCTCTTAAAAAAAATCACTACCACTAGGTATTAACAACCTGCTCACACTGTAACTCAAGGAGAGCTGAACCTGAAGGCCACGCTTGCCCATAAGAACTGATATAAGAAAGCTGCTGCTCCAAGGCTTACACAGGCCAGTTGAGCAAGAAACAGCCTGCTGTGACTGACATCTTGTAAGATGGAGAGAGGAGGAAGACCTTTACAGTTTCAAGATATCCAGGTTCCCCACTGTTACAAATGCAAACCGTGAGCTTCGATAAAGCCTTTTCTGCTCCCGAAGAACAGCACATGATGGAGTCTAACAAGGAGCCTGTTGGTGGAGCAGCGCTCTCTCCTCCCCCCAACCTTTATTACTACCAGTATCCAGTTGGACCAAGCTCCCCTGGGACTGCCCGGGCTCTGTCTGTAGGCAGACAGCTCTGATGTGGCAGCAGGGCAGACTCTGAGCGGCGGTGTGATTTAATAAACAGACACTTAAGGCAGTTTACGCTGGAGTCAGCCCACTTCGGATGGCCTTCTCTGCTAATTTAACACTGGCTGCAGCCCCCAAGCTGGCGTCTCCCTGCTCATTAGGGAAAAGGGGTGCGTATGCCTGGGGGGTGGGGGGGGTAGGAATTCTCGTTTCACATTGGTGCTCAAGAGATTTTATTATACTGGGCAGCTCATTTCAGTGACTACATCGCAGAAGATTTTTAAACGGAAAGGAGGATGCAGGGCATGCTAGTTAGGATCCTGCCCTTTGTTATTTTTATTAATTTTCCTGGGGTTTTTTGTTTTGGTTGGGGGGGATGTGACAAAAAGGGACAATAATTGCCATTTGCCGCAGACTTTGAGGAGTCCTCCTCAGCCATTACAGATTAAATTGCATTCTCCACAAGTGTCCATCAGGCCCCAGCTCCAGACTCCAGGCTGGTTAGAGGGCAGCTGATTCAGCTGCAAGAACATTTTGCTCCACTTCTGATCTGTCCTAATTATAAAAAGGATGCTCTTGCCTTTAACCCCTAGAGTTCTCTGTTCCCTATTAGTATGGAATAGTCCCTCAGACAACTATTCCATTGGTTTAACTGCGTTACCTGGACTGCCAGCAGCAGACAATCTACACAAATCTATACTGCCCGAGTGTGTGTTTCCTTATTTTATCTCCCTGACCCACACAAAGACGTTCTGATTTCAAATAGAGAATGGCAAAACCAGGATGGGTTCAGGACTTGCAGAATCCGTCTGATCAAGTTTTAGATTTTGTAAAATCAAATCTAAAACTAAAGAAAACATCCACATTCTCAGTCCAAAGCACGAATAGCTTGAATATACACCGTTGAGTTAGTTTTAAGGCAGTAAGCACCAGTAGCCCTAGCAGTATAGCAAGAGGGAGAAGCAAAGCCTGTAATATTTTTTTGAGATCAGTTTGTAGGCCCAACACTGAGTACATTACAGCTCTGGCAGTGCAGACAACAGTATCAAAGCCAGCTTGTTAACAGATGTCTCAGAACAGCTACACCAGCTGTACTGACAGCACCGCAAAGCAGATACAGAACAAACATCTGGACGGCAACCAGAAAGCAAGGGGTTGTCTTTCTCCCTTCGAATGCTAAACTGTTCCATTTAAAAACCTCTTACAATGGATCTTTCCGCACCTTTGGTTACAACGAGGTGCAACAGGACTAAAAACAAAGCAGAAAGCCCTTATCTCGATGCAACTCAGACCCCGATTTCAGCCAATTCATTCCTGACTGAAGCTGAACTACATGAGAACCCACCTTTGCCCAGTTTTGTCCCCTACAGCACACGCAGTGAAGCTCATGCTTCAGCACAGACCCATGGCTGAAATATCTCATGGTTGAAATGCAGAATAGTTTCAGACAGACATGCAGTCTCAGTTTGCACACTCCACGTGATGATCAACTACATCTTACAGCGCTCTATTCCAACAGCAGCTTACCCAGGCAGCTAACACCGTGCTTTTGTATTTCCAATATCTCTGTCCTGAATACGAGCAAGTTCAATGCTCAGAAACATCTTGCTTTAGTGACAGGGGCCTGGTTAGCCCACTTGGTTAGAGCATGGTGCTGATACTGACAAAATGAACTTGCCCTCACACACTTGTTATATTTTGACTGATGGTATCTACATGGTATTCTTCCTTTTAGATGCTTTTCTTCTTCTGTTAATTTCTAAGGTCTTCGCTAAATTTCCACTAAACACTCCACCCATTCTGTTTTAGTAAGCCTGTGGGGTTTATTCGGTTTGTTTTCAATGAGTTTACTTCCTAGAGAATACTTCTTAGAATCAACAGACCTTTAGCCACTGGCAATATGTTTAGAGCACACTAGTGGAAAACGTGAAAGAGAGGGGAAAAAGAACTTAAAACACATACGGGGAGAAGAGCAAGCACAGCATCTGTCTTCTCCAGCTAGTACTGGACAGCTCCCTCAAACCAGGCTCTCACCCTCGATGCCCAGCCGCCCAGGGAACCTAATGCCCTTCCAACACAAAATCAGCTGTTACCAAATCCCAAAGCCTCCTATTAACAGTGGCTATGAACGTGGCTCAGGAGCACTGTGCAGAAAGCTCACAGAAAACTTTCCAGGGAAATCTTCCACATAAAAGAATTTCTCCTTACCTCCAGTAGTCAGAGAACACGGGAGGTCCTGAAGCAACAGGTTCAACACTCCTGCCAGACACCTCATCTGTTAAAAAAATTCTTAGTCGCTGTACACCTGCTGTTTTCATCATGCCTACCTTCTAAATCCCTTTTTAGGGAAAAGCTCCTAACACACTCTCTGCACCACTCGCCATGTGAAGAGCACACCGATTTCTTTCGGACTTACCCATCCTCTTGCAAAGCACTCACAGTCACTGGTCAGAATCACACACGTGTTTTACTTTTGGGTCCCGCTGTCCAGTCCTTTAATGCACGATGAGCTGTCTCCATTTTCTCAGAACCATGCTTTAAAAAAAAAAGGAGAAATTTGCAACTTCAGTGGACAGAATATTTTATCACTGGAACCTTACGATACTGATAAATAAAATCTATGCAAAATTACAGCATTTCCAAAGTCACATGTAGAGCAAAGGAAGGGGCAGCAATCTGTGCAAATTCCAATGAAGTATTCCTGAGAGGTATGCACAGAAAGGTTTGGTTTCAAAACCAAGTATTTTCTGCAGAAAAATAAAGGCTAAAAAAGCAAAATTCACGTTCATGTCAAGCTTTTCAAGTGATGGCTTGATGGCAGCTGATGGAGGGTTTGAAAAGTGCAGATGAATAAAAACATGGGACAAGAAACCTTGTAGTCTTCTAGTCCCATCTTCTACAACCAAAGCCAAATAGTCACCGACAGTGTAAAAACAAGATCCTAAAACATCACATTTGCAGTTTGCCAAAGACAAAGACCATTTCTTTTTAAAAGGTATCTAATCTTCTGAAGAGGCAAACTAGCAAGACAAGTGCTTTGCAGGGCTTCTCCACACACACATCTTCTACTTATCTAAGTGCTACTTGCTAGCTGTTGTAACTACTAACTCTAAGTTAAAGCTACAGATCCAAGTATACACATTTAATTGATCCTTTGTGAAAAGGGAGAAAAGATAGTTCTATCAACGTGAAATTACGTTCAAAATAGAGGTAGCACTTCAGTAAATAACAATGTAAAAAGATCACTTAAGTAAAATATTTACGTTGGTATGAATTTGATAGGTGAACGAAGCTGTAGGGATCAAACGCATGATGAAGGGTCAAACGTAAACACGGCTCCGCACCGAGCTGCCAGAGCTTCTCCAACTGCTCGTGTGCATTTTTACCTCACCCGGATTTTGAAAAATGACAAGGGGCAATCAATAGTTACTTGATCAGTAAACACTTGACTGCTTATTTATTATTACTATTATTTTATATCTTGCTGCTAGTGCTAGGAGGCTGGGGAAAGAAGAGACAGAGGAAAGTGTATCACGGCACATGTGTGAGACGTGTTTGTTCACGGAGTTTAAGAGGTGAGAGAAATGCTAAACAAGACTAAGAGACTCTGAAAATCATCACCTAAAACCTAATTAAAATAGGTGAGGATGGTACTGGGAAAGCAAAAATAAATTACACTGCAGAACTACCTTGGAATCTGTAACACTTGTGCTAAGAGCTGTACTAACCTCAGAGAAAGAGAGGGTCCCCCCCAGGGAGACAGCAGAAATAAGTGTGGAGAGCTCCACTTCGACAAGTTTGAGAAAACATTTGACCAAAACACAAATCTATTTTGTTCTCTTAAGCACTGGCATCAGTTCCCACTCGCATTCTGTGAACACAAACCCTGGCTCAAGGGAAATGGCTTTTCCTTAATTTACCCTGCAGGCATGTTAGGAACATAAATGCCTATCTTGGGCGGAAAGAACGACTCCAGATTAAGAAAAGGCAAGAAAGGCCAAGCTCGCAGCCATGCTGTGCAGCAGTTTCCAACGTCCAGCACTGAGCTGATCGTGTCAGTATCTCAAGGTCCCCAGAGACGGTAATCTTATGTGTTCAGAGAGGCTTTAGTTCATGCAAGGTCAGAGTAATTGTGCATGATTAATGGTTTATCTCTTCCTGAAAGCCTTACACAAAGGCTCCAAACCAAGTTAGCCGTAATTCCATACTCCTTACAGTCCGCTTAAAGGGGCAGCATCCTATTTCCTCTCAGCGGGGCCAAGCAGGTTGACTTTATCTACCCGAATTGGAAGCGGGCCATGGGGCCTTTGAAAGGAGTCCCTCTCCCCCATTCAGGTCCCTAGGAAACATGAACAGACTGTAAAATAAAAAAAAACCACAAAACAAAAAAGGGGGAAAAAGGGGAAAAGAAAAGTCCAAATTCAGTCTAAAACACCCTGAAGTCTGAAAAAAGACTTCTCTGTAACAGTCCCCAAACCTTTTGCTGTGAGATTCTTTGGTTTCCCAAGAATTGCTCCTTATCATATTGCCAGAGCAGGGCACATTAGAACCACCTTAGAACCTCACTTTTATTCTGCAGCCTTATTTTGTTACGAAAAGGATCATTTTTAATCAGCTACAGCTTTGTGACCACGGGCAGCCAAATAAGCTGATTACATTATTATTTGCAGATAGCGCTCACAGATAATTCCTTAGCAGTAGCTGCAAATTTAGCCCTTTTTTTGGTTTCCCAAAGCATTAAAGCAGCCCGATCTCTCTGAATGCATGCTGTCTTTGGCTGGAGATTTTAACTGGCTGTTTTCAGACCACAGAGCGTCTGTCAACCATTCGGTTCAGCTATTTAGTTATACACGGCGTGTAATCGGGCACCTAAGTCATATGCTGTTGTTTCTGCTCTCTGAGTGGATGTCCAAAGCCCTTTACACGAGAGCACAGTGAACAGTTTTGTTCACATACCAAATCTCCCTGCTCTCCTGTGACTAAGATGTTCAGATCAAACACAACATTCCCGACGGTTTTACGTGAAAGAAAACCCAGGCGCACCAAGTTTGTTCGCTAACAGCAGATGACAAGGGATCACAAACGCGGATGAACCAAACCAGCAGTTGGCTGCTCAGATGTTGGGTTTTTATCCTGTAAATGTAGTCCTCACCAGCAAATCCGACTGAGCTTCAGTTTACCTGGGAATCTGAAAAACTGTTTGTTTTGTGGAAGGGAGGAAGAAGGCATACAGCACGGTTAGAAGCTTCCACAGAACAATATCAGGAGTCTTCCATAGCGGTCATAGAAGATTAGCTCGTGAGCTGCTGGAAAAGCAATACTGGCAGGCACAGTCTGCTCACCCCATTTTTTGAGCATGTTAGGGACAGCAGGTTTTTTTCAGAAGGTGGAGGAGTTGAACCAGGTCATCAGGTGTCTTAAATGTCTTCCCACCTAACAGATCAACTGGTCGAGAACTGCAACCACAAGACGAATCAAAGAGAACCATAACCTCTGATGTCTTGCTCTCAAAGAAGAGGTAAGATTAGTTAGTGAAAAGGACACTGGACTACAGAAGAGGAGATGGCAGCAAGCTGGGGGAACTGGTACACACTGGATCGCTTTGAAAGGCTTCCAGTGGGAAGTGATGTAGAGTAAAGCTGGAATTTCACCAAAACAGACTATACTACGAGTGCAGTCGCAAGCTGACGGAAGAGAAACGGAATGTCTCTGATTTAATTAACTCCAAAAAATAAACTCTAATAGGGAAATAGTAACATACATAGTGAAGGTTAATATTAAGGAAGAGCATATGACAAAGAGAAAAAAAAATAAAAATCAGGGACCGAACTGCAAAACAAATTAAATAAACCTAACAGAAAAAGCAGTACGGAGAAAAATAAGAAAGTCATCAATGCTGCCTTTACTTCCAAATTCACCAAAAGATTAATGGTGACTCCAGGTAATTTTTCCTGTCAAAGAAAAAGACACAGCCCAGAACAAAGACAGAGTAGGTTAAATAACACTTTCGTCAGTACAGCCCAAGTGGGGTCTGCATGCTAAATCCTCTTTCCCCAGAGAGAAAAAGAAACATCATAAATTATCCAAGAACCGAGTCTACACTTGCACAGGGCTTGGATCAGCACCCAACGACAGACACAGCCAGGCCCTGGGAAGAGAACCTCTCTGTAAAAATGGGGACTGGGCAAGGAGTTCCAAATAGGGTCTAGACCCGATGGAAGTCACATTTGGGTCACCCTGAGCTACCTAAATTTAACACAACCATCAGCCTGGTGAAATGTGCCCTAGAGCAGTCCAAAAGTAGCTCAAACGGTTAATCTCTGAATAACCAGCATCAATATTGATGCCATTCTGGAAGACAAGGAAGGTTCTGGAGAAAGAGGAGGCAAACAAAGGACCCATCTTTAAAAGCATAAATTAGTAAACTGCAAATTACTTACCTGTGATAGCTAGAAAGACACAGAAAAAAATTTAAAGCAGTCAGTTCTGAAGTAACTGGAAGGTAACAGGATGATGCAAAACTGTCACTAAGGACAAACTGTGTTCCATCTAATGAGGTAAGAGCCCCAAGCATTATGGGGGGAAGCATTAGAGGTGACTCACTTTGAAAAGTAAAGGAAAAAAAGCAATGCTTTTAATCCTTGTCCACCTAATGTTTTCAAAGCATCCCAGGGAAATCAAATGTAGATTAAAACCACCACAATTTGTGTGTACAGCTATCTAGAAAATCCTCTTAAATTACCAGCAACCCGTTGTCAAACCGACAGGACACTTTGCACGTGGTTCTATGGGGACGATACCAACTCCAGCGTCATGAGTCTTTAGCACAGACAGTCCACAGGGGCACACAGCAAACGTTCTGGAAAATACCATTAGAAGTCAACAATCTCAATAAATTGGGGGGGATGTATCAAGATGGAACAAGACAGTCAAGTACAGAATTTCCCATCTATAATAATCCAATTTGGACAGATATGAACAAGTGGCAGTTCTCAGTTCTCAGTTGAGAATCTTCAACCTACAGTTGAATTTTGATCAACAAAAGAAGGGAGAAGGAGGAAGAAGACATCTCATCCCAGAGTGTACGGATAGATAGGAACTGGAATGTAATTTTGCCCATAGGTGCTAGGCATGCCTGCCTCTAATTAAGCCAAGACATAGTTTTGGCCACCTCACTGCATGACAGCTACAGACAGATAGAGACCATCACAAATGATAAGAAGGTTCAAAAACATCACTGAAGAAAAAAGACTGATGGAGTTGTGTTTATTTTCATCCAAAAGTGAGAACAGGACACGAATGCTCTTGTAATACATAAGCAGGGGTTATGAAAAAGACTGACATTAATTTCTTTTTCTCTGGCTACTTGTGAGGGAGAATAAAACAACAACCAGCAGCTTTGGTGAAAGCAAAAATATTTGGGCTTGATATTAACCTAAGTCTCATTACTATCCCAGTAAAACAGATACGTAAGCAATAGAAAGATCCAGTTACCTAGGCAGGAAACAGAATTTCCCTCAAAGAAGGACTGTAGACAGATTTGTCTCAGGGATAGGTTGAGCATGCGCTCACAGATAGGAGCGAGACGATACTCAAGCTACTGGCCACGAATGAGCTATGGAGATTTATCTTCACCTGAAAATGTTTGCCCAGCTCTGAAAAGGACCAGCTTGGTATCTCAGGTCTTTGGCTTGTTAAATAAGTAGCTTGTGATAAAACCTGAGAACCACATCAGACTCCTATCTGCAGGTAAAAAAGCCTTTGTGGCAAGAATAATAAAGAGCATCCTGGCTGCTAGTCCCAATTGTTGCAGGGACACTCCAACCAGGCAGGCCTGGGCCAAAACCCATGACAAGCCCAGATCGCTCAGAGGCAGGTTGGCATTGAAGATTTTGGTCTGATTAGCAAGATCCAGATCTGAGACTCACCAAGAACAGACAATCAGAAATCCTGAATCAGCTTCACGTCTCCCATGTAGCAGGTTTTGCACCTGGCAGCACAGGACCCAACAGCACCATCCCAGGTCACAGGGCAGCATTTCCTCTAAATACAGCGTTACATCTCCGCGTCGTAAGCAAGCTCTGGTATGTGCTCAAACCCACAACACATGGCGAACCTGTCACGTCAAATGTCCCTGGTTCGATGGTTATCGAGTTAGCATGTGACACAGAACCGACTCAGAGAAGAAAAGCATTGCTTGCGTCTTCAGCTCACACGCTCTGAAGCAGACCTGAAGTTACAGCAGCCGGCCATCTTGTGTTCTTTGTAATACTCTGAGGAAAACAGGACAGCAGCCTGTCTATGCACTGCTGGAACGCCCCCTGGAAAAGCAGGGAACAACCCTGGCTTGGGATGTAACGTCCTTTCCGATATGGTAGCAATATATCTTACCAAATGCTTTTAGCTGTTTTTTTTTTCAACTGTGTTACAGTTACCAACTATTTGAACAATGAACCTCACAGTTGCCACGGAGCCTGGGCCTCAATTTCTTTTTCTTCTTGTCTCTTCAGGGTAAAGTAGATTTTTATGCCAGATTAACCAAAGTGCTGCTCTTCTTTGATCTGCAGTTCAGGCCACAGTTCTGACTGAAGAAGGGAAAAAATAATTCACCAAGGTGCTCCTAACTTAACAGCAACCAAAACCACTTGGGTTTCCAAGGTTTCCCTGATTTCCTTTTTGGTAGGGACATGAACAAACTAGTAACAAGTTAAATATGTCGCAAAAGGTTTCTGGTTTGCTCTTCTTCCTCTCTCACTCTCTCCAAATAGAACTTGAAGAAATACCGACCTTAGAAAAGCCTCTGGGTGAACCGTTAAGTAAGTGTATAAAATACTTTTAAGTTATTAAATAACCACAGCATCCAAACCCTCCAACTTCCCTTTTTCACTTTGTTCCTCCCTGCCTGTGTTCAGGTAGGGAGCACTTCACAGATTCCTCACATGCAGAACCAGCAGGACCCACACCTTAGTGGGTTACAAAGCAACCGGGTTGCACCACGGACCACAGCACTTCCTGCTGTACAGCTTCTCCAGCAAGTATCTAGTCCCACAAAGAACATCGTTAAAATCAGCTGAACTACTCAAGCAAGTTTCATTAAAAAAAAAAAAAAGTCAGCACAAGAGAGACTGTAGAATTTTGTTTCTAAAAAAATATTTCTGACATCACATCTAAGAACATCTATAACAAGGAGGAAAACTCTACTAGAAAGCTTAATCCAGTCTGGAGCAGAAGATGTAAAATGACAGAGAACTTACCACAATTCCTTAGTGCTTATATACTTGGTCTCAAATTTTCATTCATCAGCCACCATTCAGTGACCTTTATATCATTTTAAAACTGTAACAGTGATAACTACAGCTGAAACAAAAACTTTATCAGTTCAGACCTTAACTAACTCAGGCAGAACAACGAAGTCCTACAGGTAACAAGAACAAAGTCTAGCGAAGGGTGATTTAGGGGTCTTCTTGAAGTGAGGCATGTCAGTCTAACATGACAGTGACATCTGCTTACCCACGACAAAATTAGCATTACAGTCTGCATAACTCAAATACATAAACAATACCAGGTGCTTAAGCACTTACCCTGGTGTTAACTATATCACAGGCGAAACCCCAAGCTCCGTCTTTCAGCAAAAAAACTGCAAGAAACGACTCTCCAGTGGCACCAGAGGATTTGGAAACAGCTCATTAGTACCCTACAGGAACAAAGGATTAAATCGTGCCCCAAAACACCTAGCTCATGCCTTTACAAAGGCATTCCACTAAACTCAGTGCTTTTTTGTCAGTAGGAGACTGATAGAAGGAAAAAGCTGAGAAAGAAACGCAGTCATGCCTGGAAAGGGCAGGAATGGGGGAACTAGAGCTCTGTCAGCACTGCACCGCACTGCAGATCAGAAACCACCTCTTCTGTAGCCACACAAATCCTCTTCTCCCACTACTGTACTAGGTTCCCTCCATTTACAGTTACAGAACACATATTCCAGTCCTTCCCGTGAAATAGCTCAGCTGTTTCTAAGCCAGTCCTGAGGTAAACCCGCATCTTCTTTCCCCTGAAATAGATGCTACACTGTACACCAGAACAAACTGATTTCAGCCAAGTAGTTTGTTATTTTGCGAGTGAAAAGTTCTGTGTAAGAACCAGTAACCTATATCTCTGTAATACCCAAGTCCTGGCCTCCATGCAGGACATCGGAAGGCAATTTTTTTTTCTACTACAATACTCAGTACTTTAAAAACATAGTTTATAAACTCTAAGTTCAGCCGTACTAAGTGGGTGCCACTCTGTTTTGGAACTGGTACGCAACTGCAGAATGCCAGAAGCAGGCAGGCTGACTGGGTCCAGAGAAAGCTCATGTCTTTCCAGAGATTCAGTCAATCTTGCCTGAACTTTGCTTTTCAATCTTCTTTTCAAAGGAATGTTCCCACCTACTCAAAGAGGGATCTCCGCTGTCTCAGATCATCTTTCTTCCACAAGGTCACTAGGATAAGGAGAAGCCCTCTGTGCAGAATTGCTCTCCACAACACATGGCCTTATGAGAAAAAAAGAATGTTACTGCACATAAAATCATGGAAAACAAAATGAACTTAAACAGTTGCAGAAGAACTTTACTGAGTTAATAGCAGCCAATTAAAAAAAATGGGTTTTTTGAGCTGTGGTCTTCCCATGCAGTTTCAGTGGTTTACTAAGTAGAAAACAAAGACTCCAAATAAATTCCTACCTACTTAACTTCTGATTTCTTTAGCATGCACTTGCACTTAAATCCAAACTATCTCCATATTTCTCTAGGTATTAAAATAGGACAAGCTAAACATACTGAACCACGCAGTTATTTCCCAATGTCTAAAGATAGGAAAACTTTTCTCCAAGAGCACGTAGCACTGACATGCAACACACCAGCCGCACTTGGAGAGTCACGATCTTGATGGGGTGGCAAACACAGCACAATCCTGTTTTGTGTTTGGCCTTAACGTATGGTATGGAGAGGAACTGGTTAACAAGGACACAGGAAACTCCTTACAAATTGGTAGTGATGGCGATTTCCTACAATAACTCAGAAGATTTTTCACTTGCTTAGTTGGGTTGGTCACTCATATCCTCAGGTTGACATTCAAGACCATGAAGTCTTGACATACAATCCAGTGATTATTAACACTGATGGTATATAAAAGAATGTGAAATATACCGGACCAAATTCTTGATATACCTACACTAGGTGTAACAAACGTTTTTCAGACAGATTTTTGATTTCAAGACACTTTTGGAAAGTTTGTTATTGGAGAAGAGGCTTAGAAAAAAAAACTCGACTCAAGAAAAGTTACCATAAGTCACTAAGAGTTATGTCCAAGTACAAAGAAAGAGCTGAGCAAAGACTTTGGGAGCAGATTTGGATAATCACTCAAATGATACAGGGCCCATGGAATGGTTTTGGAGGCACAAAGGGTATCTAGGTATGTATCAGCTTTCCTAAGAAGGCATGAAGTTACCTATCTGTCATTTTTAAAATTTCTCTGCATAATCCTAAACCAACTAAGCACTTTTAAAATTCTAATGCAAGCTTCTAGCCATATGGGTAAATCCCATATGGTTATCCAGAAGCATACAGCTAGTTTTCAAAAGAAGAGACTACACTGACTGCAGGTAAGGTGCTGAGCTCCTCTGAAAATTCATCACTTTATTCTGCAGCCAAAATGTAAATTTCACATGCTGAAAACATTTGGAGATCTGTCTCTGATCTCCTCCAAAATCTGTGTATCACTGACTGAAATCAGAGGAGGGGCATTTGTATCAATAGATTCCTTCATAATTCTTGTTCTTTATCAGTACAGCTCTAGCTGATTTTTCACAATATAGATTCTTCTATGCTTAAAGACAGAATACGTGGCTAATATGTAATACAGCTGAGGAAAACAGGAGCTGAAAGAGCTAGGAAAACGCCCTGAAATCACTGTTCTGAACCAGATGCTTCCACCTCTCAGCTCGACATGAACCACACGGTCTGATGTCCAAGGGGCAGGATGTCATGCTTTAGTGTCGCACTCTTCTCCCCCACGGCAGGGAGTTGCATTACAATCTGTAAAGCAGTAAACCCACATACACCATTATAAATAGTCCCGGAATGCCCTAGAGTGACTGCGGCAGAGCTGGAGCTGCACTCTCTGAGACCCTCAAGGAATCTCAGCTGTGGCTTAACTCTAGGGACAGCACTTATCCCATCAGCTGAATATCTAGTAGACAGGTAGACGTGGGCCTTTGCACGAGATGTGACAAGGTGTACAGCTGCTTCAGCGAATCCGTGTTTACTGGGATGAGGCTTTAGGGGCTTTCAGCCCCTGAAAACAGCAGTCATCTCCGTGCCATCTCATTTTCCATAGGCTGTCTTCCACAGAGAATCTCCCTTCTTATCTGAGGGAGGAAGCAGTAGCTGAGGCCCAGCTTAGGAGATCAACCTGAAAATGAGCACAGCTCAGAGCTTCTTCCTTTGCCCACCTACCTGGTTCCTCATATGTGTCCCCACCAAAAGTGTCCCCAGTCCCCATGAGCAGCCCCAGATGCACTGACATCACCTGCCTGGCCCTACAGACCAAGGCTTAGTGAGATGTCACCATTAGAGCCACAACCACTTGCTGCAGGGCACTGCTGAGCTCCACAGATGCTGCTTTCCCCTCACTCTGTAACAGAGCTCTAACTTCCTCCACACGCATGTGGAAATTTGACCTGTCCCATTAGTTGCCAGGAGTAGAACATAAGGCCTGACAAACCTCAGCTCATGCTCTGTCCACAGTCCCCACTCCTGCTATTTCAAAATTTAGTACGAACATGACTTGAGGAACCTGGGTCTTCTCACACCCTGGTTAAGGTACAGGAATACACATCTCCCTTGAGAGGTCCTCTTATTTCCTTTTTCCTCAATTTCTCATTTCCATTTCTAACACGTACTGCAGTTACGAGAGCTGCACAAAGTTAAATTCTTTCTCAGCCCCAGTGTTTGTGTCAGCAGGCATCTCATCCTGCAGCATCAGCAGAGAAACTCCTCCCAAGGCTTTCCTGGTTTTGTGGGTGACAATGGCTATTCAAAACAGGGGAAAACCAAGAACTAGAGAACATTCCCAGCATCTAAAAATTATCTCATATTCTGACGTGATTGATCACGTTGGTTTTTTCCCCTCTGTAGATCCAGTCAGCTCTTACTCAAAGCTTGCATCTCTTGCTGTCACAAATTCTGCCACGTTTGATGCTCTGCCCTACTCAAAGGTTCACAAAACCTACTTATGTGTCAGATTTGCTACGAAACCTCAGGCTTTAGGCTTCAGGCAGCCCAACTTTAACCAGATGTCTACCCTACCTGCAATGTAAAACTGTGCTGTGTAGGCCCTACCTTCCTTCACGAAGGGCGGTGCAGGACTGAGCTGTCCCAGGCAAGCAGTAAGGCTGACACAGCAGTAATTCCTCCACGGTTGCGCCTGTACGTACCCGTAGGTTCTGTGGTGCCCAGCCCAATTCTTGAACGACACAGACAGAAGCAGACCGGGCCGTGCTGTGTCTCCTCCCTGGTTCCTGAGGCAGACGAGGATAACTGGCTCCTCTGGTCGCCCAGGAATTAAACAATCCCTCTCTTTCACAAACACCTCAGCTGAGATGACTCCTCAACGTTCTCCCCCGTAGCGAACAGCCAGGACCCGTGCGGCCCAGGCAGACCTGCACTCCACTGCACTCAGCTTCTTACGCCACCTCACATGTTCGTATTCCAGACAGAAGCCGTTGTCAGCCCACAGACATACCTGGGCAATCACTCCACAGACGGCACAATGTTCATGCCTCTGCGCGTGTATTAAAGCGCCGCAGCCAGCTAATTCTTTACAGCTTGCACTTTTTAGCCCTCATTATGGCAGACAGTTGGGCGCCCCTGTACAGTTAAAGATCACAGGCCTTGATAACCTGGCTCTTTGATTTATGACAGCCCAGACCTTAGTGATCACCTAATGAGGGGAACCTGGAGTGTCAACCTGTTTATTAAATACCCAGAACCAGCTGTAGACCCAGCCAAGGAAGTAAGTTAATCATATTTCTCATTTATTTTGTGTATCCCTCTCACTCCCTGGCTCTCCCCATTCTGTCCTCCGTTCTGCCTGGCTCCCTCTTTTCATCTCAGAAGGGGAGGGATTTCGGACAGGTCATTTACGGAGACTGTCAGGGGGCCGAAATGTTTGCGATTTCCTACTGATTTCTTAGGTGTTTAGAAGTTAATAATATTCAGCACCTCATGATTCTTTCCTACATGTCAAACAAAGACATGAAAGGCAAGGAACCCAAGAGGAAAGGAGGGGGAAGGAGGGAAAGGGGATGGAGCAGCAGGGGCAGTAGGAGAACAACTTTTCTTTCCTCACAGTTTTAAAGAAAGCTGTACCCAAGAAAAATACGGCTTTAGTACTCGTACAAGAAAAGCACATAAGAATCATGCAAACACCTCTCTATTGCCTTTAATGTAACAAAAATTTCTTTGCTCTTCCTCCGTAAAACCTCACGCAAAAAAAAAAAAAAAAAAAAGCCCTAAGATGCAAACTGCAAAGATTCAACCTGTAAAACAACTTTGGATTTATGAGTTTTCCCTTCTATCCCTATTTATGGCTCTCACTTGCCTAATCCACTCAACTTTGTGTTCGGGGTTTTTTTTAACCCCTTTGAAGAAACTTATGAAAGACAGAACTTGTTAAAAAATCACTGAATCCATCCACCTGACAGGACACAACTCAGACATCCAGGGAGAAAAGGTATCTGATATTCTAATGACACCAGACATCACATAAATAACCTGGATAACTTAGATACAGATCTAGGGCACAGAGTAAGTGCAGTTATGTTTATATTCACACCTTATTATGAAGTTGATAATAATTAAAAACTTAATGAAGCTCAATTACCACCAGTTCAAATATTTTCATCTTGCTGACCACAACAGATCACTTGCTTCAACTAGAAGAATTTTGATCAAGAAAGTACACCCCTTATTGGTGAGCACAGGTTCTGCTATCTTGGAAGAGGAAGCTGGCCTCTGCAACTGTGAATCTGCCTCTGAATAAGCCTGTCTGCTGCATCTGGAAAGATAAACCTCAAAAACCAAGGCAATAAACTCCCTCATTTACAAACCCTTTGGTGAAATATAAATGTGGAGAAACCACTCGGATACCTGATCTGATCCGATGTGGGACGATGAATCAGACCATGTCTCTCACTGTACTCAGAAAGGATGAGGCAGCTGATAGAGAGCACCAAGAAAATCCAAAATCACAGAATCACCTAGACTGGAAAAGACCTTTAAGACCAAGTCCAATATTTATTTATCCAATATTAAATGTTCTTAAACAATAGTTCCCTACATTTTACTTTGTTCAAACCAGCAGTGTGCTATTTGAATTTCAATCAAAACTTTTTCTGAAAAGCTGAAGTACATTTCTGCATACTAGCCTTGAGGTCACCATGACTGCATACCACAGCGGGCACGTCCACAAGCTGCACCAGCAGTTAAAGCCTCTGGGCTGGCTGTTAGGGCAAAAGGTATTACTTGCTTCTGCTATCATCTGAGAGCCCAAAGGTAGGGGGCTATGACCCTAAGCTTTTGAGTTGCAAATGTCAGATAAGTATCTCCACTTCTGGCCCAAGAACAATCAGATACGATTCCTAAATCCGGGCTCATCATACCACAGGTTGTTCATACCTCTATCAGAAACTGGGAGAGCAGCAGTTGGCTTTTTGGAGAAAGAGAAATGGGCCTGAGTATCACCTTCTAACTGATTAGAGTTTTGATCCTTTTAACAGTGCCTTCAAGCAAAAAGCTTCCATCTTGTTTCACACTAACCAGGTGAGGTTACAGACTGAGCTTTGCGAAGCCCTCCATGGGTGAACTAACAGGGATGGAAAAATCCACCTTGTTGTTTGCAGCTGCAGAACAAACCAACCTCCTGATGTGCCAATTCTGCAAGTTTGAGTGAGTTGCCAAGACTTCCAGGAGTCAAGCTTATCACCAGTTGTTGCCTCATCATTTCAGGCCCATCATTTGCAGAATTAGCCTAAGACATCAAGTGGTGCCATTTACAGAGGCTCCACCTTGATGGACTGATTTTTAAGGGTATCAGACACCTGATCTCAGCTAAGCAGCTCAATCCTCGGTATTTCAATGCTGTACCCTCTCCTCCCACCTGAGGCAGCACTTCAGGTCATAAGCAGCTCTCACCTTGGCATGCAACCTCTGTCTCCTTGTGCACCTTCCCAGGTTTGCACCATTAACTGGCTTTTGCAATTCCAAGGAAGAGCCCAGTGATCCTTCTCTCAAGAGTCTGAGACTGACAGGTTTACCAATTCAACCCCACTGTCTCCTCTCACAGATGACTGCTTCAAGCTGCCAGACTCATTGTGCCCTGCAGACTACACGAGAATCTGCCTAAAGCTTCCTCCTATCTCGCATACTCACACTGGCCAGAAGAGCCCATAAGGGCAGCCCAGAGTGCACATTCCCTGGTGCTTTGTCCAGCCTGCTTGGAAATGATGGGGAAATTCTTCCAGTTGCTGCAGACTAGCCTGATTTTTAGCTTCAGAAAGCCTAACGCTTTGCTTGGTTTCCTTTTATCTGCCTCTTTATCTGTTTAAATTTAGCCTGGTTCCTATATGCTGTTTCCCAAGTCTGAGCCAATATCTGTTACCCTGTACCCAAGGGGGATCTTTCTCTGCCACTTTCCTTCTTCCTTCAGCTTTGCTCATTCTCTCTCAGGAACTGAGGCTCCCTTGACCCAAAACAGCTATCCTGCTGGCAGCTGCTGCTACCGGAGGTAAGATGTCTTCAAGGCATGACATCAAGAAGCAGTGCAGAAAATAGAAGCAAACGCTAAAGGCTGCCTGTGTCTATATAATATATTTATTTAATTGATATGCTCTCAGCTTTTCTTAATAGAAATTGTCTGAAGCATCAAGCAAAATTGCCTCTTGCTATTCACTGTCTCCTCCAGATCAGGCAGGTAGCAGATGGGGATGGGAAGAAATTGCTAACTGCCCTTATTGTGTAGAAATGAGCCTGCAAGCACTTGCAGGAGGAATATTTCAGGACTCAACTGAGAAATAATAATATGAACATTGTAGTAAGCAGCTAAAGCGGGAAAAAAGAACAAAACAGGTTTGTGTTGAGAAGGGGCTTGAAGGAAGAGAATGTTCCAAGTGCCTGCTTGCATCAGGAGGCAAGCCTTGGGGGTGGCTCTCTAGCTGGGGTTACTGGAGGAGGGGGAACAAAAGAGTTGTTTTCCTTCCCTCTGAAGACCCTGCAGCCAGCATGACTGACACCTGTCATTCAGTCCCTGTCTGCTGTGCTCTCTTTCACTCAGACGCCCTCGCTGGCATTGAAAAGAGCAGGATGTGTAAGGAAGCCACTGCAGGCAGCTGCCTCCGCTGCTCTCCTCTCAGCCCTCAAGGCAGGCGAGCACGCACGACACCGAGCTGTCACCGGCCTCTCGTCAGCCGGACAGTCACAGCTCCGAACGGGCTGTCAGATCGCGATGGCTCGGATGGGTCAGCAGGGACATGCCTTCCCCTCCTCCTTGCCACGCTCCCTGCCCTTACTGCTTCTGACTGTGCTGTAGCCCCAGAGGGACAAGGCGAGCCTTGTGGCTGCTCGGCGCACATTCTCCCCCATCGCAGAGCCACCGTAGGGGAGGAGACCAGTCTAAACCTTACCCGCATCCATTCCAGTTCAAAGCAAAGCCTTGTCACTACTTCACTGCATGATGGAGTCTTCCATGCAACATGCTTCACGGATCATTGTCCTTTCTGGTTTTAACCCCTCAGCAGTCCCAGTGGGAGGGGAAGGATTTTCCACAGCAGATAAGGATCTGTTGCAACAGCTCGCTCGCAATCAGATCTAAGATAGCCAGGCCACAAGGGCAAGACAAAGAGCTGAATCTTTACAACTGGACTTGAAGAAAGCCTGTTAAAAATCTTACTTTCTTTTCCCCTTCTGTCAGGCAGCACAGCAAATACATTCCTCTCTTAACATTCTTTCAGACTAACAGAGCATTATCTCACCAGAGAGCCTTCAGGGCCAGCTGTGACTATGATGGCAACAGTAATGGGGGAACAGAACTTCAGTGGTTTGGTCGCTTATACAACTTGCAGTGGTGATGCTGGAGTTTCCTTTGCTGCACAGTGAATCTAGCTACGAAGTCTGCCAGTAAAAAAAGTCCTCACCCAATAGCACAGACCTGGGTCTTCTTACACAGCTTTAAAAGCAAGAGGAACATCCTCTCCCTTCTTACTCTGCCTTCAGCTACAAAGACACAGAATATCCTGCACAAATTGCTTCAGCTTCTGATACAGAAGTCCATTTGGGCCGGAGTTTTTCCCCTTTCTTTTTCCTTCCCTCCACTCCATCGGCTGATGCTCCCTTTACTCTCTCCCAAACACACTACTCATTTTGTTTTCCCCACTTTTCTGTACTGAACACCTCATCATCAGTGCCAAATCCCCTGTACTCCAAGGAGAAAGGCAGGAATGGCATGCTTGACTTCGTTATTGCATAACAAAAGCATGCAGAGCACAGAGGATTTCATGAAAGTCAGTAGTTCCACTGCAGCAAACCCCTTCTATCTTGAAGTTTACTCATAATTTTGGCAGACAGCGTCTCCAGAAATACCCACAACACTCTCACCCTCAGTGAGATCAAGCTGGGCTCCAAGGCAAGATGTGTTCTCCTAAAGACCAACCCCACAAAGCTACAGAGGTAGCTAAAGACATCTTGGACCAACCTTCTTATCTCCACAAGTCACTTTGAAGTCAAGAGGAGACACTTGGTGCTTTTGTAAAGATCACGAGGCATTTCAGATATCTATACAGCTTTGTAAATCTGGCCCCGAGGCCCAAACCCTCCAAAAAGGTATTTAAAGCTTCCAGCCTCCACTGCCTTCAGTGGAAGACAGGCACCTTAATACTTGTGTAAATCCAGTGCTCAAGCCTAAATCACCTTTGAAAATGGTACACGGCGAAAGTCAATACCACCCAACAGCACACAGGGCAGAGGTCCCTAAGCTGCTAAATCCACCACAGGGTAGAGCGCGGAGCTGCCTGCCTGCCCTGCAGATCCAGCAGCAGCCCGGCTGCATTAGCGTTCCCATGAATAAGCCCCACCTGGGGAAGACTTGCCCTGAGGCTCCAATGTCACTTAGGTGCTTTTAAAATGTTGCCCTTCAACTAAATCCAGCTCCCAAATCAGCCTAATGACAACTCTGCCCCCTTGGCTTCGTTTCTCTTACACGCTTACATGGCTGGAATTTGCTCACACAAACATTCGACTTGTTTTTCTCCTGCAAATACAAACATCCCTGCATAAATCAAGGCATTTGCTCACGAAACACTCCCCCAACCAACTTGTACATAAAAACACAATTACCTGGGGGAGTCCTGACAAGCAAAAATTCAATGCAAGCTTGCTAGACGGCTAATAAATTTGGCTCATTTCTGTCTTTCGCCCTCAGTCAGGAAGGAACACAGCTATTTTTAAATCTGAGTTCATGTATGTAGCCAAATATAATGTTCCTTTCTTCTGTGAGAGAGAACAGGAAAAGATTCTAAATGTCCGAACATTTCCTAGGCCAGCTTATCTCTCTGTCACTCTCCCCACGAGAGACCCACTGTCTGCCCTGTCTGTTTAGACTGCAGTTTGGGTTTGTTTTTTTTTTTTTTTAAGAGCTGTCTTTTACTATGTTTGCACAAAGCCTGGAACAATGAGACGAGCCCTCGGTGGGTACCACTGGTGCAGGACTAATAAGCCTACGCTGTGCGTGTACACGGCAGCAAGATCCCCATTTCCCAAGGGAATGACCAGGTATGCAGGTCTGTGCCCAGAGAATGTGCCAAAATGTCAAAAATAAACACCCCCAAAAATGAGATGAAGCTTTCTGAGATATAGGGAGTGCACCCGCATCTAATCTCCTTGGACCCTGGCACAGTAGCTGTCTCTATTTTGGCAGAATTGTTCCCATAATTAAGTGTAAACAACTAGTTTTGTACTGGTTTTGGACCGTGGCCCACACTGTCTGGCAGAGTGATAACTAGCAAAGCTGATGCACTCGCTGTGAACGCCGAGACATCAAGGCAGCCAGGCACAGGCCTTTCAAAACACATCATTATTAAACAGAGGTGTGGGTGGGAGGAGAATTCAGATCAGAAAGACACACCCAAGGTTACCACATTGTGTTCTAATTTTAACACTTATTACAACCCAGCAGCCGTACCTCTCTGGCTTTAGCTCATAATATCTCGAAATCCAGGAAGCCATTCTGATTCTCTAGGGTCAAAGGTTGCTTGCATTGTAATCCACTTCCTCCTTTGGAGGTTTAATTTTGGAAATATTTCTAATTGCCATTGTATATGACATCGTCTCTCAGATAACCATGGAATGATTTTTCTATTTGTTGGCTATGACTCAACCAACCAAAACAAAAAGAAAAAGCAACCCCTGACTTTCTTTGGAACAATTATTTAACAGTGACACGGGCTTTGCGGAGGCTGTTCAACAGCCTCAGTTCTCAGCTCCAAAAATGGAAGGGTGGTGCCTCACACACTGACACACTGAAGCTCATTGTAAACAGTCTCCCCAGGCATCAGGATCCCTGGTCCCATCAGTGACTGACCCACAATCAGCTGTGGAGGTAAATCTCTTCCATAGCTTTGAGCAACGTTACGGGTATCTGGTTCTTTACTGCTCGACGTTCTAGTCCTTACTGGCTATATGACGGTATCTGCCAGGTCTATCCAGGTTCCTCTCCCCAGACACATTTCCTGACTCTGCTTTGGCCCTAACTCTTCCTCATCTTAATTTTTATACACTTGTTCGCTGAACTCACCTCCTCCCTTCTCAGTTCTTGGTATCAGCCTGACCACAACACCCACCTCCGTTCATGTTCCTACCACTGAGGGCCTTTCAGCAACACGTGCTTGGCAACGCCTGAAGAACCGCTACGTGGCTCACGCTATGCAAACAGTGCAGGGAAGAGAGACAGAACACGTCATACAAAAGAAAAGAATCAGAAATGCACGAGGTCCTGTCTGAGCCTACAATGGCTGTTTGATTTCTCATTTCCCCCTGATTTCTTGCACCAGTAACTCGACAGTTTTGTCACTGGTCATTATTATTCAGCGATACTAGGAAAGACAGAGTGTGCCATACAGCAAGCCTTGTGCAAACACCTAGAAAGTTACAGCTTCTGCCCCAGAAAGCTTAAAGACCATAAAGACAAAGTAGAAAGAGGGAATAAGAATGGAAATTATTCAGTCCAGTCTGATAGTAAAGCGATGGCTCATCCCAGAAGAGAACCTGCTTTTTTAAAGTTCCTGGTTAGCACAGTGGGCTGCACATCTCTCGAAGCTCCTGGGATACTGAGTTAACAGCACTGCCAAACTGTATTTGTTTCCAAACATACAAAAATGAGAAAAAAAAATTTAAATATTTCTGTAACTTACAGTTTCTCTAACAAGTGGGAGAACAAATAGCTCTTTTTAATTCATTATACTCCGATTCACCTTTATTTAGAGGACAAAAATCTTTACAGAAAAGAAGCCTGGTTTTCATCAGATTAGTGCCCCCCACTCAGCACAGTGGAGTCTGAATTTTCCAATGGGAGCAGTAGGTGCTATTATAACTGTTATTTTTAAAGACAAGAAAGGATATAATGGATCTGCGTAAATGTAAGGAAGAAAAAAAAGTATTTACTATAATTTAATTTTTTTGTTCCACCCCGAGTCACAAATTAAAGCTTTGGTCACAGAAAATGTTTCATTCCCTGCAAGCATTCAAGTGCAATAGACTAAATCCTTTCAGACAAAAAATAAAAAAAAAAAAAAAAAAAAAAAATCACACTTTCAGATTAACAGCTTTCCAGCATGCTAAGCCCCAACAGTCCACCCAGTTGTGCAGCTTCTGTGGAGAAGGATTGTCTGCAAAGAAATTAAAACACTTTCAGCCCTGTTGACACCCTGAACCAAAGAGCGGGGGGCAGGGTGTGAAGGAAGTGCTACAAGTCAGAGTCTGCCGGAGAAAGTGCGAACAAGCCAATTAAACCCTGACACTTCTGGACAAAGAGGTCTCTTAGGAAAAAAGAGATTAGCACCTCCTATTCATCAACAAGCAGCAGCCAGCCTGGGCAGGCCGCAGGCAGGGAGGCAGCAGGAGATTTCAGGGGCTGTAGCACTCCCTAATGCATCTCAAGTAGCGATGTGAAGGAATGGCCACCCCGCCCTCATCGTTGGCTCAAGGTTTGCCTTTTTGTAGTTTCAGTGTCTGCAAAGAAAAACTGGCAAGAGAGGACAGTTGTTGGAACTGTTGCCACACTGCTGTGCCTGCTTTGTGAAGTCCCCCCCTAGTTCATCACCAAGCTTGTATTAATTATGCCCATTAGCTTCCCCAGCAGGGCAGCAGACTGCGTCCATCCAGTCCACCGACCCCGCGTGAAGCCTAGGATCAACAGCACAACAACAACAGAGAAAGCCACAACCACGCCAAGCATTCAAACAAGCTTGGACCTGGGCATTTGTTCTTGCCCATTATGAATCCAGGGACAAACTGAAGCTTGGTCAAAACCCACTATGATTTGTGCATTAAGATTGTGCTGGATCTAGAACTCCAGAAGGACCCTGGGGACCTCTGAGTTGGGCTCAAAATACTAGTTTAAAATCAAAATCATGATAGTCACGGCAGTTGGGCAAAGCAAACCATGTAAAATTTCTAAGTTGGGACATTGTAAATGAGGCACCCAAAGCACCAGGAACTCCTGAACTTCTTGGACACACTTTACTTCCATTTATGCTTTTATTCCAAGAGTACAATTCCCGGTGTCACACACCTGACAGCACCCTGTGGTTCGCCCTGCAGTCTTTTATAAACTCTCACCTTCCACTTGTTTACATAATGGCACTTGCAAGTCTAGCCACAAGTTTGACAAGTCTCAGTAAAACCAGAGTTTTAAGATGAATAATTCCATGTTTACCCAACCAAAGTAAGTCGCCAGAACGTGAGGAGGTGATGCAGTTATGGGAACAGGAACTACATACTCTTTTTTTCTTTTTAGCTACAGCGTAAGTTGCTAAAAACCTAGCTTTAAAAACATGGTCACTGAAACTTCCTACTCCTCTCGTTTGACTTTTCATTTCAGGCTGGCCTTGGGCTACCTAATGCCACCAATATGGAGAACACTTTACAGGACCTTTTCCTTGCATTCAGTTTGTTACCACTGAGTGCATACACGCGTCCCTGAACAGCCATTACCCAGACAAGATTTTGTAATTATCAGAATCCAAAATTCATACTTAGATTAGTTGATGTGCCTTAATATAAGTGGACTTTCATTTAACTCTATGACCAAAATCTCCAAATCATCTGCATGTGCTCCAGGTCCGACGTTACATAGCTCTGGTTGTGACTGGAGATGTGAGTTCCATTTCTGAGTTACATCTGAAGTAACTTGCTACAGCTTGAATTCAAAGGGCATGTACCATTTCACTGTTTCCTTGAACCTCTCCACACCTCATTCCCTTGCTTTTGACATAATGCCAGAGAAAGCACAAGGATGGAGAGTTGGGTTATTAATTGGAGAGTCAGGAGGAAGCAAGAAGCCCGAGCTGCTAGCTGCTAACGAGAGCTGATGGAATGGCAGACATTTTCTATGGCTGTCCAACCCATGGATTCATTTTGCCTGTGTTCATGTTCCTTTGGGGTTCACTTTCCATGAACAGTCCAGCCGACTAGTTTCTTGGCAGGAAAAATTTCAGAAGCAGCCAACTTCTAAAGAAACATTTAGAGAATACTTGTGGAAAAGGAATTATCAGATTGTCAAACCTGTGCTTCATCCCAGCTCACAGGTCCTCCGTGCTGCTGTACGTGCTCATCTAATCCCGGGACAGAAAGATGCCACATGAGCAACTTATCCAACACAGAGGAGACAAAACCTGAACTTTGAGTATTCACAACCAGATGCTCGTGATTTGCCAGTCAATTACTATGTTCTTGAAGATCAGAAGCTATTTACAAAGAGACATTTTTAAGAAAAATCTCATCACTAACCTGAGTAGTTCACAAACATAAAAAATGTTTTAACTTCTTTTCTGTGACTGCAATGTTAACGGGCTGGAACAGCACATCACTGACCAGTAGCCTAGACCTAAACCTGCCATTTTTGCTCTGTAATATGGGCTCAGACAGATCTAATTTGCCTTTTTAACCATCTATGCCACTGCAAAATTCTATTTGTCAATGCAGGACAGAAGGTCTTTCCCTTCAAACCACAGGAGACTCTCTGAAGTGGCTGGGACTATACCCGAGGTACATAAATAGAATAAAAAGAATCCTGCTTCACAATGTGGCTGCTCTTACACGGCTACCTTGAGAGAAGTACCTTAACTGGAGATAACTGGAACGACCTTAGGCTCTAAAGGTGATAAATTTTCTACATCCAATCTGAGAAGTTCTTTCAACACCTTTCTGGAAGCGACCTGAAGGTAAAAATTACCCTTCCATTAAATCCACAGACACTGTGAACACGAAGAGAGGGAAGAAGGTGTCCTTCAGCGTATACACGACTCCAATAACGTTACTTTTTGTCTTTCAGTTGAACCAATGGCCTCTTACATCAGAGATCATTAAGGAAAAATGAGTTAGTTTGGTCTGTTCAGTATTTTGATTTAAAATCTTCAAAGTCTTTCTCCTTAGGGCGTGTATTCACTGGGTCTCAGTGTGTTTGGGTCTTTGCCTTTCTCCTCCCGCATTTAATCACAACATTACTAATAAAAACAAAAAAAGAAATTCTAGCTAGGCCTTGCATGATTTAGGTACCAAGTAAACAGTACTTAACAGTTCTAATTGAAGGTCAGTAAATCCCCAAGAGATTAAATGAATCCTGCAGCGAGATGTGTAAATCTCACTGCCTTTTACGGCGTCCCAGCCAAGACCCCGTGCTCGGTTGTGCAAGACTTAATAAACGTGGTATGCACTTAATCAAAACCATTTTGCCACCAAAGGGGCAAGGGGTGTAAATCACAATTACTCTTGGCACTAAACCACTGGCACAAAGAGGCCCACCGATGCCAAATATCATCAGGGGCTGACTTCTAGCGCCTAGTTAGCTGTCTGGCACCGCTCGCAGGTCTAAACGCCCGTTTCGCTGCTCGGCAGGGGGAAAATCCAGATGGGGAAAATAAAATGCTAAAAAGGACAGCGAATGCATAAGGGTTGTGCTTCTCTCCATCTCACTCTCTGCTTGCCCTCTGCCAGCTCTCACCCCAATTTAGTAACTATTAATAAGCTAAAGCACGGAGCTTTGGCAACAACCTAGCTCTCTGCAGCTAAACCTTGCAGATTTAATAATCCCATCAAAGTTTATGTTCCAAATTGTATTTCAAGGTTTAATAGCTGGTGCACTGAGAATACTCTGGAAAAAGTCTTTGAGAAGTTGGTTTCTTTTAGCCAGTCAGGAATCCAGAACGGGCAAAGCAAACCCCTGATGGCTCGTGATGGCTGTCACCTCTGACCTTCTACCTGCGCCTCAATCAGCCACTGAAGAAGAATTACAGGACAAAGACAGCGGATTCCTCGAGAGTGTAATAACGTGTAAGAAGAGGTGAAGACAAACAACAGAAGAGCTAACATCCAGCTCCAGCGCTGAAGAAGTTCAAAACTGCTACACATTACAAGATGGCGTTTTACCAGAGTTACTATAAAAAAGAAAGTCGTGCTGATGCCAAGGGAAAAGCCAGGAGAAGCCCAAACAAAGCCGCAGAGGTACGCAACAGCTGTATGCTTGTACTATCAGCATCGGTAGGTTCATGGGTCTTCATTACAATCTCTAGACCAGAAGCTACTAAACTAAAGATTACAAGATGGGGTTGTGAAAGAATTGACATCAAGCAATCAAAACAAATTATGCTAGCACGTGATGTCAGGAGCACTTTTAAATTGGCACTTTCAACTCAGAACACTTCAGTGCCACTGCCCTACACAGAACAAGGCATACCAGGAATGTTTTGCAATGCACAGGCAACATCAAACAACAGCAGAAAGGAATTATCATGCATGTGCTGCATTATGTGACTGTGCTGCACCTTGACCTAGAGGAGAATGACCAGTATTATGTGTTATTGTCTATGCAAATCCTTCACTTCAGTGCTGAATAACCAAATCTTTTACCTGGTCCACCTCCTACCTCTCCTTTACACACACAGTCGGGCCCAGCTGGGATGTGGCTTGGTGTAAGACACCGAAGGCATTTAAGCCTTGCAGCATAGACCATGCAGTTATTCTCCCATGTAGCTCTCAGTTTCGTGAAGCTGTTCTTCCTCACTGACAGTGTGAAATAGCAGCTCACCGACAGCTCACTGGAAGTCAGGAATAAAGGGATTCTCCGGCATCACAGCTGGTGGATTGGGACAATATGCTTTTCTTCCCATCAGCCAGCAGCAAATAGCTAAAAGCACACAAGCTGCCCTTCTTGCTTTCATTTTTTCCCTTGTCACCTGTCTCATTCTATCACTTTCTCTCTCTTTCATCTCTCAGGAAGTCACAAGCTCAGGCCTTTATTTTCCTTATGTTTCCCCTCCCTGCATCGTTCCCCTTCTAAAACATTCTCCAACTTTCTTTTTTCCATTTCCCCCTTGACTCATCCCATGCTGTTCTTATTTCCCATTCTTTCACACTGTAGATTTCTCTTCTTCCCCCTCTACTTCTTGCTCTCTCTCCTTCTCTCTCCCCCCCCTTCCCCTTATCTTACTTTCCCTTACACCTTCTTTCTCTCTCTTCTCCCCCCCCCAGTGTGCCTGGAGCTTGAGCAGAAAGTCAGCTGGAGCCTTAATTGCTGCTCCCCTGCCTGACGTCAATCGGAGATGACATCTCCTGAACGCAGAGCCGCAGTCGTCCTTTTGCATATTCCCTCTGTCTGAGTGCATCAGGAGAGATGTCACAACCAGAAAGCTAGAAGCCACTGCAGAAGCAGGGAGCCACAGAGATCACCGTGAAGCTAGCATGAAACATTGAAGAGGTTGGTAAACCTCTCTTCCACAACGGGTTCTCCCAGCCCTTTCTGCACTGTCGGTCTCAGGCTCAGAGCGTTTACAGGAACTGACATTTCAGAAGTTGCACAGCAATGTTACACCAGGGTTTTTAAAGAAAACAAGTGTTTGTGTTCAGCTCCATTGTGGCTTTGTGTCTCCCTGTGGGGGGTGTGACTTTCCAGCAACTGAGCAAAGATGGGATTTCATGGCATAGGGGACACCAAGTACTCACTCCCTTTTAGACCCAACCTTTGGTTGTGAAAATGAGAGGCTCACAACACAGGGGAAAGAAGACACAGGCCACTTGCACTTCAGCCCTCGCTCCCACACGGCCTTTCCCCAATCACTCTCTGATCATGCGATCAGCATCTTCCCTATCGGCTGTTTCTCCTCTAGTCTAACAGCATTTGCTGTTCAACTCCTTAACCCCACTTTAACTGTACAAATACACTTTTCCCCAGATCTGCACTCAAGATTCACAGACTACATAAATGCCAGGGTGTCGGTTTGGTTCACATCAGTATATTATAGAGAACTTCCAGCAGTGGCTGGAAGTTTTCCCACTGAAACTCCCCCTGTAGCTCATGTAAAACAGTGCTTGAACTTTGATCCTCAGAAATACTAGGCCTAGCACTGTAAATTGTATAGGGGAGGACAAACAGTAAGGAAATCCTGACATCCAAGGCCCGAGCAGGAGTACTTCTTCTACATCAGTCTCGGTTCACACAGATAATCAGGCACACCAGGAGCTGCTGTCATTTTGGTATGTTAAAGTAGCAACCTAAAGTGCTTGCAGAGAATGGTATTTCTCACTAAATGAACACTATGCAGCAATTACAAATTCTGTGTTCTGTTTCACGGCCTTATCTTAACTCAAAACTTCTTCATATATTTTTAATTTCTTCTTTTTCTAAGAGACCGCCAAATGGGTGAGATGAATGGAAAAACTGTTGTTCCAATCTTCAGTCTTACCTGCAAGCTTCATTTCAGCACTCAGGTTCAAAGACACAGAGGTCTGTCCTGTCCTCATAAACTCAGCTTCCTTCACATACATATTTTTAAAATGCCCCGCCTCCAAACACATTCAGGAACACATAACGTACACTCACACATGCACCAGCAATTGCATGTGGTTCACATTATATGAGTCAAGAGTGGAGTTTAGAGTAAGAAATTTGCTTCATTTGGTGCCTCAGAAAGATTTATTTTAAGATTTTACCTGAAATGGGCTGCAACTGTCATATTTCTAAAAATTGAAATAATAAAAAAATGGGCAATTTCATTTCCTTGTTAAAACCTTCAAGTGTGAAAATGTCTGTGAGTTAACCACCAGACAGCAAGAGTTTCTTTCATGATTTTCATTGTGTTCATACTGCAATCTTTTTTACTTTTCTGTGTTTTCTGTTTTATTAAACAGGGGCAATATGATCAAGAAACAGACCATGCTGTGCAGGCATAACATGGCTAAACACGTACAAATCAGAAAGGGCTTCACAGAGCAAGGTAAGTATCCTTAGCACCGTATTCCAGATGAAAACACTGAGACACCAAGAAGGGAAATCAATGTGCTGTATGACCACAGGCAAGTTAAGAACTCATGTTTCCTGGCTCACGAGTCACTATTAGTTCTCATCATACAGGCACTGGAAAGTGCTCTGCTGCACAGACTTGGGACTGAAGCTCATGTTTTGAATTGTGTAAGTTTGTAGCGTCTGCCCATCACTAGAATTCACAAGCACAGCATTATAGTAAATATTACCCAAATACAGCTAAAATACTTGCGAAGTACTTGAAGTGTATCTACCTTATCTTGTTCAACAGCTCTTCTACCTTCACTCTGCTCTGATCAGTTTCAGATGGGCTTTACTATTCATAATAAAAATCAGCAGCAGATTTACGCAGTTGTGTGTTACTAACAGACCTAGAGACCCTGTATATTACCAATATGAAAAAGAAAAAAAGTAACAATGAAACCCACTACCTTAAATCCAGGCATATCAGCAAAGCAGGAAGGAAAGAGAAAAATGACTGGAGCGGCAGCGAATTAACACCTCCTAGAGAAGCAGTTAAAGAAAACCTTTTACTACACGTAGGCTCCACAGAGCCCCACGAGGCTGTCCAAGTCAAAGCACAACGTGCTGGTGCCACATGCACTGTGACTCCTTCTACAGAGAGTTAAGGCCCAAATCTGCCAGCGGGTAAAGGTGGTGGGAATCATTGGTTGTGAATTGTGCGAGTGAATCGGAACCAAAATGACGTAAAGGTGGTGGGAATCATTGGCTGTGAATTGTGCGAGTGAATCGGAACCGAAATTACGTAAAGACTCTTCCCCCTTCTGGGAATTTACACCTAACAGTGCAAGACAGAAGAACTCTCTTCACAGCCTCTTAAAAGAGAACTCGTGTACTGCTCTGCAACACAGGTCTTCACACACCGCTGTCTCAAATCACATATTTACACACCATGCTACAGCAAAGTCAAAGAAAAATATTGTAACTGTAATCTGACAGTACATAGTCCAAACTCTTTATTTAGTAAAGAGCTGAGCCCAGTTATTGTAAAGACCTGATCTCGCATGACGCAGCCACTGGCCAAGGTTTTCTAAATGCTCCACTTTTCTCGCTGACACCCAGAGTTCAGGATCTATAGTGCAATTAAAAGATGTCATACAGGTAAGAAACACAAACCTGCTTTCCCCATTTTAAACTGCTGTATGGGACAACGGCTTTCCGATTCCAGCAAAAGCATCTGTTAATGTGCTGTCAGACTGAGAAGGATTTCCATAACTTGCTTAAATCACTGGAATAAAAGCAGACAGAAAACCAGAGCAAAGACCTCCTGAATGAATTACTACCATTTCTTGTAAAGAACCCTCAAGTTGGCCTAGGAAAAGCAGTTTCAGATCTCAGAGATAAAGGAGTCAAGGATAAAATAAAATGGGAAAAACTAGTAGTAAAGAAACCAGGGAACTGAAGAGTCGCTGTGCGAAACCCAAAGGACAGACATGGTGGACGAGCACAAGTGAGAAGAGATCACAGTCCTCAAACTAAATGTGTGTGTGTGTGTGTGTGTGTATCTGTGAGCGTGCGTGCACTGCACCCAGAGATCAGTGTGCACCACCTCACTCAGTATGGACACAGTGCACATTATCCGGCAGCACACACACAGCCCTTTCAGACCAGACCTACACAGAAACCGGAGCAGATACTTAAGGAAGGTATAACTTGACATTCTGAGGCTAACAAAATAGAAGAACAGCAAACTGTTTTCCTATACTGGGAAAAAGTGGCTAGTCTCTTTTTCCTCCCCATCTTAACAAAAGATGACAAATTGAAATTCAGGAAAAAAATACAGCCCAGTAAACCACCCCCGATGACATTTGGTTAGATCAGTTAAATTATCACCTGGAGATTCTGAAGTGCTGCATTTCCGAGTGCTCACTTTGTTTAATTAATATACAAACTAATTAAAGTTTCAAAATGAAATATTTGGTGTTGCAGGGAGTTCCACTTCAGAAGCACCGAAACATGGTTCTACTGATCAGCTGAAGCTAAGTAAAGGATGAAGGGGAAAAAATCAGTTTAAACAATTTTAAAACTTCTTCCTTTCGACTAGATCATCTGCAGTTTTTTCAACAAGAATTGTCACACTGGAAAAATGTAATCGCCTTTCATAGCTTTGCTTTACCAAGTTCTAAGATTAGAAATGGCCAGAAAATTTGATTGTTCCATCTTCTCTAAGACACGGCATCTGGATCAAAGTAAGTTCCCTGTCAGCTCCGTCTAGAATTCCCTCCTGGTGGAAAGGCTGCCGAGCTGTACAGCCAGTGCTATGTGTTCCCTATTACAGAGATGTGAGGTTAGCACGGAATTCAACGATCACATTTTCAATGCTTCACGCAATGATACATTCAAAATCTCAACTGAGTAAAACCGGTGTAGCATTTTCCCAACAGTACTTCTGCCAGGGAAGAACCAACCTTATTCATCTCAATTGTTTTTTAATCCTTGAGCCTCAAAGGCATTACTTAAATGTCAGTTATTTGAACTCTTTCCATGCTGATCATTACTAGAATATTTTTTTGTCAAAATCTGTGTCCCACAGCTGCAGGGACCACTACTGATTCACAGGCTGGTATGGAAATTCTACGCAGATTCCAAAAAGGAATGGCTCCACCCTTTTCTTTCTTCCTCCATTTTCTTGGCCCTGTTCTCCTAACAATGCCCGCTTCCAGCCTGGCACGGATGTTTAAGACAATGGACCAAACAAGGGCTACAAGGAGGAGAGAAAAAAAGAAAAAAAAAAAAAATCGACAAGAAAAAAAAATCATGGTTAGCTTTAGCTTGTATCAATCCTTCAAACCAAATCAGCACAGATCCTCGGAAACAGGCATGGCAGGATGACAAGGGAGAGACCTTTCCATAGCAGTGTTGGTTTAAAAGGCTCAAAAACCTACTGAGCGTGTGTGTGCACATGCACAACACATGCACTTCTGTCTCGGGCTCAGAGTTCCCACAGCTCCAGCTGAAGCTTCTCAGCAAGAACTTCTGTTTTCATACTCAGGATGTAGATTTTTGTTTTGACAGGAGTAACCAAAAAAGGAAAGTGTGAAGACAGCTTAAAAGAAATAGTATTCAATATTACAATCAGAAAAAAGGTACAGAGTGTATTGTGTACATTATATATTTCCCCCCCTAAATTCCCTTTCTCTAATTTCAGTGGAACTGCTACTGCTAAAGAACTCCCCACCTTGCACTCCGCTACAGAATTCCCTTCCCCGAAGCTTTGTCTGCCAGATCAGGAAGGAGAGACACGAGCACGAGGGTGCTGTATTCTCACTCACCTCACAGAACACGGCTGCCTGCAACTTGTGCTAGTAGAGGCCAGAACCTGGAGGGCAAGATCCCAGTAACAGTCCCTTACCCTTCTTCCTCACCACATCAGCTCACTAACAGAAACTATTAGTGACAGTAAGAAGTGAGACAGCCCCCCAAGAATCTTGAAATCCCCCTATTCTCTTAATCATCTACAGAATCCAACTCCCTTTCCCCTTCACAACCCATCCTACAGGCAGACTAGCCATTCACTTTACCACTCCAGGCAGCTCATCACTACCAATAGTGAGAATAAACCCAGTTATTTTATCTTCCTCTTCCTCTCTGGAGCAACAAGGTAGGGAATTTTATTTGCAGAAGCTGCCGACAAGTGTTGAGGTAACAATGGAAATCACTTTATTTCTTTTGTTTATACTATATATTCAGGTATACTTGGAGGTTTTGGTGGGGTTTTTTTTGTTCTTTAATTTTAAAATTGTAACCTACTTAGAGACAAGAGAGGTAGCTCTGGTCCTGTGCAAATATCCTCAAGCAGGGTAAGGAGAGATTCTTCAAATAAGTCATTTCCACATCACTGACAAAACAGTTAAAAGAAGAATTTTGTATTCAGGAAGGGCACATGTGCAGCTGCACACAATAAAACCTGAAGAGTTTCTCAGAAATACAGCTAGGTGATTGTTTCAGTCAACTCAGGCTGGAAGACCAAGTCCACATAAGCAGATATTTGTTTGCGATTCAAGCTCAAAAATCCTTGCTGTACTATGTCCAAACTATAGTCTACCCAATGGAGTCTGTGACCTTTGGCTAATAGCTAAGGGACACAGAGAAAAGCAAAATTAAGTAAAATTACCATGCTTCAAGTGATTCAAAAGAGCAAACGCTATAGCAGTGCTAACACCTTGCTACAGCGACGCTCTGTGGTGCTAGTACAGGTATCTCCACTGCACCGAACGCCCTCAGCTCAGGAGGGCCAGCAACAAGTGCCATTAAACATCAAATCCAAGTTAAGGCAGGTTGTGCCATTATGCATTTTAGCACATGTGTAAAATCACAATTCTTCCCTTTGACTTCTGTGTTTAGAGCCACTTCTAACCACTTCTCCCAATTTTCCATTCCTGTCCCCAACTCCCAACATCTGACCAGAAAAAGCTCTGCTAAAGGATAAGCACGAGGCCACAGCACAGGTACTGAGACTGTTCTTGCTCCTCAGAACATGTATCCCCAAGAAACCCAGCAACTTCAACTCCCTGGAGACATCTGCACCTGACTCTGACAGAAGACAAAAAAGCTTTCAAAGCAGCCTTCCCGTGGTAAGGTGAGTATGGATGCACATCTATGAAGTCGTGCCAGAGAGAAATCTGCAAGGTAGCACATTTAGGTATTCATTCCTGTATGTTGACACGCAAGCTGTCTGTAACTTATTCTCTGAAATGGGCTTCTAAAATCCCATTGATTTCCAGCAAAAGCAACACACTCTGCAGAAAAGATTCTTGTACTCCTATCTTCTGGAGCAGATAAAAGGAATTTTCACATATTTTGCAATCCTCTTGCAAAACACAGAGTTCTTAAACATTCTCACCTGAAGTGAAATAAAGGGTTTATTACATCTCCATCAACGGGCATAATACAAAATATCAACCTCCTATCCATCCCTCTCCTCTCTTTCTTCTCCTCTAGAACTTGCAACCCTCCCCCCCTTCACTTTCATTCCCTTCTTAACCCCTCCCCGGCTCCTCTCAGCTCCCACTGTCCCAGACAGAGCAGCTAAAGACATTAGCTGATAGACACAAAAGGCGGCAGAAATCAAATAAAAGGCAAACGCAGCAGCCGCAGGTCAGCCTTGTATAAATATTTATGCTGGAGGAAGGCTCAGTGCCTGAGTAATGACCTTGTGGCTGGTATTAATAGAGATAATGTGAGTCTGTAAAGACACGCTGCCAGAGAGAGGGAGAATTTGGAGGGTTATAAATCTCTGCGGCAGGCTGCAATGCTAGCTGACCTTTACACCGCTCTCTCTCCCGCCTTCCATCCTTCTTTTTTCTTTCAATAAGAGAGAGATTGGTAGAGCACATTAGCAAGGAGAGTCCCAAAATCCAAACCATTTGCACAAGAGAATTTGGATACAAGTCAGAATTCTCACAGCAACTAAAATCAGAGTGATGAATCCAATACAGGCACATGTTTACCTACATGACACATGCAGACCTGTACAGGCTCTCTCATACCAATGAGTTGCTCACAAACCGTGGTCTGAAGCGTATATTTACACTTTTCAGGACTTGTCCGAATGCATGTATATACGTATTTGCATCTAGGTACGTATACATCTGTGTAAATACACCCATACACAAAACCACTCGGGTACCACATACATGTATGCTCCCAGAAGTGACGGGCACTCTCTCACACTTCTGTAACAAGCACGACAGAGAAGGATGAGCCAGGAAGAGCAGCTTCAATGAAAAATTGAAGCTACGCTGAAAGGAAGAGAAGTCTCTTCTGAATTCCTGACACACGGAGACCTGCAAGAGGAGGTTTTGGGAACAAAGGGTGTAATGGTTTCATTTCCAACAGCAGAGGAGAGTCTCAAACATCTCTGCAGAGCACTCAAGTAGCTATGGACTCTTCACCGACATGGAATCAGCAATGGCAGCACCTGGGAACACGGGCCCGAGTATAAGGAGGCCCTTTTTTCATGGTACTCCCAACATTAACACTGGAAGAGAAGAAAGTAAATTTTAAAAAAGAATGGGCCCTGATGACAGGGACTGTATGACTCGAGCAGCAGCAGAGCAGCAGGCAAGCCATCGAGTATTGCTACTGACAAGTGTCGTTGAGTATCAGTGCCCCAAGCTGCACGGAAATTTCCTACCCCAATTTCAGAGATGAAGAGGAATTAAAAGACACACATGTGCAGGACTGTGCTGAAAATCGGATCACATTAGGTCTATCAAGAAAATCTAGGGCTGATTTTTGCAGTAGCAGAAAAAGGAGAGGTAGGAGCAAGGTTTCGATCGAAGATACAGTACATTAACATTAAGCACTGCTGTCCCTTATTAAAAGCTCTTCCTACCGCTACCAAAGTTCTAGTGGAAATCCCCAAATTATTATAAAGTGACTAGGACTGAGATCTGAAACAGCCAAAACAATTCCCTCTTGGGTGAGCATTACTGGGCTATTAGTCTTGATTCCTAGAAGATTAACCCTTTGGCTCGCATCATGTATCATGTCATCTGTGCTTTAGTCAGGCATCCAGAAACACATGCTGCAGCAAACGGCAGCGTTTGAACTAAAACTTAGGGGCTAAAAAGACGGCAGAAAATAACAATTTGGTGGGTTTTGATGGCTTTCCTCCGTAACACTTGAGTAAAAAGAAAGCGAGAAACCACAGCAAATGTGCATAAAGTTCCATTTGCTAGGCACTTAGTCTTTAATATAGACTTATGCCTCTTGGTCTTTTTCTTCTGAAAAACCCCCACCCAGCCAGCATATTAATATTTGATGGAAAAGGCATTTGGTAGAAACAGACTCCACAACCTTTTTAATTCAAGCATCTAAATGACAACTTTGTTATTTTATCTACAGTGACTCAGAGCTGGATCTGGATTTTGCTGGGTCATGTACAAAGTAAGACACAGGAAATCTGAAGTGGAGAGAGACCATGTAATGTTGCTGGTCTGGAATCTGGCAGCTAAAAACCTTTGAGACTCAGAAGCACTTTTGGACCAAGAGAATGGGTTCTGTAGGGTCATTCTGAGGCCCAGCAGGTATCAGCTACCTGAGAAAAAGTTTCAAGATGAGGGCAGGTTGAAGAGATGCTGCGACTTCTTGAGGGACAACAGAAGGTAGCCAGAATGAGGCTCACTGTGGCCAGGCAACAGAACCAGAATTCATGTGGCACACGGTTCATTTAAGAACACTGAAGAATTACTGCTAACATTATCGACGTTTCTGTCACCACCATCACTTAATCCCAGTTCTATGACAACTGCACACGGCTATTTGCCTCGATCTCTACGTAGGCCACCTCTAGGACTCTTTCCTCTAGTTTCTGTCCATTTAGTTTCTGCTTTACACTAATTATGTTCATCATCTCTGCAGTGCATACAGAAATTTTAAGCTTCCATGTCAGAATAGTGTTAACAGGTTCCCAGAACATATAAAAAACAGTTATGAAGCCTCTCTCTGCTTATTTTATTAAAAATGTCATAGTGTTGGAATCCACAAAAGAATATCACAGCACAAGGGCAGCCTTTCCATTCTACCTTTTGTTCTACCTGAGCTTCATTCAAGTTTTATATTAAAAATCAAAATCATTTCTAATAATATTGTCCAAATTCAAATGCTCCGTGTTCCACCATCTGCATCATTTGGGATCGTGACTTTTTACCCTACAAGGCATTCGTTCCACGTACGACTTGTTTTGATTTTCGAGCTATGCTGCGTCTAGCCTGCAGGCCAGAATTTGCAAGATCATCTCTAATACACGCAGACATTCCTAGCCCAGGGATATTTCAAGAAGTTACTACCTACATAGATGTCTGTGAAAGACTCAATTCTTTGGTTGGTATATAATATATAGTTAATGTCTAATTAGCCCATTCAGGGATAATTCATGATTAGTTATTAACAAAAGCAAGAACAAACAAGCACTATATGTTAAAGCTCTTAAATCATGGAACTAAACACGTCATACAGAAAGGAGAATGCATGATTTATTCACAAAGGCAAATGTGAAGCCAGGCAACTACTGGGCAGCACAAAGCAACT
Organism: Trogon surrucura; assembly: GCA_020746105.1. Taxonomy (NCBI): domain Eukaryota; kingdom Metazoa; phylum Chordata; class Aves; order Trogoniformes; family Trogonidae; genus Trogon; species Trogon surrucura. Next base: position 2,693,391 of record CM036634.1, on the reverse strand, counting down.
CCACTCCAAGAAACTAAGCTTGTCAATCACCTGAGATACACAGAAGTAAATGCCTGATTACCAGGCTGGTGTATACCACAGCTTTAGAAGAAGATAAAGGTTTGTGGCTTAACTCCGTCTCTTCTGAATAGGTCTGCATAGAAGAGAACAGGATTGTAATGGAAAAACAGAGCGGCCCCCAAGACATTTTGTCTGAGACGCCAGAACATCATAATGGATCGTGTAGGGACTCTATACTCAGGAGTACCACCTGTATTTTTTGGTCCGAAAAGGAGCCAGATGTCATCAATAAAGCCTTCTACATCCTGATATGTGTGCGCAGCAAGACAGTGACACAAACACACCATCCAGGGACAAGGAGCACGAGTGAGAGTCCAGTCATCTTCAAACATTGGGGGGTGCTGGTGGGCAGCAGGACGCCCGTGAGCCAGTGACACGCCCTCATGGGCAAGAAGGCCAATGGCATCCTGGGGTGTGTTAGAAGGCGAGTGGTCAGTAGGTCGAGAGAGGTTCTCCTGACCCTCTGCTCTGCCCTGGTGAGGCCACATCTGGAATACTGTGTCCAGTTCTGGGCCCCTCAGCTCCAGAGAGACATGGAACTGCTGGAGAGAGCCCAGCACAGTCACATAGATGACTGAGTGGAATATCTCCCTTAGGAGGAAAGGCTGAAGGAGCCGGGTCTCTTTAGCTTGGAAGAGACTGAGTGGTGACCTCATTCATGTTTATGTGCAGAGTGAGTGTCAGGAGGACAGAGTCAGGCTCTTCTCAGGAATGTCCAATGAGAGGACAAGGGGAAAGGGGTGCAAGCTGGAGCATAGAAGGTTCCACAAAAACATTAGGAATAACTTTTTCCCTGTGAGAGTGACAGAACCCTGGCACAGGCTGCCCAGGGAGGTTGTGGAGTCTCCTTCTCCAAAGACATTCAAAACCCGCCTGGACACGTTCCTGTGTGACCAACTCTGGGTGACCCTGCTCTGGCAGGGGGCTGGACTAGATGATCTTTCGAGGTCCCTTCCAACCCTGAACATACTATGTGATTCTGTGATATTGTTTGCCTGTAAAAACAATCCCAAGTGAGAGAAAAGCTATGCCATGACTGAGGATCATTCTTATATTATACAAGTGTTTTATGCAGACTGGAAGAGCTCCAAGAGAAATTTTACAAGTTCAAACTCACATCATCTCAAAGCATGAGATAAGACTGTCACTCAAATGCATGTTTGAATTATTCTGGGCCTAACGCAAGTCAAGATCTAAGCAGTGGAACAAAGCTATTCCAAGCCTGCTTCAACATTTCTGAGCCACACTTTTATTTGGACACATGAATTTATTCACTTTTTGGGATGAATGTTTGAGGAAGTATTGCTGAGATTCCTTCTTTGCTGCTGAGGTATTTACAAAAGGATTGTTCTTCAAGCAAAAAATTCAACCCTGAAGATCAAGAAAGGTTTCTCCAGCAAATCGAGGTAAATCCTATCTATCTCAGAACAATTCACATTTTCTTCTATAAAATTCCAGAAGCAGAAACACCGTAGTATTTCAGTGACCCACCGCAGAACACAAATACATGCACAAAGCCACCAAGCAAAGAGGAAACCATATGCAAACTGTACAAGGCTACTCCTATTGGCAGAAACATCTCCATATAAAGTGGTTGCTGAGCAATTTCAAACAACGAATACATTCCCAAAATATGTCTACTTGTGCATAATTCATGAACAGAAACAAGCACTAAATCCATTGGATAAACTGTGGACTATGAATCGTTTGCCCTGCTCTAATTATAATTCCATTTCAGCCTACTAATGGTACCATAAACCATTTGAGTCTCACCCTTGTGGTTTATTGCCTCATTAGCTCTCCTTTGAAGTAATTAATGCTTTGTCAATTTACCTGAATAGAGCTCCCATGGTGGCCATGGGTCAGATCCAACAAACTCTGCACCCAGCAGACCTGGAACTTCTGCTCAAGTAGAACACTTCAAGGTCTTTGGGACTGAGGTCTTCTATTTTCTTGTCCATAAAACACCTACAATAACAGGCCATACGTCCCTACATCAACTACAATATTTGAATGCACAATAAAACGTAGTTAAACCTAGATATGGATTACCGCATTTATGGGACAACGGTATAAACATTAATTATTGAGTCATGTTTCAGCCAGCACTTTGCTGCTGTATGATTGTTTTCTCTCATAAACCCCCTCATATAAACAAATCTTGGATTTATTTGTCTGAAGTTAATACCATAAGCTTAGCTTCACTGGAAAAAATCTCGTCTCTTACTCAGCTAGCCAGAGAGCTTCCCATTCTGCCCAACAGAAGGCAATCCAAGGCTTGGGCACAAACTACACTCCTGAAAACTTCGCAAGCCCCACGGTTGGACTCAAACTGGCCCACACGCGAGAAATTCAATAAACATAATTTGTCAGAAGCCTTTGTCGGCTCACAGCTGTATTTATTTATAGGCTCCCTTGTTTTTATAGGTCCTTGCGCTCTATGTAAAAGCTCTGCAAGAGAACGGTGATCACAACGCAGGGGGAAGGTAAGGCCAAGTGTTCTACCCCAACACTAGCGTCTCTTTTCTATGAGGAACAAACAGCTGTGTTTCTACTTCATGTCCCACGTACTTCATGTGGACAGTGGAGCCCATAACTGTCAAAGTTTAGTCAAGCTACTCTGCATTTAGTCACAATAAACCATTTTAAAAACTATATCAGTTTAAGAGTTCTCCAAACCCAGCATGCTGTGGACTCTCAGTAAAGTTAGATGACCTCTGTAGACGTCTACTACAGGCTCTTCTCACTCAATCTATAGAAACTTCCCTACCACAACCATCTCTCTACCATTCAGCTTCTGAAACCTTCCATCAGGCGATATTAAGGATGCAAAGCTCAACTGGGTTAATTATACTGTGATGGATAAAACAGAATAGTTCTACACCCTCTGTCTATTACGTGTTTCATATCGTAGAATCGTATCACATTTTTGGCTGGAAGAGATCTCTTCCTAGCCCTGTGAACACCACTAACCCCTGTCCCTCAACGCAACACCTACCCATCTCTCAAACACCTCCAGGGATGGCGACTCAGCCCCCTCCCTGGGCAGCCTGTTCCAACGCCCGACAACCCTCTCAGTAAAGGAATTCTTCCTACTATCCAAACTGAACCTCCCCTAGCACAGCTTAAGGCCATTTCCCCTTGTCCTATCACTTGCCACTAGGGAGAACAGACCAGTCCCCCGCCTTGCTACAACCTCCTGTTAGGCAGTTGTAGAGAGCGATGAGGTCTCCCCTCAGTCTCCTCTTCTCCAGGCTAAACAGTCCCAGATCCCTCAGCCACTCCTCATATGACACATGCTCCAAATCCTTCACCACCTTGGCAGCTGCCTCTGTACTCTCTCCAGCACCTCAACATCCCTCTTGTAGCGAAGGGCCCAAAACTGGACCCAGCACTCCAGATGCAGCCTCACCAAAGCCGAGTTCAGGGGAATGATCACCTCGCTCCTCCTGCTGACACCACCATTCCTGATACAGGTCAGGAATGTGTCAGATCCTTGGATGCAAGTTTTCAAATGCACTGTCAACGGATCCCCTCTAAATGTTTGAAGCCTCCATTACTCTCACTTCTAGGATCATTTAATATTTTCTTGCATCATTGTGTGTTTGACTACTAGAGTCGAAAATTACAGAACAATTCAGACCTACTGAATCTCCTAACTAGGACTGACACTACTCAGTGCACTCTGAACTTTAGAATCAAATCACAAATAGCCTTGACCAAAAGGTTTGATTCTCCCTGTAAAACTGGAATCCAGGTTAGAACACTGGAGTCTCAATTTGAAAGAATTTTTTTAGTTTTATGTTTTAATGAAGGACTAGTGTTTGGCTTTGTTGAGAAGGGTTGGTTCACATTTAGCAGAGGAACCAGAGTATTAATTAGAAGTACGTAGAATTGATATTATACATTTGAAACTTATTCACTTCAAACAATTTTCAAGGCTCATAAATTCACTACTGCAAATAACAACTAGTAAGGACGGTAACTAGAAATAAGGACCTCTGTACACACAATATTTCTTCACTTGAATTCTTCTCAAGCACATTCCTTTACCAACTCAGACCAGTCACAGTGGATCAGATCAACCACACACAATTTTCAAAAAAAATTAGGAAGTTTCAAATATTTCAGGAATTTCAAATATTGTGGGTGATAGACAGCAGAGTTTAAGCAAAGCAGAAGCACAATAAACAGATTCTATTTTGTTGGACTCATTAGGACTTTACCCAACAATCAAATTATATCTTCAAAAGTGAATCTGTAAGCTCTGATTGAAATTTTTTGGAACATCAAAAAGAAATGTTTATGATGTTCAAAGACTGACTGCTTGTTTGAAGGAGAAGGTCCAAAATTCTACTAGAGTTCTCGGTATCCTCCAGTGATGTTTTGACTTTTTTTCAAGCTGCAATACGTTATTAATAAGAGACAGAGGTTTTGAAGCTGCACTATCACATGTTCAATTGCTACACTGATAAAAAAGAGTACAGGGCAAAGAAGAAGCCAAACTTAGTGAGCACTTATAAGTACTTTAGGAAGCGTTTCTTTACAGAGATGGTGGTCGGACACCAGAACAGGCTTCCTAAAGAGAGGTGGCCAATGTCCCGTGCCTGTCAGTGTTAACAATGTTCTTAATAACACACTTTAACTTCGGTTCAGCCTTGAAGTGGTCAGGCAGTAGGACCAGATGATCACTGTAGGTCCTTCTGACTGAAACATTCCATTCTTGTCTTACTTTCAAAATGAATACACTAGGCACTAATCCTGACAACAAGAAATGTCAACTGCTATTTTTGATTCATTTATAAATAAAAGAAAAAAAAAAAGAGAGGCGAGAAGGGGGGGGGGGGGGGAGGGAGAAGGAAAAAGAGAAGGAAAAAGAAAACAAGGGGAAAAAAAAAAAGACATAAACCTGTCTCTTTTTTTTTTTTTCCCCAGCACAACACTCACTATATGATATAAACCACATGAAGAGCTACTGAACATTTAGAGGTAGGGTAAGAAGGGAATTTCCTGGACATTCTCTTTACAATACACCATGAAGAAAGTACAAGGCCTAAAAAAATAAATTCTAACTTATGTATACACACCCACCCCATGCACCATATTTAGTTCTGCACACTCACAGAACCTATGTAATACTTTATATAGTTCTTTACTTCAAAGACCTGGATTCATGGCACAAATCAACAAAGCCTTATTATAGCTCCATTAGTAAAAAATCATACCTGCTAAGGAACTGACCCATTAATTAATGAAACAAATTTGATTCATTTGGGGTTTCCACTAAAGATTATGTAGTAGCCTGAAAAATGAGGAGAACACAATAAACCAGCTATCATTCCTTCACAAAGCATTTCAAACCCCGGATGTCCTTCTCCTTATGTTTGTTTACTGAGTACAGAAGCTGTAACAATAAGAATATTCTTAAATAGTGAGAAAAAGATACTCTCCACAATCAGTATTTTGTAGGATCAACGAGAAAGTAGCAATTAAATTCTATGTTATCTCTGCCCAGGGGATCTTATTTGAGCAGTAAAGAAATTTCTGAGTTAGAGACAAGAAAATCTTTTACACTTGTCAATAGGTGTATCATTTCTAGCAGGCTGGTGGCCTCGCCTGCAACATATTGTTGCCTGTGGACTGTTGCCATTTGAAAAGTCATTAAATAGCCTTAAAGTAAATGCTGCTTGCTCTAGAAAAACCAACCCCAAAACATTTGGAAAAAACACTGTGGCTCGCAATGTGCTAATCTCAAACTCAAGACATGCTCTCAGTCAGGTACAAAGTAATCTCAGCTACCAGTGGGTAAATCAGATGAGCTCCTCCTGTGAGCCAGACCCTGATGTCAGTCTCAGGCAAATCGACAGCAACTCCACTGCAGTAAGTGGGAGCCTTCCATATGTATCCTGACAGGACTAAGAACATGGATCTGCCTTCTGCTAAGAAAACGTTGGGCTTGCTTTAAATACATCCCACATCCGAATTACGTCTTCCTGCCATTCCCTTCCCATTAGACCCACTTCCATGAAAAAGGAATCTTTGTTCCTTACAGATTACAGATTTCTCTTTGGCCAATATGTGTCAAACCTTGTTCCTCTGGAAACTTCGTGGCAGTTCTTGCATTCCCCACTGCTCGTATGCCTTGGCAGAAATTGGCAGCCACACACAAACATTCCTGGGTTGGGATGCGGGAGGGTAGAAGCACTGTTTGAAGAAATACTTGGTGGTAAACCTTCATGTTATTTTTGGCAGGTGTGCATTTTGCTGAAACAAAAGGCCTAAGCAGGCTCTGCTGAAGCAGCACGGGCTGTGATGTTACACGGCAAGTGAAATATCAGAAGGCCTCGGTATGTTTGTTCAGCAGTAGAAAGGACTCACTCTACAATGGTTGATTCTGGGCTTGCAAACAGCATGACTCGAGTTCTACGTAAAGGGTTATAAAGCAAAAGACGCACATTTCTTCCATGAGCTACTTAATCCAAGGCATTCGCAGCAACGCCCAACAGAAGGGAATACCTGTACTGATGCAATCTTATAAACATGGATGTCTCTCTTCAACATCCTGGTTTACACACACTACTACAGATGCCATTATAATCTACATTCTCTATAACACAAATAGAGCTCCCAGAGTGAACCTCTGAGAGCAAGTACGGTGCTTCCCATCACTAACTTCCAGCAACTGCCCACTATGACTCTTTATGTAAGTTTAAGAAACCAGAAAATTAAGAATTGCCCCCTTCCATTTGCAAAATTGTGTACAAATTTGCAATTCCAGGAATCTGAAAGTCAGTCATAGGATCTTTAAACCCAAGAGTCAAATAAACATGTGGACTATTTTTATTTGCCTTCTCTTTCCTCAGGTATTATCACGCTTTGGTGGGAACACAGGCTATTCCCTACAATGATGAAGACTAGAAGTTTGACCCTTTAGGTAATGATAAGTTTTTAGTGAAATACCAGAATGTGACACACCCCGAATACTGAAATATTAGTAACACTAAGGAAGATGCAAATCTAACATCACATTTTCCTGTAATGCCAGAAGAGATGACAGTAGCTCAGGTGGACTTAACTTTACTTGGTCTTCATACCTTGCAGGACAATTACATCATTCATTCTGCAGACTGAACACGGCATAAAACTTCTACATAAGACAGATTCACAAATGAAATTACACAAAAGTTATATACTGAAACATCTGATCTTGGGGTTCGGCAGCAATTTTGTTATCTAACTTGGTCTCCTCCTTCTCACTTAAACTACTGGTTGGAAAAGAAGCAAGGAAACAGGACAACAATAAGTGGAGTGGGAAATAAATGCATTAAGGTGGATGGTATTATTGTACTACCGTTTCCACAAAGCACTGTTGTCTTTACCCCATCAGGGGAATTAAGCAGCTTAGATAAAGAAGTGAAAAATTCTCCAGTGGAAATTGCAAGGGCAAAAGGAGGCCGAACACAAGAGCTTAAGATGTAAAATTCAGCTGCGTGCAGCTGCCAATGGATTTTTAATGACCCCCAAGCAAAGGAAGTGGTCACTGTGTGAGGTCTTCTTTAAATGACAGCAAGTGCGAGTCATCCCTGTATTTGGTCACAAGTTTGTTTACCTGTCAAACACCACACTGGGTTTTTTTTGCACAGAGACAGGGATGGAGACCTGGAGGCTACTAACGTGCCTTTATCTAGAACATCAGATGCTGTCACAAGTTACGCAACCATGAATACTGGTTTTCTGGATCTCCTTATCCTGTGCTAATTATATTTGGGGTCTCCAATACAATTTACTATTAACTGGCCCAATTTTAAGCCTCTTCTTTCACTGGAGAGAAACAACAAAGTTCACTACATCAGGCAGAACAATTCAAAGGGGAAAATAAACAAACAAGAAGAGAGGGAAAGACAATCAACAAACTCTTTTGTTTGGAAGGAAAATATTCCAAACAGAGGAGATAAATTAATAGAGTTATTAAAAAGCAAAATGGAAAATTGCTTTTCATAGTCAGCTGACTGTGCAAGGAACTGAACTGTAAGGAACCCATCCTTAAAGACAGATTTTCTGTCCTTGTTCTCTCCTAATGACTAACTGCAGTCTTTTTCTTGAGTACCCGGCGTGAGAAATTAGAGAAACAAAGCTACTTGCAAGCAACTGGTTCCATCAGCATTCACAATAACTTGTTTGCAGTACTAAAGAGCGTAACAAATACCCCCAATCTCAGAAATTAAACTCCGTTAGGACGAAGAACTATGCAATCAAAGATCCTGTTTATCTAATGAATTTTGTGAGAGATACTCCAAGCAAGTGGCAAAGAGGGCAAGTGGAGAAGAACTAGATTCAAAAGTCTCTTCTAGAAATGAGAAATCATAAACACACCACATGAGGGAGGAAGACATATTTCTATCACAGAAAATTTTCAAGCCATTTGTGTATTTTGTAGCATCCAGCACCAGATATTTTAACATGTTGCCGTGCTAGCCACTACTAGCAATGCTACTGAAAAAAAGTCTACTGACAGAGCATTTATTTCATCCTTTTCAGCACCTACTTTTAAGCTAGTGCTTGTTGCTGGAAGAAAGTAGATGAAAGAGTTCTTTTACCACCACGTTAAGCCAGCCTCAAATACAATTTTTGGCAAAGGTTTCCTAACGAGACTGTTTAAGGAAGCTGATCCAGCAACAGAATGAACTTGTAACCAGTTAGTGTCATAACGCCTCGAGTCAGCCAGAGATCTCTTTGTCTAAAAAGCTTAAATTCCTCTGTTTGAAGGAAATACTTACACATACATTTTCAAAAGTAGCAAAGTAATTAAAAGACAAATGCCTTTTGAATTCGCCAACCTGTACCACACAAGCCACTTCTTACCTCTCTCTTCCCTAAAGCTACTCACATTATTGCTTGCTATTAGCTAAATGAAGTCCTTTTAGATACAGGATTGCAAACAAAGGTCTCATCTCAGTTGAAAAGAGGATAGTGGGCAAATATGTTTCACGGTGTAAGAACAAAGAGGAGTGGATTGATCCTGAGGTCATTCCTTTCTGAGGAAAATGTGTACCAAGCCTTGTAAACACGAGTTCCACAGTGCTTTTAGGCTCTCGAAGAGAAAAGCTAGTGGTGAAACTAAGAGGCATAGAGTGCATGTGGTGAGGGAAACTGGGCCTGAGATTACCTTTAAAACCTTTCCAACTGGTAATTCAGACATGTCATAGTCCAATATATAAAAAATATTTGTAAATTTACACCTACTGAAATCAGGTATCCAATTATAGTCAAGGAATTGGGCTTCCATCTGCTGACTTTTAATGAGACTCACACTCACAACTACCTGTGTCACTCACAGAGGTGAGAAATGGTTTAGGTGCTGTGGAAAATGCAGCTCTACACAACCTCTAGCAAAAAAGGGTCAGTCTCTAGCTGGCAGCTAGCACAGAACCATGTTGTTCTGACAGGAGTTACATAAGGCTCAGAGTATGCAGGCGAATGCACTGGAAGCTGATTTTTACTCAAGGGGTCCAACTTAAGGCATTCTGCTAGTAACACCTACTCTGGTGATAGGGCCTTCTTACTGGGCAGCAAGTGGAGAGAGATTAATCCCCTTAGTTGCACCATCGAGCCTCCCAATGCTTTTCTTTACCCACAGAGATCTGATATTAGATCCTTCAGGAAAGCAAGGTGCATGTGACAAGACTCCTACGTGCCAGTTCAACTCCTACAGGGACTGTTCCGGCAGCACGAGGAACAAGAGGTTCATGTAATACAGGTCCCAAAACCCAAAGATTTCCCACCTTGCTTGCCTCATCCATGGATGCTCCTGACTGCACCCAGCATAGGAGACACTTTGACCTTCCTTACGCCTGCTTCCCAATGCCCTACGAGGCAGAGAGGCTGCTATTATTTGCACTGAATTGAAATTCCAGAAAACACAGAAATTGCCACTCATGTCTAACAATGACTGAAGTAAAACAAACCTTTTGTGGGCAGATGGGGAATACCCTGACCACCATGAAATACTCGTAACAATCCTTTATTATCACAACGAGTACAGCACATTTTTTGACAAGGATCAGGTCCTTAGTGCAGAGGAAGCATGTATCCTGGGACATTAAGAGGTGGTTCTGCAACTGTTAGAAGAAATGAGAGGGGCAACACAATCAGTGACTCTCTTGGCAAACCTTGACTTTAGCCTCCACTAGTGTTTGCTCTGCCGGAGGCAAGGTGGAAATCATACTATTTCCTTACCTTGCAGGGGTGTTAGGTTAGTTAGTTAATGTCCTCATAGCACTAAGTAAATGCTGACTATTATTATTGGCATGTTATGTACTACCAAGTCTCTCTGCTCAGTAGGGTAGGCAATACTAAGCAGAAAATTGCAGAGGTAACAGCTAAAAGCTTGTTCACTTTACAAATTACCTCAATGTTTTTCTTTTCAGCTGTCAAACTCCTTTATAAGAAGCAGTTCAGCTAAGCAACCCTCACCCTTTGTAATTTGATTTTGTTTGCTTCCTAACCTGAAAGTGGGTGTCTCTTGTCTTTAATTTCTAAGTTGAGTCTGAAAAGAAAAAAGCCTGTAGAAAAATCCTACAATTACTGGATCTGATTTTCATTTAAACCTTGATTCTTTCCTATCATACCAACAACTTACCAAATTCAATGAAGCTAATGTAATTACAATTTATATGGAAGACTGAGTGGGAAAGTTTTGGAAGGGCACATATATGATAGACTGTATGTCCCTAAGAATATAAAATGCACTTACAGTATTGATACACAGTCACTGGAACTGTAATATATGAACTGGCTTTCCTGAAGAACCCAGCCTCCATTTGGGCATTAAAATAAGTGGCTAGATTTTCAAAACTCCCTAGCTTCCACCATGCTGAGCAATTTTGATTATCTGGCCATAAAAATGTCTCAGTGAGAACTGCTGGGTGCCAAGCACTTTTGGAAATCTGGGCTCAATTGTGGACTCTGAGCACTTAAGAAACCACTAGCTCCAAATGTAAATAGTGGTTGCATGAAGCAATGTGAGAGTCATATAAGAATCATGTATGTGTTTCAAAGTACGTACATTTTCTTAGTTTCTCTTCAACGTTCTAATCTGCATCCTCCTCCTGCTCATTACCATGTAAAAAGACATCATCATCTTGCAAATCTTTCTTCTGAAATAAACGCAAGCCTCAAAATTAAACTGAACTGTGTCCTAAATACTTTCTGCTTCCATGCACAGTCTCTCAGGAAAACTATGGTGATGCTGCTTAACAATGTTCTGTGTTTGTCTAAATGATGCAGGATGGTGCCAGCAGAGGATAAACTTAATTACCATGGCAGGAGGAGCCATAAAGTCATTAAGAGCTAGATTATGACGGACAGAGTTCATCACACATCTGAAAATGACACTGCCTTCTCAATCCCGCTGGAAAAACAAATACAAGAGAAAGGAATAATACGATTTGAACCAAACATCCTCATCTAACCCATATCAGTAAGTGCATTTTTACAAGTCAAGAGCAAGGCCTGTGCCACTGCTGGTTTTAGCTATCGTAAGAGTGCTTGGATTCGCTTTGCAGACAGAGTTACCTGGCTGGTTCAGGTATCAGCTCACCACAGCCCAACGTTTCTGAACGGATCTGGTCATGCCAGCCGTTTCAGTGCTGACACTTAAAAACTGCCTTGCCAGTCACCGCTCCTGCGAGTCCAAGGAAACACTCTGTAGCCTGGTGCTCAGTACTGGTCAGGGAGGCTTCGCAGAACACCGCTGCTTTGAGGCTAATTCACACAAGTGTCCCAAGACTTCATGGAGTATGGCCCTCACCGATAGCTTTAAAACTGAGGATTACGCTTCCAAGTGCTCCTGAAAAAACAGGACAGACAGTTCCTGAGACGAGTCCAACCGGCAGTGCTTCTTGGGGAACACCTGTATATGTTGAACCCCAGAAAAGAACCAATCACAAAGTCACTGCAGCAATCATTACTACCACTTTGGTCCATTCTGCACGTTTGTGGGTAAGGAAAACGTTACGAGGAGTCGTGCTCTTACACCTCTGCACAAGTGTCTGTCCAGTCAGTGTGCATGCACGCCTTACTGCTAATTCTCTTCTGATCATGAGCTGTATAACAAAAATGCAACAGAAATAGTATCATGTGATCTAGATGACCAATTGCATAAAAAAAAAAAGTGGGTACTCAAGGAAAAAAGTCTCTGAAAACTGTCTGAAATCTGTCTGTAAACCAGAAAGCTGAAATACATTCACATGCAACATTTTTTAGTATTTTTCCAGTGACAGGTATAATTATATAAATGCCTATGGAATATTTATAGACAAAATTTGCTAGCATTATGTCATCATTTCTCTTAAAAATAGTTTCTCCAGTTCAATTTGGAGCTATATTACTATGATGTTGAACCTCACTCCATAATCTTTAATAATTTAGAAGAAAGTGAACAAATATCAATTGATTCAGAAAGCTGCAAGTTAAAATGTTACAGTCACTTTATGAACCTGTTTCTACTAATCCTACACACCAGTCACTTTCATTTTGTAAAAAAAAGGAGTATGAACTGTTGCTCAGTGCCCCAAGGGACTTTGCAGCTTTGTACAGATGCTGCTAATCTCAATGGTCAGGCTAGAATGACAAAAAAGGAATCAAACGCCCCACGCAGACACAGCTTCATTAAACATTAAATTAAACAGGCATTAATTAGAAAAGCATTGGTTAGTAATTTAATGAGAAAGATGAACACAGAGAAAAAAAGGTAAAACAGGAAGACCTAAAGAAAAAGACATGAGTGGTAAAAGAAAGCAAGAGTGGCATAAAACATTTTTTCAATTGCTTTTCATGCTCCTCAGAAGGGAATACACAATTCAATGAAGTAACATTTGAACAAAGAGGGTATTTTTGTTCCAATAAACGCTTCATTTCCCTCAAATCTAGATGGCAATGCTTCCTCTTTCAGAAGTGCCTCCCTATTGATTTATAATAGTTAATCCCCTCATTTTTAGGTGACTTTGCAGAAGGGGGGGTAAATCAGGAAAGAGGTTTTTGTTTGTTATTTTGCTTCCCTCACTGTTCTCTTAGAGCTCAGGAAAAGTACATTCTTACCTGTAACAAGCTTTCCAACAACTGCAATTTAAATGTGCTAATGGAAATAAAGGGAAAAAAAAATGCAACTTTTACACGTGCAACTGTTTCTAAATTAAAACAATGAAACTTCTGTTTTGAAAGCTTTGGCCAAGGTTTGGTCGCTCCCCTCTCCTGCACTCTCAAGCCCCCTGCCTCTCCTCCTCTTCAGGTGCTTAAAAAATCAAGTGGCTGTTTTGTGCTTCAGTGTAGTTGCTGGTAAGGCAAATGGATCAGATAGTACAGATTATGCCCTTTAGGCCTTTACAACCCAAAACAGTTTTTCCTTTTTAACTGTATAAACCAAACATTTCTTCAAAGCACAACTATTATTAAGCTTTGCCAACCCCCTCTCATCTGTATCAGTCAGAAAACAACACTCATGCCAGAAAAGGATTGGTGCTCTCCCACCCACCAGCTTTAATTGGGAAGAGGAAACTGTCTGAAGTTCAAGTGTGCAAAGCATTTGGAAATTTTCTCTTCCTAATGCCGTAAAGTGTTCACAGCAAAACCTGTTGGCTAGAAAGGGCTCCTGGACAGCCGTATGCACTTACACGCAGGGTGACTGCAAGAAATCTGAAAGTGCTCCACAACCAGTCGCGAGCGCGCACGGTCAGTCCAGGCTTGCAATGTCTGCCCGGATCAACCGCACAGTTGAGTTGAGCACAACACAGCAGCTGTAGCTCCGACACCTGCGAAGATTTAGCAATCACGGCAAAACTAGAATTCCAATGAGGCTGTTGAATGTCAGGAAATCCTGGGCAAACAGGCAGAGAATGAAGTTCCTTTCCATTTATAAACAAAATTTCTGGACAAATCAGATACACAGTAGCCCACACTCACAATTACAGGCCACAGATTACAACCGATCACAACTAGAAGGCCCTCATGTACTGCTGGGTCAAAAGTAAAGCTATTTGCCTTCTGCACAAACGGTCGGGTTTTCAGAATGGCCAAGCTGTCACTTAGGCTCCCAAGCAACCAGTCAATTTTTTGGAATGAGCTAAACTCATCTGATGCATCCTGGATGGAGAAAATATTTTGAGTTCTCATTTATTTGCCTCGGTAGGAAGCCTCCAGAAAATCCGCTCTCCTCACACCGGATGGCAGTCAGATAGGTCCACGCTAGGTTGGAGTCATAATCCTGAGAATGGTTCTATTTTTTTTTCAAGTTGTATTAACACTGATTAATAATAAATGTTATGGAATTATATGCAGTATTAATTAGAGGCTCATTGTGGGCACAAAAGAGCTTATTAGTGAGCTATATTTACATATGGACACTGATGTCAAACAAAGAAAAGATAAAGCTATTTTTAACGCTCACAGAAGATAAAAATAAAAATTGTGAACACACATGTACATGAACATACGTGTCTGTACACAACGTGTAGAAGGAATTAGTGCCTTTTGGGTGCTCATCAGCATGAGCATTGGAGACTCCTCCAGAGCCCTTCACAGCACCTGAATTTCACTGTCCAAAAATACAAATTCTGCTAAACCACTAGCAGCCTTCCAAAATTCAATCAGCTATGCATTCATGCAATTTCAGTGTATAAGACTTCCTTTTATCATGAATTTCAGTACTGCATCTCAGAGTACATTGCTTTGCTCATTTTTCATTAAATACACAATGATTTAAAATGGTTTGACTTTGGAAATACTCTATGTAAATGTCTCAAAAAAAATAAAACCACCAAGACTTAAATTGCAGCAGAAGAAAACACAAGAAAAAATATTTCTCAAACTGCTTTGCTTCTTTTACAGTAATTGTTTTTCCAAACTGTACTGGTTTCATTGCCTATTATCACATAATGTTCCTAAGCATTATTTATAAAGCTAGGCATAATATTTTTGGGGAAAAAAAACCCAAAACAAACTAAAATCCCCAAATGTGAAGTGTGGAGTTGTTTTAAGTAAATGAAAACATATCTAAATAAACGCTGGAATATTTTTTTCAGGAAAAAAGTATTTTGAACTTACTCTAAATATCTAAAATGCATATTTAAAGTACATTTATGCACACAGTATCCTACTTTGTTAACAACTGTTTCTAGAGACAGCAAAATCATCTGCATTTAGCAGTTAGCTGCCAGCAAATAGTCGTGATGGATTTTCACTGTATATTTCTATCTATTTTTGAACACTGCAAACATTGACGATACCTTTGAATTCGATTTCCTCTTGTCAATGGCTTTTAACCCGAGAGAGAAAGGAATATGAGCCCTTCTCTCCTGTGTACTTTCATGATTTGAGATATACGGAGGCTGAGGGTCTGCTTAATAGGAAATTATTTCCTAGTATTTTCTGCCTTGCTTGGATTTCCTTTCTTTCTAGTATTTTTAGATCCCAAGATAAAAAACCCCCTTGGTTTATTTGTGTTGTAAGACAATCCACCAAATAAAGCATGGATCACTGGGAGACTTTCTTCAATGAAAGGTCCAGTTTAACTGGTTCACTTTTAATTTAATGAATGGCTCTTTCCCTCAGACAAGAAGAAACCGCCACAGACATTTACAAAGACACAAAAGCCAACACTGGGCTGTTTCATGTTAGTTTCTATTCTTAAAACATTTGTTTTTAACTTGAAATGTTCAAGGCAGAACTTGCAGATACAATTCCTTCCCCTTATAGAAACAAAAGTGTTTATATAGACCACGGTAAATAAACCCTAATTAAATGTATCCATCAACTATAGTTCTTTTTATTTCATTTATTATTTGTTTTCAGAATCTAAGATAATATTTGAAGGAGACTTAAAATTAAATCTTTACCATATATTGAATTTCATTTTTCTCAAGAATGTTACACACTTTTTTCTTCTCTAGAAATCTACTGTTTCTGATATATGCTGCATCTTACCACTAAATCCAGAACAACTTTCTGCCCTGTTTAGAAGTATTTTGACATAAAACATAACCATTTTACGCCATTAATTGCTGCCTCTAGTTTAGCCCAACTGGTAATTACTGTGTATTTCTACAAAACATTGCTTCCTCCTGTCCTTGTCCTCCTCTAAACCTTAAAATGCAAACACTTCAGTGAGCATAAAGAAAGAAAGAAAAAAAAAAAAAAAAGAAAGAGAAATACGAAGAAACAGGCCATCTAACGTAATCCAGAATTTTGTTATTGTGTTTACAGAGGCTTACAGTGAAAAGAAGGAGGAAAAATTCATATTTAGTTTTCTGCCTTTCTAGTGGTTTACGCTTCTTGTAGAAATAAAGTATTACAAATAAAAACCAGAGCGGGGGTGGGGGGGGGGAAGCGCTCGTTTAGTTTCCCTTTTTCATTTCCTCCGCTGGAATACTGGTTTGGAACATCTGAAGACAAAAAGCATTTCCAAGCGCGACGTTGCCGCTGTTCGGAGGCGGCTGGAGGAGCCGCAGCTCGGGGGGGTTTGCGGTGCCACAGCGGCCCCTGGAGGCGGCCGGGCCGGGCCGGGCCACGGCGGGAGCCGCTCCCTGCTTCGTCCCGCGAGTTAAACTAAACTAAACCCACTCTGCCCCCTTTTCCCCTTAAACCCGCTTTAGCTGGGCTACTTCCAAAAGATTTTCATCTTCCACAGGTCTAGATGGCTAAGGTGTGAGCATGTATGGAGAGCTGCTTAGAATCATCTGAGGTGTTTTCACAGACAAACCAGGTTTTCTTTCTGCTAGTTTAGCCGGCATTATCACAGGCTTCCCAGAATTATTTTGAACTCTGATGTTTAATGGTGTCTTACTCAAGCAGCCCAAGTGTTCATCATGTAAAGAAAAGTCTGTCATATTTGTATATAATAATTTAAATAACGTGTGCTGAGCGAAAAAAAAATAGCATATACTGATGCAACTGTATTACAAGATCGCCGACTTCAGTTTGGTTTCTAAGTCACAAACTTTAGTTACTTTTCGGTATGATATAGACTGTAAGAATCCACTTTACCGCTTCATTAAGACAAAATTCGCTATGCAAAATATCTTGGGGGCGCAAACCAGAAAACTACTCATGATATTTTTGAGACACAAAGATACGTTGACCCCAAGTCTTTTGCTCATCTGACAAAAATTGCTACGGAGGCAGACCTCATTGTCGTGTCTTACTGCTTTAAGATGTATAATTAACCACAAATTTGAGACAATACATCCTACAATTTTCGTTGTTATACAGTTCTCACTGTTACTGCCTTCACTGTTTTTCTTAATATTGTATAAAGTCTCCCTTCCCAAACCATTCTTTCTGGTGAGACTAGACAGAAGTTCATCACAGCAGGAAATACGACTGGTTAAGTTTCAGAACACTAATGTACGTATATTTATCTTCAATTGGAAAGAAAATACTAGGCTCAGTAGTTCCTAGTCACTTGGATATTTCATGTAATTTTGATATTTCTGCTAATTTTTTCCTCTACCATGCATATTTAAAGAAAATTTAACAGCGCATTAAGTACATCTAATATTTTCAAGTGGTGTATTTCAAATAATAACATCTCAGAATGGGAACCTGTACAAAGACCCTATGTCGCTGGTGCTATCCTGCTATATCGGAC
This sequence comes from Trogon surrucura, assembly GCA_020746105.1. Taxonomy (NCBI): domain Eukaryota; kingdom Metazoa; phylum Chordata; class Aves; order Trogoniformes; family Trogonidae; genus Trogon; species Trogon surrucura. Next base: position 2,675,690 of record CM036634.1, on the reverse strand, counting down.
AGCTCAGAGCAACACATCAATTTGCACCTACAGTAATGCTTTCCAAAGACTTTGTAGAACTTTAAACAAGGTTTAATATCTAATGAAAGACGTGTCTGCCTCGTAAGCTATCCGAAAAGCTAAAAACGCAGAAAGGCACATGTGTGAAAGTATTTCAAATTCTACTGACAAAATTATGAAGCAGGAAAAAAACCCAACTATGTCAGATAAAACCCACTGCAATTTGTCAGTCACGCAGGTACGCATAAACACACACATTAATCACTTTGTGAGCACGAGCTATGGTTTTCTTCCACACCAAGCAAGGAAGAAGAGCCCTGTCCTTCAGTTCTTACCCAACTAAAACCTCCAATTCTTACACCCATCTCTGAACATAATCTAATCGTTGTGGCTCTAAGGAGACAACGAGTCTTACTCTGATCAGATTCACTCGCTCGTACCATCTGACTGCACAACTTCCATGCAAGTTCCGTACTTCCTAAATCTGCCACGGGACAAGAAACTGACTCAGCGGCTCTAAATCGAGCAGGAGCAGCCTAAATCACCGAACCCCAGAAACCATTTGTAAAAAACACCTTTAGCGTGTGTCTGAATGAAAGGTCCTGCTCGATCGAGAGGAGGAATTCTTTGGTCTCTGGCAGTCATTTAAATACCATCTGGAAATTACAAACTGAAGTAGCTTTACTTAAACACGGCTAGAAAAGAGAGGAGGAGATTTTTCGAAGAAATTACTCTCAAACTGAGATTCTACTTCCCCAACAACCAGTGTTCTGTCTGCCCAGCTAAATTATGTTTGCATATATTACAGAATTCTGGAAAATACATTTGTCCTCTTTTTTGAGGAAATTAAAGACAATTTTTTAAGGTTGTGACACAAACCAACAAAAGCCAGGAAACGCAGTGTTAGGACTGACGCTGTGTTCTTACCTCTCTCATCATTGTGCTCTTTCCCCACAAAACATACTTACAATAGTGTGAGGCAAGTAGGGAATATCAGCCTTAATTTACATTTCCTGGCTTCTTCCAGCTGGTATCCAAAACCTTATTGTTGTTTAGGCGTAACTGAGTTCTTTTGTACTTGAGGTTTGTGTTGTGCATGCATGAACACAAAATGTGTCTAATTATGAAGACAACTAAAAGACTGAATAAGTAACTTTTTTGGTGCATTAAAAGAAGACAAATCATGAGTTTATTTCTATGTTAAAAATGTGGAAATCACTAACAGGAATAGCTACCAAACAGAAACAAACCTGTTTCTGTCATTAATGCTACATAATGCCTCACACTGCTTGACATAACGCAGCATTTCGGATTACATTATTTATGAAAGGCACCAACGCAACGCAAAAAAAAAAAAGCCTCAATTCTGTGAAGATTTTTGCACAGTTGGTGAAACATTCAGATCTATTTGAAGCATTTTGTCTGACAGAAAGCAAGCTACAAAGGAAAAAAGCAAAAAAAAAAAAGATAGTTTGAATGCTACTACTATTAGTTTAGTGCTTAATACTTCAATAATACTGAGTGATGAAAGACTGAACCTACAGGTTTTCTCCATCTTGATTCCTTGCAAGTTCTTTTGCATATTTTCTTCAGCAAAATGTTTAAACTTTAACCATATTTTAGCATTTGAAGCATGATATATGTGCATGTAAAACTTGTCAGTGTGTACATAGTTATTCATTAAAACAAGCTTTATGGCACTCACAGTTTATTTCTCCATTTTAAGGTGCATGCAAAAAGTGTTTTTTTTAAAAAATGCATTTCAGTTGGATTTCATTGAAAGTGGTGCACACCTTGACATTTTAGGTACTTTAATGGGGGTTTTCTTAGTTACAAAAACAAAATTCTTGAAAGAGAGGTTTGGGGGGGACGACACAATCCTTTTAGAAGAAGGCTGGGGGGGAGAGGCGGCATGGGTAAAAAGACTTTATTTTCTAAAGCTCAAATTCCAAAGGAGGAAGACGGGGAGAAATAGGAACTGAAACTAATTTACCTGCATTCCTTTGTCACTGCTTGGCTCTTGACTAGTAAATGATTCCTTTCACTAGCCAATAAAACCAAATCAAAAGCAGGCTTAGGGAGCAGAGGGGGAAGGGGGGCAATAGAGTAGAAGAGAGAATCAACTTAAACTTTTGACAAAAAGAAAAAAAAAGAGGCGGGGGGGAGAAAACAAACTCACTCCTCTTGCTTTCCAGAAGCTCTCAGGAGCTGTACGCCTGACTCCTTCTGCTAACTTCCCAGCATTAGCACAGCACAAAGACATTCTCTACCTGCTTTCATTGCAGCACTAGCTAAAGTTATTCAATTGTTCCACACGACAGATAGAGTTGCTTTTGTCTCCACTTAATGCTGGTTCCACGAGCTCTGCCAATTTAGGTACAGTAGAAGGCCTATATACCTGCTTCTGAGGCGAACGGTGTTCAAGCACGTATTTGCTCCGCACAGACTTGGTGCCCAAATAGTGTATCTCAGAGATCTGGTAAATGTTCAGGTCAAAAAAAGTGGCATACCAGCAACATGACAGAAGGATTCAGGGGCTCTGAAGAAGAGGAGAGTCTGGTATTGTTGGACACAGTGCAAACTATAGAGTGGTAGCTTCTGCCCCTAATGGCCTTTACATTCTAGAGAAGCCAGACAGAGGTTCAGAGAAGGAGGTAGGATATATTAACAAGGTTAAATTTTCAAAGTTCCCACATGTTTAAGATATATAGAAGTCTACCGAAAGATACTTAAATTTCCAAATCTAATTTTTACTCTATTAATAATTTTTAATAATTACTGTTGGTAAAACAGGCAAGACAAATTCTTCAAAACCAGATAACTGAAAGCACAATATGGAAATTCTTTGTTTTAAACTCACATCGTAACTTTAGCAAGGGTACTTCCCTGGAGCTGAGTATACAGCATTGAACATTTTTCTTCTTCCATTCCTCTCTTAACTAGAAAGAATAGCTGGGCAGCGGTTAGAAAAGCAGGCCCATAAAGTACATAATAAACAAAAAAAGCCAAATGCAGATCTCAGTTACATACACATCTCCAAGTGGTCATAGTGATGCCAAATAAAAGTCTTGAGGTGCAATCACAAATGAATGCCAAGCTGGGTAGCTCTAAACCTGTCAAGGTCAGACCCATTGAAAACTTCCTATCTTAATTTTCAGGTATTACCAGTTTGTGCGGGAAAAGTCCAGGGACTGTGATTCATCTGTGTCAGACAGAAAGAGAGAAGATGACCAAGTGCAACAGCACGCGACACATGTGCTTCTTAGTCAACAATCAGTGCTCTACACGGCAGCAAAGCCAGCATCACGAGGACTGAACCACACAAAGACACGAGGATCAGCAGCAGCGTGAAAATTAGATCATATTTTACTGAGATACCAGACTTAAACACTCTCAATTTACCTGTGCTATCTCTATAATAAAGGTAAATACAGTCAGACAAACAAATGCTTACCTACTTCCTGCCTGCCTGAATATTTTGTTGGGCTGTGCCCAAGTGACATATACTCATCTCCACTGTAGAGGAAAACAACACCGATGTAAGCACAGCCATGTTGTGGCATTACCTGTATTTCAACTGTAAAAGACACAGGCCCATCTTTGGGAAGTGGTGATTTTGCACCCTGTGTCCAGCAGCAAAATCTTTCAACTGTCCTCTTTTAGGGAAATGCTGCCCCAAGAAGTGGGTTCAGCACACAAATAGCAGGTTAAGCAAGCGTTCTTTCTTTTTCAACTTTCAGTCTCATGGAATAGTCAAGATTCCCACTAAACAGTGTTTGGAGTTTCATGCAGAGTACGGTAAATTTATCCCTAGTCAGTACCTAATACATACAAGAAAGAATTCTAAGACTTCAGAACTTCCCCATTTACAGTACACATATACACATATGTACACACACCAGCTTTTACAGTCCTTTGTTTCTGAAATATGCAAGCAACACAATCACAAATACAGATGTGCAGATGTAGTCTAGAAGGTCTTGCTATGGTGTTTAATATGTGGAAAAGAGTACAGGTAGTATAACATAAGATTTCAGGAGCTCCAAGCAAGATAAAATGAGAGTGCTGTATTGGTAATGACTGATGTTCTGTAACAAAGGCTTCCATTTATAGTAACGAAATAGAAGTAGAAAACTAAAACTCCTTGGTGTAGCTTCCCTCAGAAGTCTTACAAACGCATGTCACTCCACAACAGGTGTACCATTGCATGCTTACGGCATGAACAAAGAGCACCAGTAGAAGGTTAACATTAGCGCTTCTTCAAAGATTCATATACACCAAAAGACCTTCACAGTAAAGCCAAAGAGCTTTAAAGGCCCCACGTCTTCCAAAAAGGAATATGGGGAGTTTCAAGTAGCAAGAATCAAGCTAATACATAAGAGTGACCTGCTGTTTTCTTTGAATGGCCAGATACTGCTTTGGAAAGTATGTCTAATTCCAGTGCTTGAAGAATGGGAAGTAAAAAGTAAAGGGATTCGTCCCCTGCCATCTATAGCGCAGGTGGCCAGGCAGGATTAGATACCATGCTTCCTAAGTCCCAAGCTTGAATCCATCCCTTCAAACATACTGATGGTTCCTCCTTCCATCACTTTTCTCCTCCAGTGGCTATACTTTAGAGCCAAAGCTAACTACAGAGGGTAAAGAATCTCATAAAATAACTATAAACTTAAGATACTGCACTTCCACATTCCCTGGAGTTTGTTTCAACGACAGAACTTTCTTTTAAGAAGTGTTTTTTTGAATGTCTATGTGCAGGTTCTAGACGTGGTCTCAAAAGGCTAACCTAAGTCCACAATTCTGTGAAAAGTCACAAGCAACACTACTGAAGTTCCCACTCTGTTTTCTCAGTTCCTCCGAGAACAACAAACGCTGTGCAGATAGCATTGTTGTGATTCTTCCTTAATCTGACTCATGACTAAGAAAATATGACTTTCAGAAACTAGTACAACAGCTATATAGCTCACATAGATTTTTTTAGGAGATGATAAGCATTTCACTTCTTGTGGCTTATTTGCAAAATCCTGGCATGCACATTCTACGGAATCTTTCATGCTTGGGAAAGCAACGTTCCCTGAAACCCAGGCGACAGTGCAGACGAGGCAAGTACTGCCTGAACTCCCTACCTGGAACTGCGACAGCCACGACGAGCCAGCAAGCTCTGGTGTACAATTACTCGCATAGCAGAAAGAAAAGTATTAGTGACAGAAGTCATAATTACCAAACAGTTTAACATCTAAGAGTGACGTAAAATACCAGAAATAGTATAGAGAATGGTTTGAAGTGTTTCAGTGACTTTTTATTCCCTAGCACCTCTCTCAACCATCTACTCACTCAATTGCAGCCCAGGATATGCTTTTAAGAAAAACCAACAAAAAAAAACAACAAAAAAAACCCCCTCAGAAAACACAGAACCTAAACAAACCAGGAAAAGAAAGTTAAACCAGACGAAAATATATGGAAGATTGATAGTGTCACACCTTTTCCTGATGGCTCAAAGAAATACATCGCAGACGCATCAGCTTTTCAGTAGAGATGTTAATAAACAAGGACATGTACCATGATAAATCCAGTAAGTACTTTACAACAATGTCCAACAAGTACTTGTCCAATGACAGGACAAGGGGAAAGGGGTGCAAGTTGGAGCATAGGAGGTTCCACAAAAGTATTAGGAAAAATTTTTTCACTGGGAGAGTGACAGAGCCCTGGCACAGGATGCCCAGAGAGGTTGTGGAGTCTCCTTCTCTGGAGACATTCAAAACCCACCTGGACGCGTTCCTGTGTGACCTACTGTAGGTGACCCTGCTCTGGCAGGAGGGTTGGATTAGATGATCTTTCAAGGTCCCTTCCAACTCCGAACATTCTGTGATACACTTTTTCTGGTCAGAAGTCCTTGACCAGACAAATGCATAAGTCAGATATTTAGACACACTTGGAAGAATGGAAAGTAAAATTAAATATTAAAAGCAAGTTAAATCACTAGGGATCTATGATGTCTATAAGCCTACTTGAGAGAAGGCGTTAGGAGCTAGGATCAAAGGAAAGTCACTAAGCCCATAGCAGAGTTGTGTAATGTGAATATTAACATATGAAGAAAATGAAGAGATGTCATGAAAATCCAGTGGATACACGGGAAGAATCTGAAACATTTACTCCAACATAAGAAACTGTCAAAACAAGAAACAGGTAAAGTGTCCCAAAAAGCTCTATTGACAGTAAATTACTATACACAGCAAAGGCATTGCTCAGATACCCAAATTTAGTCCAGACTGATATTGACATTTAGGACAATAAAAAGGAATTCATAAATGCTGAATAGTTGTGATGTTCTATGGCCTATTTGCAGACAAGTCATGAACAAAAACAGGGATGGAAAAAAAAATAATTGGGAGAAGACACACCCTATTACTCATCCTAGCAGACCTCTATAAAACCAAGAGTTGTTTTTTTTCCATAGGTGCCACCGATCACTCACAAATATTTTTGACAATATGACTGTACAAGCATATATTGCTTTTTGCATTCTTGGACACAAACTGGTAAGGTGGAGCTAGTCATTCATCAAGTCTAGCTACAGGAACTTCAGCTTAAGGCCTCTCTAATTTTTCTCACCGAATTCTGCAAAGTTCTAAGACTAGCAAATTACAACGATATTTTGTTTTGTGAAATAATCTTCTTTGCTCTGTCTAATCTCTTTGTCTCCACAGAGTCTATAATTTAATGGAGCAGGATGCTTCAAGATACTGCCAAGGCCATTATCTCCAGTTGTAGTAATAAACTTGCCTCCAAGACACGCCCACATTAACATTACCCCATGCACGTACTCTAAGACCAATTTCACATTGAAGGCACACAAAATGCCTTACACCCTACGGGCAATGTTTCAAAGTACTATGCAAAAGAAGAAATAGGTAGGGCATGGCAAACACAACACATACACCCAATCAAAAAAACACTCAAATACACAAGAAAATGGGCTGTGCAACCTATTTGCCAAGCTGTAAGTTTCCTGGAGCAAACAAGTCAGCAGGAAACTCCTCCAACAAGCCAGAGCTGGCCACACAAAAAGTGTAACCCCTCCCTTCAGTTGTTACATTGATAATGGGGCAATCCCTGGCCAGAGGGCTTGAGGAATAGGAAGGCAGTAACAGAAGATTTGAGGATCAAGCTCATGGAATACCATAGTGAGAGACCACCTATCAGAGCACCAAAAACACTTATGTCAAGCAACTTCCTCTACAGTAGATACTTGATCCAAAAGCATAAACCAGATGGTTCAGCAAGGCAAAGCCTTCCCCAAAAAGTACAGAACTGCTTTGTCAGTCATCTGTAATTTGCCTAATAAATACATAAATGCACAGTAGGTTATTATAGGCACAGAGACATTCATCTTGAAAGGGCAGGGACATAAATATTGAGTGTCCCCATCTACCTAGGTAGCCAGCAAGCGTGCCACCAGTGTGCTTTCTAGGTACAACAGAAACAGGAGATGAAGCTGATCAACTGTAATCAGACCTACAAGGTGAAAACACCTTGATTTCTACCATACAATTTTGGTCTAAGCTGCAGTTGCAACTTCTTAGTGAATGAAATGTTTTCTTTCCGTAGTATTTTAAGACCAACCTAGAATGTTTCTAGCAGTCACGCTATTCCACTCAATTCTTGACAGATGCACACATTAAAACAGCCTTGACTCTAGCTAAGAGCAGGCTGATTTGCAGACACTAAGGATCTTGTAGCTTCTCTCCTTGTCCTTCTGTCAATCAGGTTTGTTCTCCTTGCTGGCTCTTACGACATCTGTTTATTCACATCAGGACACTTCACCTCCTTTTAATGCTTTCCGCAGTGTCTGAATCTGTTAGTCCAATGCTAGATGCAACTAAGACTTTTCCCCAATTTCTCCATGTCCCCTTCACACAGCCTCTTTTGTCAGTGGAGTAGAGCCCTGCAACAGCAGCTAAAGCAGTAACCAGGTAGTTTTTTCACACATAGAGCACTAAAATTACCCCTCTGCCATTTTGTATCTGACTGCTTCCTTCCTTTTGCCTCTGCACTCTTTCGCATTTCTATACCCATTCCACCCTCGGATTCTCAGCAGACACTGTCCAAGAAGGTAGAGTCAGTACTTAATACACCTGCCTGCTAGCAACTACAGAAGAAAAAAGTAAAAAAAGTTTAATGAGTATGTAGCCAGTCACACAAGCAGAAAGATGTGCAGTTATTACCTTCTCTCCTTGAGCTGTAAAAAAAAGATATTCTCAGGTTACTAATGCATAGGTACATTCTCACTGTGTGTGATGCTGTGCCCTGCCCTTGTTCTGCTCTACAATAGAAATTACAGAATTGCAGACACTTTATTTTCTCTCAAGAATTCTCAAAAATCTCTCTCTCTGAACACTAGAAAGCCAAGGCAAGGCACCACGTAAAAATAACCAAGCCTTGGTCTTATTTTTCATCTGGAGAAGGAAGTACCTTCCATGCTTTGCCATTTCCAGGCCTTTTTTTGAAAATCCTTTCTTTTCTTTAAATAACAAGGGGTAGCAGTCAAGTGAAAGCAAGGGCTACTTGATCCATTGTTTGGACCCCAGCCAGATTCTGCTGGTCCCGCTTTCTCTCTCAACCACCCGTTTTTCTACCGTTCCTGTAATTTGGGGAGATTAAGATGTATAGCCTGTAAATTGGCTAAACTTTTCCAGGCTGCTTTAATGAGACTTCGTATAATAGGCTTGGCTTTTTTTTTTTTTTTTAATATTTTCCTTAACGTGACCCATATGGAAATAAAAAGATATATTTTTTAATGTATGCTAGATTATGGCCGACATTTTCCTCAAATTAAAATCCATGCTTCAGCAGCAGCATACATTTTCAATGATGTCAAATATATTTTTTTCAGCCAACTGGCTGGGGTCACCCTTATAACTCAAAGTTTAAGTGTGCTGGATAATCAGTAGAACATGTGAGTCTCTGTAGGGCACCGTGCTTGCCTCGGCAGAGCAGCAGTGCCTGCTAGGGAGCACACAGGAGCTATTCTCCTCCAAGGCCCGCATGGCCGGAGACACGGTCTAAGACAGTGCTAAAGCTCTGCCTCTGAGCGAGTCGACAGCCACACGGCTCGCATCAAGAACCACGCGGCACCAGCCCACGTCAGCATCCAGCTCTTCCAGCAGAGATCACCAGAACGCAATCATCACGCTCGTTACAGACTGAGCCAGAACTAAAACCGCCAGGCGCTTCCCTATCGATAGACAAGATGCTCTCATTTGCAGATGCCATCCGAGCCTTGTCAACAGTCAGTGTGACCATTCTGCTCTGAACAATTCCCAGTGGGGGCAACCACGAGCTAAACAAGGGCTGGTCTTAGCATCATACAGCACACGTACATTATTAAAGTACTTATTTCCCTGATGTTTTCAACCTTAATAACAGGAATAAAGTAGGAATACTAGTTATAGAATGGCAAATGTTTGGGACCACTTACACCATCTTTTCAAACCTTCCTTTAAAGTAACCCACACAGCTTGCAACTATGTCCAAATCAGAATTTAAATAAATTTCAGTTGACCTACCTGGACAGGCTAAATTCTAGTGACTCGGAGAAACACCAAATGTTAAAGCAAAAGAAAGAAGTGTAACCATTTCCATACAGAAGCTTTGTTTTCTTTTTTAATAACTCTTTTAACGAAAAAAAATACCTGATAGTGAAACCACGTTTGATTAGGAAACCACAAGAACCACCAGGCTTTCAACTTTCAATAATTTCCCTTGGTTTTTTTTTTTTTTTATATATTTTTGCATTACAGTTTGCAATTAGAAATTGTATCAACATACAATCGAGTAAAAAAATCCCCACTTCCATCAAAAGGATGTTCATCCAGCTTTCCAAAACAATGTGTTTTGACTAATTTCATAGCTAGCACAGGAATACAATGAGAGTTCAGGATCAAAAACTAAGACTTTGCCTATACTTAAAAGTTGCAGGAAAATATCAGTATAGGCTAAGCGTAGAGACAGTCACTTCAGTAACCCTAATATGGATGCATTTAAAATGACTGAAAAACCCCAAAACAATCAACTCCCAGTCAGTTTGCTTACACAGTTTATCTTGGGGAAGAGGAAATCCTTATAAACTGTGGTGACACATAGTTCTTTGGGAACAGAAGCTGTGGCTCCACTCAGAAGATTGAGTGTTACAGTTCCATTTGGTTATTTATAGCAGCAAATCCTTTGTAGTTAATGCATCGACACACCAAAACTTCATTTACAGTTTAAAAGGTCAGTAATTTAGATATAAAGGGCCGAGGTTACTTCAAGTAGGATTCAAAGAGATGATGCGATATGAGTGTCAGGTGTCTCCCATAAATATATAAATAATATTGTTTGGTCGCACCTGGCTTATCCAACCCCTCCATCATCTCATCAGTACTCTGCTGCTCTCACCTGGCTCCCACTGCTTAATGTTTCATCACGTGAAATATTCATTTTTAGCCCAGGTCTCACAGACGTGGAGTCCCTTGGAGCCTTTCTCTATCACCATACAGCCCTACAAATTCTCATTTATTACTAAACACCTGTACTACGGACACACTTACGACAATGCGCACCCAGAGGTTTCACCGTGAGAAGCAGATCCGCACCACCCAGGGCTCCAGGCCTGAACACTCTCGTTCCAAGCTGCAGAAGGCAGGAGGGGAAGAAAACGCGTGGCCTGAAACGTAGGGATCTGCTCAATGCATTTCAAGGAAAAACAGCTTTTTGATGAAAGCCTTTACAATGCTGGCAATGCAGGCTTTGGCAAAACGTCTTCAGGCTTTTCACTACAAGTAACGTTAAATCTCTTCTCAGGGGTTCTGAAAGAGCGCAATCAGGAGCTTCGGGCCACCTGTAACACCCCTCACAAAACAACGAACGCAGGAAAAGCGAACTTACTCATTCCCCCTCCCGCCCTGGCTCACCCACGCCGCTCCCCAGCCCTCAAGGCCTCCGCAGCCGCCCTGCGCGCGCACCTTCCCCGCGCACCTCCCCCCGGCCTTTTCCCGCCTCAGGGCCGCCTCACCGCGCCGTTCCCCTCCGCCCTCAGGGCCGCCTCACCGCCGCCCCGCTGCCTCCGCGCCTCGAGGCCTCGTGAGCTCTAGCGCCGCGCGTTCGCGCGTGCCGCTCCGCGCCTCAGGGCCGCAGCACTCCTGAGTGTCTCGCCGCCGGTCCTCGCCGCGGGGCCGGGCCCGGAGGGGTGTGCGGGGCCAGAGGGCCCAGCCCCGGCAGAGCAGGAGGAGGTGACCCGCCCAGAGGAGCACAACCAGGCGGTTCAAGGCAGGCTCCATCTACTTGAGGAGGTAACTTGTTATCGCTGTATTTCAGTTCTGGGCCCCTCAGTTCAGGAAAGATATCGAAGTGCTGGAGTGGGTCCAGAGAAGAGCAGCAAGGCTGGTGAAGGGACTGGAACACAAGAGCTGTGGGGAGAGGCTGAGGGAGCTGGGGTTGTTCAGTCTGGAGAAGGGGAGGCTGAGAGGTGACCTCATCACTCTCTAGAACTACCTGAAGGGAAGTTGTAGCCAGGTGGGGACTGGTCTCTTCTCCCAGGCAGTGAGCAGCAGGGCAAGGGGGCACGGGCTTAAGCTCTGCCAGGGGGAATTTAGGCTGGATATTAGAAAGAAATTCTTTACAGAGAGAGTGGTCAGGCAGTGGAATGGCCTGCCCAGGGAGGTGGTGGATTCACCGGCCCTGGAGGTTTTTAAACTGAGATTGGACATGGCACTTAGTGCCATGATCTAGTAAAAGGACTGGAGTTGGACCAAGTGTTGGACTTGATGATCTCTGAGGTCTTTTCCAACCCAATCGATTCTGTGATTCTATTGCAAGGAGCCCGTTGGTGCCAGGCACACCCCAGGCAGGTGGGAGTCAGAATGGGGAGAAAAAGACCCAAAGGAGCGTTAGGCCTGGCTCCCTGAGGGCCCCCGTGCGAGGAGGGGAGGACAAGCTGACCCGGCAGGAGGGAGTTATATTGTTGGTTTTGTGCGCCACAGGGAGAATCCCAGGTGTGGTCTGTAGGTTTCTGCTGCTGATTGCATTGGGACCCTACAAAAGAAGAATACTGGATCATCCTCATCCAGATAAGGATGGCTCTTCGTATCATGCCCGGCCAGTGGGCTGACCACCACAGGCTGCCAAAAACGGATCTTAAAGCCAGGAACCGCGCATTAACTTACTGACAGCTCCATTACTGTCTGCTGGGGCTGAACAGGGACTATTTGTTCCCCCCAAAAAAAACCCAGCTTCACAGCAATCTGTTAAGCTCACTCCTGGTTTAGTGAGTGATTCCAATGATTTTGTCACCAGGAAGCAGGCAGAAAAAGGGCCTGGTTTCTCTTTTTGTTGTGTGGACTTGACAGAAGTTCCTCCTGATCCACACTGGCAAGAGCAATACTTGAGCATTCAGGCAACAATGAAGACAGAAACTGGAGGGGGTGAGGAAGAATCAAGATGATTCCTCGTGAAATACTAGGACTAAAATCAATGTTTACTGTATACTGTCATTTTGTTGAAATAAAGCAAAAATACAATAGGCAATTGAGGCAATTTCCAGAAGATTTAAATATTCTCCGTGGGGTTGTTGTTGTCCTGAAATTTATTCTTGCTTTGGACTTGGTATTTAATCAAGTCATTGCCCATTGATCAGGGATACTGTGCTACTGGGTGTTGCAGTATATGATCATCTAAAACTTTAGAGATTATCTCGTAAGAAATTCCGAAAATATTTGATGTGTTTAACATTATGCTAGAATGTACTAATGGCTGGCATGGTCAGCGTCACGAGTATCACTCCTAGGGAGAGATAAAGGTGGAGAACGGTGCCTGAACCAAGAGATTTATTTAGAATATTGTGGGGTAGAACACCTTTTTTTTGTCATATGTTTGACATATGACATTCCTGTGTGGTACTGATGAACTGATTGAAAGCAAGTTGATATTAAGTTTAGTGTTCCAACCACTGATCTGGATTAGTTATGTAGAACACAGTAGATGTTTAAGAAGAGACTTCTGTGCAAAGTTTTCAAGGGAGACAGAAATGCAAAGTAACTGCCTTTGTAAACAGTTGAAATACCTTTTTTTTTTGAGATCCAGCAGATGAAAGGAAGCCAATTACGTTATGAACTTTTCTCACCTTTATCAGATAAAAATCCTTAAAAGGCCAAATGTACTCTACTAAATCAAATTTGTAGAAAAAGCAGAGAGGCTGATTTTTGAAACCTCTTTGGTTCTGAGTGATCCTCTTTGAGTTGGAGGGAATTCCCTGACAGATTCAGAAGAGTGATTTCAACCTTCGTGCAAGAGAAGAGAGAGAGCTTTCTGAGGCAGTAAGGGGGAAAGAGATGTAGTAGGCATTAGATCAGAAGATGGTGAACTATTTTGTCAACATATCTGTTTTTGCAGTTATCCAGCTATCTAGGAAAGTTACATACTTCTGAAGAATTTCAGTGCTGACTATAAATAACAGTACTTGTACTTACAGAGGGTGCTTCCCAATCCCCGTACCTTGTTTCTTTCAGTATATACAGCACTGCTTTTCCTCACCACAGGGTACGTTACTCTAGTCTGCAGATTTTTATCTTTCAGAGAAGAGGCAGAGACGTATAGAATGACACGACAAATTAAAGTAAAATGGCAGTTCTAATTAACAAGAGGATATTACTGCATTTTAGCTGGGCACCAGAAACATTTCTGAATTATGACACGCGTTAGATAGTGAAACTGTCTGCCAGTGGTACTCACAGAGGCCCTGTTATTACAGTCATTTTTAATTACATTGTACAAAATATTCTGCATGCAACAGTTTTACAAAAAAACCAAGCTGATAGTCTCTCTACAGTTTCTGTGAGTCACTACATGAGCCATGGGTGTTAGCAGCTGTGAGAAAGCCTGTGATTTTTCAGCTGTCTTGCCTAGACTTTGCACCTGTGCATATTTAGGAGTTCACTTCTGAAAGATCTTCAGGACTTTTTGGAAGTTGATGAGTAATCTTGACTCTCACTGAATTCATTGAACTGAAACAGTGTTTAGTGACAGAGAAGGGTTATAACTGCAGAATCAGGCCCCTAATGAAATGTGAGTGTGGGCAAGAGCAGCCTTCATTCAAAATTTGAATTGGGTATTAATGTATTTATTTCTTTTGGTTATTAAAATTTTCACACTGTATAGTAGTAACAAAGGCATGAAATTTGCAGTTAAGTCTTCTCATTCCACAGCTAAAACAAGAAACCTCTTTTGAAGTTAAAAAAAAAGATTCCAGATTATTCTTCTCAACTTACTTGTAGCTGTCCTGTATCAGCTAGTTTTATTCAGGAACTGAAGGATGAAATGGAACTAAAAAACAGAGAGTGGTACCTCTAAGTTGACCAAATCCCAGATATACTAGAAAACTCATTAAAATAATGTAACACCTTTGAGAATGCCAGAGAATTTTCTCAAATATGGCCAGAGAAATATCCAAAGCCATCCAAGTAAAATAAAGAAAAGGGTGAAGAGAGGGGGGGATGCGGGTTTTTAAAGAAGCTTGGAGGTACTGAACAGAATAAATCTCCAGTGGGCAATGGAAAAAAAAAAAATAAAAAAATCCAAGTTATTGTTTTTGCCTGCAAAACTAAGTATTACAGAAATACCCTGCTTTGGTTGATGATAGGAAAAGACAGGGCAACAGAAGATTTTTGGATACTCAACCATGAAGTTCATCTGTGCTCTCTTTTTAGGTTGCCCAGGCAATGGAGTGATTTGAAACTGCATCTGCTCTGCACTACAGCTGTGCTCAGTCACATAACCATGTATAGGTAGCACCTGCTCTACACCCACACCCTATGCCAGGACATCCAGCAGGTAAGAATAAGTAGTACAGGCTCATGCCACCTGCCAGCTCTGTGCTGCCAGGCCATCTTGTTTTCCTGATTTAAGTACTCTGCAGTGTCCCTGTAACATTGGTTCAAGGGGTCATCCAGTACCAGTAAGGGATATTTTCACTGTGTCGATTGATTCTAACAGAGCCTAGGTGGGAACCTGTATTTTCTAGTGTTCATTATGGCACTTCAGGAATGAAAATAGCTCTAGACAGACTAAACTAGGCTAAATTAAATGAAAAAATACCCCTTCTACAGGACAAGTGGAATAAATTGTAGTTATAGGGCAGTGGAGGAACTGACAGCATCGTTTCTTTTGCATACAATGATGTCACGGTGCACAAGTTTGGTCTGTTGACTGGAGGAGATTTTGTATTCCCATGTATCTTATCGTCAGCACTTTCAAATCAATTTTATCCTTTTGAGGAAGGGAAGTGAGAGTTGGAGGTTGGATTTTTATTAGACACAGCTGGTCCGAGGAACGTCATTTGTTCCTAAAGCTAGGGCTGTCTTTCATATGAAACCATTAGCAATGGGGGCGGACGGTGGGCAGGGGGAATCACTTGAAGTCGTTTCAACAGCTGGGGGTCAAATTATAGAGAAAAGTGAGGAGAACTTATATTTATAATCTATAACTTGAAACCAAAAATAAGAATGAGACAAGCTTATTTGAAGGACTGGAAGGAAAAGGATGTGATATATGGCCTGATACAGCCAAGCAAAATGAACGCTGCCATTGCACTATTGCTTTGCGGATAATCCAAAAAACCAACAGGGCTTATTAAAGCTGTCTCTGTGGAAATCTAATTAGCTCATACAAACAATTCCTGTTGTTAATAGGACCCTTTAACCATACATGGACTCCCTAAGAAGTCTGTAGCAGATATAGGAAAGATTCTGATCCATGAAGGAAATAAGAAGTGAATGAGAGAGAAGGAGTAACAGATGAGGAATTGGAATAGGGGAAATCTATAAAGAGAAGAGTTAAAGAAGTAGGAGAGGAATACGTAAGAGCCAAATTCTTCACTAGAGATGTTGCCCTATTATGTGGACATAATCTGCTTTGCTTTCTTGAAGTTAAGGGAATGGAGAAGAACAACTGGTAGGAAATAATGCATTTTGAGTAGGGGGAGGGAGGGAAGAGAACTTCCAAAGAAGAGTATGGGTAAGAACATGTTAAAAGAATGTGCTTACTTAGAATAAGCAACTGATACCAGTGACTGCATATAACATGCTAGTGAAGGTGTAAATTAACATACAGTTATAAGAAGACCAGCAGGGCTTCAAGACATCGTGCGAAAAAGGTGGCAAGAGTATATGGGTCCTCACTCAGTTCAGACTGTACTTGTTGGGACAACACCACCACAAAGTGACCTACTTATGCTTCCAATGAAAATGTGGGTCCTCTTTATGCTTGTTATCTTCTTTCCTTCCCAAGCTCCTGGGTAGCAAATAACTATTTCACACTTATTGCACTTATTGCTCACATTATGTGCCAATAATATTCTGACCATCTCTCTAGCAGGCAACCCTACTCCTGTACTTATTGTAACTAAGTGTTGAGTAATATTTCTATGAACATATCCTAGAATTTTGAAAGAATTATAGACTTAATCGTAGCAGGATACTCTGTAGGCCAGTGAACGTTCAAGTTACATAGCACTGTACCTACAGAGGGAGAATTTAATATCTGAATATTTGCAGAAAGCACACACTGAATAGTACAGTTGTTCATAACGTACTTGGAATGTGCTGTTCAGTAACCAGTGAGGATACGGTATTCACATCACCCGAGTCCTGTAACTAACTTGCTTTTGGGTGAATTTACAGATGGAATATTCACAGCAGGCTAGCTATGAGGTATTTGCAATGAGGAATATTGCACACCAACATTTACAAGTAATAATGCATAGTTTGATATCAGTTTCAGAATGTCACAATCCAAATAGCTGAGTGCTATAAAGGAGCTCATTCAGTACTTAGACAGAATCTTACCATAGACTTTTAAGTCCCACCGAATCAGATGCCGAAAGAGTCAAAGCTTGAGGAAAAAATAATTCGGGCACCTTTGGTAATCATAGGCATTTTAATCCAGCAATGCAAACGTCCTATAGCGTTTTTCCAGCAGTATTGAAGCTACTCAACACCCATATGAGAGACAGAATTACACTGCTTTGTTTGTGCTGAATAATTTCCTGAAGATTGTACAGGGAACCTGCAGTTCAGCCTGTAAAAAACACCCCATCCAACCCTCGACTTCCCATAAAGGAACACTGCAAGTGCAGCTATCCTGGGGAAGGAAATGGCTTAGATGACCTGCTAAGATTCCTTTGGGACCTGTTTTCTATGATTCTGTACTGTGCTCCACGAAATAAGTCCGAGACTTTCTACTCGGTGGATATTTAGGCTTTGCAGCAGCAAGCTGTACCTAGACAAACCATAGTGAAGCTGTTGTCTCCACTTGTTACCTTAGATAGTTTTTACCAGCATGTATTGCCTCGGAACGTAAAGCAAAGTTTGAATCCTGCTA
This sequence comes from Trogon surrucura, assembly GCA_020746105.1. NCBI lineage: Eukaryota > Metazoa > Chordata > Aves > Trogoniformes > Trogonidae > Trogon > Trogon surrucura. The sequence goes on along the minus strand of CM036634.1, from coordinate 2,658,281 downwards.
GTCTTAAGAGCAAGACAAGAATTTTAGAAACAGCTCTGAAAAAGGCCTCAATAATTTGAGCTACCTGGAGCAGAGTTTCTCCTGAATAAGAGTCTATAGAAAAATATTCTCATTACAGATCACTTTATTCACAAATCTATCATTTGTCATTTTGTATATATAGGCAAAGGAAGTAGTCAGAAGAGCTGCCTGTGAATTCAGCTTGCCATGACTGAGGTGAAACTGGTTTACAATAGATGTTTGCCTGTTGCAAATACAACGACAGAAGTTTACTGACAGAGGTTTAAAGAAGGACAGAAGTAAAAAGATGAAAGCTAATCGTAAGCTTTTATAAAAATTAAGCAATGTATATGCCAATTATGTACAGGCACTGTGTATATCAGCAGGTGCCACCATATAGAGAGCTGCCGGCAGTGATTTGGTAGCAAACTGACTGAGCTGATACGGTGCTTTGCTGGCTCCTATGACATCATCATTGCGGGTCGGCTCTTTGGAATAAATAACCTCTTCCACATGTCCCTAAGCACACAGCTCCCAAAACAAATTTCAATTGCTCTAAGGCTCAAGGACGTCCTAAATCACCTTGGGTTAATAAGCAGCAGAAACAGAGCAGAAGGGGGATCCAGGATTTGTTTTCATTATTCCACCAGAAATATTTCAGATGAAGTAGTTGTTAAATGTATTAGATACAATACAGCACAATCAGGAAATAAGAATATGAAGGCAGAGGGATGTTTGTATTGGATTTACATACTGAAAACCTGGCAGGACGTACTGCTGTAACTTGTGTGTTGCCAGGCTGTACTTGAAATTATGGCAGCGTTCAGGGTAGGTTGAGATTCTGTAACTGTTTAAAGAGCAGTGTGTTCATCAGGTGTCTTTACAGAGGTCTGTGTTAAACTTTTCAAAATAAAGAGGAAGTTGAGAATGTGAAATTTCCCTGAGACAAAAAAGGCATAGTAGTGTTTGAAAAACATGAGAGCACTTGCATTCTCATTCATAAAAAGTAAAATTAATTCCCATGATCAGTGCAGGACATGCAGCTATAACTCCCACTTAGGCCTAATCCGTAACACTGGAATATAAATGGTGCCTTTATCTCTTGTTGTTCCTCTCAACAGGGAAAATTTAAGACCTGAATAGATACATTATGGCTTAGTGATAGAGAAATGCCCATTTAATTAGAAGTGTCTAGAGTAGTTACTTGTTTTTCCAGGAATTAACAAGTGAAAATGAGTCCCTAGCCAATTTATGTGGCATCTCTTCTGAAAGAAGTTGGAATTAATTATTCCAGTGTTGTGTTTGTCTCTTAATACAGGTTAATCTCTAGAGACAATTTCCTCTAAGAGACATATTTGCATTTAGCATGACATATCATTGCAGCAAAAGGTAGACCCTATCCTACATACTCATGTTTCTCTGCGTTTTTGAGAGTTTTGGATGCAGCTTCAAGTCTTGCACACCTTGCAAACTGTGTGATGCACTGAAGAGAATACTGAAATTTTGTGAAGCTTGAATTTCACTATGAATATTAACTTCCAGTCTCTAAATACATCCAAGGTCTTTTCTACTCTTCATAGCAGCACCTTAAACACAGAACCTTTGGACTTAATTTTTCGTAGTGGAAAATTATTTAGTAGTGTCTCCAGAAAACTGCTGCTCTCCAGGAACTCTAGCAACTTACTGTTCACACTTTCACATGCACTTAAGATGTTGCTTTTGAATTTCTGACTTAAAGTTTTCCAGAAATCAGTTAAAATGGTCTTGCTTTAGAAGGAGGGATAGAAAAGCATTTTTTAAAAAATATTCAGACATATATATCCTTGCTATGTTTTAACTGTAGTCACATACTACTGCAAGGAAGGGCATGAGATAAAAACTTTGAGATGCATACATGGCTGAATAGATATTACATGTATAGTTTGTGCATTCACTCCCACGTTATCCCATAGGGTCTGAAGTCAGGCAGAACTTGCGAGAAGAGTTGGGGGTTTTGCAAACATTCATGTGTTTTGTGTATCTCTGCTGCTTTTCTAATAGATTATGATTTCCCTCACCAAGTTGACCTCACACAGACTTTTCACTTGATACAGATCATAAGCTTGCTGAATACCACTCTGTTGTCTGCAAAAGAATTACCCTTGCATAAATACAATCTTGTCTTTTCCATATAGCGAAACGGCATCATAAGCCTGTCAGGTAGGTTATAACTGGACACAAGCAAAGATTCACAAACTGCTTCACCAATAAGCAAGAAAAGAAGGGGCTAGCATATGTACAGCACAGGCATAGATTAATTATAAGTACAAAATATACAAAAGATCTTATCCCTCTAGCTTGGGAAGAGATGAGGCACTTTTCCTTGCATGTGGTGGGAAGGAGCTGGGCAAAAGTGATGATGCTTTCCAAATACCTGGTTTTCCCTCTCCCCCAGCCTCATTACTTTTTTTTTCTCCTTATAATGGGTAATAACGAAGTATAAAAACACGGGAACCTGGCCTGAGTAGTGTTTTCCTTTCCAGACCCATAGGGAGACCATATACAAGGAATTGCTACCTCTCTATAAAATGAAAACCTCAAGTTTGAGCAATCTATTTGCTTTCTGTGAGGAAAAACAGGCTCAGCTTGCAAGTGCAATGAGAGAAGTGACCAGCATCCAGACATAGATTCCTCCTTTCTTTTTAAAGTGTTCAACACAGCAGTCCCTCATACTGTGCTAAAACCAAATTCTCCCAAAAAGTAATACAGGTAATATTGCAAAACCCCAAATCCCCTGGAGATTGAAGTTTGAGGTCCTTTGTCTGGCTCTTAATAGTACACTGAAGAGCACAATGCCATTTTGGTTCAGGCTAGCAGATTAAAAAGGAAAAAACCCATTTGCTAACCTAAATATTGAGTGGTTCATTCTTTGCTTGGTGTCATTTAGGATGTCAATGCGGTGTGCAGCTGAACTGGACTTAGAAGCTGTGTCATGCAGTCTCTCAATCAGAGAAATATAAGATTCAAAAGCCCCACTATGCTACTTATCTCTGCCATTACTGGATTTTTCCCCACAGGATGGTATTTTCTCTTGTTCTTTATTGAACACTGTCTTAAAAATTTGAACATCATGGTTTCACAGGTTGCTTACAGAGTCCATTCATCATGGCACATTTCATCCCATCACTATTCATTATACCCCCCTGTCCCCCCAGGTAAGCTGAGGCAATACCTTCCACTGCGGAGTGTTTGTACGCTGGTGTGTTCACCTCAGCCAGGGCAGCTGTCAAAGGTGGAGGTGATGGGAAGGCAATGAATGAGAGGGGAGCACCTGGCACTGTGAGATCACACTAGTAAGAGCTGGTTTAAAATTTCTGTCAGTGACAGGTAGTTGAGAGACACTTGACAGTTTTATCACAGGATAGTGGGGCACACTGTAATTTCACTGTTTACGTGGTGGCAAGTGCTTGCATTTTACTGGTGTTTGTCCATCTCCCCACTTATCTGCCACACTTAGCTCAATGCAATGACTTGATTCACAGAGTTGTTTTGGCTTCATTCTCATTCAGCCCTATGCCATAATACGGTGGAAATTCAGTAGGAAAGGATTCCATTTATTTATCCGACGTCCCAGAAAATTCTGGCAGAGACTGGATGCTCTAAAAACTGTGAACAACACAGGAGTTTGGAGAATGTTCCATTGAGTAGTCATATCAGATAAAAATCTTTCTTTGAGAGCCTTACACCTTGGGTGAGTATTTCACCAAGTATTTGCAGTGTGGAAATAGTTCTCCCTGTCCCAAATCCTTCCCCATCCCCTGCCCCACCCGCAATATTTATAGAGCACGTGAAAATCACATTGTGCTGTTATGCCTGTCACGAAGCAGATGTGCCTAAATGGCAGCCTTTCAGGATTCTAGCTACCTCTTACAGAAACAGCTTTGCCTGAGAAAACTACAGTTCCCATTGTTTCTAGCCACATGTATTCACCTCAGATACTTTAAGAACTGTGGGATAGGACAGCCAGTGGCACAGCAGTTTTGGAGGCCTCTTCAGGAGTAGACGGATGTTGGATCTTCGCATTCTAAAATCTTCCAGCTTAATCAAATCTGTGTAATAGAGATCTCAGGCCACACTGTGCCATGCACCATCATACAATGCTCGAAATCACACACGCAGCATGCCAAACCTCCACAGTCAATCTGTTGAGGCAGAGACTTTGACAGTCATTTCACGGAAGTACTAGAGATGCCTACATTAAGCCAGATTTTTGTAAGCCTTAACCTGTTCCACAATCCTTCCACAAACAGCGAGAGCCTTGTATCGCAAATTCTAAGTATGCGATTCAAGATTGATCCTGAGATTATTAGCATGTGAAAAAAATAACATGCTTTCCATACCAGCGTGATGCAGTGCCTGCTACATTGAAGCAACTGAGTTGGTGGATGCCCGGCCTGTGCTCTCTGACCTCCCAAGAAGAGAACCCAAGTAGTCTTTGACAAGCCTCGTCCTTCACACCCTGAGACCTTGCTACAAGCACTGTTCCTCCAGACCAGTCAGGGCAGCAAGAGGAGGGCTGGGACAGAGGACAGCAAGCCCAGGGAAGTTTAGTTTAGCAGGCTATAAATCCCCCTTCCCCTCCTCCCCTCTTTATTGCCTGTCTTTGGAAAACACAATCCGATATAAACCAGAGAGAGTGGAAGCAGGGCAATAAAACTGTACGGCGGGAGCACCGAGTGTCGCAGGGGTGTTATATTACTGGCATTCCAAGTGACTGATGTCAGGCAGCCCGTAGCAGGGCCCACAACCCATCAGGGCAAAGATGTTTCCCAACTGTCCCTTGCGGCCCTGTGACATCCCTTCTGCTTGGATCCATTCTCAGCTGTCAGGCCATTCATCTTTTCTGGGCTTTGCTACTCCCAAGTCCTTGAATTATGATTTAAAGGGCTCTGGTATCAAAGCCATTGATGTTGAGCACTCAGGCCTTTTGGCTGTAATATTTTGAATCAAAACCTTCTTAAAATGCAGTGTGTTGTCTCGTCCATGTGTCACATGATCAGCAATGCCACACAGAAAAATTGTTTCTTAACATTCACATGGCTCAATTAAAATGTACATGTATTGGGTTACCATTATAAAATTCAATTTACATAAATGTAACTCATTTTAGGTAGGGCCAAGAGTTTCCAAGCTGATCATCAGGTTTGAGTGATGGTTTTCACAGGATGAGCTCCCAGCATTTTCTGAAAACTGGGTCCCTTTAAGGTACTTTAAATTGGACACTTAGAACACAGTTTCCAACTATCTTTGCCAGCGCTTGCTGTGAAAAACTGAAGAAAGATGCTTAACCACAAGCAATGAGGTATAAATACTGCTCAGAAGCTCAGACCTACTTCCATTCGTAGGAGCTTGCACAAGTATGATTTCTTGGGGCTATGTTTCCTTCTCCTCAATTGTCTTAAGTATTTTCTATAAACTCACTTGCAAAGCTTGTATAATTGGAAAAGCGAAAGAATTATATCTGGAAAACAATTAATCCTGCGTTTTTTAGGATATGGTTGCACAATCAAAATTAAGCCTGCTTAAAGTCATCATGCAGTGACTCTTCTGTAACTAATCTCTTTTCTCTCTCTTGTTGTTGTTATTGTTCAGAGTTGGTTTTAGTCAGATCAGTTTTCCGACTCAATTTGTTACGCGGCTTTATGAATGCTTGCTGGCACAAGAGAGATGGTGAAGCATGCAGCTAGGGACACGGAAATATGAGGTGAACCTTTTTGGGGACAGCCTCTTCAGTATACACAACAGAATAGAGGCCTGACTTTAGATAACCGAAGTTCAACAAAGTGAGTCTCACCATCATTCATATTCCAGCAGTACTGGTAAGCTTACTGAAGTGCTAAATTCTGAATGTATATTCATAGAGCCCCATGCTCTGAATTATGCACTGTTTTGTAGTTATGGCATATGTACTCAGTTTCTAAGCATGTTGGGAAAAAATATCCAAATTAACTTTTGAAGTGGACCAATTAAAGCACAGTAAATCCCTGTGTAGACACTCTTCCTGAGGATCGAAAAGGCCTTAATTCAGGTCAACCTAATTTATTTTTGTATTGAAGTAAAATCAAATAAAGGTCCTTTTAATCCTAAATGAAAGTGCCTGTGCAGGCGGGTGGAGGGGGCTTAACGCTATTCAGAATTTAATAGTATTTGATAGCAATTACTTAGAATAATCTCCTTTATGAGGTTTTTGGATACTCCTCTCCAATTCAGTAGTATTGTATAACTGTTTGTTAAATTGTATGGAAAAACTAAATATGACATTGAATTCCGTGCACATGAAACAGATGTTTTGAACAACCAAGGAAGCAGGCAAAGGACATTTGATTATCTCACCGTTGTATGTATGCGTTGTTCTCCATTTCATTTATTTCTACACATTTCTGCAAGTCTCTGCAACACTTTTTTTTTTTTCAGATCTAAGCTAACTTTTTGGTTCAAGTAAACACAACACCTTCAAGAGAAAGCTTTCAGAGTAATGCCTTTGTTTCCTGTTGTATATACAGAAGAAGGTTCTCTTCCATTCTCTTCTCAATCCATATGGATATTTAATGAACTGAATATCATACCATTTTGCATTAATATATAACACTTGCAATCCTGTGAGTCTAAAGTGCCTTTTAAATGGCAACAACCAAAGCCTCTCCACTACCCCTGAGAAAGTTAGGTGAGCACCATTATCCAAATTTTACAGATAGGAAAGACACAGTCCTAGGAAGTGAATTGTCTTGGCTAAAGTCACACACAAGGAGAGAGTGACTACATGCAATAAACCCAATTCTTCTAAATCCCCGTCTTGTGACTCAGTCACAAGACTGCCCTTCTCTATTGTTTCATAACAAGTCTTTATTTCCGCTATCTCCCTTTCCAGAAATTCTGCTGTCAATACAAGCTTTTCTGTGGCAGCCACATTGTCTGGCACTATCCATTAAGAATGATGGAGAAGTTACTGGTCATATGGTTTAGGGCTGCTGTGGCACTTCAATATGGTGGGCTCTTTCTGCTCCTAATCCATTGTATTAGCTTCTGGCAATTCAAGCACCGTCTACTGAATTGCAAGGGGTGAAAGGTCAATGCATTAAGCATAGCAGATTAATACACTGCAGTAAATCCCAGAACCAGCACTTTAAGGAGCCAGTAATATTTCACACGTGATTGTTCTACCAATTGATTGCACCATCTTGTGAGTGCGTGTGCGTATGTGTATTTCTTTTAGTCCGTTTACGAGCTTTCCCAAGCTCCCCTGTTTAGTGGAGATTGCTGTGTCCCACACTGGTTGCACTTTGATCAGGGAAATTCAATACCTGAGGTCTGGGCTTTATAGGAAAGCAAGGTCCAGATTAAGGGAATTAGCCACAGTATATCACAACTAATAAAAGAGTGATTGAGCCCCACCACAGTGCTGCCCCAGGGGACAGGAGGGAAAAGGAGGGGGGAGCAGTTATAAGAGGGAGGGAGGAAGACTTGCAGATAAAGCCATGTCCAAAATTAGAAATGAATAAACCTGCTATCACATCATGGCTCTTATGATTCTAATAACGAAAGCAAGATCTTTTAACAAAATGTTTCAACTACAGACTTTTCTTTCCTTTTTGCCTTCTTTCTGTTAACCCTGTCCATCCTCAGGTTTTTACTGCAACTAAATTACAAGTCCTTTTAAGGAATTCTGTGGGGAAATAAATCACATATTCCACTGATTCTTATGTCCATCTCACACAGTGACTAAATAACCTTTGACGGTAGCAGCTGTGTCTTCAGACACTGACAGAAGCAGGACTGGGAGCTACCAACACTGCCATTACGTGGGTGCTAGCATTTCTCTCAAGATAAGCCTGAAATAAAGTTTTGTGAAGACCTACCTATCTTGATGATGAACCAAATCGAAGTTCTTTCTCCATACTGCTTCAAAAAAAAAAGAAATCAAACCAGATCTGAGTGTGTAGCTTGCTCTTAAACTGTTTCTAGACTAATTTTGCCTGGAGGTCTTCCCAACAGCATGCCAAGACACAGTATAACATTTACATATCTAAACCAGGACATAGTAGTATTTATTATTTTATAGACAGTGAATGAGGAAAGAGGAGTCGTCATGCTATCCCAGAGAACCAGACTGCTGCATTATACAATTATTCAGTTACAAAAAATATTTTGTATGAACCATCTTCAGTTAAGCTATGAACTTCGTTTTCTCCAAATTCCCATTTCCTTGCCTGTTTAGTTTTGTGTTCTTAATCTAGATCAAGTTTTCCTTGATTTTTAATTAATTTTTAAAGAGATTTGCTTCAACAAGGAGTGGCAAAACCAATAGAAAAAGCACCACACAGTCACTGTGTCTGGCATCTCGTTTGTCATAAGTGTGTCTGGCTGAGTGCACTGTTATAGGTGCAGTTGTACATGAGCAACCTTGATTTATTTCCCAAACTCAAGTACTTGGCTTTTCGGTTTGAATGTTCTTTGTCCATGATATTTGTTTGGAAGACAGATATAGAAGAATAACTAATAGTATTGTATCGGTTTGCATTTAGATGTGTTTTTACATAATAGATTGTGGTGCATATTGATTTAAATCTGCCGCTCTACAGCAAAAGCATTTGAGCCTACACCTAATTTGACTGTGGTGTGCCTCAGGATCTTACTTGGAGTCAAATACAGGGTTAAGTGCTTCAGTAAAATCAGAGCCACAGTAATTTAAACTATACTCATAATGAGATAAGTAATGTTTTAATTATACTTAGCACCTTGCAGGTCTAGGATTTCTTCATGCTGCCTAAAAACCAACATTCTCTCCAGTGACAAATTCCTCTTTTTTACTATATATCTCTTAATTTCAATACTTTTTAGCACTACAACGTGAACAGTAGTGAATACTGAAACCATTGGAAAGAGTATGTTGAACTATACGCATATTTCATCAGATTCCTAGAACTAATTTTCCCCATATTGTTAATTATTACAGTTTATTGTTTTCATATAAAGTATATGGATACATGAACAGATATTTGTCTAATTAGCCAGTCTGCCTGAAATCCTAGTTCATTTGCCAGATAATGCATTTTTCACTGAAATGGCACAACAGTATTGGTTAGCACAGTAGTGCTTTACAGTGTTTTTTAGAACTTCTGACCGTGCATAGTATTTCGAAAGCATAAACATATTTTTTTGCCCCCACATGCCTGACAGCTAATTAAATTTGCCCAAAGTTTTCAGAAGTATGTAAATTTTTTCCACAATCAGGGTTTCCTGCTTTCTGACAGTTTTGTTTTCTTTAAGAGCAGGAATCTTCATTCCAAAGCAGTTATTTGTCACTTGTTCTCTTAAATGAACTGGGTTCCCAGCCTTCTCAGCGTTGATGTAATTCCAAGAGACAATACAAAAAAAAAAAAAAAGAAAAAAAAAAGAGTAATGAGTGTTAAATTCAAGTTAGAATATGTTGTGAAAGCTATTCTTGGACAAATGGTTGGTTGATGTGAGCAGAAAATTTTGGTTAGATATCAGTTCCTAGAAAGATTTTCGTGACACAATTCACCAATCTCCTTGAATTGTCTGTTAAAAGTGGGCTAAACTTAAGAACAAAATTATGTTTTAGTTGAGAGGGAGGCAGTGACAGCCTCAAAACGTACTAAGCTTGTCTGAGTATGGACAAACCCACTTTACTGTGATACATAAGTTAAAGCACTCACAAGAATATAATTTTATTTCCAATGAAATTGGAAATAAAGTAGATAAATTCACGGTTTTGTGATCACTTGCTTTTGAGAACTTGAACCTAAATTTCATGTCAGGAAAATTTTATCAGTTGATTTTCTCTTACGTATGCTGTTACCTCCTGGTAGCTACAGATCGGTTGAAGGAACAGACTGTCAGCGGCACCTCAGCTACTCGACCTTATCTTACTGAAGATGGTCATTTTAGTCATAATGCTGAGCAGTTTCTCCCACACTAATACCTCAGTATCACTTCTGACTGTCATTAGTTGTAGTACGTGCTAGTCCTTGCAGCAGGATCCCAGATGAGTGTAAACTTGAAGCAGCTCAGTGGGATTATTTGGAATAAGCCTGACCGAGTCTGTGAGTGTAACTTAACCCTGTTTTATAAAGTGGCAGGAAATGAAGACACTGTTGATGGGCAGAACTCAGGAAATTGATTAAAACCCTCAAAATCTCTCTTTCGAGATCCGTGCCTATAAGCAGTGGGTGAATGCTACAAGTGATGGTAAAGCGCCAGTGAGCAGGGCCAGCCCACATCAACTGTTTGCTAGCTGCTTGCCTGATGAACAGATTGGTTGTCAGAGCAGCAGGATAGAAATACTTTGATTGCCAACAACCATAAGTTGAAATTCTGGCAAGTTCAGTTCCTCCCTCAGATCCTAAGGCTTCGATGTTGACTTGTGATCCCTGCTGAGAATGTGATACAATGCATATAAATCAAAAGCACTTTAGAAGCCGTTAGAGAGGTTAGTAGCTAGACATTAAAGTAGCCATATAAAGATATCCTAAACTGCACTGAACAGTACACGCTGCTGTATAAAAGCCATCCAGACAGGACATTAAAATAATGATGCTGTCATCTCCACATAGTCATGGGAGATACTTTTATGAGACTTCCACATCCAGCTCACTTAGCTGATATTCCCACTTCCACCTAGACTGTACATTCCAGTAAGGCTTTGTTAAGGCCAATCTCAGCTATCCAATAACATTCATCTTTCATTTTAACACTTGTTATCCGTGTATGTCAATGCATGTCTAATAAAGGAAGCCCATTTGTCCTTACCATTTCATAGATAGGGACAGTGTGATTAACTCACAGTCTCGGAACACTAGTGGCAGAGCCAGCAATAAATGCAATCACAGTTTCCTGACTCAGTGCCCTTTTGCTGAACCGCACTCTACTAGTCTATAACTTTCCCTAGCATCTACAATCACATACAGTAGTCTAGTTTTCAAACTCCTACTTACTGTTATGCATACCAGTACTGCAGTGCTTATAAAGCACTTATAAAGAGACACTAACAAATATTAGATAGGTAAATAGTGAGCAAAATCAGAAAAGCAGGCATTAATTCTAACTGGATAGTATTGCAGTTTTGTCCTGGGTTTAGCTAAAAACCCAGTCCTGTTTAGTGGTTTTTTACTTTCCATCTCAGTCGCCTCTAAAAGGCTGCACGTTCTGAAGTCAGCAGCATGTTTTTGCAGACAGTGTGTGCTACTGGCAGTGATAACACCTGATGTTTACAGTCACTGCCTGGGACTGGGATGCAGAAAGGCTCTTGCTTATACTTATTCCTACAGTGACCAAGGCTGCTGCTGGCTCTTGTGTGGCACGCTGGGGGTGCTGGGTAGTAAGAGGGGGGCACAAGGAAGTAAAAGGTGGCACCTCCGGGGGGTAATAGACAGGACAGGTGACCAACGAGAGTATTCCATCCCATATACGTCATATCTAGTGTAAACTGAGTGATCACGAGAGTTTCGTCCCTTTTTTCTTCATTTTGTCTTTTCTGCAATGGCCGGTGTCCAGAGAGGACTCCATCTGACCTTCTGCTTTTGATCCGGATCCTGAGTTCCCAAATCCAGCTCCCTGTATCCAACTCCCGCCGCCGCTGAGCCTGGGGTTTCCCCAGTGCCTCCTGCTCTGCAGCACCAGTGGGGATTGCTATCGGGAGAGGGAGTCGGGTTTGATATCAGGCTACTATCTATAGTTGTATATAGTTCTTTACTTGTATCTTCTCACCATTATTTCCATTAAAGCTGATCTAGTTTTTCTTCCCTAACCCATAAGTCTCTCTGCCTCATTCCCTTTTCTCTTCACGTTTGAGGGGGGGAAGAGAGGGTTAGAGAGCGTCTGTCCGCGTTAGTGGCCGGCCCAGCCCTAACCCGTGACAAGTTACCATCTCCAATCCCTCTGTTCCTACTAATCATGCATTATTAAACCTTTTTACTAGAGAAAAACTTCATTTTATTAAGGGGGCAGGGGAAATTATGGTCTATGCAGTGCTAATAATACTCTGCCCTGTTTTCTTACAAAAAGGTCCCTTATTAATGCGGGAGCATCTTCTATCTCCATCTTTTGCTCTGTGGCAAATTGTCAGTCTGGGCTGTACGTTCCTCTTACATGCCCTCCAGGTATCTCTTTCCTGTATTTGCAGAACACTGTAAACAGTTGTCGCTGTGACAACTCTCCATACAAGTGATTTTGCTCATTCTGTACTTGAGCTGGTATCACTTATCATCCTACGGTCAACATCTACCCCAGCTCAGGGGATACTACTCCCAAGCTTGCTCTATATTAGCAGTTTAGGACTAAGCCATTAGGCCTCCTCTTTTTTTCCTAAAGGAAGGAGAATAGGAACATTCGGGTCTGTGGTTACTAGAAGACACGCAAAATGCTTTCCAGATCTCCTTGGAATCAAATGTAAGCAAGAAGTATTTTGTATGAATGTGTTCTCAGACATTCAAATTGTTTTCAGTGCATCTTTATATATTATATAATGATGGCGGTGTGCAAGGAGCTTCCTTGGCAATCGTGGAAAGGAAATCTTTGGTTTGGGAAGCTGACAGATCTTATACCATAGAGATGGCTATCATTTTATCCTGGCAGCTTCTTGTTCTAGGCTGCCACATTTGGCATGGCTTCTGATCACCATTATGCACTGAAAGACACTATGCATATCATTTTTTGGTCGGGTTGCTGTGATGAAAAGCCTACTGCATACTCCTTTTGCCCAGGGGTAATCCTAACAAACGAAGTGCTGCAGTCAGGAGCACTAAAGATAACGTGGTAATAACACCTCCAGTATGGATTCTTCCTGTAACTGCAGAGTCATATACATAAAGCCCGCTCTAACTTTGTATTAATTAGCTGTTTTGTTGCCATCTGGTTTTGTAGCCACTGTGCCAATGTGAATGCATGTTAATAGCCACAAGTAGGTTTAACATTTCTTGGTTTTCCTACGATTTTCATGACAGGCAGAGTAGTGGAATTTAAGAGATCATGAATCATAAAGGGATGAAGGTTGTCTATCCTGAGTGTTTTTGATCTTGTGGAAGGGGGGCTGGTTTGGACTGAAAAGTACGGTGACAGTGACTATATAAAAGGGCTTTGCAGGGGGAAACTGCTGTATGGGATGCACAAGTGTGGATTTACCATTCTGCTGTGCAATCAACTAGAGAAATCCAGACTTTTGTTGCACTGTATAAATGAAGACACATTTTTCTGGGGAAGTCTGGCCTAGCCTTCTGCAAGTATGGAATGCCTTGAAGCAGCACTAGGAGGGCAATAGAATAGTCTAGATGCTGTGGGGAACTCCACACCAAGTTGATTGCCCAAGAGGAAGATTCTTTCCCCTGAGCACTCAAGGCCTGGCTGAAGTGAACGCTTACCCTTTTACTATGATTCTCTTCGCAAATTTTCCAGCAGGCACTCTAAAAAATATTCTCACCGCCCTAGAGGCAGGTTCTTAATTTACTTCCTGCCCTGCACCGTGTCTCACTCTTGCTTGTGTTTTTCTCTTCATTTTGAGGGTAGAGGACTGGGTTTTTATGGTGGCCATGTTAATCGTATCCCTGGTGGTCACAAAGGAGTTTAATAAAAGGGGTGGGTGGCTTGTTTAATTATTTTTTCCATCTGTCTTAGGAGAAGAGTGTTTTAAATAAATAGAGCTCTGTTGGAGCAGAGGGGTTGTGAGGGTAACATTTTTTGTTTCCCTTCCTTTGTCACACCACCACCCGCCTTCCCCACTCCCTAGTTTATTTCCTGCTGTGGAGACAAATGACTTAATAAACTATTATTTTGTTATATTGTTAAATATGTCTCTTTCCAGCACTAACTTTCCTGCTGGGGAGATGAGTGTCTATAAATATTTCCAAAGGTACCTCCTTTAAAGGTTTAGTGGGTTTCCCAATAGCACAGTCCCAAGTCCTGCTGCTGTAAAAGTTGGTGGCTGTTTATTTTTCAACGTTTGTAAGAACCTGAGTGATGGAGCTAAAGGAGAATTTCATTCTTCTAATTTTATTTTTTTTATCTGCTTCTACTTTGAGTCTCAGTTCTGTACAGCGTGAGCAGACTTCCAAGCCAGCACTGAGCCTTATTTTACTTAACAAGGTTCTGGTTTAGCTCAACTTTATACCATGCAGATTTGCTAAGCAGGATCAAGAACTTCATTTTAAACTATTCTGTGGAACAGTTGCTGAGCGGGGAGACTTAAAGGTCAGCACTGGGCTTGAAGGCGTAGGGCCAAAGATCTAAATATCAGATGGGCCAACTCAGGTTTTTAAAGATGCAAGGCTAGTTATTTTTTACTACACTAGCATCCTTGGAGGATGCTGTAAACAAAATAGGTTCCTGCTTCTCAGCATGGACTTTTTTCACCACTGACATGTTGGTTCATTTTTCAAGAGCAGACATTCATTTTCGAAGCCACAGGGGAAACCCACCTTTGGGTCCGAATCTTCCTTTGGAGAAACCATCAGGATTGATAGATTGGGGGTCTGAGGTTTAAACAGATGCAGAATTTAGTGTTTACATTGAAAAATTGTTTCTGGAAGGGCACATAAATCTGTAAGTTTGTCAGTCTTCCCAAAGGTGATGCCAGTCCAGTTTTCAGGACAATACAGACCAGCACAGCACCTCTTTTAGATGAGAACTCCAGCCCATAGCAGGTTTTAGGCCAAGTTTTAGTTGTTCAACACTGGTGTTGGACCTGGCACAACGTTAAGCTTGGAGTCTAATCATGCGTATTTAGGAGCAAACTTCCTGCTTGAAGTAGAAAAGTACTCAGGAACCTTCCAAAAGTAAGGAGCTCTTTGTGGTTCTCTGCTTCCCCCAGGTGGAGGTATCTGTGGTAGCAATTGGCTCCTAAGACTGGTGTGCCATTTGCGGAGGGCACGTAGGGCTTGAGTAAGGCAGGTAGAAGGAGCAGTTCTGCAGAAGCAGGGCTATTCTGCCCAGAGGCTTTCTTGACAGAGGCGAATAAACCTCTAGGGAATCCCTGAGACAAATGGGGTGGGAGGAGTAGGCTACCGAACAGGAGACCAGACTACTGGTGGACACAAGGAAGAAGAAATTCCAAGGTTGGGCAATACATGGAATAAGATTGGGATGACCACTATCTGTCTGTTATTCTGGATAAGCTGTACTTGAAACTCTGCCTGCAGCCTTCATTGACCAAAAATACTGCCTTCTTTTCATAGGGTGCGCTCAGAATTCACTCAATGTATACATTAGTTGTGAAAATGTTTTAAGAATATTTGTGTTCACCACTTAAACTAAGAGGGAACAAGCCATGCAGGGAGCAGGTAAGATGGAAGCACCAAGAGGATTGGTGAGGTGAGTTGAAACACCAGGAGAAAGATGCAGACACTGACTTTAGGTGATTGACTCTTCTGTAGTTTTAGATCTAGTTTAGTTCTTTAAGGCTGGCTTTACAATGTTTGAGACAAGTAGGACTCCTACGTCGTCTCGCGTTCTAAGACAAGCCAGCTGGATTGCCTTGGGCCACAGACACTCCTGTCCGTACGTCACTCTGAACGTTGCTGCTTAGAAGATTAATTCTTTCCAGTTTGTGACAAGATGGTGAGAGGTTGCTTGTCCAGTAAATACAAAGGGAGGGAAAGAACCTGGAGAGTGGATAGAAGATACTTAGAAGTGTAACTACTGAAAAGTTGCAGTGGTATCTACCGTGGGGTGCAGAGCACAGTCCCACATGGAGATGCATTGACCTGATGATGTACAGAAAGAATGCAGAGAAAATAAAGAAAGCTTGGAAAGGGATTCTCTTTGGACAACTCAGTTGTCTAATCACAGGAGGCCACTCGGAGATGAATCAATGCATGATAAGAATTTAAGAGAGTGAACATTGAAACTAGTTTTTTAGCCAGCAGCAACTGGCAGCTGTATAAAAATCTGGAGATAGATTATTGTAATCAAGATTCAGTCCCACAGAGACAGTTATGTCAATAGAAATTGGAGAACAGATAACCAAACAGAAATGTATTGTTTCTGTACAAGATTGAGAAAAGCTAGGAAAATATATGAAGAGACTTTGTATGTACTGTGAATGAAATTATTATAGTACTTGAAACTTTGAAATTACAGCTGCTGACAACATTCAACATTATAGCTGTGTATTATAGTAAGACTGACAGACAATCCCAGTTATCAGTCTGCTTTAAAAATAGTTGAATCACATGAGCTGAACTGACATCAGACTGGTTGACATAGGAGAACTTACAACAGTAGCCCAAGAAACTATTGGTTCTTACTTATTCACCTTATTTCTCAAAAAAAAAAAACATCTACCTGATGAACTTTGTTCATTTTGACAGAAATGTTCAAGTTATGCCAAGACTAAATTTCAGAGATAGTGCAGCAACTGTCTTTGAGGCTGGCGATCAAACTAAGTTGGTACTGGCACAGGCAAAGTAGCTGAATTAATTCCACAGCCACGGCTTCCCTGTAGCTAAGGTGTGATCCTGTTGGTTAAAGCCACCAGCTTATCGATAAGTAGTAAATAGTGTTGCGTGCTGTGACTTGTAAATCTAGATACGTTCTTGATAAATATCTTGAACATACAGTTTACAAGTAGAGCTGGGGAGAGACTGTAAGTCATGTTAGATGAAAAGTTACACAGTCCACTTGGGATTGTTGTCAGAGTATTCTGAAACATCCGAGGACTTAGAACAGGGGAATCTGAAGTCGACATCTTCCCTTAGCTTCAGCAACCCCTTTCTTTCTCATTGGCTTCAAGGACAGTCTTGTATGTGAAATAACGTGAACACTTTAAGATTTGGCCCATAGCAGTAGTCATAAATTATTTCCTTGTTTGTTTTTGAAGAGCCTGATCCTTCATCCCCTAATATTAATAAAGGAATTCTTCTTTGACGTCATTTGGGAGGAACAGATCCTAAGGCGGTTGTTCTCAGGCATATCAAAGCAGCTGTTTTATATTGAAAGTAAATTAAAATGCAATATTCTTACATTTGCCAGGAGTGTAAATCTCAGCACCACAAATCAAATCTTAATCATGTATCTATGTTAAATATTTTGGATGAAACCTGTGACAGTCAGACAAGTTGTTGGATAACTGATCCTTTTAAAGCTTTTCGTCAGAAGCAAGATTATTCAAAGGATTACTTAAAATTACTTTTTAGTGGCTAAAGCACAAAGTGATCTAGATTTAAAGCTTAGGTGTACCAGTTTTAATTTGGAGTTTCTCTGTATTTTCTCAAGGATGCTTGAGGACAGATTGTCACCTGAATGAGCTACTCCCTACACTAACCAGAAGGTGACTGGACAATTTACATCAGCATCCTTTATTGAAGGGAAGGCTGAAGAATCTTCTGTTGGTGAGTCTTGCAGCAATGTTATTATGGGGGAAAAACAAGCTCTTTAAGAAGAAAGAAAGAGAAGTATAAAAGAAAAGAACAATCTTGAGTTGTCTCTGATCAGATGCAACTTCAGACTAATGCCAGGATATGCAGAATAATTCTTACTGTGTCACTTTTAGCTCATTCCCTTTCTAGTTTAGCAGCACGTACTCAATTTTGCTTGTGTTCAGTTTAAACCACAGAATGTTTCTGACCCTATAAATTCAATATGTAGTGCTTACATCCTGATTTTAAGAAGGAGTATTTCTTTTGCTTGTCATGCCAGTAGGTGATTTGGCTGTCTTAAGTGGTTTACATATTTTACTTGTTGTGAAAATCTTAGTGTGTGTGTATATATACACATAATCTACATATATGTGTAAGAGAAACAAGTTTCTTTTCTGGTTTTCTCCAAATTTTCTTTTCAGGGAAGGCAACTATTTCTGGGTTTTTATAAGCTGATGGAACAGGCTTGTCAAATAGTCTTTATGAGAGAAGAAACAGGAAGATGGCTTGGTTTGCAGACAGAGGGTTATTGGGCAATTATGTTTTTTATAGAGCTGTTGTAGGACAAATCACGGGCCTGCTTTTGCCTTTGATGCTATGAGGCAGACGGCCCAATAAAGATCAGAACAAGGGAGGGCAAAGGGGGTCAGGGACAGAGCCTTCCCTTGGGGTCCCGCTTCTGCCTCTTGGCTCAGAAACCAGACACCCCTTCCAGATGCACTGTAGCCACTCATCATGAGGCTTCGTTGTGACCCTCCTGATGGGCTGTGCTATGAAAACTGGAGAGTGCTTCAGGAGGTTTTCACCCTGTACAGCTCTTTAGAGGCTTACACGGGTGTTGGTGAGAATGCAGCCCTCTATGGTGTCGTGGCAGAACCAGGCACGTTGTTTGCACCCGTGTGTAAAAGGCTGTCATATAAACTCTGAAGAAACTTTGCGTGAAGAAAACTTAACTTATGCATAGCTGTCTAACTGACAAAACTCTTTTTTGATATCTATTTCCTTTTGTGCTGCCTGAACTCATCTTTCAGCCATTCTCTAACTTTACACTATTAGGAAGAATTCTCCTTTGAGTAAGCTGTCCTAATGTTTTTTATTTCACTTTCACCTGAAACCTCATACTAGTAGTCCCTGTAAGAAACAGAATCTTGGCTTGCATAAACTACAAGTTTCTTTGATCTATACCATTTATACATATATAAGCAACATTTATTAGAATGGTATGTTTTTGTGGTGGGGATTCATCATATGTCCATATGGGGAACACTGGGGAAATTGCATCTCTGAAGATAGTTCTCACAGCATTCCTAATTCACAAGCATTTCTGCTGGCATTTAGAGATATTTCAGTTGGGCAGTTCATTCCCAATGCAGAACAGGTAAGTAAATTTGAAAAAAGGAAGTGGTTGCATGATTAACATCATCCTTTGCTCACTATTCCTAGTACCACATGGTATGAACCTGAGCTGCATTGGTTCTACTTGATTCTCCTTTGAAACACCTTAACTGCATTAGTGAGGTGGAGACCATGTCCACGAGTGTTATGACTAGCATACGAGAGTTATCCTTGAGAACATCCTGCTTTCCTGTCGGGTAGGTCGTGACTGGGATAAGTGTCAGAGCCCAGAAGTGCAAGGGAAGGAAGCCTGTGTTTTCCAGGTATACCTAGGAAATGCTTTGGGAAGTAGATGTGTTAGAACAAAATTGTTTCTTAGAGTTAAAACTGTGGCTCAATGACTTAAGAGAGAGTTCCTGTAATGATACTTGTAGGTTTCTAGACTAAGTTCTTTTGATCACTTCCACCACTTCTTTTGCCTCGTGAGGAATTTTAGCATTGAGGTTGAAGAGCCCAGGAAGGGGAGACTGAAGGTAGGTGTTTTAGTTTGGCCTAGCCAGATTTTGACGACGGAGGGGGGGAGCTGCAGGGTGGCTACGACAGTAGGACAACCAGAATCATGGAAGTATATGCTGTATGTATCATGTTGAGGAAGATGGAAATACTCAGAGTGTGTGGGAAAGGCATTTTGACTCTCGACTGTCCCTGCGAAGCGTACTGACCTTTCATCACTGGTGCGATCACAAAATTATCTGCTTAAAATGAACTGGACTTAGCTTTCAAACAGTCAGTCAATTTTCTATGTATTATCTTCCTTTTCTCCCAAACTGTGCCACTGAGCTATTTGAATACCCATGGAAAGGGGAAGAAAATGTATTGTTGTCCTGGTTTCAGCTGGGACAGAGCTTGTTAGTGCAGTTAGCTAGGGAATACATAAGTGGTGTATAGATTGATCAGTTCTGCTTACTACACTTCTTGCTTTTAGTGTAACTAGTTTTTCTGATGATAAACCTGTAACCTTTCTCTTTATTTTCATAGTTAGGCTTTTCCCAAGATGTCTGCTGCTTCTTTTTGAGAACTTCTTCAAACAATTGCTGGTCTGTGGCTGTTTCCAAGTTTCCACTGCATTCTGACAGCTTAAGAAAGCTCTGAACTGCAGCATTGGAATTACCATCAGATTCAGAGCCTCTGTTTAGGATCAGGGCTCTGTATAGGATATTCAGGATGCATGCTTGTGTGTTCACAAGACTCCTAACTAGTTCAAAATATAAAACTTTATGGAAAAGTAAGTCAAGTTTCATGTAGAAGAAAAAGGTTTAGGGCTTAGAAGGGCCTACTTAATATGTATATTAAGTCAAACTCTTGAGTATTGCTCAATACAGGGCTTAACTCTTTACCTCCTAGAGCTGAGAAATCCATGTGTAGCCCATTGGCTGAGCAGCAGGTCCCTGACAGTCTGAAGAATTCCAAGAACTGTGCCCTGTAGGCCTCTTGCAGTACAGTCATGGGCAGGAGCCAGACAGAAGCACCAAGCACCATGCCTGAGACATCCTGAAGACTTATAGAAGCAACTGCATACTCCTTGCCCTTCTCTCTGCCTCTGCCCCCAAGTCACGTTTGACTCCGTAATTCACCTACCTTTGGAAATCTGCAGAATTTCACCTGTGACAGCTCTGCTGACAAACGGGGGAGATCAGAGCCTTTCATCTGGGTGATGAACTGCCAGCCTGTCAGAGCGGCAGAGTATCTGTACTGTGGTGAGACAGGTCAGGGCTGCCGCAGGGGGTCTGCATTCTGACCTTGGAAAGGTTTGAAGAGGACTTTCAGCTGTACCTCCTCCTAACTCTAAGGGTCTATAGGACAGTTAAGTGCATGTGCTCTTGTAAAAGACAGACACATGCTGATGTATGAAATAAATACATCCCTAAGTGCACGCATAGGTCAGAATTTTAGAGACATTGGGCTCCCCCACGGCCTACAATCATACTCCATTTCTCATGTGAGGGCCTCCCACACTGGATGATTAATTAGCAGGTTGGTTCTGGAAACTGATAGTGAGATAATTACATCTAAAATTAGGTCTTTTCTTTTGAGTACCTGAGTATAAAGCCTAGAGCATGGCATTATTTAACCGCAGTTGTTACCCAGCACAATTTGATCCACCTGTATTTCTATATGTTTTCAAAAGAATCAAAAGTAGCAGCTTATAGTTCTGCAGCCTGATAGTCTTACATGAATTCCACACACTAAACCAAAAATCTCTTAGGTACTGGCCCAGGATGAGGGGAAGTAAAAAGGTTCTTGGCTTTTTCTTTTAAAGAAAATAGCCTCTCTGCTTTCCCCTGCACTTGTCCCCAGGGCAGTGATCTGGGCAGCCATGCACGCAGCTCCACATTGCAGCTTGTTGATCTTGAACCATTTCTAGGGGTGCACAGGAGATGGAGGAGGAAGGAAACAACAACAGTGTTAGAGGACAGAGTAGGAACACGACATTTTGTTCTGTCATTGGATCTTTGCTGCATTTAATTTTTGTGATACGTCTTCAATATTATAGTGACTTTTCATTCAGTCCTTTAGCTCTATCTGCATTAGGGATGGGGGGAAGGTCATAGTCTTTATTTAGCTACCTTCTTCTTTAAGTTCAGCAGAGATGTATTCTAACTCAGAGTAAATTGTTCGGAAGTTATTGTTCAGAAACTGAAGGCAGAGTAAGAAATTCCTAGACCAGATTTTGAAATGGAGGTACCTAGTACTCAGATTTTCAGAGAAGGGCCTCATAAGACTTTCAGAAGCATCTCCCATCTTCAGTTTGAAGAATCTAGATGTATTTAAGAGAGTAATCTGTCCATAATTGTCTTTTTGTCTATCCCCAAATATCCAGCAGCCCTGTGTCAGTGCTTTCTTAAGAAAGATGTGACACACGGGTCAAAAAGCAAATGAGTGCTTTTAAGCCAAGTTATTAGTTACGAGGATGAGGTCTTTGTCAAGCCCTCAACTTTGTTTTAGCACCTTCCTTTAGCTGAAGCTCTTTTGTCATCTCAACATTCCTTTTTTGTGAACATATGGGAATTTTGCTGAGAGACTTTCCTAACCCATTATAGACACATTTTTCTGCATCTTTCTTGATTGTAAGATTGCAGTTTCAAAGCAGAGGTGCAGGAGGTAGGAAAGGCATGTCATGTGATTTGTAACATCCCTAATTCCTGGGGAGACCGAGTTGGTACAAGACTACTTTATACTTGCCTTGTTTCTTACAGGCTTTCCACTTGGCATCCACAAGTGACCATTGTAACAGACAGGATGCTGGGATAGATGTAGCCATGATCTAATCTAATTTGACTCCACTTACGCGATTTGATAGTGGCTCCAAGACACTCCCTCTCCAGCAGGACTATTTGCGAGGTTTACCCAATTTAAATAGTCTTGATCAGTGAAGTTACAGAACTGTGTTGCGTGTAAGTGCTTGACAGAAGGACAGTGACTTTGTTCATCTAAAGTGGAGTTGAGAGGCCTCTCGAGGCAAGTGCCTCAATGAAGAGCTACTGCTATCATTGTTCTTTTCTCTCTCCCTAAATTTAAGACACTGAACTGTTAAGATCAGTTGCCTCAGGTTAGAATGTTTCTAAATGATATAACAGGATACTCTTCTCCTGGGGAAAGTCCCGTGTCTAACTAGTTAGTGCCTCCTTGCTGTTGGCGATTTATTTATAATGGCAGAAGTCGGAATTCCCCTTTCAAGCTTTCCATAGTAGGCAAGGAAGACAGTAGACTCTAGCTGTTTGTTGGGTTTTTTGGTCGCTTTTTTTGTTAATACTCTACTGAATACTTTTTATAAGTATTTTTACTCATGCGTAGCACAGTCTAGTGTTCAACACCTATGTATGTTTTCTTCCCCCCATTCCCTCAAGCATACCAAGGAATTTCACAGACAAATAGCAACTTAGCACATGAATGGAACGTGCGTGTTAGCTGGACTGGTAGTAAAATGCAAAAAAAACCCCAACAAAATAGAACACAGGAAGATGTTTGGGGCACGTGTGAATCACAGAATCAGTCTGCTACAACCAGTGACAGGTAAACCTCCCTCAAACCTCCTGAGACAGCCTCAGCATTACTGTCTTGTACCTTTAGATATCAAAGAACAGCTTCAATGAGAAACTCATAGTGCTTGTCAGAATCTTTGATGCATTTTGAGCCTCTTTGCTACTCCATTGGCACAATATGCCCTTGCAGGACCGGCAGAAATGCTGCATGAGAGGGCTTTTTCTCATCAGCTAGTCCTCACCTCTAGCTCACTGAAACTTAAAAGGGGTGGAACATAACAAGAATACTGGAAAGTCAGAGGAATATGAAGGTGTTGGGATCATTCTACACCAGTGCTATAGAGAAGCCCCTGGAAAGCAGATATAGTTAAAATGTAATAATGTGAAACTCAGTATCTAGTATCAAGAGCAAGACATAGTTTTCCATGTCTGTCCCTTCCATTAGCAAACGAACAAAAAAAATCTGCCTAAGCTTTTCTTTAACCTTTCCTTATTTTCCTTTCTAATGACCTCTTTAATGCAGGTCTTTCAGATATGTCCTGCAAATTCTGAGAACAGTGAATTATTATATCTACAGTGTTTGAGAAATTGAGAGAAAAACGCTTACCCTCTTCAATTATCTGCTTTTCCTCCTAACTCCCTCTTGCTTTGGGGACAAAAACTACAGTGCATAAGGGCAAGAGTGGGAAAGAAAAAGCAAGAGAAAGACTGTGATATTTGTGTCACTATAAAGTAAGCAGGTTCAAAGTGAAGTTTTGCAAGAAATGCATTAATGTTATAGGTCACTCATATCCTGCTAGCTGTGTGCCAAATGCATGAAAGGTGGTCTCTTAACGCACTCTGTCATTGTATCGTGACTAAGCTTACAGATCTTGGTCAGGTCTGACCAGCTTTTATGTACTTATTTTTCTTTCTCCAAGGCTTTTTAACAAGCACCCAGCTGCGTGATTTGCAAATACCTTCCACAGCCATACTTAACTGCCATCAAACAAATGGTGCTTGGTCAAGGTTGTTCCACACAACTGATAGATCCTCCTTACTGCCCAATCCTTTAAGGTTCTGTCACCAGACTCAGAAGCTGATAGGAGGAAGACGTAGGGTGGAAGAATCTTAATTGTAAGGCAGCACTCTTTTCCCCAAGTAAAAGCATCAGAGAGGGGCTTTCCTATCCTCTTTGTAGAAAGA
The DNA here is from genome assembly GCA_020746105.1 of Trogon surrucura. Classification (NCBI taxonomy): domain Eukaryota; kingdom Metazoa; phylum Chordata; class Aves; order Trogoniformes; family Trogonidae; genus Trogon; species Trogon surrucura. The sequence goes on along the minus strand of CM036634.1, from coordinate 2,634,313 downwards.
ACGAACTGAAATCCCATTTCACCCTCCTGTTCAGGACTGCCTGCCTGTACCTGCTCCTCCTGCCTCTGCTGGTCTGGTGTGTGCGTTTGGAATGAAAGATTTTCCCTGCAAGCCACCCTGAACCTCTTCCCTAGCTTGTCAGGCTCTCTTTTATCAGCACAGGTTTCTCAGTGGGCCCACAGTGATTTACTGTCCAAATAGTGCTGTTCTTTGTCAGAGATTGTGATCGAAAAGCCTTACTTTGCAGCTAGTAAGAATCTCTTCGCTCTCCCTCATGTTCATTTTTACCTTTCTTCAAATATTGTTTTACGAGCCCGTTGCTTGCTATCTGCCTGACATAGAAGCTGCACCTTAGGGCATCATTTTCTCACCTCTAAGCCAGAGGGTTGCTTCTTTGATGCTTGAAGAACTTGGAAAAACTCCACATAGGGTATCTGCCCTGTCTCCCCAGGGCAGTCTACTCAGGTGAAGGTTTCTTGCGTGGTTCAAGCTGGCGTTCGGGGCATGGCTTTTTGGTTTTGGTTTGTTTCCCCGGTCATCCCCAAGACAAAAAAGAGAAACAACTCTTATCTATTTGACCTGGTGACATGAGCCTCTCAGTCTGGAATCAGCACATAAGGATATTCAGGACCTACTCAAAGTTAGTTTTTCCAGGAAGAGTAGACAGAACCCTGTTTTGTTTTGGGTTTTCTTAATCTAAAACAAATGTAGCTGACAGTCTTCAAGATCTTTTAAAATCAAAGAAGATGTCTCTAAAAAGCGAATATCGGTGGTTGATTCTGTATTTGGATCAAAAACGGTAGCTGAAGTCATGCAACTCACTTTTAAAATAACTTTCAGGGGTTTTCTGAGCTGCAAACGCAGGATCTGGGTTCAGATTTGGATTGCAGACTCTGCATCTAGCTGGGGGTATGTTAATCTAGCCCTGGTTTAGCCCGTCTACACACTATTTAAAACATTGGGACGCACTTCTAAATACAGTCAGCAGCTCTCTGCAGCATTCCTGCCATTGGCCCCTATACCCTTCTCATTGAAACTCAGGTAACTGGAAAATCCCACCGCAAACTGCTCCGGTTATCTTGTTAGCTAAGGAATCCTAAAAAGCAAAGAATCAGTACAGGAAGGTTCCCTAGATTTTTCCAATACACCTGCAACAGCCTCGGAGTTTGTTTATGCAGTTCCTTAAAAGGCTGGCACTCTGTTGGGTCTCCCAGGCTATTTTGAGAAGTGTTCTGAATGCTTTTGTTGGGCACATAAAGATTAAGGAATAAGAACTGAACATCAGAACATCTTATAAAGGGAAAAGACTCAACATTTATCAGTGCTTGAAAGTGGCAGCATTAACAGGAATGGAAAAATACCTACTATTCACTACATGTATCCAAGGTTAAACTTCAAAATATTTGAGCATTTTGTTGTTAAGAGGTCAACATAGCAATCGGGAAAGGGGATATTCTGGACTGCTGTTTACTGCCAAAAAAAATAGAAAAAGACAAGTATCCTTTCACTAGCCCACAAATTGAATTGCTGCTTGTCAAGTTTCTACACAAGTAAGAAAGAGGTTGTTTTGGAATTGATCTTAAGTAAACCAGACATCCTACTGCTTCATTTTCATTAGCAGTTTCCATTAATTGTGCTATTTTCAAAAAGATCCCATCCTATTTCTGCCTAAGAGTTTGCATGCTGAACCTATAGCCATAACCTTTAAACAAAGTCCTGCCTTGAGACGCCTTCATCCAGCTGGTTAGTGGACACTGCAGATGCTTTTACACCTTTAATGCAAGCACAAATACAGCAGATGAGACACATTGAGCTGATTTTGAAGCACAAGGCAATAGAGATGTCTACATTACTCATAATTCCACTCTAAATGTTTTTTTTTTCCTTTTTTACCTCTAATTTTACATTGAGGCATGCAAGTGTATATTTCACTATTTATCTTCATACAGTAAAAATGTGTATTTTACCGTAATATTTTTCTCAAATGCGTGTTATTAGCTTGGTGTACACATGAATGGTGATGTGACAGCCTGTCATTTTCACATGTTAGAACACATTTTAAAGTGTCTATTATAAGAGCCTGTTCTTAACACCAGCTACATCACCCTTCAACAGGGCTGCTTATTAATCATCATTCACATAAAAAGCTGTTTCCTTTGACTGTGCAACAAACACAAGAAAAAGAAAAGGGCAAAAAGGTAGAGACGCATAGATTCCTTGAGATTTAGTTAAGTGCAGTTGTAGCTTGCGTGCCGGCTCAAGACGTGATGTCAAATTCCATTCATTTTAAACAGAATTACAAAGCAATCAACGATAAGAGCTCCTAAGTAAATGCAGCCTTGCAGGTAGTGACATCGCTTGTGCAATTCGCTGTGTTGCACAGTTCCTAAACGTCCTGCAGCACTCTTTGCAAGCACAGAGGTGCTAATCCTGACATCCCATCCGAATTTCAGCTGTAATTGTATTCTCTCCATTAATGTCTCATTGAATTTCCAATGCATAAATGATTCTTTGCTTTCTGTCCTGAACTATTGTGTAACATTACTCCATCGTGTTAAATGGTTGCCAATTTCTGCCCTGAAGGTGGCTGCAATTAAGCGGTGGATTAATGCTACTCCTTGTTTGACCAAAAACAAGCCTGGGCCCTTGCTGAGGCAGAAACCTGCTCCAACTATTCTATTGAATTGCTTGGCTCTCAGAAGGAAAAACAAACATGGACTTCACGACTGGCTACAGAACATGCTGGTAGCCAGAAAGTCAAGAGTACCTGTGTCTTGTGTTTGCTGTTTAGCTGAAGATCCAGAGACTGCATACTCTGAAATGGGCAAATATCTTACTGATATACTGTGAAATTTAACAAACCAGATCAGAATAATATTGCTCTCCATTTATTTTTCTTTCTAAAGCCAGGAAACCTGATGCTGAAGTAATAGTAAAAATACAAAAAAACTTACCCTGAAAACACTAGGTGGAAACCCTGAAAACGCTAAATGGAAGATACTTTCCAGTTGACTTCAGTGAGCATTGGCTTGTGCCACTTAACATCCAGCACAGATTTGTTTTGTCTCATTTTGTTGATAGGTCTTCAAGCTGTGGGATGTAGTATCTGGCTGAAGTAAGAATGAACTTGATATCAACATACACGATATCAACATACACTTCCTGTGTATAAGCAGAACAACCAGGTGCCTACCAGAACATAGTAGTAAGATGCTGCCTAAACTGCTTATGACACCCAAAATGCTATTAGCTGTGACTTGGGTGAGTTTCCTGAGAGTAGGAGTGAAGACACTCTTTGTAAAGCATCTTGAAATGTGCAAGTGAACGATGTTACCAGCCAAGCACAAGGGGGCTGGTGTAATAAGCTCACTTTCAAAGTGAAGCTTTAAACTTTTATGCAAGAGCTGTAGCTTATGTAAACTTTTATGTGAGACAGGGATTTTTCTGTATGGCATTTGGGTAAGGTGTCTCTTCTCATTATGAAGAGTTGGTTTCAGTTACACTATAAATCACTCAAAAACACACTTCTTGATTTGGTGTGTGCAGCAAGGGAAATTTGATAAAACCTGAAATACCATGAAGCAGCATTAACCTTGCCTGATGGAGCAGCAGTGTCCCTGAATTGTAAGTTGGGACACCTACAAACAGCACAATGCTGTGACAAGAACAGTTGCCTTGCATTCATCATACTGATTGGCTCCTCTGGACACCAGTTTCTATTTTTTGAGGAAATGAACACTACAAGAGAGATGGCTAGTCTAGGAGTAAAAGGAAGTGCATAACAGCAAAGGAAGCTGAATTGGGCAAGTCTGAGCAGAAATGTTCTGTCCTGTGTCTACCAATGAGACTACCCTCTACATGTGCTTATTATGTAAAAATTTATAAAACTAGATTTGAAATCAAGTTACTTTCACTTCTTGCTTTAATTCCTGCACTGTACTGCTCAGAACAATATAAGCAGGACATTTTTTTGGATTACATTTTGCCATTGAAGTTCAATGTTGTAATGAGCCCCACCAGTAATAAAAATACTTAAAAAAAAAAAAAACCCAAACAAACAAGAATTTGCCTTAATGTTCAACCACCTGCCTCAGCCACATGAGAAATAAGCAAATACCTTGCCATGAAGTTTATGAATATTCCAGAGGGAAAAAGACCTAAGAAGACAGCCCTTAAAATATGAAGGAGAGCACCAGTTGGTGAGGTACTCAACTGCAGCTGGTAAAACTGGAGGATTGGAAGGTACACTGTAGCAGGTAGATATCTGGGTTGTCATAGCAGGATGGGATTGAGCATCTGAAGTTGTCTCTCTGTATCAAGAGCTGCATAGGGAGATAGAGGCAACACATTTTTCTAGATGAAGATGGCTGAACACAGAAAACCACTGGAGGAATTGCTGCCTTTTAATTGGTGACAACCATTATTGCAGAACCCTAATTTTACAGGTTTTGTTTTATATCTTGAAAAGATCTAGCAGCTAAGACTTGTGGTTCTGCTAGAATGAATCTAAAGAAGGGCTTCTCTGGTACAGCATTTCAGTACCGGATTGAACATCACACTAAAAAAAAAAAAGCTGTCCTGTTGAATCCACACCGCAGGCTTGCAGTCCTTTCCTCCTCCCATGACAAGTCATTTTGTCACAGTGCCTTGGAAGGAGATGGCTCACATGCATGGAAGTTTCTGCAACCTCAGTTCATTAGACATATCTATACCCATGTGAAGGTTGACAATTTGGGAAGTTAAGTTGGCAGGCTCACTCTTGGGCATCTGGACTGTCAGTGAGAGGGTAGCACTTCATGATTTCTCACAATTTTTTTTTTTTTTTTTCAGAAAAAGTGCATTTTAGTTCTGTAGGAACAGCCTGCCACTTCCCTTCACCATCACTGCACACCCATCTGAGAGCCAGGACACTTCAAAAGGGTATTGGGAGTATTTCTCTGTAAAGATCTAGTTCTTGTATTCTTCATGTAGCTTCAACTGAAGCAGGAACTTTTATTGTCAGTGGAGTTTGGTTCCTCCACATTGGATTTGAATTTGTTGTGTATGCCAAGTATTTGTGCCATCTGCCTGTTCAGCATTAGTGATCTTGGTTGCGAGACAGCACTGTTTTCATGGCCCTTGTATGTGACATTTCTCACCCTTTCCTGAATCTGAGCAGCATTTGAGAATGAAAACTTTAATTAACTATGACATCTTAGCCAGCTGCTGGTGGCTGCCATCTTGGTTCAAAGCAGCATCTCTGGTCACACTTGACAGCAGAGGGGAAAGAAAAAAAAAAGAACGAGAAGGAGACCCATGTGTACAAAATTTCAAACCTATGTTCCTTTTTTAAAATTGTGTTTTGGCGGTTAGAAGAACTGAACTGTTCGTGCTTTAGGACTGCTTAATTTTTTTAGGCTCTTAATTGTTGAAGCAGCAGTTCAGCATTTTAGTCTTCTCTGCAGTTTTCACGTTGCTCGTGTCAGAAAAGATGTCACTCAGCCAAGCGCCCACTGGCACAGGCGCTGAAAGCGTCCAAAATGCCAGTTACAATTAGGCATTTCTGGCATGAAGTCCCACGGTTTGTGCATGGTGAGAACAACTTCCCGCACTGTGCGAGCCTATCGATCTCAGCAGTAAGAAAAGCATCTTTCCTCAGGTACTCACACTGTCAGCAGCTGGAGGCACACAATATAGAGTTTCAACAGGTAGATTTAAACAATATATGATCCATTTGTGCATCCAGTCACTGCTTACAGAGACCAAGGACAGAACTAACCTCATTTCCATCTTCAGATTTCTGTCCAAAATAATCCTAGAATGGCCTAGGCTGGAAGGGACCTTAGAGATCATCTAATCCAACCTCCCTGTCATGGGCAGGGACGCCTCTCTACTAGATGAGGCAGCACACAGGGACCCAATGGCGATCAAACTCACGACCTTGGTGTTATCAGCACCACGCTCTAACCAAGTGAGCTATAATGATCTATGTGAGAGTTTACTTGACAGCTTTGCTCCCCCCATTAAGAGCCATAGTCAACTTTAGGGACATTTTTCGAGTTATTTAAAACAAACACACACCACGTTCACCCAGCAGTGAAGTACACCACCCAAGTACAGTCAAGAAGAACAGTGCGCTGCATCGTTGGGTCTCTTGCCAGTGTCACAGAGCTGACACAGGTCTTGCTTTTGTCCATCGCCCTTGTACACAGACACGCGATTGGTGTGGTTTAGCACAAGGCTCAACCTATAAACTCTAATCTGATAAGGGGTTGGGACAACTGGCCGTCCCATTTCAGTGTGTGCTGCTGCTCATACACATGTAGCTTGAGTTTGCGGAGCCCCCACTTAAAGTTGCAATCATTGTCCTGGCAAAGTAAGCACATTTGATGTGAAGTCTTTGTAATGCAATACAAAATAATGCTTCCTTCACAGCTGCTTTTGCTGTAGAATAGCCCCAAAGGCCTTTGCTCTAGTCCTCAGGGTTTTTACAGGACTCAGAGTTGCCACCTCGGGTGACTTAACTTATCTGGTGGTGACATTCAGCTCACTCAGTACTTCATCCTACACAAACAGAAGATTTTTTTCTCCTTGCTGCAGAGCAAACTGGTTTAGATAGTGCAGATTTGCTTCCTTTGGGGATCAAGGAGACAGAAGGCTGAATTAATAAAACCCATTAAATATATCTTTTTGTATCTCCTTGTCATGAACTTCTAAGAAAAGGAACTAAGAGGATCACTCCTGAGAAGAGCGCTGTAATTGTAGCTCCTGAGCACCGCATGTAGAAAATTGCCAAGGCAACCAATCATTCCACAGCAAGGGCAGAGGTAGTTAAGATGAGGTTGTTACAAGCCCCTGCTGTGCATAATCATATAGTAAGCAACATTTTTTAAAAGGCTCTTGTAAAAAATAGGACAGAGGGAAAAGGAACAAGATAAATTAATTTCCTCCATTTTTCTGCTTGCTCACTGATTGAGGTACAAGAGCAAATTATACGCATGTCCTGCACCTGAGGACACTGGGGGCTGGCAGGGAAAAGCTGTCTGCTTTCTTCACAAATATAGTGCAGATCCTATGACAGCTGGGGCAATGGGCTAGATTTATCTGGAAAAGATATAGTTTAGTTTCTAATGTGTTTTTAAATAGTCTGTGGACAAAAGTGCAGAAGCTTCTAATGCAGAAGCTTAAGTCTTCACTGGTTTTGTTACAAATTGCATTCCTGGGGGATTGTTTGAAGTCAAGAAGATCTTCTTGTGAGTGGGATTCATGAATAAAGTATGAGACTTGCAGATCAAATCCCTAAAAATTAAAATGTGCCCCAAATATCCGTCCATCAGCAACAGACTACTCTGAAGTAGTTTTTCCTGAGCTCCCCCCATCCCATTACTCCTAGCTACTTATCTGCACTGCTAGAAGTTGACTGTTGGAGTAATACAGTGATTCACAGGGCTGGATGATCAACTGAAGCAGATAAAATTTTCTGGTTCAGAGTAACCTTTGAGCTGCTGCCCCCAAAACAGTTAACCAGCACAACCGAAAGCAGCACTCAAGACCATGACTAAGTACCCCTAAGTCAAATGCACTGCCAAAAGAATCTGCCATGGTACTTCACTGAACAGAACTTGTCCCTCTTCTAATTCTAGACACTGCTTTTCCCCAGTGACCTTCCACTTAAACAAGGAATAATTATTACTGCACAAATGGCTGTTTCCATTGGGTTTGCTTCTTTCCTGTTTTGAGTCATGTTCAGTTTCTGGCTGCCGTGTTAAATTGTTTGCAAACCACACTGGTAGCGTTCTAGAGACCCACTCATGCAGATTGGAATTTCTACAAGTTTAAGTGACCCCTGTTTTCTGTATCTAGATCTGCATATCCATCAGGTTTTCCACTCTCAGCAAGAAAGAAAACACCACCCAAAATAAACATCAGCTACTTCTGATGTACTTCCGACACAAGTTATTCAGTGGTATTTATTGCTTATTTCCTCTACATAAGGTACAGAGCATCACCCCCTGTTTTGGTTTGGCCTGGCCAGATTTCGGCGGCGGGGGGGGAGCTGCAGGGTGGCTTCTGTAAGAAGCTGCGAGAAGCTCCCCAAGATTGATAGAGCCAATGCCAGCCGGCTACAAAGAGGGACCTGCCGCTGGCCAAGGCTGAGCCTATCAGTAAGGTGATAGCAGAGGAACGCCTCTGTGAAAAACATATTTAAGAACGGGAAAAAGAACTGCGCCATAACAGCTGGCACAGAGATGGAGGAGTGAGGATCTGTGCAGACACCAAGGTCAGTGAAGAAGGAGGGGGGGGAGGATGAGCTCCAGGCGCCGGAGCAGAAGGAGTCCCCCGGGTCTGTGGTGAAGACCATGGTGAAGCGGGTTGTCCCCCTGCAGCCCATGGGCGAGGTGCAGAAGTCTACCGTGAGGATCACCGCGTAGATGTCCACCGAGGACTCCACGCCGTGTGGGTGGATTGCCTGAAAGAGGACTGTAGCCCGTGGGAAGCTGCATCAGAGCAAGTCGCTGCCGGAACCTGTAGCCCGTGGAAGAGAGGAATGCCCACGCTGGAGCAGGTTGGCCGGTGGGACTTTTGGGACGCTGCGGGTGGCTCACGCTGGAGCAGTTTCCCCCAAAGGACTGCGCCTCAGACTCACGAGGGGTGGGCTGCCCCTCGTGAGGTGTCTCCCGTTGGGCAGTTTGTGATGAATTGCCCTTCGTGGGACGACTCACGCGGAGAAGAGAGCGTGAAGCTTGTCTCCCGTGAGAGGGACCCCACAGTGGCCCTGGGGAAGAGTGAAGAGTCCTCCCCCGGAGTGAAGAAGCGGTGGAACCAACGTCGGATGAACTGACCACAGCCCCCATTCCCTGTCCCCCTGCACCGCTCAGGGGGAGGAGGTGGAGAAACCGGGATTGATGTTAAGCCCGGGAAGAAGGGAGGGATGGGGGGAAGGTGTTCTGTTTAAGATTTGTTTCTTTCTCACTTCTCACTACTCCTCTCTGATTAGTTCTTTTAATAAATGTACCTAATTTCCCCAAAACTGAGTCTGTTTTGCCCGGGACGGTAAATGAAGGTGATCTCCCTGTCCTTATCTCAAACCCTGAGCCCTTGGAGATATTTTCTCCCCCTGTTCAGTAGTGAAGGGGGGAGTGAGTGAGCGGCTGTGTGGGTACCTGGCGGCCGGCCAGGGTCAACCCACCACACCCCCACAACCTAATATGAAAGATACTGTACTAAGAAGCACTAAAAGGAGGAAGATAAAGTGGAATTGTGTTTCTCATCCTGGCAGCAAGGTGTGATCATAGAATGGCCTAGGCTGGAGGGGACCCTAGAGATCATTTTAATCCAACCTCCCTGTCATGGGCAGGGACGCCTCTCAACTAGATCAGGCAACACATGAGGACTGAACGGGAATCAAACCTGCGACCTCTGGTGTTTCAGTGCCACGCTCAGCCGACTGAGCTAAACTGGACAGATCAGTTCTCCATCCATTTCTCTGCCCATCTCTTGCATATTTGGGGAGGGTGGTGCGGTCTAAACAGGGACTTTACTGGGGAACGGATTCCATACACAGACAACATCCCACTGGCCCCCCAGGAATACTCCCATATCTAAGGGTTTGGCATGTGTAGAAAAGTCCTTTTCCACTTTCTGGGAATGTAAAGGAATTGCCATGTGTGCTCCCTTATCACTAGCCAGCTGTATTTATTGTGCACACAGGTCCTCACACAAGTCAGGACAAAACTGTCCCCGTGAAACCAAACACATGTAAGCATCACAGGCCTCAGAAGTGAGATTCACCTGTGGTTGTCCTGCAGCACTGCTGTGTTGCATAATTCAGCAGCAGTCATAACAGGGTTTGATTTAACCAAAAACCTAAACATTCTCCAGGGATGGCTGGAGATTGCTGTGATACAGAACCAGAAAGTTTGTTCCTGGCATCTCATCAAGTGTTCTCACCTGTCACCTGAAGAACGCAAGTTAGTGTTATTTTAACTGAACTTTGGAGTTGACTAGAATCTGTGAGGACAGAGTTTCATATCTTCTCAAGATCCTGACAGTTACCTTCCCTGTTTTGTTAAGGGGTAGCATCCATCCTTCTGTCACTGCATGAAGTTTTCCCGATGGCTTTTCAGTCCACTGAGTTACAGCAAGAATGAAAGAATCCAACTATGATAGAGCTTGCAAACACAGCATGCAATTACTGCATTAAGCACACTTATTTCAGACATTTCTCCTCTGTGCCGACACCTATGGCATGGTATTTGACAAAAATGGGTTTATGTGCCACTTTTACTTCACATAGAGGTAACAAAACACTTCAGTTTGTACGGGATAATCAACCTCTCAGGACCTTTGGTGTTGCCCTTCTCTGTGGACTTACCTGTTATTTCTTAACAGAAGTCCTGCATTTCTCTGCAGTTTCTAAAAGGTCTTGCCTCTGCTGTTAAGATTATTTTCTTCAGCATAAAGGTTCCTCCTTGATGCTGTAGTAAAGTTAAGTTTTCTTCTGGACAAAATGTGCTAAGAAGAGCCAAGACAAGAGAAAAATCCTACTTGACGCTAATTATTGGAAGGAATAAAGGCTATGAGACACATCAGAGTACGGCTCGTTTAAGGAGATGCACAGGCTGGTACAAAGCACAGAGAGCTATAGCTGGTTTTGAACTCATCCCATTATCTATCTTTACCTGTACAATCTGAAAACAAACAAGTGCAATGAGTATACTCTGTAGCAGCCTGACTGTTGTCTGAAACTTTGCCTTGGAATAGTCCTGAAGTGCCACATATAATAAATTATATGACTCCTTGCTTTATGGGTGATTAGTGGAGCTGATCAATTTTCCTGTAGGTATCTATTGTCAGACTAGCTATAGAGCTTTCCTGCATTGTTGTCTGCCTTAGTGAAGTTCCAGCTAGACACCATATATCGCTTGATGGGACTTACCTTTTACTAACATTAGACTTCAGCTCATTCTTAAACTTGTAAAGTTTAACTGCCTGTATGTTTGTCCTTCTATACCCCTCTGCAAACAAAAACTGACATTCAAGGAACTGAAAAAAAATTTATTTAGTACAGGGCCCTCATGGAAATTGCTTCTTCCGTACACGAAGTGGCCAAAGATATGGACAGTGCTCTGGTGTTATATTCTGAACGTACAGAAGGTTATTTGGTTGTCCTGCGGTTCAAGTTCCACCTTAATATTGATGTTTTAAGCTGCCTCCCCACCACGATCCTCAAAGTAAACTGCCTGTCTTTTCATTGACAAATTCTATTCAGCTGCTCTTTTCCTAACTTTCATTTTAATAGACAAATGAGGCCTAGTTTCACTGTTACCACACTGTTCATTTTTTTTCCTGTTTTATGCATCCCCTTCAGCCTGCAATACCACATCTTTTCCATAAAGAATTTAGGTGTGGGTTTTGTTTGGTTTTGGTGAGAAAGGATGCTTTTATGTTGATGCAGACAACTGCAGTTCAGGGTCTTTAGGTTCTACCCCCAGGGCTTTTCACAAAGTTAGCAGTATATGTAGCAAGTCACTACTTGACTTCTTTGGAATTGCTAAAAAAGATTGAAATAGTGAGGTATTATCCCTATGTGATGCAAAACCAGAGTAGTGTTTTTAACTCGCGCTCAAACAGCCTCTCTTCCCTCAAATAGAAGGTGCAATGAAGGCAGTGTTTTTTTTATCTATTTACCAAACCTCACCTGGATTATACGTGTTTTTGCCCTGTAGTTGTTCATGTTGAATAGGTAGGAATACTGGAAATATGATTATACGCTGTGAAGTAAATTGCTCTTATTTGCTGGTGTGTCCATGAAAACTTCCTGGAGGAGGAAGGTAATTTGAGCTACGTAACAGAGGGGTTTTACACACCTCTTTGCTTCCCCTAGAAGTGACCTCTGTGTGTTCCCCTCTTCTCAACGAGGTTAGTGAGGAGGCCCACTGGGGTGCCATGGATAACTCATCTAGCTATAGCTGGTGTTATTTAGGAGTTGCGCTTCCAGCTTAAGCTGCGCAAGCATAAGCTCAGAGCTTGGCAGGATCCACATTTGAGACATGATGGATACCCGTTAACTTGAAGCCGACCGCAGCCAAGTTTCCATCTGGTGTAACTTAGAGACGGGACACAGAATGACTGCATTTGATGAGGCTTTTTCTAAGAACAGAAATAATATATACAGTATTTTAACGGCTCTGTGCCCACCTTATCTTTTCTGCACCCAAAAGAAAAGAATTGTACAGCACTAAGGTTCATCCAGTTGGTGCTACTTGGGCTCTTCTGAAACCAAGCCATAGGTGAGTTGACTGCTTCCTGGCAGGCTTTTTCCTCAAAAAAAAAAAAAAAAAGAGGAGGCCACCTCTACTTTATTCATGATGCTTTACTCAGATTTCTACACATTGTGCGTAAGTGTGCAGGAGAAGTGAAAACTGTCTTGAACAAAGCTATAAAAGTCTTGCCTAGTTTCACAGGCTTTGCAGCCCTCATCACGTACCCGTGCTTCTGTCAGCCTGAAGTGTACACGAATGGCTTGGGACTAAGAGGACAAGACTCTTCTGAACACAGCACTCCCAGTCCAGGGAGCAAGGAGTAGGAAACAAACTTAAGATGTTCCACACATCAGCACAAGGCACTTGATTCAGCTTATTCCAGAGGGAGAGCCTTATGTTTATGCCAGTGAAATTTCATCATGAAATAAGAACCAATTTCCCTTCCTTTTAAGTTTGAAAATGTCAATGGGGCTTCAGCTTATCAGGCCCAAGATGTTACAAATCTATCTTTTATGTCTCACCTGAAAGCTGTGCATTCAGATATCTTTCGGGTCAACTTCTATCTCCCTAAATATGTTGCAGGAGCAAAAAAAGTTATTAAACTCTAGGGAGAAACCAGTTCCTTTTCAGAGATTTTGTTCCCTTTCCCAATCCCCTATGAATGTCACTGTATCTGCTGTTTGCTGAGCAGGAAATGCATTATTAAAGCAGTTTCTCCTCCATAAACTGCTTTGCATCTGACTGTTTAATTGTAAATCCATAGCCACAAAGTCAGGCCACCTTGGGATAACCCAATGTGAAATCTGACCTGATGAAAATGGTTCATGCCTCCCGGCCTGCATTGCAACCTGTGAGAAGGGCTTTTATTATTTATTCAAAACCTGTTTAAATCCCCCTTTTTCTGAAACAACCATTTAAAAATATTAAAACACCACAGCTAAGCTGGGAGATTAAACAAGTTTAAACCTTATCATCGCAGGTGGGATATTAGTTCCAATAAAATGAGGAGACATGGCAGGCTGCGTGGTAACTGGAGCCCCTTCTACTCAGTAACTAATCACCGAGAAAGCATTTGGTGAAGGAGGGGGAGAGCGGATGAGGGAGTGAGACAAACAATGCATCCGAGCTCCTGGCAACCCTAACTGTTTACCATGGTGATGCACAAAAGGAAGAATGCCACGCAGAGTAGCAGACCTGGAGCTGTCCCCATACACTTGCCCTAGATTCAAGGGCTCTGGAAAGCTGAAAATTTGACCTTCAGATGTTTTTTCTGCTGGGTGATGCTGCAGCTGGACAATACTGTTCCAAAGCTGTCAGAAGGCTGCGGAATATTTACCTACACGTCTTCCATTTTAAATGTCTTTTCTTTTAGTCATCTAGCTGTCTGTACCAGCTCTCCACTCTTTTACTTGCACTTTTTAAAGGGAGCTGCTGTCTTTCTGTCGCTTATTAACCCAGAATTAGAGCTGCATTGGAAGTAATAGAATTAAAAACAGTCAAGGGGGAGGGATGACTTTTTAAAGCATTTTTTCCCTTCATGAGAGTAAGATTTGCTAATAGGCCATTTCTGTTCTAAGGCACCATACGTTCAGTTTTCCAGTCGAGAGTAGCTTACAAGAAAAACTGCAATATCCCACAACTGGATCAGCCTTTACCTTCTCTGCCCCAGGCTCCCCACAGACACAGGCTTGTACCTGGTCTTGTGATGCAGGGGACACAAGGGGAAGTACAGAAGGCAGCATGGTGAGCCCCAGCGGCAGGCTGGGCACTTCTAACTCCAAGATACATACGTGCTAAACACAAGAATCCTACAGTGTCTAAGAATATGCTAAAAAAGAGGCTTTTATCAGTACAGATCCTTGACCATCTGAGTGATGAGAAAATGACAATGCCAAGAGAAATTACGTTAGTTGTTTGCAACTATTGACCTCTTTTTGTCACAAGCATTGAAACCTACGAACCTGACCAATTTCTCAGGCATCTTCCCACACACACTTATAATGGAGAAGATCATCATCATCATCATAGAATCATAGAATGTTAGGGATTGGAAGGGACCTCAAAAGATCATCAAGTCCAATCCCCCTGCCAGAGCAGGAATGCCTAGACTATGCCACACAGGAACGTGTCCAGGCAGGTCTTGAATGTCTCCAGAGAAGGAGACTCCACACCCTCCCTGGGCAGCCTGTTCCAGGGCTCCGTCACCCTCACTGAGAAGAAGTTTCTTCTCGGGTTTAAGCGGAACCTCTTATGTTCCAGTTTCAGCCCATTACCCCTTGTCCTGTCATTGGTTGTCACCGAGAAGAGCCTGGCTCCATCCTCATGACACTCACCCTTGATATATTTGTAAACATTAATGAGGTCACCCCTCAGTCTCCTCCAAACTAAAGAGCCCCAGCTCCCTCAGTCTTTAATGTAGTACAAATAAAGAAGTGCAAGCAAGGTTTTGAAGGGCTACATAACTATCCTGAGCAAGAGGTGGTAATCACTTAGTAATATTTCAGGAGGCTTTAGTAGGAAAAGGCTAACATGTAAAAAACCCCACAGTGGCCTAAAGTAACTGAAAACAAAAGAACTTGGAACCATGGCACTACACTCCTGTCCCTCACTGCTGATTCGGGGAGGCAGGGGGAGAAGGTAAACCAGAAACTAACATCCTCCACACTCACCCCCCACACTCTGTCCAGACAATTGTCCATAGGAAAAGGAAAGTTTTGACAGCTGGGAGCTGGCTAATTTGGGCTGGACAGCTTTCATCTGACCTTTGTTGAAGAAAGTTTGGGTGTATGTTAGTTTGTTTTAAACACAAGCCGGTTTCTAACAGAAGAATTTGTGCTTTTAACCATGTAACACAGACAGTTTCTTAGGCAGGCAGTGTGGTTTGCACAAACCCAAATCATTAAATAGCCCTTGGCCACTGCTTAAAGTGAGGCAAGTACCTGCCTGAGCTATGTACTTAAATTCTTAAGGGAGGAAACAAGGGGGTCAAAGTTAATAGGAATCTCCAAGTTAAAACACAATCAGAACTCCAAGGGGGAAAACTCCCAAATGTTGCGTCTAGAAGCACTTAGGAGAAGGAATCCAAAACCAGTACTTTGATGTTGCAGTGGCCACCAGTGAGTGTTAAGGACAGAAGTGCACTGTTAGAGATTAATGGGAGAAGCCTCGCTGGGCTGCTCAAGACCAGAGAAGGGAGAGAAGTACCACAATGCTGCAGAGCAGGACCGGCTCCCGGGGTATGCGTGACCATGTCTGCTTGTGTGGCTGCTGCCCATGCTCCCCAGCCCTCGATGGTGCCATCTCCCTCTCCTTTTCACTAACAGACATTTTTGTGGGAGCTGTTAAGAAACCTTTGTTTCTGATCGAAGGAACACTCCACCAAGGAGTGGAAGAAGGTTAATTTCATTGAATTAGAGATTTCCATGAAATCCTAATCTGTTGTGTGTAAGTGAATGTGCAGGAGGGATCCACATGGTCCACAAAGCGTCCTTTTCTGTTTTCTCTTGAGGATGGACTTTCTACTCATGACGCAATTGATGCATTTCCAACTATCAGGTCCAAAGAACTAGAGCGATTGCCTCATGGTCTAGTTTTTTCATGGGTTTTGGGTGTTTGGTTTGGGATTTGGGTTTTTTTTTTTTAATCTCCCTCCATGTACTGTCTACAGTCTGGGATGTTTCCTTTTCCTCGAAGCGATACAGGCAGTTCATTCAAATTCAGTATTTAGATACAGAGTTTATGCAGTGGATAATCATCTCAGTTTTATGCAGGGGATAATCACTTCCTATGTCAGATACATTTGTCTCTTCCTGTGTATCAGCAGCTTATAATTACTATTTGGGATATAAAACGTGTTTAAAGCTTGATGCTAAAATATTGTCTGCTTCACCATTATGATGCCTTGTTCAAAGAGGCACACAGAAGAACTTAGGTCAGGTGTGTATGGTTATAAATCACCACCGTGGATTATCCACTGTTGCCCAGGTTGTACTCTGAAAAATGCCACAAGACCAGCCAGTCCCCAGAAGCTGTTGTACTGGGCGCTGTATTTTCCAAGTACAACAAAATGATAGAAACAAACATATGTTCTACATAAATCTTATTAAAATCTAATGTCAGTCCTGACACCTTAAAATCATAGTTACTAAGGTGATCCACTAGATGCCCAACACTGCCTTCCACTCTCATGACTCAGTCCCATGATTTCAAAGAACTCCGTGTCCTCGGTGAAACCATTCTTTACATTTGCCTCTGCTTTAATGTAAAATAGATATTTATCAGATTTCTTCTTTTGTCGGACTATGTCCCAAACCCTTCTGTGTTTGGACACTTGTCAGGCTTCAACAGAAAGGATGGGGCACAGCAGGCATCCCTTCTGGCGGCAGGGAGAGACCCGCACCTTCAGCCCTGCCCTGCCGGCTTGCGAGAAAAATCGTGCGTGCACATCAGAAGCACTAGAAACTTGGAATGCACGAATAAAATATTTGCACGGGGAGCTTCAACCTGCTACTGCCACAGTCTTGTTCTCCCCTTGGCAATCCCGCTGTCCCTCAGGCCCATCTCTAGAAGCCGTTTTCTCCAGAGGGAACAGAAGCCCCTGTCCCGGCGCGGCGGGCGCTCCCCAGCCTGGGGCTGCGGCGACACCTCCCGGGAGCTGCCGGGAGCGACCCCGCACCTGCCGGCTCTCCTGTGCTTTAGTCACTGCTCCAGTTCGCCCCTTCAAAATATCCTTCTGATTTCAGATGTTAATACGGGCTCCAGGAACTTCGTTCCCAGTTGGCGTTTGGTTTATTCAGTCTTCAGAGAAGCAGACTAGGCAATCCTCTGTTTTACAATCAGGAAGGCTTTCTGATCTTGCATACAACACTTAAGTTTGTAGGAGACAAGACTGTAACCTCTTTGCTGTGCAAGAGAGCTAGAATCTAACGAGGATAATGGGGAGAATGCTTGAACAGTAGTAATTAGTAACCTATTTCTTCTTGACCCAACACAGAACTGTCAAAGGCCCAGAACATATGCCCATGTAGATAAACACAGGCAGTTCCTGGGGGTTGATCATAGGTATAAATAAGTACATGCACACACTAGGAAGGTTTTTAAGTCCCAGCTCAGCCCAAAGATTCTCCCAAATTATGCAAAGCCTTTGTTCTGGTTATGGCCTCTGAAAAGGGTATATGAGAATCCAAGATGCTGTTGTGGAATCCTTTGAAAATTCTCTTTCGGTGTGATGGGTTAAGTCATTTCCATATCAGCCCCATTACCAGTGTCTGTTACACTCTAATGGGGACTGAAGATTTAAACCCCCTGTCAAAGGCAGAACCTTACAAAGTCTTAGCAGCAAGGGAAGAGCATGAATTGTCCTTATCTTCCGAGTGGTTACTTGGGCTTCACTTCATAAAAGCAGATGTGTGCCTTAGTTCCCCAAGTCACACACCACCAACGGGACTCAAATTCTCTGTACAAGTCCATGAGGTGGAACAGCCTGGTGACTGCAGTGGCTCAGAAGCCTCACAGCCGTAGCTGACTCTTTAGGGGAACTTCAGTGTGTGTTCACCAGATCTAAGGATGAACAAGTGTCCTGCTAAGCTCCCTCTGTAAACAAGACCTGGGATTTCATGCAGGCTTCAACTCCCAAGTTGCGGGGAAGCAGGATACTGACAACAGGAAACAGAATTGACTTGTTGCCACTGCAGAGACCCCTCCTGTCAGCAGAGTCATAGCCTCTCATGCCTCCTCAGCACCACATTTCATCCAGGAATGGTTCTTGCTACTGTCCAGAAGCAAACATGTAGCAATACCTTTACATTCAGACCTACAAAAAGCAGGCTAAAGCTTCTTAATTCAAGCTGAAGTAGGCATCTAAAGTGTTTTCTCGATTGGACACGTGCTGTCAGTCGCTGTATAGTGAACAGCACAGGAGCACTGACTGCAGGACAATATCTGGCTACGCTGATTACCTTTTCCCCACAAATGAGTGTCAGAGTTGTAACTGAAAAACAACACTTAGAAACACTCTTGCAGCCTTAGCCCTTGTCTGTGAGGTTTCCCCCCACCCCTCCTTAACAGAATGGCACAGATGACTTAACAGAAGAACAATATTGCAGTTTCTCTGAGGCCTATGCGATTCTACAGGCTTCTGACACATTCCTGAGGAACTACAAGGCCTCATCTAGTGAATGATTCCGATAAATATCAACCTGGCAGCTAAAGATGGAGCAAGAGATGAATATAGAACTGGCTCGAGCTTTCTGGAACCTCTTTGCAGTCTTCAGCCTCCTCCCCTGGTTCCCATCTTCTTTGGAAAATAAACAGCTCTGATTGTTGTGCACTTGAGATTATGAAAACATCAAGTCCATTAGTATTTGGCAAAGTGCTCTCTCATTTCCTTCTGATGTAATAATTGAGAGAGAGGGAGCAGAGAACGCAAAGATAGCACAAGGCACGAGTTAATGACCTTCTCGCATGTACGTGTGGGCTCTTTTATAGGGAGCCTTTTCCAATCCGCATCTCGCCTCCACTCATACTGTTTCAGCTGAAACACTACTTCAATGTGGCTTTTATTATTTGATCTGATGTCCCTTGGCCAGCCTTCAGAGGCAGCTAAATGGCAGGCAGGTGTGGGGCTCTGAGAGACAAAAAGCAAATGGAGCTAATGCTTCGACAGGCCTGACTGCACGCAGTCATCGCAGCTTCGGTCTTCAAGTGTCCAGGCAAACACTGCTGTTGCCAAGTTCTTGTTGCCTGCTTTGGTTTCTGTTACACAGTGAAGTTAAGGGAGGGTTGTGTCCTATTTCCCTTTTTGGGGGAGATTCTTTGGGAGACTGAAAGCCTGGTAAAATCAGGATGTGAGTGGAATGATTAAGTGTAGAAAGGGATCAGCTGTTGAAAGAAAACGAACTGAGGTCAGTGGTTGTTACTCTGTAATTGGACTGGCCAGCCACTTACTTGGTTGCCAAATTCATGGCTTTACTTTAGGTACCTAGAGGCAAATTAAAGTAGGATAAATTCCACAAAAAGGTATAATGTTCCCTACTGGCTTTCTAGAAATTTTATTTTCATCTTTAGAATTGTTTCTAGGAGGCTCCAGAGATGTGTAGCTTCCTACATTAGCTTAACTAGAACCTAAGTCATCTTGTTAAAAAAAAGTGCCATAATCTTAATCTGACAGCTCAAATTTTGGAAAAATAAAGGTTACCCCTTGCCACATGGTCTCGTTTGAGTCCCCCACCCTGAAGTGGCAATTTATTCGGCTTCCCGAGCTAGAAGGTGACAAT
Source organism: Trogon surrucura (assembly GCA_020746105.1). Taxonomy (NCBI): domain Eukaryota; kingdom Metazoa; phylum Chordata; class Aves; order Trogoniformes; family Trogonidae; genus Trogon; species Trogon surrucura. The sequence continues at coordinate 2,614,794 of CM036634.1, read as the reverse complement.
ATAGATACTCCTTCACCACACTGAAGCCAAATCTTTCCCTGTACCAGGTCTCCCTGCTCCCACTGGGTTTGCAGCAGTCAGCACCCTGGAAAGGGGAAGCATGTGTGGGATCACGAGCAGATTTCAGTGAGATACTCCCTCCTGCAGGTAAAACGTTCTCTCGAGAGTGACAGTAGTGCCAGAAGACAAGGTACATACTGCCTTGGTACCTGGAGGAGCGTTCTCCTTTCCCCAAGACGGGGTGTGCATACACCTGTTTGTATCTGAGAATGTCTTAGTAGAAGAGTTCAGTGGGTTAGTTTGAATTATTCCAAGCCTCAGCAGGGTTTGGGCTTTTCCTTTTTTGTCACTGAGGCACCCTGGGCTTACATGTTCCAGGGCAAACCACACATCCTTGGTGCAGCAGCATTACAAGACTGGCAGGAGGGAGCAGTTTTACCCTTTTTTCACCTCCAATTCCTAAAAGGAACTGACAAATGGATTAGAGGATTGATCTGTCCCAAAAGACACATGGTTTTTGAAAGGCCCTTTAGAAGGGCCCCCAGCTGATTTCAGGACTGTGTACTTTCTTGCCAATCTAATATACCCTTATAATTAATCATGAAAGATTTCATATCATCAGAAAATGGTCTTTTTTTCCAGACCTAACTGCAAGTATAGTTGTTTGCTTCTTCCCTGCACACTTTCCCCCTCCATATTTTATACAAGCAAAGGCATATACGTTCTTACTGCTTTCTGCCATACCTACATGGCTTCAGTTTTGATTTCATTGATTGCACACACCAGTGCCTGCAAAGCTGCCTTGAGTAAGTTGAATCAGTTGGGAATTCAAGGTGATTACATTTTTCTCCTTCAGATACATTGTTTTAGTTAAAAGCCACTCTGGCTGCTCCGTAACAAAACCAGACACAGTGGGCCCCATTGTCCAACTCCTGGCGAGGGTAGCGTGTATGGATTAAGTGATGAATTGCAAAAAGGGCCTAAAAGCCAAGCTGTAACTTCACAAAAAGGCCATTAAAGGTGTGTGCTGTCAGTGAAGTGCCCATTTAGAATGGCTTTTATGACCCTCAGTCTTCCAAAGATGTACATGAGCCACAAATTGTTCAGTCTCCCAGACTCTCGCTGCCCAAGAGACAGGAGAGGGCTTCTGCGAAGTGACAGATTCTCATCTGAACTTGGCTGGGAGAGCTGCATGCTGCAGTGGTTCTAACACTCTGACTGTCCAGTCCATCAGCTGGTAAGGAAGAGCAAAACCTTGGTCCTGGTCTGAAACAAGTCATGAGTTTAACACCACTGAAACTTCAAGAAAAACTGAGAGGTGGGGGAGGAATCACGCACTCTTTTTTTCCCCCTAAACTGCACTCCCATGAATTCTGCGTAACATCTGTTTGTCTCCTTTTATGCATCCCTTTATAAAGTTTTTAGTGCATCTGTAAAGTGTCAAGTGCCTCACAGATTCCTTGTTGTTAGAGGGGAGGTACCTGGCCCTTGAAAGGAAGGTAGGACTACAGATTGGATGTCAGAAGACTCCCAGTCATGGTTAGCCTCTTGCTCCTGTCTCACTGCCATCCAGGTAGCGCTGCTTGGTCTTTAACAAATATTTCTCAGCAGCACTTTTTTTACTGGACTGAAATTTCAGTCCATGGAAGATGAAGAATACTTATCCTCAGAGCTAATTTTCATCCAGGTGAGGCAAAAAAACAAAAGGAGGGAAGTGTACCCAAAGTGCACCCAAGAGTTTAAGCCTATGAATCAAAGTTTAGATTACCGCTGCTGATTAGGCTTTCCAGACTTCCTGAGCAACTCTTTTGCAAGTTACTTCCATATCCTGTGCCCCAGTTTCTCGGAGAGAGGTTAAAATTACTGCTGTATTCAAGAGTGATGATCATACACTTCAGTTCTGATCTCAGATTGCTTTCAAGACCCTGACTGTAAAGTACTGTGAAATGAGGGTAGGTGCCAACTGTGTGATCCAAAACACTGGCTATTCTTGAGGGCTCTAATTGGAGAACCTAACTATTTTTCCACATAGAAATGAGAGTAATACCTCCTGTTGATATTGCTGAGAGCAGAAAATAGACAATGTAAAATATTTTCAAGTTGCTTCTGGAGAAGTATAAGCAGCTACTACAGCCTGTTATGGAAAAAAAAAATAATCCAGCATAGCTTGAAGCCTGACCGTGTTTGCAGTCAAATTCAGACCTAACCTACACAGTCAAAGAATTACAAGCCAGCTACAACAAGTCTGTGCCCTAGAAAGAGACACCACAAGACAAAAACCCATTAGCTTGCCAGGAGATGGCCCCAAACACTCTTCTTTGGGTAGCCCCAGGGGCCAGCCTCCACCAGCCCTTGTTTTCCATCTGAAAACAAGGAAGAGCTTACAGTGTGAGGACCACTCACCACGAGCCCTAGCATGCCCTGTGCGTACTCTGTACTGTTTGTGTAACCTTTCCTCTTGTACTTTGGACAAGCAGGTTAGGAGCAGTCACAATCAGTCACAATCCCAGGCAGAAAGCCTGAAAAACTTCTAAGTGACAGCATGGAAGTACAAAGGTAGGCTGGAAGTACAAGGATAGGCAGCTGGTAAACAGAAGGCTTCTTGTAAATTTGGGGAAAGGAGAAGTAGTGCACTTCCAACAGCTAAAGAGAAGATACGTGGATTCACTGCTAACAGAGAGAGAACATACAGGAAGAGCAGAGTATGTCAGCAATACACCAGATGCCTCTTAGGCAGGCAGCTAAACCAAAAGACCAGCTGGCAAATCAGATTACTTGGCATAGGGTAGTGTAGTGCTCCAACCTGGGTTTTATTCTCAATTCCTCCATCAAAATCCAGGAAGGGTTTTCCAAGACTAGTCTGTTTATCAGCCCATAAGATTCTCAATATTATCTTTATAGGCAAAACAAAATGGAAGACACAGGAACTCTTTACTTCCACATATTCATGTATAAATCCACATGAGCTTGGGGCTTACCCTTCAGAAATATGGTTTTCATCGGAGTCTTGGGCTAAGAAGTAGACAGCAACATACCAAACCAAACTACACGCCCAACCAAGAAACAACAAACTAGTAGCAACCAGCTACAGTTTTACAATCCCTGTATAGCCTCCGCGAGAGAGCAAGCCTGCTACATCTTTTTCTGGCATGTGTCCTTCCAACAAAAAACTCTCCAAACTAAATCACGATGCAAAACAGCAGAAAAAATATCAACGTAGCAATACAAGGTTTATCGGCGCAAGAGAGTTCTTACCTTGCAGGCTACTGTAGCTGGAAACCAATTCCAGAGATTAGCAATAGTTCTTTAAATGTGGATTCCTTAAAAAACATAAAATAGCTTTTTTAAAAAAAAAAACAACACAACAAAAAAAGGAGAAAAACCCTACAGCCTGACCACGCAGGCCTCATGTAACGCTGGGGAAGGGAAGTAGCTGTGTGCACGTATCTTATAGCTGATAGGCTGGGTGGAATTGGTCAGCGAGAGAGGCGGTCGGTAATTTCGAATTGACTGACAGCAGAGACAGGTGAGAATATTAAATGAATCAAGTCCTCTAACAAGAAGATAATTGAAGTGGGTTGAGCCTTGCCCAGAGAGGGATGTTTTACTGTAACGACGTATCTACACATTGTCAGGAATTGTTTTTCTTGGGAAGGCCCCCTGCGTGCTGCTTCTGCTCTCACAGGTGTGCTGTATGTGCCCAGATTTTGGTTTTGGAAGGGGGGGCTCTTCCAAAAAGTGTTCCTCAATTCAAAGGCGTCTCATCTCCACCCCCTGCTTCTGCCCACTTGAGGCTAATGGGTCTTCCGACAGCTGTCTGTTATAGGTGAGAAAAGGGTCAGAGCACAGCTGTTCTTATTCTTCAGTGTCAGTTGATTTTCTAGTTGCTAGAAGGGAAAGTGAGTTTATGCTGCAGTATTTGTACTTGAGTCATTCCCAGCTGTACAGAGCTCATCTAGGGTTTGGTGATTAAATTTTAGAGTGTGATAGATGCTTCTCTGATATTCCATGGCTTTCTCAGTTAAGGATGTTTCACTAGAATTTTATTCTGTAATAAAGTTGGAGTTATGGGGAGACTTCTAAGAGCACGAAAAATACCTTTTTATTTTACTGTATAAATGCAAAATTCTTAAAAGCTGATCCTAAGGCATTTTGGATATCCCAAAACAATATGGGACTTCTAAGTATCCTCCTTTGAAAGTTTGCAAATAAATCAGAGAAGGAAGCAAGTTTGTTCCTATCCAGAAAAAAAAAAATGGACTTTGAAAGCCTCTTATGTAATGGGATGACTAACTCTTGTATATCTTTATATGTAGCCCAACATAATTTATATTGCTGACACTTTTTTCGGTGTGTCTTAGAATGTTGTATACAGTCAGGGGATCTACGTAGCTTATGTAAAAGATAAAGAATAATTCAAAGTGTTGTATCAAAACACTCTTAACTTTTGTGCCTCCATTGTGCCTCTGCCTTAAGTAGTCGAATCTGATTACCTGTTCTTCATCTTGAGCAGCAGAGGAGGCCACATTTAGTGTAGTAACACACTGTACCACCAGTCCAAGCCCTTCACCCAATCCTTTTTGTCTTCTGTGGAAAATGAAAGGGTTTGGTTTCAATAATCAAAATACCTCCCAGAGCAATTTGAAACTGCCGTGCTCGCTATGACATGCAAATGAGGTCTGGTCTGTATTATTGCCCGCGTTTGGGTGCTGTGAAGATATCCCAAGCGATACTTGAGCTATATAGCGTAGATTCTGAAAGATGTCACAGCAGTGCTTTAGGTTGTAGGCACAGCACGATTAACCTGGAGTTGAAGACAAGCTTGTATTGCGCACACAAAAGGCTGAGCTGGCAACATACCATTAGGTTGAGTGGGTTTTCCTGATCTGTAAGATCACCTTTGGACTGCAGTATACACATACTTAATGACATAGACTTCCCTAGAGGCTCAGTTGTACCTGAGTTTCCTCACATGCTGGATTAAAAATTAGAAGATGGAGAAGGGACAAAATCTAAGCCTGACTACTTCTACCAAGCTTTAAAAAAACAGTTCATAGAGCAGTAGATTCACTACAAATATTTTGATCACTCCCTGAAAGAAGACCATCTGTCTTTCTTCTTCATAGGGAAACTGAAAGGAGCAGGTCATTGACTGCTGTGTGATGCTTTGAAATCTGTAATTTGGTAGACTTGTGAAATGTTAAACAATTGTGGTCTGAAATACAGAGGTTTCTGCAAACGAAAGCAAGTGAGTCTGCACAGAGACTGGAGCATTAGCTATGTCCTATAGCTTACGTGAACAGTCATTTCTCACTTCGGGATCAGGAGCTGAGAGGTGTTTCTTGGCCAGCTGCATTTGAGATTGAACTATATTCTCTGCTTTCTCTAGACATCGCTCTCTTGCAGACATCAAGGAAGACCACAGTTTTGATGGCATTTCATTCTTCTAGCACTGCTTTTCTGCCCCAGCTAGCTTTGTTGAGATCCCCTTACTTTGACCTGCATTGGCCCTTAAAATTTAAATTCCTGCTTTCGTCGAGGTGTAATTTTGAACTGTAGATAAACCTCTCTCATTTTACTTCTGGCTGAGAAGAATAGCCAAGGCTGCATGCTGTAACCAGCTAGGGGAAATCTTATGAATTTGATTGCAGTTATTTGCTCTGATGCAGTTATTTCTACACAAGCAACTCCCTCCCTGCCACCCACCCGGACATACATGCTCTCCTCAGCCCTAACGAAACGAGTTCTTTTGGCACAGTGCCTGTGTTTGGGGCTTCACTTTGACATGTCGTAGCCTCACACATTGCGGTGAAGGTGTTGGAAAGGCACCGCAGCCTCTCTCAGAGCGGTGCTCTTTAAACTTTCCACTGATTAGGGGCCTTTTAGCACTCAGCTGGCTTTTCCTAATGGATTTTTCATTTTCATTGAGACTATATTTTTTTTGCAGGCGTTGCCAAAGTAAACAGTCATGGATGGCTATTTGGAAAGCAGGGGAGAGAAGAAAGGGGCAGAACTGGTCCAAATGTGTCCAGACAAGCACTATATATATCAATTGATATGTGCTGAGGGCCAAGTGCTGCCAGAGTTAAAACCTCTTGGAAAAGGAGGCCACTTGTTGAGAGACAGGCCCAACAGAGACAACTGCAAGGTCTTCTTTTTGCCTGCATCCTTGATCCTTCACGGGGAGCAGAGTGTGAGCTTGGCATTAATCAGCCCCCTTCAGATATATATCCAAAGTCTTGAAGTCAGCAGAGGCGTTTGAGTAGTTCAAACGTAACAGAGTTCAAGCATCAGTCCCTCTCTGCTCTGAAGTAGATAAACTTCAGCCTGCTTGCTGGGCAGGAACCTGTCAGGCACTATCTCAAAAGAAACTTACCTTCCTCGGTGCAGTCCTGGGCAGTGGAAACCCCACGTTTCTCTTTGGAGAGGTTCAGAATTTGGTCTGGGCCAGTAAGGAGAACTGTGGACAGCAGTTCTGTTCCCAGGTGGATAAATGTGCCTGCTCACTCTGTGTAGGCCCTGAATGCACCGCAGATGTGTGTTATGGATGTAATACAGTTACATCTTTTTTATCAGTCAAGCAGGGCACGGGGCTCTGAAAACAACTATCCTAGATTTTACGTTTCCTTCTCTGATTCTCTGACACAAAGTATGAGAGGAACAAAGCAGACCTTTTGTATATGATCTTCTTTCTTGTCCCATCTCTGTCCTAATTTGACTCTTAGTTCAGCCAGCTGCTGAATGCTTGTTCTTCCTGCATAGATTAACTGCAAGAGTTCAGACAGCTTCTCTTGAAGGCCGGTTTAGCTCAGTGGGTTGAGCGTGGTGCTTGAAACACCAGAGGTCGTGGGTTCGATTCCCGTTCGGTTCTCACGTGTTGCCTGACCTAGTCGAGAGGTGGCGTCCCTGCCCATGACAGGGAGGTTGGAGCTCCCTTTGCAACAGAGTGTTCTCTTCTACATCGTCTCTGCCAGCCAGAGCATGGTTTATGTACAGAGTTTGGGCTACTGACAGCTAAACCTGAGCAGAAGCCTAAAATGCTTAGGACTACTTCAGACCTTCTCTCCCCAAAACAGCATCTCCCAAATGTCCAGCAACAGGCTCTCCCGCGGCTTTGATGCATGCCAGGGATGGATTCCAGATGGACACTAACCCAGTGTTGGCCTTCGGGCGTGTTTCACACAGCATTGATGGGGTGTTAACGATGCTAAAATTTCATACAAGCTTCTTAGACATGCTGGGTTGGGAATGGGGAGAGTTGTTCTTTAATAAAAAGCAGATGCTTTACCTGTAGTGCAACCAGAGGAGTTATCAATACATCTAAAATAAGGAAGTGAAGGTGCAGTACCTGCCTGTTCCCAGCCTACTGAAGCAACAATGGATCTCTTTATTTCATTAGACTCTAACTTGAATCAGGGCCCAAGATGAAGCAACTTTTGGCAGGAAAGTGCTCAAAGGGCTGAACTTCTCTGCACAGTGGAGGAGCAGTACTGAACTGAGCCCTGCCCCGCAGGATTCTCCTGACACCCATGGCTGCACAACTCCAGTGCACCCTCAGGAGGGGTGACAGTGCTGGGCCAGAAAGTTCTCGAGGGCACGGCATTCTGTTCTAACAATCTGTTAGTCTTTCTTTGTCCGTTGTTGGACTATATGAGAGCAGAGATGTAGATGTAGAGGAGGAGATGCTGTTCTTCCTCGCTTATTGGGGGGAACAAGATGAATATTTCGTCACTTAGTCCTGTCACTTCTACCACTATCACTTGTCTCTTTTGACACTCGGTTTTCAGGGTCTCTTAGTACCAAGAGTTTTGACTTTTCCCTTGAGAGGGATGTGCTTTTCTTTGTCATGTGGGGGAAGCTTTAAAAATATGACCCCAACCAACCGAGATGTAAAGGGAAGCCAAAAGCAAGGGGCTCCAGAAGGGCCAAAAGAGCCGTGTGTGGGTATTTGCGGGGCCATCACTATGGCCTCGTGATGTCACAGTGGGCTGGTGATGTCACGAGCTACCTCACCGCGCCCTCTTATGTGCGCCAGCGGTTGGCTGAGTCATTCGCTGAGCAACTGGGCCCTCGAGCGCCAGCATGGCTGGAAGGCAGAGGACCCGCAGCGAGGCGAGCGGTTGCCCACCTGGGTGTTGGCAGCGAAAGAGGCGAGTGTGGAAGTCGTGGAGAAAGAGTTGGTTCCTGGCACGAGACAGCTGGAAGGTGGCGATGGCTGCGGCTCCTGTATCTTCCTCGGGAGTGGAGCCGATGGAGGTGGATCCACCGGCAGATGTTGAGGAGCAGATGGAGGTGGATCCACCGGCAGATGTTGAGGAGCCGATGGAGGTGGATCCACCGGCAGATACAGAAGAGCCAATGGACGTGGATCCAGCTGGAGATGAGGTGCAGCCTATGGATGTGGATCCCCCTGGCTGGTGGCTCCCCTGGCAGCTCCACTTCCCGCCAGGCCCTCTCCACTCCGCCCCAGCAGCCCAGCGGCGGTGCTGGAGCAGCGCCAGGCCGGCGCCCTACCGTCAGGCCGGCCGCCGCAGCGGGCGCTAGCTGGGAGGCCTGCCCTCCGCGCCGGGCTGCCCGCAGGCTCCCCTGCTCCATCTCCCCGGCACGGAGGACAGTTTGCTGACGGCCGCGGGTGTCGGGAGCCCTCCCTTCCCGCCATCCACCCTCTCCCTACCCCCAACCCTTCTGACGGAATGCCAACTCCTCCGCTCTGCGCCTGAGGAAGAGGGGAAGAGACAACATGGCTCCCGCTGGGCTGCTGTGGCGGGAGGAGTCCCCTCAGAGGGCTGCCGAGGCCCCTGGGACCTGGAGGTGGGTCCCACTGGCCCGAAGGCGAGAATGTTGCTCGACTGGAGGTTGGAGGAGAAGAGAAATGCTCGGTGGCAGCTCGGTGGTTGGTCGACTGGAGGTTGGCGGAGAAGAGAAATGCTCGGTGTCAGCTCGATGGTTGCTCGACTGGAGGTGGAGGAGAAGACGGACCCTCGGTGTCAGCGCAGGAGGAGGGGAAGACAGACCCTCGGTGGCAGCACACGAAGAGCTGCGACTGATCGGAACGAGAGGTCGGAGAGGCAGCCGTTGCCCTGGAGAAGCAGAAGACCCCAAGGCTGTCAGGGGAAGGGCTGCCCGGCAGCACTAAGGCCCCTTCTCACTGCTTCGTTGGTCCTTCTCAAGTTTGAGCAATAAAAACTTCATCAACACCCAACCACTGATCCAAGAAAGTCAATGCAGAAATGAAAGTCTCAGAATCTCTGTGGCTGGAAGAGACCTCTAAGGTCATGGAGTCCAGCCATTAACCCAGCACTGCCAGGTCGCCACTAAATCGTGTCCCTGAGCACCAGACCAGTTTAAATACCTGCAGGGCTGGTGATTGCACGCCGGCCCTGGGCAGCGTGTTCCAATGGCCAGTGACCCTGTCAGTGAAGAACTTCTTCCCAGTGTCCAGCCCAGCCCTCCCCTGGGCCAACTTGCAGCCATTTCCTCTCGTCCTAAATGATTTCCCTCTCTTTTTGTTGGGACTCTGGCCACTGCGCCTGGTGTCCTCTGTGGTGTCCTGGTCTGGGGGGAGTGCGGGGCCATGCCCGGGCCTTGGGGATACTGAGGGGCCGGGGGACGCGAGGGCAGCCAAGGGAGCTGCCTCTGGTTGGGAGGGTGGTGACAGCCTGGGGCCGGTTGTGCATGCCCCCTCTCCCTGGAATGATTCAAGGCCAGGTCGTCTGGGGCTTTGAACAGCCCGGTCCAGTGAAAGACGTCCCTGTCTGAGAGCGGCGGAGTGGACTGGGTGAGCTTTCCCAAGCCAAGCCATCCTGTGAGTCTGTTCTAGGAGTGTACGAATTTTGACTTGGTTGAATTCTGAGAGCAAATTGATTGAGGCACTTGCTGTGGTTCTGTGATGCTGCATCTTTATTTGCAAGGCTGTGGTCCCTGGCAGGGGGGGAGGTGGCTTATGGGTGGTGGTGTGTGTTGAGCCCCGGATCACTCGTGTTGCACGTTGTGTGGAGAAAACAGAGGCCGTGGGCTCCGAATTAGCCAGCCCGGTGACTGTTGTGCAGTTTTGTCCCGCTATTGCTCTTCCTGTGTCGATTGCTGGACTGTGTGAGAGCAAGGACGTAGATGCACGAGGAGGAGATGCTGTTCTTCCTGGTTCTAGTGGGGGATGAAAATGAATATTGTGTGTCTTAGTCCTGTCATTTCCTTGTCTATTGCTCGTCCATCTTGAAAGTCAGTTTTCAGGGTCTGTTAGCGCCAAGAGAGTTTTGGCTTTTCCCTTGAGAGGGATGTGCTTTTCTTTGTCATGTGGGGGAAGCTTTAAAAACATGACCCCAACCAACCGAGATGTAAAGGGAAGCCAAAAGCAAGGGGCTCCAGAAGGGCCAAAAGAGCCGTGTGTGGGTATTTGCGGGGCCATCACTGTGGCCTCGTGATGTCACAGTGGGCTGGTGATGTCACGAGCTACCTCACCGCGCCCTCTTATGTGCGCCAGCGGTTGGCTGAGTCATTCGCTGAGCAACTGGGCCCTCGAGCGCCAGCATGGCTGGAAGGCAGAGGACCCGCAGCGAGGCGAGCGGTTGCCCACCTGGGTGTTGGCAGCGAAAGAGGCGAGTGTGGAAGTCGTGGAGAAAGAGTTGGTTCCTGGCACGAGACAGCTGGAAGGTGGCGATGGCTGCGGCTCCTGTATCTTCCTCGGGAGTGGAGCCGATGGAGGTGGATCCACCGGCAGATGTTGAGGAGCAGATGGAGGTGGATCCACCGGCAGATGTTGAGGAGCCGATGGAGGTGGATCCACCGGCAGATACAGAAGAGCCAATGGACGTGGATCCAGCTGGAGATGAGGTGCAGCCTATGGATGTGGATCCCCCTGGCTGGTGGCTCCCCTGGCAGCTCCACTTCCCGCCAGGCCCTCTCCACTCCGCCCCAGGAGCCCAGCGGCGGTGCTGGAGCAGCGCCAGGCCAGCGCCCTACCGTCGGGCCGGCCGCCGCAGCGGGCGCTAGCTGGGAGGCCTGCCCTCCGCGCCGGGCTGCCCGCAGGCTCCCCTGCTCCATCTCCCCGGCACGGAGGACAGTTTGCTGACGGCCGCGGGTGTCGGGAGCCCTCCCTTCCCGCCATCCACCCTCTCCCTACCCCCAACCCTTCTGACGGAATGCCATCTCCTCCGCTCTGCGCCCGAGGAAGAGGGGAAGAGACAACGTGTCTCCCGCCGGGCTGCTGTGGCGGGAGGAGTCCCCTCAGAGGGCTGCCGAGGCCCCTGGGACCTGGAGGTGGGTCCCACTGGCCCGAAGGCGAGAATGTTGCTCGACTGGAGGTTGGAGGAGAAGAGAAATGCTCGGTGGCAGCTCGGTGGTTGGTCGACTGGAGGTTGGCGGAGAAGAGAAATGCTCGGTGTCAGCTCGATGGTTGCTCGACTGGAGGTGGAGGAGAAGACGGACCCTCGGTGTCAGCGCAGGAGGAGGGGAAGACAGACCCTCGGTGGCAGCACACGAAGAGCTGCGACTGATCGGAACGAGAGGTCGGAGAGGCAGCCGTTGCCCTGGAGAAGCAGAAGACCCCAAGGCTGTCAGGGGAAGGGCTGCCCGGCAGCACTAAGGCCCCTTCTCACTGCTTCGTTGGTCCTTCTCAAGTTTGAGCAATAAAAACTTCATCAACACCCAACCACTGATCCAAGAAAGTCAATGCAGAAATGAAAGTCTCAGAATCTCTGTGGCTGGAAGAGACCTCTAAGGTCATGGAGTCCAGCCATTAACCCAGCACTGCCAGGTCGCCACTAAACCGTGTCCCTGAGCACCAGACCAGTTTAAATACCTGCAGGGCTGGTGATTGCACGCCGGCCCTGGGCAGCGTGTTCCAATGGCCAGTGACCCTGTCAGTGAAGAACTTCTTCCCAGTGTCCAGCCCAGCCCTCCCCTGGGCCAACTTGCAGCCATTTCCTCTCGTCCTAAATGCTTTCCCTCTCTTTTTGTTGGGACTCTGGCCACTGCGCCTGGTGTCCTCTGTGGTGTCCTGGTCTGGGGGGAGTGCGGGGCCATGCCCGGGCCTTGGGGATACTGAGGGGCCGGGGGACGCGAGGGCAGCCAAGGGAGCTGCCTCTGGTCGGGAGGGTGGTGAGAGCCTGGGGCCGGTTGTGCATGCCCCCTCTCCCTGGAATTATTCAAGGCCAGGTCATCTGGGGCTTTGAACAGCCCGGTCCAGTGAAAGACGTCCCTGTCTGAGAGCGGCAGAGTGGACTGGGTGGGCTTTCCCAAGCCAAGCCATCCTGTGAGTCTGTTCTAGGAGTGTACGAATTTTGACTTGGTTGAATTCTGAGAGCAAATTGATTGAGGCACTTGCTGTGGTTCTGTGATGCTGCATCTTTATTTGCAAGGCTGTGGTCCCTGGCAGGGGGGGAGGTGGCTTATGGGTGGTGGTGTGTGTTGAGCCCCGGATCACTCGTGTTGCACGTTGTGTGGAGAAAACAGAGGCCGTGGGCTCCGAATTAGCCAGCCCGGTGACTGTTGTGCAGTTTTGTCCCGCTATTGCTCTTTCTGTGTCGATTGCTGGACTGTGTGAGAGCAAGGACGTAGATGCACGAGGAGGAGATGCTGTTCTTCCTGGTTCTAGTGGGGGATGGAAATGAATATTGTGTGTCTTAGTCCTGTCATTTCCTTGTCTATTGCTCGTCCATCTTGAAAGTCAGTTTTCAGGGTCTGTTAGCGCCAAGAGAGTTTTGGCTTTTCCCTTGAGAGGGATGTGCTTTTCTTTGTCATGTGGGGGAAGCTTTAAAAACATGACCCCAACCAACCGAGATGTAAAGGGAAGCCAAAAGCAAGGGGCTCCAGAAGGGCCAAAAGAGCCGTGTGTGGGTATTTGCGGGGCCATCACTGTGGCCTCGTGATGTCACAGTGGGCTGGTGATGTCACAAGCTACCTCACCGCGTCCTGTCATGTGCGCCAGCGGTTGGCTGAGTCATTCGCTGAGCGACTGGGCCCTCGAACGCCAGCATGGCTGGAAGGCAGAGGACCCGCAGCGAGGCGAGCGGTTGCCCACCTGGGTGTTGGCAGCGAAAGAGGCGAGTGCGGAAGTCGTGGAGAAAGAGTTGGTTCCTGGCACGGGACAGCTGGAAGGTGGCGATGGCTGCGGCTCCTGTAGCTTCCTCGGGAGTGGAGCCGATGGAGGTGGATCCACCGGCAGATACAGAAGAGCCAATGGACGTGGATCCAGCTGGAGATGAGGTGCAGCCTATGGATGTGGATCCCCCTGGCTGGTGGCTCCCCTGGCAGCTCCACTTCCCGCCAGGCCCTCTCCACTCCACCCCAGGAGCCCAGCGGCGGTGCTGGAGCAGCGCCAGGCCAGCGCCCTACCGTCGGGCCGGCCGCCGCAGCGGGCGCTAGCTGGGAGGCCTGCCCTCCGCGCCGGGCTGCCCGCAGGCTCCCCTGCTCCATCTCCCCGGCACGGAGGACAGTTTGCTGACGGCCGCGGGTGTCGGGAGCCCTCCCTTCTCGCCATCCACCCTCTCCCTACCCCCAACCCTTCTGACGGAATGCCATCTCCTCCGCTCTGCGCCCGAGGAAGAGGGGAAGAGACAACGTGTCTCCCGCCGGGCTGCTGTGGCGGGAGGAGTCCCCTCAGAGGGCTGCCGAGGCCCCTGGGACCTGGAGGTGGGTCCCACTGGCCCGAAGGCGAGAATGTTGCTCGACTGGAGGTTGGAGGAGAAGAGAAATGCTCGGTGGCAGCTCGGTGGTTGCTCGACTGGAGGTTGGCGGAGAAGAGAAATGCTCGGTGTCAGCTCGATGGTTGCTCGACTGGAGGTGGAGGAGAAGACGGACCCTCGGTGTCAGCGCAGGAGGAGGGGAAGACAGACCCTCGGTGGCAGCACACGAAGAGCAGCGACTGATCGGAACGAGAGGTCGGAGAGGCAGCCGTTGCCCTGGAGAAGCAGAAGACCCCAAGGCTGTCAGGGGAAGGGCTGCCCGGCAGCACTAAGGCCCCTTCTCACTGCTTCGTTGGTCCTTCTCAAGTTTGAGCAATAAAAACTTCATCAACACCCAACCACTGATCCAAGAAAGTCAATGCAGAAATGAAAGTCTCAGAATCTCTGTGGCTGGAAGAGACCTCTAAGGTCATGGAGTCCAGCCATTAACCCAGCACTGCCAGGTCGCCACTAAACCGTGTCCCTGAGCACCAGACCAGTTTAAATACCTGCAGGGCTGGTGATTGCACGCCGGCCCTGGGCAGCGTGTTCCATTGGCCAGTGACCCTGTCAGTGAAGAACTTCTTCCCAGTGTCCAGCCCAGCCCTCCCCTGGGCCAACTTGCAGCCATTTCCTCTCGTCCTAAATGCTTTCCCTCTCTTTTTGTTGGGACTCTGGCCACTGCGCCTGGTGTCCTCTGTGGTGTCCTGGTCTGGGGGGAGTGCGGGGCCATGCCCGGGCCTTGGGGATGCTGAGGGGCCGGGGGACGCGAGGGCAGCCAAGGGAGCTGCCTCTGGTCGGGAGGGTGGTGAGAGCCTGGGGCCGGTTGTGCATGCCCCCTCTCCCTGGAATGATTCAAGGCCAGGTCATCTGGGGCTTTGAACAGCCCGGTCCAGTGAAAGACGTCCCTGTCTGAGAGCGGCAGAGTGGACTGGGTGGGCTTTCCCAAGCCAAGCCATCCTGTGAGTCTGTTCTAGGAGTGTACGAATTTTGACTTGGTTGAATTCTGAGAGCAAATTGATTGAGGCACTTGCTGTGGTTCTGTGATGCTGCATCTTTATTTGCAAGGCTGTGGTCCCTGGCAGGGGGGGAGGTGGCTTATGGGTGGTGGTGTGTGTTGAGCCCCGGATCACTCGTGTTGCACGTTGTGTGGAGAAAACAGAGGCCGTGGGCTCCGAATTAGCCAGCCCGGTGACTGTTGTGCAGTTTTGTCCCGCTATTGCTCTTTCTGTGTCGATTGCTGGACTGTGTGAGAGCAAGGACGTAGATGCACGAGGAGGAGATGCTGTTCTTCCTGGTTCTAGTGGGGGATGGAAATGAATATTGTGTGTCTTAGTCCTGTCATTTCCTTGTCTATTGCTCGTCCATCTTGAAAGTCAGTTTTCAGGGTCTGTTAGCGCCAAGAGAGTTTTGGCTTTTCCCTTGAGAGGGATGTGCTTTTCTTTGTCATGTGGGGGAAGCTTTAAAAACATGACCCCAACCAACCGAGATGTAAAGGGAAGCCAAAAGCAAGGGGCTCCAGAAGGGCCAAAAGAGCCGTGTGTGGGTATTTGCGGGGCCATCACTGTGGCCTCGTGATGTCACAGTGGGCTGGTGATGTCACGAGCTACCTCACCGCGTCCTGTTATGTGCGCCAGCGGTTGGCTGAGTCATTCGCTGAGCGACTGGGCCCTCGAACGCCAGCATGGCTGGAAGGCAGAGGACCCGCAGCGAGGCGAGCGGTTGCCCACCTGGGTGTTGGCAGCGAAAGAGGCGAGTGCGGAAGTCGTGGAGAAAGAGTTGGTTCCTGGCACGGGACAGCTGGAAGGTGGCGATGGCTGCGGCTCCTGTAGCTTCCTCGGGAGTGGAGCCGATGGAGGTGGATCCACCGGCAGATGTTGAGGAGCCGATGGAGGTGGATCCACCGGCAGATACAGAAGAGCCAATGGACGTGGATCCAGCTGGAGATGAGGTGCAGCCTATGGATGTGGATCCCCCTGGCTGGTGGCTCCCCTGGCAGCTCCACTTCCCGCCAGGCCCTCTCCACTCCACCCCAGGAGCCCAGCGGCGGTGCTGGAGCAGCGCCAGGCCAGCGCCCTACCGTCGGGCCGGCCGCCGCAGCGGGCGCTAGCTGGGAGGCCTGCCCTCCGCGCCGGGCTGCCCGCAGGCTCCCCTGCTCCATCTCCCCGGCACGGAGGACAGTTTGCTGACGGCCGCGGGTGTCGGGAGCCCTCCCTTCCCGCCATCCACCCTCTCCCTACCCCCAACCCTTCTGACGGAATGCCATCTCCTCCGCTCTGCGCCCGAGGAAGAGGGGAAGAGACAACGTGTCTCCCGCCGGGCTGCTGTGGCGGGAGGAGTCCCCTCAGAGGGCTGCCGAGGCCCCTGGGACCTGGAGGTGGGTCCCACTGGCCCGAAGGCGAGAATGTTGCTCGACTGGAGGTTGGAGGAGAAGAGAAATGCTCGGTGGCAGCTCGGTGGTTGGTCGACTGGAGGTTGGCGGAGAAGAGAAATGCTCGGTGTCAGCTCGATGGTTGCTCGACTGGAGGTGGAGGAGAAGACGGACCCTCGGTGTCAGCGCAGGAGGAGGGGAAGACAGACCCTCGGTGGCAGCACACGAAGAGCTGCGACTGATCGGAACGAGAGGTCGGAGAGGCAGCCGTTGCCCTGGAGAAGCAGAAGACCCCAAGGCTGTCAGGGGAAGGGCTGCCCGGCAGCACTAAGGCCCCTTCTCACTGCTTCGTTGGTCCTTCTCAAGTTTGAGCAATAAAAACTTCATCAACACCCAACCACTGATCCAAGAAAGTCAATGCAGAAATGAAAGTCTCAGAATCTCTGTGGCTGGAAGAGACCTCTAAGGTCATGGAGTCCAGCCATTAACCCAGCACTGCCAGGTCGCCACTAAACCGTGTCCCTGAGCACCAGACCAGTTTAAATACCTGCAGGGCTGGTGATTGCACGCCGGCCCTGGGCAGCGTGTTCCATTGGCCAGTGACCCTGTCAGTGAAGAACTTCTTCCCAGTGTCCAGCCCAGCCCTCCCCTGGGCCAACTTGCAGCCATTTCCTCTCGTCCTAAATGCTTTCCCTCTCTTTTTGTTGGGACTCTGGCCACTGCGCCTGGTGTCCTCTGTGGTGTCCTGGTCTGGGGGGAGTGCGGGGCCATGCCCGGGCCTTGGGGATACTGAGGGGCCGGGGGACGCGAGGGCAGCCAAGGGAGCTGCCTCTGGTCGGGAGGGTGGTGAGAGCCTGGGGCCGGTTGTGCATGCCCCCTCTCCCTGGAATGATTCAAGGCCAGGTCGTCTGGGGCTTTGAACAGCCCGGTCCAGTGAAAGACGTCCCTGTCTGAGAGCGGCGGAGTGGACTGGGTGGGCTTTCCCAAGCCAAGCCATCCTGTGAGTCTGTTCTAGGAGTGTACGAATTTTGACTTGGTTGAATTCTGAGAGCAAATTGATTGAGGCACTTGCTGTGGTTCTGTGATGCTGCATCTTTATTTGCAAGGCTGTGGTCCCTGGCAGGGGGGGAGGTGGCTTATGGGTGGTGGTGTGTGTTGAGCCCCGGATCACTCGTGTTGCACGTTGTGTGGAGAAAACAGAGGCCGTGGGCTCCGAATTAGCCAGCCCGGTGACTGTTGTGCAGTTTTGTCCCGCTATTGCTCTTTCTGTGTCGATTGCTGGACTGTGTGAGAGCAAGGACGTAGATGCACGAGGAGGAGATGCTGTTCTTCCTGGTTCTAGTGGGGGACGGAAATGAATATTGTGTGTCTTAGTCCTGTCATTTCCTTGTCTATTGCTCGTCCATCTTGAAAGTCAGTTTTCAGGGTCTGTTAGCGCCAAGAGAGTTTTGGCTTTTCCCTTGAGAGGGATGTGCTTTTCTTTGTCATGTGGGGGAAGCTTTAAAAACATGACCCCAACCAACCGAGATGTAAAGGGAAGCCAAAAGCAAGGGGCTCCAGAAGGGCCAAAAGAGCCGTGTGTGGGTATTTGCGGGGCCATCACTGTGGCCTCGTGATGTCACAGTGGGCTGGTGATGTCACAAGCTACCTCACCGCGTCCTGTCATGTGCGCCAGCGGTTGGCTGAGTCATTCGCTGAGCGACTGGGCCCTCGAACGCCAGCATGGCTGGAAGGCAGAGGACCCGCAGCGAGGCGAGCGGTTGCCCACCTGGGTGTTGGCAGCGAAAGAGGCGAGTGCGGAAGTCGTGGAGAAAGAGTTGGTTCCTGGCACGGGACAGCTGGAAGGTGGCGATGGCTGCGGCTCCTGTAGCTTCCTCGGGAGTGGAGCCGATGGAGGTGGATCCACCGGCAGATGTTGCGGAGCCGATGGAGGTGGATCCACCGGCAGATACAGAAGAGCCAATGGACGTGGATCCAGCTGGAGATGAGGTGCAGCCTATGGATGTGGATCCCCCTGGCTGGTGGCTCCCCTGGCAGCTCCACTTCCCGCCAGGCCCTCTCCACTCCGCCCCAGGAGCCCAGCGGCGGTGCTGGAGCAGCGCCAGGCCAGCGCCCTACCGTCGGGCCGGCCGCCGCAGCGGGCGCTAGCTGGGAGGCCTGCCCTCCGCGCCGGGCTGCCCGCAGGCTCCCCTGCTCCATCTCCCCGGCACGGAGGACAGTTTGCTGACGGCCGCGGGTGTCGGGAGCCCTCCCTTCCCGCCATCCACCCTCTCCCTACCCCCAACCCTTCTGACGGAATGCCATCTCCTCCGCTCTGCGCCCGAGGAAGAGGGGAAGAGACAACGTGGCTCCCGCCGGGCTGCTGTGGCGGGAGGAGTCCCCTCAGAGGGCTGCCGAGGCCCCTGGGACCTGGAGGTGGGTCTCACTGGCCCGAAGGCGAGAATGTTGCTCGACTGGAGGTTGGAGGAGAAGAGAAATGCTCGGTGGCAGCTCGGTGGTTGCTCGACTGGAGGTTGGCGGAGAAGAGAAATGCTCGGTGTCAGCTCGATGGTTGCTCGACTGGAGGTGGAGGAGAAGACGGACCCTCGGTGTCAGCGCAGGAGGAGGGGAAGACAGACCCTCGGTGGCAGCACACGAAGAGCTGCGACTGATCGGAACGAGAGGTCGGAGAGGCAGCCGTTGCCCTGGAGAAGCAGAAGACCCCAAGGCTGTCAGGGGAAGGGCTGCCCGGCAGCACTAAGGCCCCTTCTCACTGCTTCGTTGGTCCTTCTCAAGTTTGAGCAATAAAAACTTCATCAACACCCAACCACTGATCCAAGAAAGTCAATGCAGAAATGAAAGTCTCAGAATCTCTGTGGCTGGAAGAGACCTCTAAGGTCATGGAGTCCAGCCATTAACCCAGCACTGCCAGGTCGCCACTAAACCGTGTCCCTGAGCACCAGACCAGTTTAAATACCTGCAGGGCTGGTGATTGCACGCCGGCCCTGGGCAGCGTGTTCCAATGGCCAGTGACCCTGTCAGTGAAGAACTTCTTCCCAGTGTCCAGCCCAGCCCTCCCCTGGGCCAACTTGCAGCCATTTCCTCTCGTCCTAAATGCTTTCCCTCTCTTTTTGTTGGGACTCTGGCCACTGCGCCTGGTGTCCTCTGTGGTGTCCTGGTCTGGGGGGAGTGCGGGGCCATGCCCGGGCCTTGGGGATGCTGAGGGGCCGGGGGACGCGAGGGCAGCCAAGGGAGCTGCCTCTGGTCGGGAGGGTGGTGAGAGCCTGGGGCCGGTTGTGCATGCCCCGTCTCCCTGGAATGATTCAAGGCCAGGTCGTCTGGGGCTTTGAACAGCCCGGTCCAGTGAAAGACGTCCCTGTCTGAGAGCGGCGGAGTGGACTGGGTGGGCTTTCCCAAGCCAAGCCATCCTGTGAGTCTGTTCTAGGAGTGTACGAATTTTGACTTGGTTGAATTCTGAGAGCAAATTGATTGAGGCACTTGCTGTGGTTCTGTGATGCTGCATCTTTATTTGCAAGGCTGTGGTCCCTGGCAGGGGGGGAGGTGGCTTATGGGTGGTGGTGTGTGTTGAGCCCCGGATCACTCGTGTTGCACGTTGTGTGGAGAAAACAGAGGCCGTGGGCTCCGAATTAGCCAGCCCGGTGACTGTTGTGCAGTTTTGTCCCGCTATTGCTCTTTCTGTGTCGATTGCTGGACTGTGTGAGAGCAAGGACGTAGATGCACGAGGAGGAGATGCTGTTCTTCCTGGTTCTAGTGGGGGATGGAAATGAATATTGTGTGTCTTAGTCCTGTCATTTCCTTGTCTATTGCTCGTCCATCTTGAAAGTCAGTTTTCAGGGTCTGTTAGCGCCAAGAGAGTTTTGGCTTTTCCCTTGAGAGGGATGTGCTTTTCTTTGTCATGTGGGGGAAGCTTTAAAAACATGACCCCAACCAACCGAGATGTAAAGGGAAGCCAAAAGCAAGGGGCTCCAGAAGGGCCAAAAGAGCCGTGTGTGGGTATTTGCGGGGCCATCACTGTGGCCTCGTGATGTCACAGTGGGCTGGTGATGTCACAAGCTACCTCACCGCGTCCTGTTATGTGCGCCAGCGGTTGGCTGAGTCATTCGCTGAGCGACTGGGCCCTCGAACGCCAGCATGGCTGGAAGGCAGAGGACCCGCAGCGAGGCGAGCGGTTGCCCACCTGGGTGTTGGCAGCGAAAGAGGCGAGTGCGGAAGTCGTGGAGAAAGAGTTGGTTCCTGGCACGGGACAGCTGGAAGGTGGCGATGGCTGCGGCTCCTGTAGCTTCCTCGGGAGTGGAGCCGATGGAGGTGGATCCACCGGCAGATGTTGCGGAGCCGATGGAGGTGGATCCACCGGCAGATACAGAAGAGCCAATGGACGTGGATCCAGCTGGAGATGAGGTGCAGCCTATGGATGTGGATCCCCCTGGCTGGTGGCTCCCCTGGCAGCTCCACTTCCCGCCAGGCCCTCTCCACTCCACCCCAGGAGCCCAGCGGCGGTGCTGGAGCAGCGCCAGGCCAGCGCCCTACCGTCGGGCCGGCCGCCGCAGCGGGCGCTAGCTGGGAGGCCTGCCCTCCGCGCCGGGCTGCCCGCAGGCTCCCCTGCTCCATCTCCCCGGCACGGAGGACAGTTTGCTGACGGCCGCGGGTGTCGGGAGCCCTCCCTTCCCGCCATCCACCCTCTCCCTACCCCCAACCCTTCTGACGGAATGCCAGCTCCTCCGCTCTGCGCCCGAGGAAGAGGGGAAGAGACAACGTGGCTCCCGCCGGGCTGCTGTGGCGGGAGGAGTCCCCTCAGAGGGCTGCCGAGGCCCCTGGGACCTGGAGGTGGGTCCCACTGGCCCGAAGGCGAGAATGTTGCTCGACTGGAGGTTGGAGGAGAAGAGAAATGCTCGGTGGCAGCTCGGTGGTTGGTCGACTGGAGGTTGGCGGAGAAGAGAAATGCTCGGTGTCAGCTCGATGGTTGCTCGACTGGAGGTGGAGGAGAAGACGGACCCTCGGTGTCAGCGCAGGAGGAGGGGAAGACAGACCCTCGGTGGCAGCACACGAAGAGCAGCGACTGATCGGAACGAGAGGTCGGAGAGGCAGCCGTTGCCCTGGAGAAGCAGAAGACCCCAAGGCTGTCAGGGGAAGGGCTGCCCGGCAGCACTAAGGCCCCTTCTCACTGCTTCGTTGGTCCTTCTCAAGTTTGAGCAATAAAAACTTCATCAACACCCAACCACTGATCCAAGAAAGTCAATGCAGAAATGAAAGTCTCAGAATCTCTGTGGCTGGAAGAGACCTCTAAGGTCATGGAGTCCAGCCATTAACCCAGCACTGCCAGGTCGCCACTAAACCGTGTCCCTGAGCACCAGACCAGTTTAAATACCTGCAGGGCTGGTGATTGCACGCCGGCCCTGGGCAGCGTGTTCCATTGGCCAGTGACCCTGTCAGTGAAGAACTTCTTCCCAGTGTCCAGCCCAGCCCTCCCCTGGGCCAACTTGCAGCCATTTCCTCTCGTCCTAAATGCTTTCCCTCTCTTTTTGTTGGGACTCTGGCCACTGCGCCTGGTGTCCTCTGTGGTGTCCTGGTCTGGGGGGAGTGCGGGGCCATGCCCGGGCCTTGGGGATACTGAGGGGCCGGGGGACGCGAGGGCAGCCAAGGGAGCTGCCTCTGGTCGGGAGGGTGGTGAGAGCCTGGGGCCGGTTGTGCATGCCCCCTCTCCCTGGAATGATTCAAGGCCAGGTCGTCTGGGGCTTTGAACAGCCCGGTCCAGTGAAAGACGTCCCTGTCTGAGAGCGGCGGAGTGGACTGGGTGGGCTTTCCCAAGCCAAGCCATCCTGTGAGTCTGTTCTAGGAGTGTACGAATTTTGACTTGGTTGAATTCTGAGAGCAAATTGATTGAGGCACTTGCTGTGGTTCTGTGATGCTGCATCTTTATTTGCAAGGCTGTGGTCCCTGGCAGGGGGGGAGGTGGCTTATGGGTGGTGGTGTGTGTTGAGCCCCGGATCACTCGTGTTGCACGTTGTGTGGAGAAAACAGAGGCCGTGGGCTCCGAATTAGCCAGCCCGGTGACTGTTGTGCAGTTTTGTCCCGCTATTGCTCTTTCTGTGTCGATTGCTGGACTGTGTGAGAGCAAGGACGTAGATGCACGAGGAGGAGATGCTGTTCTTCCTGGTTCTAGTGGGGGATGGAAATGAATATTGTGTGTCTTAGTCCTGTCATTTCCTTGTCTATTGCTCGTCCATCTTGAAAGTCAGTTTTCAGGGTCTGTTAGCGCCAAGAGAGTTTTGGCTTTTCCCTTGAGAGGGATGTGCTTTTCTTTGTCATGTGGGGGAAGCTTTAAAAACATGACCCCAACCAACCGAGATGTAAAGGGAAGCCAAAAGCAAGGGGCTCCAGAAGGGCCAAAAGAGCCGTGTGTGGGTATTTGCGGGGCCATCACTGTGGCCTCGTGATGTCACAGTGGGCTGGTGATGTCACAAGCTACCTCACCGCGTCCTGTCATGTGCGCCAGCGGTTGGCTGAGTCATTCGCTGAGCGACTGGGCCCTCGAACGCCAGCATGGCTGGAAGGCAGAGGACCCGCAGCGAGGCGAGCGGTTGCCCACCTGGGTGTTGGCAGCGAAAGAGGCGAGTGCGGAAGTCGTGGAGAAAGAGTTGGTTCCTGGCACGAGACAGCTGGAAGGTGGCGATGGCTGCGGCTCCTGTAGCTTCCTCGGGAGTGGAGCCGATGGAGGTGGATCCACCGGCAGATGTTGAGGAGCCGATGGAGGTGGATCCACCGGCAGATACAGAAGAGCCAATGGACGTGGATCCAGCTGGAGATGAGGTGCAGCCTATGGATGTGGATCCCCCTGGCTGGTGGCTCCCCTGGCAGCTCCACTTCCCGCCAGGCCCTCTCCACTCCACCCCAGGAGCCCAGCGGCGGTGCTGGAGCAGCGCCAGGCCAGCGCCCTACCGTCGGGCCGGCCGCCGCAGCGGGCGCTAGCTGGGAGGCCTGCCCTCCGCGCCGGGCTGCCCGCAGGCTCCCCTGCTCCATCTCCCCGGCACGGAGGACAGTTTGCTGACGGCCGCGGGTGTCGGGAGCCCTCCCTTCCCGCCATCCACCCTCTCCCTACCCCCAACCCTTCTGACGGAATGCCATCTCCTCCGCTCTGCGCCCGAGGAAGAGGGGAAGAGACAACGTGGCTCCCGCCGGGCTGCTGTGGCGGGAGGAGTCCCCTCAGAGGGCTGCCGAGGCCCCTGGGACCTGGAGGTGGGTCCCACTGGCCCGAAGGCGAGAATGTTGCTCGACTGGAGGTTGGAGGAGAAGAGAAATGCTCGGTGGCAGCTCGGTGGTTGCTCGACTGGAGGTTGGCGGAGAAGAGAAATGCTCGGTGTCAGCTCGATGGTTGCTCGACTGGAGGTGGAGGAGAAGACGGACCCTCGGTGTCAGCGCAGGAGGAGGGGAAGACAGACCCTCGGTGGCAGCACACGAAGAGCAGCGACTGATCGGAACGAGAGGTCGGAGAGGCAGCCGTTGCCCTGGAGAAGCAGAAGACCCCAAGGCTGTCAGGGGAAGGGCTGCCCGGCAGCACTAAGGCCCCTTCTCACTGCTTCGTTGGTCCTTCTCAAGTTTGAGCAATAAAAACTTCATCAACACCCAACCACTGATCCAAGAAAGTCAATGCAGAAATGAAAGTCTCAGAATCTCTGTGGCTGGAAGAGACCTCTAAGGTCATGGGGTCCAGCCATTAACCCAGCACTGCCAGGTCGCCACTAAACCGTGTCCCTGAGCACCAGACCAGTTTAAATACCTGCAGGGCTGGTGATTGCACGCCGGCCCTGGGCAGCGTGTTCCATTGGCCAGTGACCCTGTCAGTGAAGAACTTCTTCCCAGTGTCCAGCCCAGCCCTCCCCTGGGCCAACTTGCAGCCATTTCCTCTCGTCCTAAATGCTTTCCCTCTCTTTTTGTTGGGACTCTGGCCACTGCGCCTGGTGTCTTCTGTGGTGTCCTGGTCTGGGGGGAGTGCGGGGCCATGCCCGGGCCTTGGGGATACTGAGGGGCCGGGGGACGCGAGGGCAGCCAAGGGAGCTGCCTCTGGTCGGGAGGGTGGTGAGAGCCTGGGGCCGGTTGTGCATGCCCCCTCTCCCTGGAATGATTCAAGGCCAGGTCGTCTGGGGCTTTGAACAGCCCGGTCCAGTGAAAGACGTCCCTGTCTGAGAGCGGCGGAGTGGACTGGGTGGGCTTTCCCAAGCCAAGCCATCCTGTGAGTCTGTTCTAGGAGTGTACGAATTTTGACTTGGTTGAATTCTGAGAGCAAATTGATTGAGGCACTTGCTGTGGTTCTGTGATGCTGCATCTTTATTTGCAAGGCTGTGGTCCCTGGCAGGGGGGGAGGTGGCTTATGGGTGGTGGTGTGTGTTGAGCCCCGGATCACTCGTGTTGCACGTTGTGTGGAGAAAACAGAGGCCGTGGGCTCCGAATTAGCCAGCCCGGTGACTGTTGTGCAGTTTTGTCCCGCTATTGCTCTTCCTGTGTCGATTGCTGGACTGTGTGAGAGCAAGGACGTAGATGCACGAGGAGGAGATGCTGTTCTTCCTGGTTCTAGTGGGGGATGGAAATGAATATTGTGTGTCTTAGTCCTGTCATTTCCTTGTCTATTGCTCGTCCATCTTGAAAGTCAGTTTTCAGGGTCTGTTAGCGCCAAGAGAGTTTTGGCTTTTCCCTTGAGAGGGATGTGCTTTTCTTTGTCATGTGGGGGAAGCTTTAAAAACATGACCCCAACCAACCGAGATGTAAAGGGAAGCCAAAAGCAAGGGGCTCCAGAAGGGCCAAAAGAGCCGTGTGTGGGTATTTGCGGGGCCATCACTGTGGCCTCGTGATGTCACAGTGGGCTGGTGATGTCACAAGCTACCTCACCGCGTCCTGTCATGTGCGCCAGCGGTTGGCTGAGTCATTCGCTGAGCGACTGGGCCCTCGAACGCCAGCATGGCTGGAAGGCAGAGGACCCGCAGCGAGGCGAGCGGTTGCCCACCTGGGTGTTGGCAGCGAAAGAGGCGAGTGCGGAAGTCGTGGAGAAAGAGTTGGTTCCTGGCACGAGACAGCTGGAAGGTGGCGATGGCTGCGGCTCCTGTATCTTCCTCGGGAGTGGAGCCGATGGAGGTGGATCCACCGGCAGATGTTGAGGAGCCGATGGAGGTGGATCCACCGGCAGATACAGAAGAGCCAATGGACGTGGATCCAGCTGGAGATGAGGTGCAGCCTATGGATGTGGATCCCCCTGGCTGGTGGCTCCCCTGGCAGCTCCACTTCCCGCCAGGCCCTCTCCACTCCACCCCAGGAGCCCAGCGGCGGTGCTGGAGCAGCGCCAGGCCAGCGCCCTACCGTCGGGCCGGCCGCCGCAGCGGGCGCTAGCTGGGAGGCCTGCCCTCCGCGCCGGGCTGCCCGCAGGCTCCCCTGCTCCATCTCCCCGGCACGGAGGACAGTTTGCTGACGGCCGCGGGTGTCGGGAGCCCTCCCTTCCCGCCATCCACCCTCTCCCTACCCCCAACCCTTCTGACGGAATGCCATCTCCTCCGCTCTGCGCCCGAGGAAGAGGGGAAGAGACAACGTGTCTCCCGCCGGGCTGCTGTGGCGGGAGGAGTCCCCTCAGAGGGCTGCCGAGGCCCCTGGGACCTGGAGGTGGGTCCCACTGGCCCGAAGGCGAGAATGTTGCTCGACGTGAGGTTGGAGGAGAAGAGAAATGCTCGGTGGCAGCTCGGTGGTTGCTCGACTGGAGGTTGGCGGAGAAGAGAAATGCTCGGTGTCAGCTCGATGGTTGCTCGACTGGAGGTGGAGGAGAAGACGGACCCTCGGTGTCAGCGCAGGAGGAGGGGAAGACAGACCCTCGGTGGCAGCACACGAAGAGCTGCGACTGATCGGAACGAGAGGTCGGAGAGGCAGCCGTTGCCCTGGAGAAGCAGAAGACCCCAAGGCTGTCAGGGGAAGGGCTGCCCGGCAGCACTAAGGCCCCTTCTCACTGCTTCGTTGGTCCTTCTCAAGTTTGAGCAATAAAAACTTCATCAACACCCAACCACTGATCCAAGAAAGTCAATGCAGAAATGAAAGTCTCAGAATCTCTGTGGCTGGAAGAGACCTCTAAGGTCATGGGGTCCAGCCGTTAACCCAGCACTGCCAGGTCGCCACTAAACCGTGTCCCTGAGCACCAGACCAGTTTAAATACCTGCAGGGCTGGTGATTGCACGCCGGCCCTGGGCAGCGTGTTCCATTGGCCAGTGACCCTGTCAGTGAAGAACTTCTTCCCAGTGTCCAGCCCAGCCCTCCCCTGGGCCAACTTGCAGCCATTTCCTCTCGTCCTAAATGCTTTCCCTCTCTTTTTGTTGGGACTCTGGCCACTGCGCCTGGTGTCCTCTGTGGTGTCCTGGTCTGGGGGGAGTGCGGGGCCATGCCCGGGCCTTGGGGATGCTGAGGGGCCGGGGGACGCGAGGGCAGCCAAGGGAGCTGCCTCTGGTCGGGAGGGTGGTGAGAGCCTGGGGCCGGTTGTGCATGCCCCCTCTCCCTGGAATGATTCAAGGCCAGGTCGTCTGGGGCTTTGAACAGCCCGGTCCAGTGAAAGACGTCCCTGTCTGAGAGCGGCGGAGTGGACTGGGTGGGCTTTCCCAAGCCAAGCCATCCTGTGAGTCTGTTCTAGGAGTGTACGAATTTTGACTTGGTTGAATTCTGAGAGCAAATTGATTGAGGCACTTGCTGTGGTTCTGTGATGCTGCATCTTTATTTGCAAGGCTGTGGTCCCTGGCAGGGGGGGAGGTGGCTTATGGGTGGTGGTGTGTGTTGAGCCCCGGATCACTCGTGTTGCACGTTGTGTGGAGAAAACAGAGGCCGTGGGCTCCGAATTAGCCAGCCCGGTGACTGTTGTGCAGTTTTGTCCCGCTATTGCTCTTCCTGTGTCGATTGCTGGACTGTGTGAGAGCAAGGACGTAGATGCACGAGGAGGAGATGCTGTTCTTCCTGGTTCTAGTGGGGGATGGAAATGAATATTGTGTGTCTTAGTCCTGTCATTTCCTTGTCTATTGCTCGTCCATCTTGAAAGTCAGTTTTCAGGGTCTGTTAGCGCCAAGAGAGTTTTGGCTTTTCCCTTGAGAGGGATGTGCTTTTCTTTGTCATGTGGGGGAAGCTTTAAAAACATGACCCCAACCAACCGAGATGTAAAGGGAAGCCAAAAGCAAGGGGCTCCAGAAGGGCCAAAAGAGCCGTGTGTGGGTATTTGCGGGGCCATCACTGTGGCCTCGTGATGTCACAGTGGGCTGGTGATGTCACGAGCTACCTCACCGCGTCCTGTTATGTGCGCCAGCGGTTGGCTGAGTCATTCGCTGAGCGACTGGGCCCTCGAGCGCCAGCATGGCTGGAAGGCAGAGGACCCGCAGCGAGGCGAGCGGTTGCCCACCTGGGTGTTGGCAGCGAAAGAGGCGAGTGCGGAAGTCGTGGAGAAAGAGTTGGTTCCTGGCACGGGACAGCTGGAAGGTGGCGATGGCTGCGGCTCCTGTATCTTCCTCGGGAGTGGAGCCGATGGAGGTGGATCCACCGGCAGATACAGAAGAGCCAATGGACGTGGATCCAGCTGGAGATGAGGTGCAGCCTATGGATGTGGATCCCCCTGGCTGGTGGCTCCCCTGGCAGCTCCACTTCCCGCCAGGCCCTCTCCACTCCACCCCAGGAGCCCAGCGGCGGTGCTGGAGCAGCGCCAGGCCAGCGCCCTACCGTCGGGCCGGCCGCCGCAGCGGGCGCTAGCTGGGAGGCCTGCCCTCCGCGCCGGGCTGCCCGCAGGCTCCCCTGCTCCATCTCCCCGGCACGGAGGACAGTTTGCTGACGGCCGCGGGTGTCGGGAGCCCTCCCTTCCCGCCATCCACCCTCTCCCTACCCCCAACCCTTCTGACGGAATGCCATCTCCTCCGCTCTGCGCCCGAGGAAGAGGGGAAGAGACAACGTGGCTCCCGCCGGGCTGCTGTGGCGGGAGGAGTCCCCTGAGAGGGCTGCCGAGGCCCCTGGGACCTGGAGGTGGGTCTCACTGGCCCGAAGGCGAGAATGTTGCTCGACTGGAGGTTGGAGGAGAAGAGAAATGCTCGGTGGCAGCTCGGTGGTTGCTCGACTGGAGGTTGGCGGAGAAGAGAAATGCTCGGTGTCAGCTCGATGGTTGCTCGACTGGAGGTGGAGGAGAAGACGGACCCTCGGTGTCAGCGCAGGAGGAGGGGAAGACAGACCCTCGGTGGCAGCACACGAAGAGCTGCGACTGATCGGAACGAGAGGTCGGAGAGGCAGCCGTTGCCCTGGAGAAGCAGAAGACCCCAAGGCTGTCAGGGGAAGGGCTGCCCGGCAGCACTAAGGCCCCTTCTCACTGCTTCGTTGGTCCTTCTCAAGTTTGAGCAATAAAAACTTCATCAACACCCAACCACTGATCCAAGAAAGTCAATGCAGAAATGAAAGTCTCAGAATCTCTGTGGCTGGAAGAGACCTCTAAGGTCATGGGGTCCAGCCGTTAACCCAGCACTGCCAGGTCGCCACTAAACCGTGTCCCTGAGCACCAGACCAGTTTAAATACCTGCAGGGCTGGTGATTGCACGCCGGCCCTGGGCAGCGTGTTCCAATGGCCAGTGACCCTGTCAGTGAAGAACTTCTTCCCAGTGTCCAGCCCAGCCCTCCCCTGGGCCAACTTGCAGCCATTTCCTCTCGTCCTAAATGCTTTCCCTCTCTTTTTGTTGGGACTCTGGCCACTGCGCCTGGTGTCCTCTGTGGTGTCCTGGTCTGGGGGGAGTGCGGGGCCATGCCCGGGCCTTGGGGATACTGAGGGGCCGGGGGACGCGAGGGCAGCCAAGGGAGCTGCCTCTGGTCGGGAGGGTGGTGAGAGCCTGGGGCCGGTTGTGCATGCCCCCTCTCCCTGGAATGATTCAAGGCCAGGTCGTCTGGGGCTTTGAACAGCCCGGTCCAGTGAAAGACGTCCCTGTCTGAGAGCGGCGGAGTGGACTGGGTGGGCTTTCCCAAGCCAAGCCATCCTGTGAGTCTGTTCTAGGAGTGTACGAATTTTGACTTGGTTGAATTCTGAGAGCAAATTGATTGAGGCACTTGCTGTGGTTCTGTGATGCTGCATCTTTATTTGCAAGGCTGTGGTCCCTGGCAGGGGGGGAGGTGGCTTATGGGTGGTGGTGTGTGTTGAGCCCCGGATCACTCGTGTTGCACGTTGTGTGGAGAAAACAGAGGCCGTGGGCTCCGAATTAGCCAGCCCGGTGACTGTTGTGCAGTTTTGTCCCGCTATTGCTCTTTCTGTGTCGATTGCTGGACTGTGTGAGAGCAAGGACGTAGATGCACGAGGAGGAGATGCTGTTCTTCCTGGTTCTAGTGGGGGATGGAAATGAATATTGTGTGTCTTAGTCCTGTCATTTCCTTGTCTATTGCTCGTCCATCTTGAAAGTCAGTTTTCAGGGTCTGTTAGCGCCAAGAGAGTTTTGGCTTTTCCCTTGAGAGGGATGTGCTTTTCTTTGTCATGTGGGGGAAGCTTTAAAAACATGACCCCAACCAACCGAGATGTAAAGGGAAGCCAAAAGCAAGGGGCTCCAGAAGGGCCAAAAGAGCCGTGTGTGGGTATTTGCGGGGCCATCACTGTGGCCTCGTGATGTCACAGTGGGCTGGTGATGTCACGAGCTACCTCACCGCGTCCTGTTATGTGCGCCAGCGGTTGGCTGAGTCATTCGCTGAGCGACTGGGCCCTCGAGCGCCAGCATGGCTGGAAGGCAGAGGACCCGCAGCGAGGCGAGCGGTTGCCCACCTGGGTGTTGGCAGCGAAAGAGGCGAGTGCGGAAGTCGTGGAGAAAGAGTTGGTTCCTGGCACGGGACAGCTGGAAGGTGGCGATGGCTGCGGCTCCTGTAGCTTCCTCGGGAGTGGAGCCGATGGAGGTGGATCCACCGGCAGATGTTGCGGAGCCGATGGAGGTGGATCCACCGGCAGATACAGAAGAGCCAATGGACGTGGATCCAGCTGGAGATGAGGTGCAGCCTATGGATGTGGATCCCCCTGGCTGGTGGCTCCCCTGGCAGCTCCACTTCCCGCCAGGCCCTCTCCACTCCACCCCAGGAGCCCAGCGGCGGTGCTGGAGCAGCGCCAGGCCAGCGCCCTACCGTCGGGCCGGCCGCCGCAGCGGGCGCTAGCTGGGAGGCCTGCCCTCCGCGCCGGGCTGCCCGCAGGCTCCCCTGCTCCATCTCCCCGGCACGGAGGACAGTTTGCTGACGGCCGCGGGTGTCGGGAGCCCTCCCTTCTCGCCATCCACCCTCTCCCTACCCCCAACCCTTCTGACGGAATGCCATCTCCTCCGCTCTGCGCCCGAGGAAGAGGGGAAGAGACAACGTGTCTCCCGCCGGGCTGCTGTGGCGGGAGGAGTCCCCTCAGAGGGCTGCCGAGGCCCCTGGGACCTGGAGGTGGGTCCCACTGGCCCGAAGGCAAGAATGTTGCTCGACTGGAGGTTGGAGGAGAAGAGAAATGCTCGGTGGCAGCTCGGTGGTTGCTCGACTGGAGGTTGGCGGAGAAGAGAAATGCTCGGTGTCAGCTCGATGGTTGCTCGACTGGAGGTGGAGGAGAAGACGGACCCTCGGTGTCAGCGCAGGAGGAGGGGAAGACAGACCCTCGGTGGCAGCACACGAAGAGCTGCGACTGATCGGAACGAGAGGTCGGAGAGGCAGCCGTTGCCCTGGAGAAGCAGAAGACCCCAAGGCTGTCAGGGGAAGGGCTGCCCGGCAGCACTAAGGCCCCTTCTCACTGCTTCGTTGGTCCTTCTCAAGTTTGAGCAATAAAAACTTCATCAACACCCAACCACTGATCCAAGAAAGTCAATGCAGAAGTGAAAGTCTCAGAATCTCTGTGGCTGGAAGAGACCTCTAAGGTCATGGAGTCCAGCCATTAACCCAGCACTGCCAGGTCGCCACTAAACCGTGTCCCTGAGCACCAGACCAGTTTAAATACCTGCAGGGCTGGTGATTGCACGCCGGCCCTGGGCAGCGTGTTCCAATGGCCAGTGACCCTGTCAGTGAAGAACTTCTTCCCAGTGTCCAGCCCAGCCCTCCCCTGGGCCAACTTGCAGCCATTTCCTCTCGTCCTAAATGCTTTCCCTCTCTTTTTGTTGGGACTCTGGCCACTGCGCCTGGTGTCCTCTGTGGTGTCCTGGTCTGGGGGGAGTGCGGGGCCATGCCCGGGCCTTGGGGATGCTGAGGGGCCGGGGGACGCGAGGGCAGCCAAGGGAGCTGCCTCTGGTCGGGAGGGTGGTGAGAGCCTGGGGCCGGTTGTGCATGCCCCCTCTCCCTGGAATGATTCAAGGCCAGGTCGTCTGGGGCTTTGAACAGCCCGGTCCAGTGAAAGACGTCCCTGTCTGAGAGCGGCGGAGTGGACTGGGTGGGCTTTCCCAAGCCAAGCCATCCTGTGAGTCTGTTCTAGGAGTGTACGAATTTTGACTTGGTTGAATTCTGAGAGCAAATTGATTGAGGCACTTGCTGTGGTTCTGTGATGCTGCATCTTTATTTGCAAGGCTGTGGTCCCTGGCAGGGGGGGAGGTGGCTTATGGGTGGTGGTGTGTGTTGAGCCCCGGATCACTCGTGTTGCACGTTGTGTGGAGAAAACAGAGGCCGTGGGCTCCGAATTAGCCAGCCCGGTGACTGTTGTGCAGTTTTGTCCCGCTATTGCTCTTTCTGTGTCGATTGCTGGACTGTGTGAGAGCAAGGACGTAGATGCACGAGGAGGAGATGCTGTTCTTCCTGGTTCTAGTGGGGGATGAAAATGAATATTGTGTGTCTTAGTCCTGTCATTTCCTTGTCTATTGCTCGTCCATCTTGAAAGTCAGTTTTCAGGGTCTGTTAGCGCCAAGAGAGTTTTGGCTTTTCCCTTGAGAGGGATGTGCTTTTCTTTGTCATGTGGGGGAAGCTTTAAAAACATGACCCCAACCAACCGAGATGTAAAGGGAAGCCAAAAGCAAGGGGCTCCAGAAGGGCCAAAAGAGCCGTGTGTGGGTATTTGCGGGGCCATCACTGTGGCCTCGTGATGTCACAGTGGGCTGGTGATGTCACGAGCTACCTCACCGCGTCCTGTTATGTGCGCCAGCGGTTGGCTGAGTCATTCGCTGAGCGACTGGGCCCTCGAGCGCCAGCATGGCTGGAAGGCAGAGGACCCGCAGCGAGGCGAGCGGTTGCCCACCTGGGTGTTGGCAGCGAAAGAGGCGAGTGCGGAAGTCGTGGAGAAAGAGTTGGTTCCTGGCACGAGACAGCTGGAAGGTGGCGATGGCTGCGGCTCCTGTATCTTCCTCGGGAGTGGAGCCGATGGAGGTGGATCCACCGGCAGATACAGAAGAGCCAATGGACGTGGATCCAGCTGGAGATGAGGTGCAGCCTATGGATGTGGATCCCCCTGGCTGGTGGCTCCCCTGGCAGCTCCACTTCCCGCCAGGCCCTCTCCACTCCACCCCAGGAGCCCAGCGGCGGTGCTGGAGCAGCGCCAGGCCAGCGCCCTACCGTCGGGCCGGCCGCCGCAGCGGGCGCTAGCTGGGAGGCCTGCCCTCCGCGCCGGGCTGCCCGCAGGCTCCCCTGCTCCATCTCCCCGGCACGGAGGACAGTTTGCTGACGGCCGCGGGTGTCGGGAGCCCTCCCTTCTCGCCATCCACCCTCTCCCTACCCCCAACCCTTCTGACGGAATGCCATCTCCTCCGCTCTGCGCCCGAGGAAGAGGGGAAGAGACAACGTGTCTCCCGCCGGGCTGCTGTGGCGGGAGGAGTCCCCTCAGAGGGCTGCCGAGGCCCCTGGGACCTGGAGGTGGGTCCCACTGGCCCGAAGGCAAGAATGTTGCTCGACTGGAGGTTGGAGGAGAAGAGAAATGCTCGGTGGCAGCTCGGTGGTTGGTCGACTGGAGGTTGGCGGAGAAGAGAAATGCTCGGTGTCAGCTCGATGGTTGCTCGACTGGAGGTGGAGGAGAAGACGGACCCTCGGTGTCAGCGCAGGAGGAGGGGAAGACAGACCCTCGGTGGCAGCACACGAAGAGCTGCGACTGATCGGAACGAGAGGTCGGAGAGGCAGCCGTTGCCCTGGAGAAGCAGAAGACCCCAAGGCTGTCAGGGGAAGGGCTGCCCGGCAGCACTAAGGCCCCTTCTCACTGCTTCGTTGGTCCTTCTCAAGTTTGAGCAATAAAAACTTCATCAACACCCAACCACTGATCCAAGAAAGTCAATGCAGAAATGAAAGTCTCAGAATCTCTGTGGCTGGAAGAGACCTCTAAGGTCATGGGGTCCAGCCATTAACCCAGCACTGCCAGGTCGCCACTAAACCGTGTCCCTGAGCACCAGACCAGTTTAAATACCTGCAGGGCTGGTGATTGCACGCCGGCCCTGGGCAGCGTGTTCCAATGGCCAGTGACCCTGTCAGTGAAGAACTTCTTCCCAGTGTCCAGCCCAGCCCTCCCCTGGGCCAACTTGCAGCCATTTCCTCTCGTCCTAAATGCTTTCCCTCTCTTTTTGTTGGGACTCTGGCCACTGCGCCTGGTGTCTTCTGTGGTGTCCTGGTCTGGGGGGAGTGCGGGGCCATGCCCGGGCCTTGGGGATACTGAGGGGCCGGGGGACGCGAGGGCAGCCAAGGGAGCTGCCTCTGGTCGGGAGGGTGGTGAGAGCCTGGGGCCGGTTGTGCATGCCCCCTCTCCCTGGAATTATTCAAGGCCAGGTCATCTGGGGCTTTGAACAGCCCGGTCCAGTGAAAGACGTCCCTGTCTGAGAGCGGCGGAGTGGACTGGGTGGGCTTTCCCAAGCCAAGCCATCCTGTGAGTCTGTTCTAGGAGTGTACGAATTTTGACTTGGTTGAATTCTGAGAGCAAATTGATTGAGGCACTTGCTGTGGTTCTGTGATGCTACATCTTTATTTGCAAGGCTGTGGTCCCTGGCAGGGGGGGAGGTGGCTTATGGGTGGTGGTGTGTGTTGAGCCCCGGATCACTCGTGTTGCACGTTGTGTGGAGAAAACAGAGGCCGTGGGCTCCGAATTAGCCAGCCCGGTGACTGTTGTGCAGTTTTGTCCCGCTATTGCTCTTCCTGTGTCGATTGCTGGACTGTGTGAGAGCAAGGACGTAGATGCACGAGGAGGAGATGCTGTTCTTCCTGGTTCTAGTGGGGGATGGAAATGAATATTGTGTGTCTTAGTCCTGTCATTTCCTTGTCTATTGCTCGTCCATCTTGAAAGTCAGTTTTCAGGGTCTGTTAGCGCCAAGAGAGTTTTGGCTTTTCCCTTGAGAGGGATGTGCTTTTCTTTGTCATGTGGGGGAAGCTTTAAAAACATGACCCCAACCAACCGAGATGTAAAGGGAAGCCAAAAGCAAGGGGCTCCAGAAGGGCCAAAAGAGCCGTGTGTGGGTATTTGCGGGGCCATCACTGTGGCCTCGTGATGTCACAGTGGGCTGGTGATGTCACGAGCTACCTCACCGCGTCCTGTTATGTGCGCCAGCGGTTGGCTGAGTCATTCGCTGAGCGACTGGGCCCTCGAGCGCCAGCATGGCTGGAAGGCAGAGGACCCGCAGCGAGGCGAGCGGTTGCCCACCTGGGTGTTGGCAGCGAAAGAGGCGAGTGCGGAAGTCGTGGAGAAAGAGTTGGTTCCTGGCACGGGACAGCTGGAAGGTGGCGATGGCTGCGGCTCCTGTAGCTTCCTCGGGAGTGGAGCCGATGGAGGTGGATCCACCGGCAGATACAGAAGAGCCAATGGACGTGGATCCAGCTGGAGATGAGGTGCAGCCTATGGATGTGGATCCCCCTGGCTGGTGGCTCCCCTGGCAGCTCCACTTCCCGCCAGGCCCTCTCCACTCCACCCCAGGAGCCCAGCGGCGGTGCTGGAGCAGCGCCAGGCCAGCGCCCTACCGTCGGGCCGGCCGCCGCAGCGGGCGCTAGCTGGGAGGCCTGCCCTCCGCGCCGGGCTGCCCGCAGGCTCCCCTGCTCCATCTCCCCGGCACGGAGGACAGTTTGCTGACGGCCGCGGGTGTCGGGAGCCCTCCCTTCTCGCCATCCACCCTCTCCCTACCCCCAACCCTTCTGACGGAATGCCATCTCCTCCGCTCTGCGCCCGAGGAAGAGGGGAAGAGACAACGTGTCTCCCGCCGGGCTGCTGTGGCGGGAGGAGTCCCCTGAGAGGGCTGCCGAGGCCCCTGGGACCTGGAGGTGGGTCCCACTGGCCCGAAGGCAAGAATGTTGCTCGACTGGAGGTTGGAGGAGAAGAGAAATGCTCGGTGGCAGCTCGGTGGTTGCTCGACTGGAGGTTGGCGGAGAAGAGAAATGCTCGGTGTCAGCTCGATGGTTGCTCGACTGGAGGTGGAGGAGAAGACGGACCCTCGGTGTCAGCGCAGGAGGAGGGGAAGACAGACCCTCGGTGGCAGCACACGAAGAGCTGCGACTGATCGGAACGAGAGGTCGGAGAGGCAGCCGTTGCCCTGGAGAAGCAGAAGACCCCAAGGCTGTCAGGGGAAGGGCTGCCCGGCAGCACTAAGGCCCCTTCTCACTGCTTCGTTGGTCCTTCTCAAGTTTGAGCAATAAAAACTTCATCAACACCCAACCACTGATCCAAGAAAGTCAATGCAGAAATGAAAGTCTCAGAATCTCTGTGGCTGGAAGAGACCTCTAAGGTCATGGGGTCCAGCCATTAACCCAGCACTGCCAGGTCGCCACTAAACCGTGTCCCTGAGCACCAGACCAGTTTAAATACCTGCAGGGCTGGTGATTGCACGCCGGCCCTGGGCAGCGTGTTCCAATGGCCAGTGATCCTGTCAGTGAAGAACTTCTTCCCAGTGTCCAGCCCAGCCCTCCCCTGGGCCAACTTGCAGCCATTTCCTCTCGTCCTAAATGCTTTCCCTCTCTTTTTGTTGGGACTCTGGCCACTGCGCCTGGTGTCCTCTGTGGTGTCCTGGTCTGGGGGGAGTGCGGGGCCATGCCCGGGCCTTGGGGATGCTGAGGGGCCGGGGGACGCGAGGGCAGCCAAGGGAGCTGCCTCTGGTCGGGAGGGTGGTGAGAGCCTGGGGCCGGTTGTGCATGCCCCGTCTCCCTGGAATTATTCAAGGCCAGGTCGTCTGGGGCTTTGAACAGCCCGGTCCAGTGAAAGACGTCCCTGTCTGAGAGCGGCGGAGTGGACTGGGTGGGCTTTCCCAAGCCAAGCCATCCTGTGAGTCTGTTCTAGGAGTGTACGAATTTTGACTTGGTTGAATTCTGAGAGCAAATTGATTGAGGCACTTGCTGTGGTTCTGTGATGCTGCATCTTTATTTGCAAGGCTGTGGTCCCTGGCAGGGGGGGAGGTGGCTTATGGGTGGTGGTGTGTGTTGAGCCCCGGATCACTCGTGTTGCACGTTGTGTGGAGAAAACAGAGGCCGTGGGCTCCGAATTAGCCAGCCCGGTGACTGTTGTGCAGTTTTGTCCCGCTATTGCTCTTTCTGTGTCGATTGCTGGACTGTGTGAGAGCAAGGACGTAGATGCACGAGGAGGAGATGCTGTTCTTCCTGGTTCTAGTGGGGGATGGAAATGAATATTGTGTGTCTTAGTCCTGTCATTTCCTTGTCTATTGCTCGTCCATCTTGAAAGTCAGTTTTCAGGGTCTGTTAGCGCCAAGAGAGTTTTGGCTTTTCCCTTGAGAGGGATGTGTTTTTCTTTGTCATGTGGGGGAAGCTTTAAAAACATGACCCCAACCAACCGAGATGTAAAGGGAAGCCAAAAGCAAGGGGCTCCAGAAGGGCCAAAAGAGCCGTGTGTGGGTATTTGCGGGGCCATCACTGTGGCCTCGTGATGTCACAGTGGGCTGGTGATGTCACGAGCTACCTCACCGTGTCCTGTCATGTGCGCCAGCGGTTGGCTGAGTCATTCGCTGAGCGACTGGGCCCTCGAGCGCCAGCATGGCTGGAAGGCAGAGGACCCGCAGCGAGGCGAGCGGTTGCCCACCTGGGTGTTGGCAGCGAAAGAGGCGAGTGCGGAAGTCGTGGAGAAAGAGTTGGTTCCTGGCACGGGACAGCTGGAAGGTGGCGATGGCTGCGGCTCCTGTAGCTTCCTCGGGAGTGGAGCCGATGGAGGTGGATCCACCGGCAGATACAGAAGAGCCAATGGACGTGGATCCAGCTGGAGATGAGGTGCAGCCTATGGATGTGGATCCCCCTGGCTGGTGGCTCCCCTGGCAGCTCCACTTCCCGCCAGGCCCTCTCCACTCCACCCCAGGAGCCCAGCGGCGGTGCTGGAGCAGCGCCAGGCCAGCGCCCTACCGTCGGGCCGGCCGCCGCAGCGGGCGCTAGCTGGGAGGCCTGCCCTCCGCGCCGGGCTGCCCGCAGGCTCCCCTGCTCCATCTCCCCGGCACGGAGGACAGTTTGCTGACGGCCGCGGGTGTCGGGAGCCCTCCCTTCCCGCCATCCACCCTCTCCCTACCCCCAACCCTTCTGACGGAATGCCATCTCCTCCGCTCTGCGCCCGAGGAAGAGGGGAAGAGACAACGTGTCTCCCGCCGGGCTGCTGTGGCGGGAGGAGTCCCCTCAGAGGGCTGCCGAGGCCCCTGGGACCTGGAGGTGGGTCCCACTGGCCCGAAGGCAAGAATGTTGCTCGACTGGAGGTTGGAGGAGAAGAGAAATGCTCGGTGGCAGCTCGGTGGTTGCTCGACTGGAGGTTGGCGGAGAAGAGAAATGCTCGGTGTCAGCTCGATGGTTGCTCGACTGGAGGTGGAGGAGAAGACGGACCCTCGGTGTCAGCGCAGGAGGAGGGGAAGACAGACCCTCGGTGGCAGCACACGAAGAGCAGCGACTGATCGGAACGAGAGGTCGGAGAGGCAGCCGTTGCCCTGGAGAAGCAGAAGACCCCAAGGCTGTCAGGGGAAGGGCTGCCCGGCAGCACTAAGGCCCCTTCTCACTGCTTCGTTGGTCCTTCTCAAGTTTGAGCAATAAAAACTTCATCAACACCCAACCACTGATCCAAGAAAGTCAATGCAGAAGTGAAAGTCTCAGAATCTCTGTGGCTGGAAGAGACCTCTAAGGTCATGGAGTCCAGCCATTAACCCAGCACTGCCAGGTCGCCACTAAACCGTGTCCCTGAGCACCAGACCAGTTTAAATACCTGCAGGGCTGGTGATTGCACGCCGGCCCTGGGCAGCGTGTTCCAATGGCCAGTGATCCTGTCAGTGAAGAACTTCTTCCCAGTGTCCAGCCCAGCCCTCCCCTGGGCCAACTTGCAGCCATTTCCTCTCGTCCTAAATGCTTTCCCTCTCTTTTTGTTGGGACTCTGGCCACTGCGCCTGGTGTCCTCTGTGGTGTCCTGGTCTGGGGGGAGTGCGGGGCCATGCCCGGGCCTTGGGGATGCTGAGGGGCCGGGGGACGCGAGGGCAGCCAAGGGAGCTGCCTCTGGTCGGGAGGGTGGTGAGAGCCTGGGGCCGGTTGTGCATGCCCCCTCTCCCTGGAATGATTCAAGGCCAGGTCGTCTGGGGCTTTGAACAGCCCGGTCCAGTGAAAGACGTCCCTGTCTGAGAGCGGCGGAGTGGACTGGGTGGGCTTTCCCAAGCCAAGCCATCCTGTGAGTCTGTTCTAGGAGTGTACGAATTTTGACTTGGTTGAATTCTGAGAGCAAATTGATTGAGGCACTTGCTGTGGTTCTGTGATGCTGCATCTTTATTTGCAAGGCTGTGGTCCCTGGCAGGGGGGGAGGTGGCTTATGGGTGGTGGTGTGTGTTGAGCCCCGGATCACTCGTGTTGCACGTTGTGTGGAGAAAACAGAGGCCGTGGGCTCCGAATTAGCCAGCCCGGTGACTGTTGTGCAGTTTTGTCCCGCTATTGCTCTTTCTGTGTCGATTGCTGGACTGTGTGAGAGCAAGGACGTAGATGCACGAGGAGGAGATGCTGTTCTTCCTGGTTCTAGTGGGGGATGGAAATGAATATTGTGTGTCTTAGTCCTGTCATTTCCTTGTCTATTGCTCGTCCATCTTGAAAGTCAGTTTTCAGGGTCTGTTAGCGCCAAGAGAGTTTTGGCTTTTCCCTTGAGAGGGATGTGCTTTTCTTTGTCATGTGGGGGAAGCTTTAAAAACATGACCCCAACCAACCGAGATGTAAAGGGAAGCCAAAAGCAAGGGGCTCCAGAAGGGCCAAAAGAGCCGTGTGTGGGTATTTGCGGGGCCATCACTGTGGCCTCGTGATGTCACAGTGGGCTGGTGATGTCACAAGCTACCTCACCGCGTCCTGTTATGTGCGCCAGCGGTTGGCTGAGTCATTCGCTGAGCGACTGGGCCCTCGAGCGCCAGCATGGCTGGAAGGCAGAGGACCCGCAGCGAGGCGAGCGGTTGCCCACCTGGGTGTTGGCAGCGAAAGAGGCGAGTGCGGAAGGCGTGGAGAAAGAGTTGGTTCCTGGCACGGGACAGCTGGAAGGTGGCGATGGCTGCGGCTCCTGTAGCTTCCTCGGGAGTGGAGCCGATGGAGGTGGATCCACCGGCAGATGTTGCGGAGCCGATGGAGGTGGATCCACCGGCAGATACAGAAGAGCCAATGGACGTGGATCCAGCTGGAGATGAGGTGCAGCCTATGGATGTGGATCCCCCTGGCTGGTGGCTCCCCTGGCAGCTCCACTTCCCGCCAGGCCCTCTCCACTCCACCCCAGGAGCCCAGCGGCGGTGCTGGAGCAGCGCCAGGCCAGCGCCCTACCGTCGGGCCGGCCGCCGCAGCGGGCGCTAGCTGGGAGGCCTGCCCTCCGCGCCGGGCTGCCCGCAGGCTCCCCTGCTCCATCTCCCCGGCACGGAGGACAGTTTGCTGACGGCCGCGGGTGTCGGGAGCCCTCCCTTCCCGCCATCCACCCTCTCCCTACCCCCAACCCTTCTGACGGAATGCCATCTCCTCCGCTCTGCGCCCGAGGAAGAGGGGAAGAGACAACGTGTCTCCCGCCGGGCTGCTGTGGCGGGAGGAGTCCCCTGAGAGGGCTGCCGAGGCCCCTGGGACCTGGAGGTGGGTCTCACTGGCCCGAAGGCGAGAATGTTGCTCGACTGGAGGTTGGAGGAGAAGAGAAATGCTCGGTGGCAGCTCGGTGGTTGCTCGACTGGAGGTTGGCGGAGAAGAGAAATGCTCGGTGTCAGCTCGATGGTTGCTCGACTGGAGGTGGAGGAGAAGACGGACCCTCGGTGTCAGCGCAGGAGGAGGGGAAGACAGACCCTCGGTGGCAGCACACGAAGAGCTGCGACTGATCGGAACGAGAGGTCGGAGAGGCAGCCGTTGCCCTGGAGAAGCAGAAGACCCCAAGGCTGTCAGGGGAAGGGCTGCCCGGCAGCACTAAGGCCCCTTCTCACTGCTTCGTTGGTCCTTCTCAAGTTTGAGCAATAAAAACTTCATCAACACCCAACCACTGATCCAAGAAAGTCAATGCAGAAGTGAAAGTCTCAGAATCTCTGTGGCTGGAAGAGACCTCTAAGGTCATGGAGTCCAGCCATTAACCCAGCACTGCCAGGTCGCCACTAAACCGTGTCCCTGAGCACCAGACCAGTTTAAATACCTGCAGGGCTGGTGATTGCACGCCGGCCCTGGGC
The DNA here is from genome assembly GCA_020746105.1 of Trogon surrucura. Taxonomy (NCBI): domain Eukaryota; kingdom Metazoa; phylum Chordata; class Aves; order Trogoniformes; family Trogonidae; genus Trogon; species Trogon surrucura. The sequence goes on along the minus strand of CM036634.1, from coordinate 2,574,235 downwards.
AGCGTGTTCCAATGGCCAGTGATCCTGTCAGTGAAGAACTTCTTCCCAGTGTCCAGCCCAGCCCTCCCCTGGGCCAACTTGCAGCCATTTCCTCTCGTCCTAAATGCTTTCCCTCTCTTTTTGTTGGGACTCTGGCCACTGCGCCTGGTGTCCTCTGTGGTGTCCTGGTCTGGGGGGAGTGCGGGGCCATGCCCGGGCCTTGGGGATACTGAGGGGCCGGGGGACGCGAGGGCAGCCAAGGGAGCTGCCTCTGGTCGGGAGGGTGGTGAGAGCCTGGGGCCGGTTGTGCATGCCCCCTCTCCCTGGAATGATTCAAGGCCAGGTCGTCTGGGGCTTTGAACAGCCCGGTCCAGTGAAAGACGTCCCTGTCTGAGAGCGGCGGAGTGGACTGGGTGGGCTTTCCCAAGCCAAGCCATCCTGTGAGTCTGTTCTAGGAGTGTACGAATTTTGACTTGGTTGAATTCTGAGAGCAAATTGATTGAGGCACTTGCTGTGGTTCTGTGATGCTGCATCTTTATTTGCAAGGCTGTGGTCCCTGGCAGGGGGGGAGGTGGCTTATGGGTGGTGGTGTGTGTTGAGCCCCGGATCACTCGTGTTGCACGTTGTGTGGAGAAAACAGAGGCCGTGGGCTCCGAATTAGCCAGCCCGGTGACTGTTGTGCAGTTTTGTCCCGCTATTGCTCTTTCTGTGTCGATTGCTGGACTGTGTGAGAGCAAGGACGTAGATGCACGAGGAGGAGATGCTGTTCTTCCTGGTTCTAGTGGGGGATGGAAATGAATATTGTGTGTCTTAGTCCTGTCATTTCCTTGTCTATTGCTCGTCCATCTTGAAAGTCAGTTTTCAGGGTCTGTTAGCGCCAAGAGAGTTTTGGCTTTTCCCTTGAGAGGGATGTGCTTTTCTTTGTCATGTGGGGGAAGCTTTAAAAACATGACCCCAACCAACCGAGATGTAAAGGGAAGCCAAAAGCAAGGGGCTCCAGAAGGGCCAAAAGAGCCGTGTGTGGGTATTTGCGGGGCCATCACTGTGGCCTCGTGATGTCACAGTGGGCTGGTGATGTCACAAGCTACCTCACCGCGTCCTGTTATGTGCGCCAGCGGTTGGCTGAGTCATTCGCTGAGCGACTGGGCCCTCGAACGCCAGCATGGCTGGAAGGCAGAGGACCCGCAGCGAGGCGAGCGGTTGCCCACCTGGGTGTTGGCAGCGAAAGAGGCGAGTGCGGAAGTCGTGGAGAAAGAGTTGGTTCCTGGCACGGGACAGCTGGAAGGTGGCGATGGCTGCGGCTCCTGTAGCTTCCTCGGGAGTGGAGCCGATGGAGGTGGATCCACCGGCAGATGTTGAGGAGCCGATGGAGGTGGATCCACCGGCAGATACAGAAGAGCCAATGGACGTGGATCCAGCTGGAGATGAGGTGCAGCCTATGGATGTGGATCCCCCTGGCTGGTGGCTCCCCTGGCAGCTCCACTTCCCGCCAGGCCCTCTCCACTCCACCCCAGGAGCCCAGCGGCGGTGCTGGAGCAGCGCCAGGCCAGCGCCCTACCGTCGGGCCGGCCGCCGCAGCGGGCGCTAGCTGGGAGGCCTGCCCTCCGCGCCGGGCTGCCCGCAGGCTCCCCTGCTCCATCTCCCCGGCACGGAGGACAGTTTGCTGACGGCCGCGGGTGTCGGGAGCCCTCCCTTCCCGCCATCCACCCTCTCCCTACCCCCAACCCTTCTGACGGAATGCCATCTCCTCCGCTCTGCGCCCGAGGAAGAGGGGAAGAGACAACGTGGCTCCCGCCGGGCTGCTGTGGCGGGAGGAGTCCCCTCAGAGGGCTGCCGAGGCCCCTGGGACCTGGAGGTGGGTCCCACTGGCCCGAAGGCGAGAATGTTGCTCGACTGGAGGTTGGCGGAGAAGAGAAATGCTCGGTGTCAGCTCGATGGTTGCTCGACTGGAGGTGGAAGAGAAGACAGACCCTCCGTGTCAGCGCGGGAGTAGGGGAAGACAGACCCTCGGTGGCAGCGCACGAAGAGCAGCGACTGATCAGAACCAGATGTTGGAGAGGCAGCCGTTGCCCTGGAGAAGCAGAAGACCCTAGGGCTGTCAGGGGAAGGGCTGCCCAGCAGCACTAAGTCCCCTTCTTGCTTCCTTCGTTGGTTCTTCCTGAAAAGATCCTCTTTCTGGGGTTAGATGATCTATTTGCTTCAGGATTAAATCCAAATTAGGATTTTTAGCTATTTTGTCCTCCTTTTGCTGCTTCAGCTTTGTCATAGTTTAACCCCAGCTGGTAATTAAGCCTCACATTTTTGCTTTCTCAGTCCTCCCCCAGTGGGATGGAGGAGAGAATCGAAAGCATAGAAGTAGAGAAAAAAAGAAAACTCATGGATTGAGATAAAGACAGTTTAATAGGTAAAGAGTAGCAACACACAAAAGCAAAGGAAAACAACAGCTTCATTCACCACTTTCCATTGGCATGCAGGTGTTCCATTTTTTTCAAATTTTTTGTCTGTGTCTTAGTATGAATTCCTTCTGAGAGGTGCTCAAAGTTCTGCGATCTCTCTCTAAGTTATACTTATTATCCTGAATAATGTTTCTTAATTGACAAAAATTTGCAGACTAATGCTCTGCATTCTTCTCTCCGAGGGTAGCTCACTCACAATGAACCAGAGGTTCAGCCAGGTGTGTTGGTGTTGGCATTGTGACATGGCCAAGGAGTAACAGAGCCAACAGTTGGCCCAGTACCGCACGCCCCGTTTTGGCAGGCTGTTGGGGCTTAGATCTCTCTTTTTCGCATGCCTCCCTTATTTGCTTATTAAATCTGGAGCTGTCCTTCGGTATAACTGTAGACTTGATAACTGGAAATACCTTGTTTAGGAGGCTGAACTGGTGGATAGTGATTGCGCAGAACCTTGGAACAACGGTTCCATTCCCTAGCTGTTTGGCCTCAGGCATGCTGAGATTATGCATTAACGCTTCATGCTGGTGCCCCTCACCTCCATGGGGACCGAGGCTGCCACCCGCTTGCCCTGTTAGGCAGTTTGGTGGCCATGCCCGTGAAACTGGGGCAGCATAGTACTCCCTGGTGCCGGCTGAGGTGGGTGTGAAGGAGGGCGGCAGGAGCAGGCAGAGGTCTAACTGGGCCTGGGCACAAAAAGCAGGGTTTCTCCTGCAGAACCGTGAGTGTGCAAGAGAAGAGTGGTCCTTTTAAACAGAAGCAACATTTTACTGGTGAAAGGCCTAACATCAAAAAACTAGTCAGTGGCAACGTAAAGTGCCACGAGAAGAGCAAACAAGCACTGGGGGCAAAATCTCCAGTTCTGCTGCCTGTCTTCCTCTCTCATTGTGCTCCAGTACAGAATGTGGATCTCGACGAGACAGCCCCGCTCTGGAGCTTGTGTTGTTTTCCACTTGGACTCCCTCTTATTTATGTCTAAAGTCACCCTGAGAGCAGACCTGAATGCTGCCTATTGCATATTCCCCCTGTGGTTTCTTTTCTCCCTCCTCTCCATCGCTTGACAATCCAGCTGTGCACTAGCGTGTGTCATTGCAGCAGAACGCCTTCTCCGCACGCTCCTGGCTTTTGAACCGGGACACAAATGCAAGGGCAATTACTTCTACCTCTAAAATGCTGCTTTAGCCCAGCAGCTGGGATTGTTGTGCACAGCACCTTTTTCTTTTAGCACTTCCACGGGCCATTACCCCGCTGGGATTAACAGCCTCTCCCCCTGCCATACGCACCTCACCCCATCACCTGCTTCTCCTGCCTTTTCCCCAGGCACTAATGAAATTACCTCGAAACTGATTACAGGGAGGGCTGGAGCCCTTTGACCAGCGAACCCTCCCCGGCTCGCGTGGTTTGACCTTCCCCGAGCCGGCTCCGGAGGTGCCCGCGGCCGAGCCGGGTGTTCCAGCCCCGGCTCCCGGGTTCCATTCGCCATCGGACCCTGCCCTCTGCTGGGCGATCCTCATCTGTGGGATTAGGTTTTACAGAATTGCAGGAACCTGTGGATTGTCTTTTTGTGCAGGGGAGCGTGTGCTCTTTTTTCAACTGGGATTCCAGATATTGGAATCTGTTGGCAGGAGATTCTCAAAAAACTCGAGGTAGCAGTGATGCGCTTCAGAGTGCGGGTTCTTCCTGGCTTTACGCCAACTGGACATTTTCTCAGTGTTGTAACATTTAAATAAAAAGAGTGCCAGGCTGGTAGGACTTTTAAAAACGTACGTCCAATCTGTTGTGTAAGGAAAATAAATTCCATTTGTGAAGGACCTGTCTGCTGTGGTTGGCACATGGGCTGACTCTGTTTTCTGCTGGCCTGTGTCCATGCCTTTAGAAATGATCCAGCTGGAGTGAGCGAGTAGCCCTGCCAGTGAAGTGACGTGATGCCAATGTGTAGATGACGAGTATCTTGCACAGGCAGGTATTTCTGAAATGAAAGGTCTGTCACACAGAAAAAGGGGCACATGCAGTAGGACAGAAGCCACATTCCCGGGGTGTAGGGTTCGAGAACGTTGGTTAAGAACCGAAAAAGTGACAAGTCCCAGTCTAGAGCCAGAGCTGGCACCTACTGAATTGTCTCAAAAGTGGAGCCTGGATGCTGACTGAGCTGAGGTCATCGCTAAGGGGGACCTCACGCGGTCTGTGTTCAGCGTTGGCCTCACACAGAAGCTGGTGTCACCTCGTTTCAGGCTTTTGAAGAGTACTTCAGTTTTCATTAAAATAGCGCCGAGGTTTATCCAGCCCCTGGAAAGCCCGGTGGGACTGGGCAGAGGAACAGTCAGTTAAGCATGAAACCGGGTCTGCCCACATAAACATTTGTTAGTGTGATATGGTTCAGCTTCAAAATAGGGGAGTGGAAGCAGCACAGTTTTATAAATACTGCTTTGTTGGTGAAGACCAAAGACTTCCTGTTTCGGGATCTCAGGGCTGTTTCTATTTCCACTATAAATGGTGAGACTGACCATAAACCTAATGTTTACTTTCACGACTTCTGATGCTTTCTACATGTGCTTAAACTGTTTTCAGGTGGCGATGATGTTTTGACAAAAATAGAAGTGGCAGCTGGAAACAGAAAAGTAGTTTAACATCAGCCTAATCTTTAAAAACTTTTTCTTCATTGGTATTAGAGACCATCACCACGGCGCTGTATCCATTTGTCATAAATATTACATTATTGTTACAAGTCGACTGAGCTTTCGGTCCTTCCATTCAATTCTTCCTCACAATCCTCACAGAACAGAATATTTAATTGGTAATTTTTGTCTTTAGAGCCAATGAATTAGCCACAAAGTAATCTCCATTTTAAAAAAATACTGCTCTGCAGTAATTCCAGCTACTTACAGCACTTAAAATGGAAGACTGAAGCGTAACTAATCTGTAAAAACTTGTAGAGATCTTGTCGGGTCTGCAGAGACGCTCTCACCTCATTTTGACAGTCACCAGTGGTGAAAATAGCTGCCTCCCCCAACAGCACAGGGCGGCCAGAGCTGAGGGCGCAGTTACAACTGGTAAGAAAGGAACAGGCAGACTGGAGTTTGCTGCTGGTTTTTCTAGTCTAAGAGTAAAGCAAGGTAGTTAAAATAGGGAGGTCACTGAGTTGTCACTTTGCGAAGTATAAAAAAAATAATCTGAAGATTCTGTTTTAAGTTTTTCCAGATCTTTTCTTACAGGAGGTGAATGCAAACTGGACCTCTGGTCTTCTTAAGGTGCAGCACTGTGAAACAGGGCCTGGGGTCCAGTTGTTAGTTTATCACTCGATGCATGTCTGTGTTCAGAAATGAAGCTAAAACCAGACGCCTCGGTTGGAAGGGACCTCCTGGTGTCTAACAGTCTGCCCCCGTCTCTGGTCAAAGCAGGGTCCCCCATCAGGCTGCTCAGGGACGTGTCCCCCCTGTGACTCCCCAGCTCACCCAGGATGGGGTGGGGACTCCCCAGCTGCTTCGTGCTCCTCTCCTCTGGGGCTGGCAGCAGGGGAGGAGGTTACAGGACTGAAACGCCTCCCAAGTCGAGCCTCACGGGCTGCGTGCAGAGGCCTTCCCTGTGCAGGGCCTGAAGCTCCTGCCATCAGAGCCGCTCCTGCAACACACAGACAGCTCACGCGTCACCAGGCGGTCCCGGGTTGCTTCCAGCCACGCCGGCGGGCAGAACCCTCAGTCTGTTCGTCTTGACACGTACAGCACCAGGCCTCCGCTCACAGGAGCCACGGTTTTAAACAGGAGGAGGGTTCTGGTTGTCTGAAAGCGGTTCACCGCTGCAGCGCCAGCCTCCACCTGCTTCCGGGAGCCTCGTGGCTCCGAGAGGGAGCGCGACGCGGCCGGAGCTGCGAGGCCGGGCGGGCAGTGCTCGCCTCTCCAAGTAAATCCGCACGAAAGTGCCTCTCGTTTCAGTTCCCGTCACATCACAGGGCATCTCTGCCTTGCAACCCGCGCTCTCCTTCACCAGCAACACGAAAAGTTAAGAATTAAAGAAAATACTCATGAAACTCCACCAGCAGTTTCAGTAATTCAATAATTTATTCATCTAAAAAAGTGTGTAAAAGTATATAGCTCTCATCCACAAGGTATATATGAATGACATTTAAAATGGAGGTCTTTATTATTATTGTTTCTTTTTATCAAAGTCTTTTTTTTTTTTAGTGTATTGTACCAGCGATATACTGTAGATTTAAAATGAACTTCACATTTTTTTTTGTTTTCTTTCAAATTGTTGGCTATATATAAAAGAAGCTCACTGCAAAATGCTCAGAGAAAAAAAAAAAAAAAAACAAACCAAAAAACCAAAACCAAAAAAGAAAATTCAGAACTCCCCAGAAATGTACAGCTTTTACATTTAAAAAAGGTTCTGAAATATACATACAAGCATGCTGGACATTCCCCCCCGCCCCCCCCACCCCTTTATAGCTCAAACAACTGTAATAATAATTCTGATTTAGGCATGAATTTCCAAAGTTAGAAATAAAAAAAAAAATAAAATAACTTTCTTCACTCTGTAGGAAAGCCAGGGCTTGTACATTTCAGATTAATTCAGTAAAAAACTCACAAGTAAAATAATGCATATTTAAGGGAAATATTATACAGAACTTTTCACACTGAAGTACATAAGATTTTTCTTTAAAATCTATTGCCATTCATTTATTTTGCACAAAAACGTATAAATATGTCACCAGCTTCTCTTAACTTAAAAAAATTAAATAAAAGACACCAGATGAAAACTACTCCTTGCTGCCCTTTTTTTATTTTTAATTTTTGCTTAGAACCAGGTTTCTGGGGAAGAAACGCCCCTGGATAAAAACGGCCCATTTAAAAAGAATAAACAAAATAATAATCCAAAGTTCAGATGAATCCTGGGAACAAATAACCCCCAAATGGTAAAAGATTACAAATGTCTACTTTACATTTTTTCCTCCCCAAGTTAATTTTTTTTTTTATACAAGTTTACAATCTTAATCTTTTTATGCTCTTCAAAAGGCCTTGAGAATTTTCTTTTCTGATTAAGAAAAAATAGTACTGCAATATTTTTAAAGTCAATTTTACACTGTACACATTAGATACAAATGGTTTGATATCAGATTCTTTTTTTTTTTTTTTAACCTATACATTGCAAAGAGGATCCCACGTGGGAGGTGGCGCAGAGAACGCAATAATCCATTTACAGGTTACTTCTCTGACTTCACCTTCTCATTACACAAGCAATTCTTTTTTTTTTTTTTATTATATAATTTGTTTTAAATGTTACATCATCTCAAGAAAAATACTTTTTAAAATCATAGAATTTCATTTTTTTTAACCAGAACATGAAAGTCTTTTGGAAGAACTTTAAAATTTGTAGTTTTTTTTTTTTTTCTCCACAGATAGACACCTGGGTCACCCAGCCTGATCAAAGTGCCCGACCCCTCGCTACGGCAGACCCTGCCTGCTGCACAGTGCAACGACAAACATTAGAAAACGGGGTTTAAATATAAACCCCTTGAAGCCTGGAATGAAGGAGTCATAAAAATACTTCAATTAGCCATTAACCTTTACAATGGCCATCATTTTACTAAACAAAGTAACTTTTCCACCACAGTGGTATAACTTCAAGTACTAATTTAATGATATAATTTTTAAAAATTATTTCTTTGAAATAATATTCCTATAGTCAGAAAAAATACACCAGATTTGTGACTGATTTAGTGTAAACAAAAACCTTATTTTTTGGATATGTACATGGACGAGCCCGCCCAGAATTCAAGGGCGACTTGGGTTTCAGTAAATACTTTGCTAGCATCGCTAAATTTACTGGAAATATATTTCAATCATAGCTCTACAATAGATTAATTTACCGCTTTCCATTTGCCCTTTCACCGGGCTTTAAAGTATTTTTCCTCCCTACCTCTCTCTCACTCTTCCCCCCTTAGGTAGTGTTATCCTTCATTGACCGCTGGCCCCCGGCTGCTTTTCCCAGGCTGACCGCAGGTGAGGACTCCCTAACGCACAACCGTGTCCTCCTCACCGGGACACGCTTCCCTTCTCCGCTGGGACTCTGATTGTGAGTGAGTAGCTTCCTTTTTGATTTCTAGGTCAGAAGAGCGAGAGGTACGTAGATAAATAACCCGACAGTGGAACGGAGCTGGATTGTTAAGGTATTTCTACTGTTCCTGGTCCTTTATAATTTAATCCCTCCCCTCCCCAAACCTAAAAATAAATAAAGTATCTCCAGACCATTCATATCTACATGGACAGGTAACAAATGCATGCATTCATCCCAATCCACTCTGACAGGAACTCCAGGTAGACAGAAAACTCCAATATTTATACGAGACTACAACTGCGTGGTGGGTTTTGTTTTGTTGTTTTCCTCCTGCAAAGTCCCAGTTTATGACGATCGACAACAGAATCAGTTTTGGACAACCGAACCGGTGTTTTTACTTGCAGCGCTGAAACTGCTCCTGGTTGATTGTATCAGAGTTCCTAATGCAAAAAGATACTGTAGTCTTCCTTAAAAAAATAAAATATTAAAAAAAAATAATAATCACACTGACCAGTAGTTACTGGGCCACCAAACTAACACTGGCTTGAGGTTACTCTGTGTTCACTGTTCTTGGATGTTCCCAGATTTCGGACTGAAGCTGCCAGAGATGTTAATGGGTGGTTTAGTTTTGAACACTGCAGAACTCACATGTGCTTTCGGAGGAACAGAAGCACAGCACAGGACTGGTCTGAAGAGAAGCAAAACTGTGATCTTTGCAGACTGTGGCACGTTTCTCAGGTTGAGGGGAGAATAAGCCAGAAGAACAAGTGCTTTTCTATCTATTAAAGTATATTCATGATGGCGTTGTACAGCTGCGTGAGCACCACGAAGTGGACAGGAAGGCAGGAGCTGCGATCCTGAGTGGCAGGGTTACACGTGAGCCAGGACAGTGCATTGTACTGCTCCAGAACGAACCTGCAGGGGAGGAACAGAGAGAAATGAAACGGGAACTGTTTCCTCCTTTCCTCCTTGCCTTTTCTACAAGGTTTACTGAAACGTAGCAGATACGATGTCACGAGGACTGCCTGGCTGCACTAGTGCTGGCGGCTTTGGCAAAGCAGGAAACTCACTGAAACGGGGGAAAGCAGGAATTTTTAGTTTTTCTACGTTTCAACTTGAACCAAGTCGTTTGCCTGTAGGCCCTCCCCAGTACACAGCATGAGATTACGAAATCGTAGAGGTTCCAACACTGCTGTGTTCCAAACCTTGGGACTTCAACACCTCTGAGGACAGAGGTTCCACAGCCTCTCTGGGCAACCTGCACTGGGACTGGGTAACACTGTCTGTGTGATCCCATGTCCAGTTAGAATTTCTCACGCTGTAACTTGTGTCTGTTGTATCTCATCCTTTCCATGTGCGCTGCATTGTCCTCTCGCTCAGAACAAGACAGTGGTACCTCAGGACAGCTGTGATAGCTCAGTCCTCTACGAGGTTGCCAATTCAGATCTTCCAGAGGACTGCACACGGCACCTATTTGCTTGGGTGGGATGGAGGCAAACAGTCCTCTGGTAACCTTGAGCAGTACGATATGCAGCCCGTATTAATTCAGGAAAAATGTCTCCTTTGTGTCCCAATTCCTACAGTACTGGTATTGTAGGAAAGTACTTTTATATCCTTCTGTAATTCAGCTTGGTTTGTTGAGTAAAAATATTTATTGACACAGTCTGGATTAGACCTCCAGCTAAACAGAACAATCTTTGGGAGGACTTCCCAAGCTCTCTGCTCGGTAAGTTTGTGAGTTTTCTTTATGTAGTTTTGCACAGTATGGAAAACTGATGAAGTAGTCCTCAAAGCCCTGCTCTTTAGTGGTGGAGGTGGCAGCTGTAGTAAGAATTGCTCACTGCGCTGAGATACACATGCGGGGCATAGTAGCGCTATAAGATAAACTTAAGAAGTAAATTTGCGGAGTTGAAAGGCCAGAGCCTGAGCCAGAGCGCAGTCGCCAAAGCCTTACGGAGGAAATGCCAAAACCTAAAGGCGTTACCTCAAGACATCTGATGTAGTTTTAGAGTCAAGGGGGTGAGGAACTCGCTGAGAATTTCTGGCAGCTAGAAGCTCATCTGTCTGCGCTACAGAGATGTGATGATGTAGAGAGGCCTGTGTAAAAGAAAAAACCACAAATTACCTTCAGCTACTTCTGAACATTCACAGTGAACAAGTATATTCTGAATTATCTCAGGACAGCACAAAAAGCCGGCAATTCTTTGCTGAGCGCACCACAACCGTGCGTGTTTCCAAGTTCTGTAATGATTCACACATTTGAATAAACCAACTTCTCTTTTTGACTAGAACTGAGGATCTTTTTTAAAGAATACTGAATTCTGTTCTTAATGTTAGTCAGGAAAGAAGCGATGAAGGGAAGCACTTGGGATGTGTCAGAGGTTCCTTTGGTATTTCAGTAACGAACCGTTCTGAGCCTTCAAACTCTCCCAAGTCGGAGAGGGAGACCCGTCACAGAGGCGTGTCCAGCCCGCACACCGAGCGCAGTCTCTGTCCTGCTCTGCTCGTGCGCTTCCTCCGCCTGCCCGCTCTGTCTCCCGGAGCCGGGCTTGTGCCTTCCTTTATCCAGGAGCAGGAAAGGGATCTCGCGCTGATCACCTGCCGGGGGCAGAGCAGCCCGGCCGGTGGGTAGTGCCTAATGCACCACAGGGCTTGCCGAGGCAAAACCTCTCATTTATGCTCCTCCAACTATGGCACGCACGTCAGAGGTGAAATGCTTTAACTCAAAAATCCTTAATTCAAATCAGACAACGATGCCGTGAATGCCGTATGCCTCACACGCCGTGCAGGTTTCCTAATTGCAGCGCCGAGGAGCATGAAGGAAACGGCACCCCCTGCTCACTGAACCCTGCACAAGTTACGGCATGAATTCAGCCCTTTGCTTTTATTAAAATTGTCCCAACCAACCCACTATGCTCTAAGTGAAATTAAACATTTAATTCAGCCTAGATCTGAGAGAGCAATTCTGTTGGGCTGGGGGGTGACGGGGCAGGGAAGGGTGGCGGCTCCTTCTCTCTAGTACAAATCTAGTATGAGCTTATTCATAAAGTTGCCTGGAGCTCTGCTGACGATGTTTTTACTGCTGGAACTCAAGCACAGTCTTTGGATTACTCATTCACAAAACCCCCCGCAGCTTTAGGTTTTGCACAGAACTTCATCTCTAGCTCCAAAACCACAGTGGTTTATTTTTCATATTATTTTGAGGTCTCCATTCTGTTGGTTTAAAGAAAACCGCGTACTTCAGGGAAACCCATCCACGAAAAGTGCAGAGCGTAAGGAATGAGGTTCAGTGCTCTGCTGGTGGAGATGCTGTACAGAATCTGCAGCCTGCAAGCCACTGGTAACATCAGGCCTAAAATCGCCTATTTTACATGAGGAAAAGAACGGAGAAACTCTGAACTCCTTATTCTGGTAATTGCCTGATAGACACAGAGGAAGGAACTGGGTTAAGAGATATGCAAAAATGTTTACTATTTGTTAATTAAGCTGGGAATGGATAAAGTAAGTGGTACTACATTATTGTGTATGTTGTTTGCTCAAATAGTTAACGCAATGCTGTTTGAGGTGGATTTTTCACCTCTCCAGGCTCAAGCTCACTAGTTCCCACTTTTTCGATTCATTCAAAAGCAGCAGCTGCACGACACTGGTCAGGGGGCAGTGAATCTCCAGTAGCTGCACCAGTTCTGCTGTACACATCTCACAAGCACTCGCGGTTCTGGAATGGGAAGGTACCAGCTTCCCTCTGACACTACAGACTGCCCTGTGCCACTTTCAGAACTAGCGAGACAGAAATGGATGGTAAATGCCCCATGTGGATGTGCTGCTCTCCCTTCTGACTTTTAATCGATGTGTCATAACTGGGCAATGGCAGAATAGAAAATATGTCCCTCCTGTCTGAGACTGACTGAGGAGGAAGACTGGGACACCTCTGCAATACTGGATGCAGCTTTGATGATTCTGCATTCAGAAGGTGATAATTCTGTTTTCAGGCAAGGGCTTTAGCAACAGAGAGTTACATTTTAATAGCCAGCTGTCTTAAGTAAGTTTAACTGCAAAATTGCATTTCCATTTCCCGTACCGCTGCAGTAATACGCAAACCCAATGTTTTTCAAAGAAAATTCATAGGATACAAATAGAACTTTCTTTCTCCTTCCCCTGTGAAAGGATACCAAGACAGACCTTCAGGAAGAGGGGACACTGGTTTTGTGCCTGAGGACAGGATGACCAGAACCACTGCGGGAGATTCTCAGCTTTGGCAGTTGATACGAAGTATCCGAGAGCAAGAGGTTGCTGCTTCAGTTCTTCAGGGGCTTCTCTGGAAAGGAGACGCTCCCCTTGGCTCTGAAAGAAGAGTTGAAAAAGCAGGCTTGGGTTTTGTGAGTCATTACATCCCCCTGCAATAACATTAGTTTTGTTTACTAATGACACAGTATTTAATCCAGTTCTGTTTGTTACTAACGAGCTATCCTTTAGTCATTTCTGAAGTTTAGGCAAAGTTGTCTAATCCCTTCCTTTTTCCCCCGTAGTCGGGTTCTCCAGCCTCACGCTCCAGGATCACTTAGACTCCCAAACAGCAACGTTAATCTTCTGAACTGACCTGAGTACACACAGAATTTGATGCTACGGAGTAACTCAGAGGTGCTGGGCTGAGACTGGGAACCTGCTTGTCTGCAGGCAGAGAGCAGAGCGGGGTTGAACAGGTTTGTGAAGCCTCGCAGGCTTTTCCTGCACGCACCAAACCCAGCAGACTGTGCTGCAGATCGCCCCGAGTTCTGCTCGCGGGAGGATGCGTTACACACAAATATGGAAGAACAGAGAGTGCATCTTTCCAAGCTCGGTTATGTTGGCTTTTTCAGTTAGCTCATTGCAGGCTCAATAAAACAACGCCACACTTGCTACGGACACTTGCACAGAAGTTACTGTGCTTTGTTTACATTTCTACTGCCAAGCAGAGGAAGTTTGGGGAAAAGAAATCAGCTGCCCTGCTTTTCAATTTGTATCACTTATTTATTTATGTACTGTATTTTTGCAGTATTAGTTATTCATATTCTTATATATGGACCGAAGAATTATTTGGAGAGTGGAGTTCAACAAGAAGCCACCGGAACTAATTTCATCAGACCTGAGTCGCTGCCTGTCAGCATATATGCTGTGATTTTATTTCTGTAGAGGAAAACCTCAGTGAAGCTTCCACACCTGAGGCTGGTGTGACCTTGCTTACCTCGGGGGGTGTGTGTGTGTGAGTGCGCGCACGCAAGGGTCTCCTCAGGTCTCAGGGTGACTGCAGTTCCATAATAGAATACATTCCTATTTTAAAGGCTTTTGGTTTTTTTGGAAATACCCTTTATTATTTTGCTTTTACTTTTATTCCATAGAGGAAAGCCCCAAAACATGCCCGCGAAGTATTTTAGCTTGTAACCTATCACAGGAGAACTGGGACAGCAGTTCATTTTATCCATAAACATCTTCTAAGTCAGTAGGTAAAGAGAAAAAAGACTCCGCTGCACAGAAACTGGCTTAATCCCGAAGCCTTCACTGCCAGTCCTTCAAGCGGGTCCTTCCCCGACAGCAATATCTTGATCAGAAATGAAAGAAGGTTGAACGCTCCATAAAGCCTGGGGAGGGCCGCAGCTGCCCTGGCTGTGGGCGCTCCCAGCAAACCCGGCTGCGGCGCAATCAGGGCTTCCGCTGCTCAACTGCAGCAATCAATTACGGGTTACATGGACGAAGGCTTGACCCTCCCCGACCCACAAGGTAATGATCACACGCAGTTGCTTTTTTAAAACCAAAAATTACACATCAATTACTAGGCCCTTGTTAATGGTTAAACTGAATTACTGCGACAGGTTCATCTAGCAATGGCTCGTCCAGGGCTCTGAGCTCTTTGCTCATTAACCTTTCGGTGCTGTTCCTGAGCTACTTGTGAGGAGTAGTTCCACTGAGAGTAAGTTTTGTAACCGCGTTTCTAAAAGTGGTACAAAAACAGAGGTTGTTGAATGAACCAAGAGCAAGAAATTGTAATGAGCGATGAGTTGTGATTTATGGCTGAAGGATCTAGTAAGAGAATGTAAAAGTTTTAATTTGCCCACATGCCAGTTTGAAATAACCAAGTTTCAGTAACATGCAATTATGTAGCCTTTGGAAAGCGGGCTTGGGGTATGAACATAAGGCAAGGCGGTTGTGTACTGACATCACAAAATGCGGTATTAGCAGAAGTGATTCTTCACCACCGATTGTCTGAAACTGACCACTGAAGCTTTTTGGCGGAGGCTGCAAGGAAAATACAAGCAGGGCTTTTTCCTTCCGCGTGGTGAAACTACCACCCATCAGTCATCTGCAGGGTGAGAATTCTTCTCTTAGGATATCTCGTTTACATTTGGAAAAACTCTGTGCCTTCTCACGGAGGCTGAAGGAGAAGCATCGTTCGCAGGCAAGTAACTCAGCAGCACGTACGCCGCCCCTCCGGATCTGCTCTGCCCTTCCCTTCCTCTCCTACCAGATTTTAGTTTCTCTTGGGGCTGTTTAAAGGCACCAGTGACAGGCACAGATCCAGAGCCAGTTACTTCAGTGATTAGAGACCATTATACCAGAACTTCTAAATGCATGGGGTTACCCATTTCTTGTGTAAAAGCTGGCCTCTTTCTTTACTAAATAATACAGGATTTTATTAAAGAAGCAATATTAAATTAAAGCTGCTGCTTTAAATTTACGATTTCTAGAATAAAACTTCTCCACAGGAGATTACGAAGCGCCAAACTTCTACATAATCGCGAAGGAAACCGTTTTAAGGGTACAGCTAAAAGTCTCTTGCACAATTAAGTGTACGAGTGAAAGAGCTGCACCAAACACGATCCGAATTATGTTAAAGCTGGTTCAAAAAATACCTTGAATTACCAAAACCAATTTGCATTTTAAGTAATCACTGGTGTTGGAACCAACCTTATAAAAGCCACTTCAAACAAAAGTAACTTAAACTGTGTGCTCTGGGCTAATTTTTACTAAGAAAACAACATTTGCATAAACAGCCAGCACCTGCGGAGTTTCTGTGGATAGGGCTGTATTACGAGGGGAATTATCTCCTGTCTTGCCTCCCCTGGGAATTCAGGGGAACGGAGCTGTCACATCCTCCTTTCTCTCTGAGACCTGTCACTTTGTGCCAGGGACATTCCAGAGTTGCCAGAAAAAAAAAAGGATGAGCACAGATTAAACTAATACAGGGTCATCAGATACAGCTCTGCCACCCAAAAGCACAGCTTCCCGCTTCGCCTCCTCTCTTCCTCTTACTTACCAGGCACACTAACAATTAACTTGAGAGATGTAAATAGTCAAGGCATCTTCTACAACAGTATTTAACCTGCCCCTTCAATTTTAATGTTAATTTCTGCTTGCTCTTGACCTAATTGTGTTGGAGAATTTTGTTGGGGGATTTGGGTCTTTTTTCCGTTTTATTGTAAATAACATATGCCTTAAAAGTGCCACAGCCTTACCCTACTGTGCTGTAGAGTAAGAGATCCCACTCCGATGCCAGATGGTGATCCAGGGGAAGGAACTGGGGAGGAATTTGGTGAAGAGTGAAGATTCCCCGTTATTAAAATTCTTATGTCATTGTCCATGTCATCTGGGAATGGGAGGTCAAACATGTCATCTGAAAAGGAAAAGAAAGACAAACAATTTCCAATTTGCTGCATTTATTTTTGTAAAGAATTTTTTGTAATTTCTTGCCATTCCCTTAATTTTATTGTCATTCTTTTTTTTTTTAATACCCTAGAGACAGATGAAAGCAGAGATAAAACACTTTCCTGTTTAATCCTCCTTAGTACCTTTGACTGCGACGGCACAGACTTGAAAGGAAAAGCTGGCAGACATTTATTAAAATCATGAGTTTTAACAACGGTCACAGAGCGAATAAAAATCCTGTCAAACCAGCTTCATAAATATACAAATTGAACTTTGTAACAGGAAAAAATGACACCTCTCTACAACAGCTGGTCACAGAAACCCATTAACAAAAATACTTGAACTACGTTACTCTCAGCCGGTGGCTGCTCTTCAGGCTTGTGGTGCCACCTGCCCGCGCTCGGGCACCTCAGTGCAAAACACTGCGGGAGCCGCTGCCGCAGCTTCAGGAACCGGCTCCGAGAGTCCGGGCGGGCAGCGGGGCCGCGCCCCCTCCCCAGCAATTACCGCCGTCGTTATTTCAAATACCGCGCCGGGATTTCCTACCGTGCAGGTTCTAATGTTCTACTTTCATCTCACAAACTAAACCCAGGCGTATTACCAGAACTTGCTATTTTAATTCGGTTTCTGTCGATACGTGGGAAGGGTGTAAACAAATGTGTTTGCGCTCTGTGAGAAGTACCTGCCGTTACTCAGTCATTTCCAGCCCAGGTTATGATACCACCAGTAATTTACGTGATGGGAAGTGAAGACATTATAAACACGTGAAAAAAAATTACGAGCATTGCAGCAGGGTTTATAGGGTTTTTTTTCTTATTCAGATTTCTTGGCAGACAAAGACGTTTGAACAGTATAATGACATCCAAAGTACATTTTAGGGCACAGGAAAGGAAAGCGGAGCTGTCGGAATTAACTGGATTAATTAGAAATACAGCCAAATTTATATTAAAACATGTGGAGCCCTAACTAAGTCATGCATTTCTACCTATTATAATAAATAATTTCTCCTGGAGAAGAAGAATTGACTCCGCATGAAAATGGAAGAGGATGTGTGTGTCTTGAATTAAATTTCACCTGAAGCGCTAGTGCTGGAACAGGCAGGTGGTTGTTTTTCTTCATCTTCTGAAGAGAAATGCTGGATTGCAAGAGCAATGAATTAACTTAAGTTTATTAACTTCTGTCCTACAACCTCAGTAAACAAAACAGAACTAATGTCATGCTCTGCTTAGCCTCCAAAGCATAAACGAGATGGCTAATAGCATAGGAAGCAGTTTAATCATTAAGTAGAACAGAGTTAAGAAAATTAAATTTAACACCATTTTGGAAAGCGCCAGTTCTTGTACCTGATTCTAATTAGCATCTGAAGCACTAAAGGGCAGGTTAATGCAGGTTAAATATTTGTCAGCACAGCACTCAGCCAGGATTCTGGGGCCGTGAAAGGACAGCTGCTCAAGTAGTAAGAGCGTAACTTCCCTGCCGTGAGGCCCACTGAAATTCCAGGAGGAACAGATCAAAGCAGACTCGTTCATTAAAAATAGCGGGTCTTTCTTCCTCCCTGCTGTAACGCCCCTCTTCATAAAACACTTCTACTAGAGAGGGTTAAGTTACTCTTGGTTTAAGTTATTTTACAATCATTTTTAAGGATTTACGGCAAAGGAGTTAGGACAATACTGATTCGATATGAAGCGTAACCAGAGTCTCGCTGACACAGGCTGTAGGGTTACATGCGTGTGAAAAAGCACGCTGCTCACAGTAAGAGTTCTTGGGTTGGTCTATTTTGCCTACTTTACAGGAAGATTCGAATTCTAAAATAAGTACCTCCTTCCTAACAAGGGCTGTACAAGATCGCATGAAGCAAACCACTGCTGTGCAAAGCAAGGTGCCCTGACCAAGTCACAACAACAAGTACTTTAGAGTCTGGGCCATTTCACACATTGGTCAGTCCATATCACTTTGGGAATAAATCAGTGTGTTTATCTGAAAACAGGCTTCAGGAAAAAAACACAGTCTATTGTCCTGCCAACTACAAAGGATGCTGCTGTTCTCTTGAAATTAGGGTGGTGCGGGGTCGGTGGGAGAGCACTGGTCTGCTCAGGTTTTTTACTGACGACCGGTACGGCTCTGACACTTCGCAGGTACCTCCCCTCTTACACTAGCGACGTGCTTACTCACCGTTAGTAGGGCTGAATCCGTCCTCATTGGGGTAATTCGCCGGTGCTACCTGGATAGTAGCAGAGGTTGGGAAAACCAGGATGTGCGTGCAGGAGGCATCCTGGGGGGTGTTCAGCTGGGAGGACTGCAGATTCAGCGCAGTGCTCCGGCCAAACACTGACCCCATGGTGACAGCATCTGCCAGGACAGGAGCAATGGCAGAGGCGTTAATTTACATCATCTTCAAAACACGTGTTCCGCATTCAGTTCAATTTCTGTGCATCTAATCTGGGTTTGCAAGCTAATACACGTTTGGAGGCTCTTATCTTAAAAAGAACATATTTCTACAGGAGCTTGAAGTTAGGATGGCAAGTTGTATAGATAATGTTTAGCCACGTGAATTCCCATACAATGCCCCACCTTTGCTTTCGTTCTGCTGCCTCTTAATCAAAGATTTATTTGTGAAATGAGCAAGTTAAATACATTTTTGACACACACATCCATATAATTATGAAATATACTCCACTTTCTTGACATGAAGAAAACATAACTCGCCAACTCTTTTCTCATGTTACAAAATTTCTGCTTTGAAAATTATGCAGTTTGATGAGTTATTTTCAGGCTCCTTTAATTCTGTCCCATGTACTAGTCTTTTACTTCCAAACTTAAAGCACATGCATACAACAAATAAGTAAAGGGAACTTCAAAGTGTAATTTCATTTCAGCTTAACTCTGTGGACTGCTGCTGCTAACAGAACCCTCTAAATAACTTAAACATACGAAAAGGCAAGTTGTTTCACCCTTACTCCCATTTACAAACGCTCTTTCACGCTGCAGGTGGGCTGTGCAGAGGGCACCCACATCATCACCTTTCAGCTGATGAGAACTGGTCTGCCTGAAAACACGACCTCCCCAAGGACAAGCTCACCAGTGCGACAGCGGCACACAGCCACCCCTCCCCAGGAGCCCGCACTCCCCGTGGTACTTTGGGCAATTCTGCTGGCTCAACCTTTGCTCTACCACATTTAGCCATGCTAGTCGGCGTCATCTTGTTAGACTCAAAAGCCTCCCAAAATTCAAGTGAGAAATATGATAAAGGAAGAATTTCCCTGGCATTTCAGTAGCTGGACAGAAGGTACCTGGCATCACGACAAAGGACCCCTGGGGCTCCATGGCGACTAAGCAGGCACTGAGGATGGAAGGAGAGTCCGCCGATGAGATGCCGCACATGCGGCACACCTCCTTCAGCTGTTTGCTGATTGTCTGCAGGGAACATTCCCCAAGGAGGATACTCCAGTCTGAAACGAGTAAACGTTGTGATAGAACAGAACGGAGTTCTCCCATAGCCAGCACTTGCTTGAAAATAGCCAAATATTAGTAAGACTTTCATTTCTTTGTGCTATCCGGGACCGCCTCCCCACGCAGACAAGGTGCACGGCTCTGCACAAGGGGTGTTCAAGCCGTTACTGCGCAGTATTTTATTCTGCAGCTGCCGAGTGCACTATTGCTGGTCAACACCGGTTATCAGTTAGCTTTGTACGCCACAGAAAAAGACCTGAAATTTAAGTAACATTTCTGCAAGAATTTTTTGTTTGTTTAGTTTAAGTTTAGCAATCAGAATTGAATCTTGTTTCTGTTCCAGTGACAAGATAAATATTGTTCAGATCTTTTTCTAACATGTGACAAAACCCATGACTTCCACCTGGCAGCACACTGTACAAATAAATAAATAAAAAATACACTGCAAGGCATGAGGGAGTACTGTCACAGCCAAAGCAAACCAATACAAAAATTCAGTGCCAGGGTCAGGCTATCACTCTCCATTTTCCGGTTTTGAAGTTTCACAATCAATGCCCCAAGTCATCCTGCCCCACACGCTAAGGCCACATCCTTGTTCCAAACCCACGGGCAGTGCCAGCACCGACACTTTGTACCTTTTAACTCCCCGTGGCCGAGGCGGCCGAGCCGCCCGATGACGACTCTCCAAGGCAGCGATGTCATCTGTACGATGCCGATGCACCACTCCCAGAGCTTCTGCAGACCGATTTTACGTGCAGACAACTTGCTCCTCCTTGACCTGGAGGTGAAAGAAGATTATTTTTTTTTTTAAAAAAAAAAGAGTAAGAAGAGAATCAAGGACAATATTCAGATTTCTATTCAATGTGATTATTTCACTGCTTACCCTCCACAGGAGCTCTTACAGCTCTGTGGAGTGCCTAACTTAACTTTTATTAACAAGCAGCAGAAAAAAATCTGTGTCTGCTTGAGTACTATTATTGCACTGACATGGAAGAGGTACCAACATGCTGAGCAACACACCAGTTGTTCGTGAAGGTAAGATTTGTAGGTAGCCTTTATAAAACAGATGTAACACAGTAACTTGTTTCCTCTGTGGTGTAAGTTATACAAGTGGCAACTGAAATATCCCGCTAACTTTATCGTGATCACATTGGCAGGAAATACAATTAGAAAGGATGTGCAGGCAGCTTGTGAGAGCGAGGGATGACAGCTATAGACCCAGATGTAACGTGAAAAGTAAAGGTTTCTACCTGTTTGGTAAATCAATATTAACTATGCAGGTTTCCAGCAATTCACCGTGAAGGTCAGTGCAGGATGCCAGAAGCCAGCGCTGATCGTGAGACAAACAATATCCGACAAAGAGCACGTTGTATTTCTGACTGGCCTCTCCGAATGTTTCTCCCAGCTCTGTCTGTTTGTCTTTGATGGGGGCCAAGATGAAAGGAGGTGAGTATAGCTGGATTGGGCTGGGCCTCTGCAATAAAGTCAACACAATTGTCAGCAGACATATCAAAAATGATTTAATGCAAGAAACACAAACCTTCTAAACCCTCTCTTTAGAAAAAACAGGATGGGCCTGACCAGCATGCTCAATAACTTAGAAATGGTCAGCGTATTTCCTTTCTTTTTCAGGCAAAGTTTGGAAATCTGCAGCCCAGGCTGACAGCAAACACACGTAAAATGGGAAAAACAGAGAACTGGTGAATGAAGTACACTAAACACAAGCTGCTCATGGAAGCATTTGCCCCTTTTCTGGTATCTTTTGTATCTCCAGGAAATTAAACATGAAATGCAAACTGCAGGTTAATCAGCTTCAAGTCCCAGTGTTTTCTCAGAGACATCAGGGGGTATGGAATTTCTGCTTAGGTCAGTCTCCAGCAGCATCGCACCCCAGCACGCACAGGAACATTAATTACAGGGAGGAAGGGGTCTCACAGGTTTATTGCTCTTCCCCTCCCACCGCCGTAGCTGCAGTAGGACGGTTGTAACTCGCTGCAGAATCCATCCTGCTGAACAGACACCTTTCTGGGGGAAGCGTGAGGAGAGAATGTGGAGACGCCCGGGGTGATACTGCTTTTGGAAACTTCCAGTGACAGCTTATGGTTTTATGTGAGTAATGAAACGTGTTGATAGGTTGGGTTTACGATGATTTTGAAACTAGGTTTTTAAACCCTAACAAGCATGTCTTTATCCCAAGATAAGTGTTTAAGTGTTTAGCTGGTCCATTAAATCTAAATAAAACAGTTTTCGTTATCTTTCAAAGAATGAAAAATGTTCATGGAAGGTAGGATGGATTATTCTTCTTTTGAAATCCTTGAAACTCCAGAAACAGGCCTTGAATATTTACAATTTTAAAAACAGACAGAAAGTAAGCCCACTGAAATGGGGAGATTTCTGCATGACCTCAGGGAATTCATATAATAACCATAATTAGGCGCAGGAACTTAGTTCATAGATACGTGTCTAGAAATAAAAGTGGGACATAAACACTTTCTTGTAGGAGTACTACAGACTAAAGCTACAAAATGTCTCCGAATCCCAAGTAAGCACATGCATTTTCTCTTCTTTCACACCAATCTTTAAGCTTTTACTTTATGACTCAAAACCAGAAGCTTAACATATTTTGAAAGCAAGCAGTCTGACAGTTTTCTTCATATTTTCTATTTAGTATTAGCTTTATATTATCGTTGTCTCCTATATCTTGAATGAACACTCCTGAAAGTATTTACTCTTTTTTTGATATTTGAGAACAGTAGCTACAGTTCATTAACAGGCTTTCATCTTCTCGTTGCCAACACTAACCTCGGGATTTTTGAGGGTCATCTCAATGCTGGCAGCCGGCCCAAAGCCCGTGAGAGACTTGATGTGGATCTGTGTGGGCAGCGGCCTCCTGCACTGGCAGTACACCGAGAACGCCAGCGACTTCAAGTGCTGGATGTAGAAAACCTGCTCGTCCTTCATTGTCTGCAGCATGTACTGGCAAGGCACAATCTACAGAATTCACAGAAACAACAGAACGTGACTGGAGTCTTCAAAGAGCTGTTCACTGACACACAACCAGACTCACACACTCATTCGGCATGTCCCAGCGCAGACGACTCAGCCGCTCGCGTTACAGTCTCTGTGGCTGCCTGTCAGGGCCGCTGCCCTGGCACACGACAGGCTGCCGCCTTCAGCGACTGTGCTCCCGGCCGCGAAACTGCTGTTTCCGTTCCGATGATGTATTTACGGCTGCGGAACCTCTCAGAAAGCTGCGACTCCGACCATCCCATGTAACGGAGTCTGATCGCAGGGGACAGTACCTGAGCAGCGCTACGGTACGTCAGCAACAGCTGACAAACAGAGAACTAGAAAGTCTAACTGGATTTTGCTTTCTGTGAGATACACATCCCTGAATGAGAAACCCAATTGACTACACAAAAGGAACCGATTCGTTTCCCCAGTGATGTTTTATTTTTCTGAAGTCCATGTTCTCATTCACACTTCAACTTGGGAAGGGGCACGTAATGTGTTACAACATTTCCAAAGTGTACCCCGAGAAGTAACTACCGGTGGCTTTTAAAAGCAGTATCCTAAACCTTGGGCGTAATTTTAATTTTTTTAATCCTCAGGCCAAAACCCAACACCTGTACTCAAACATCTCTAGATTTTAACACAGTTTCTGATCAACACCTTCACTTGCAGGCAGCCTGCCACAGCACACGGTGTTCTGAGCGCTGCGTTTAGGCAGGTTCAGTTTGTTATTTTGTGGTTGGAATTGCTCTCTGTTCGCTGGCCTTGTGGGAACCAGCGCTTCGGTGTCACTCGTAAAGAAGACGGTAGAGAGTAGAATTAAGATTCTGTTATAATGATTTCTGTGGTTGTTTTCTCTTTTTCAATTTAGTAAACAGTGGAAGCTCAGCAATCTTATGCTGCTGTTCAGTTTTATTCGTTTCAGAAAGTACTGTGAAGTAAGACACTTAAATTTACATGTTCAGCCAGCAAGAAACAGAACTACAGGAAGGTCTGCCTACGGGGTTTGAGTTTGGTGGTGAAGACCCATCTGCACACCAAGAACAGGAAGGGGAAATGGGACAACACTCCTTCAGAAGTAAACAAAGCATAACAAAAATAATGTTTTCAGTTCAAATCCTTTTCAAAATCAGAATTAAATCCCTGCAAACCTATTTTTATTGCACTGTTGGAAATGCAGTGTCCTACACGTGGCTGTGGAAATGCCTTTCTTTTGAACAGTGAGATTTTTGGAGCAGAAACTGTCAATGCAAAATTCTTATGTTGTATCAAATGCTACGAGTCCCAAGCAGATTTTAACAGGCATTTTCAGTGATGATAAACTGAAGTATTGTGAAACTTTTACTACTGTACGGTTCCTGCTCGAACCACCGGGACTTCAGTGGCATATTCTACTTATATAATGCAACTGCATCTTTTTAAAAGACAACTTCTTATCCAAGAATTTCAGAAGCTGAGCTTTTCTACTCTCTATATAAATCATAATAAATCTGTAAACATTTGGGTTTGATTTCGTCTGAAATAACTTTAGGTTTGTGTATCCTGTGGCACAGCTGGGAGAATATTGTGCTGGTGACTATATCATGTTACCCGTTACTTGGAAAAACTGTCTTACTATTTTGACTTAAACTGGCAAAATGCCACATATTCTAAGAAACAAATGGTAACTCCTCAGAAAATAAACACTATTTAGAAAGAGTTGGTAAAGCCCATTAGTGGTCTTATACACACTAAGGTACAATTTCAATACACAGTTGACATATTCTTGTATTTCAGACACTGTGATATCGAGGGCTATTTTACTTTTAGCGTCTTCGGGTCTGAAGCCATTAAATTGCCGGCAGCCTACCACAACCTCAAGCTGTGAACCCCATTTTCAGTTCATCCCCAGGCCTGAAATATTTTGGTGACAGCTTCCCCCATCATTTCAGGGAACGATGAGGTCAAGATTACCCAAAATGCCTAATGTCTTCTGTGCCCAACTGAGACACTGTAACAACTTCCAATTTTTTCCTGTATTTTAAATTAAAATACTTCTAAGCCCAGTGGAGCATACATGAGTAAGGTATATAGGCTGCACACGGACATGCACGGCTTGTAATCTCTGGCCTCCTGTTCTCCCCCCACTTATTTAGCCTGAGCCACTGTGAAACAAGAGGCCTGGCACAAAGCAGGCAGTCTGGGCAACAGGCCAAGCCCCCTTTCTGACTGCACAAATTCAAGTCTTAAGTAATTCCCCAGCAAGTAACTATTATTATATGCCAAGTTACACAGTAAATTATTTTTTAAGAAGCACATAATAACAATACAATAGTTAAATTATGCATTAAATGTCTGGGTTCGCATACTTCTTTTGGATTAAACAGTATAAATCAAGAAAATATATAAAGCAAACAACTCAACGTGGAAAGTAATCAAAAGGAGTAACCGGACGTTTTTGGCAGTGGGGACCCAAGCTGCAACTTAAATAACTGAAATCCCTCTTCAGGAAGCATCTAGCACACGTGACTGCTAGAACCCTGCAACGCATCTGACACAAGGATGCGGTGGCTGCCTTAACTTAATTTCCTCATCAAACCAAAAGCAAGTGGTTTTTTTAAACAGACTTGTACCATCAACAAAATGATCTGTAAATGTCACCTAAATTTTACACATTATCATCCATTTTCTCTCTTTTAGCACAGTGTATGGGCCACAAGCACGCTGTGAAGTTCCAGAGGAAGGTAGAATTACCTGGAGAATGAAAGAATTCCTCATATTCTCAGGCAAGTTATCCAACATTTCTGTGTAGCATCTCATCAAACTTAAGAGCCAAAAGTTGGTTGAGGCAGACTCTTCATCCGCAGTGTAGGTGAAAGGATCCACCATGTAGATGACAACCGCCGGGGGATAGGCATTGCTGTCCGCAGACTCGGGTTCCGTGGGAATCCCTATTCTCTCCCTCTCTGTAACACTAGAGACAGATGTGGTGTTCAGTTCAAAGGCAAGTCACAATTGCTAACTCCTGCTTTTCTGTAAATGTGGGCAAGGCTGAAGCAAAGCAGGAAAAAGAGAGGGCGAAGCGATTCCCATGTTCAAAAGCTAGAGAACATGGTAACAGTGGTTGAGAAGACTTACTCACAGCAGTTGCTAACCCAAAATACCTGTTTTAATTACCCCTAAAGATACTTTCCATAATCTCACCTAAGGCAATTGGAATAGATTGTCTGAAGAATATGTAAAAGCTGACTAATGTTAGCTCTGTCAGGGTTTTTTATGTATGTGCATGCCTGGTTTTTGGTGCTGTTCAAGTTTTTTCTTTTGGGAGAGGCAGAAGGGGGAGGGAAGGAACTGAGGAAAAGTTCCACAGTAACATGGATAGAGACCTAAGTCCTCTGCTGAGTTCCAGAAAAGGCTCCATTGGTACTGGAAGGAGCAACCAAACATTTCTTCCTTGGTAAAACGCTCCTCCATGCCTCAGCCATGAACAGGAGGATCAACATCTGTGAGTGATAAAAAGCAGCTCAGGCTTACTTTGTCAGAAACCGTGCTGCAGCTGATAAAATGGTGTTCTGCACAGATCCAGTGAGCAGATGCCTTAAGGATAACCTGAACTACAACAGGATGTGGGCTTTTCACTTAAGATACAGAAATTCCAAAACATATATCATGACTATTAGTAAAATGCATTATTATGAGAGTAATGGAAAACATGTTCACTCAGGAAGTTACTTACATAAAATGTTAAAAACCTTTTCCTAATTTTTATGCTTGATGGATGACTCCTTATAATGAAGTCTTTAAAAAAGTCGTGCTACTAAAATTTGAAGTAACAGCAATATAATCCTGTTTCCTGACCTCAGAGGATACCTGCTCGCAATGCAAGCAAATGAGACAAAAAATCCACGGATCGCCTGGGCTCGCAGGGGATGGAGCTGCCCACAGCAGAGGCATTCGGCGCCACACAAGATACCCGGTGGTGCCTGACACAGGCGAGACCAGGCGGGCAGACAGGGCACAGAACCTGAGACACCTGGTGTTTCTCTCCTACTGCAAACGCAGGCCAGCTGGGGGATCCTAAGGCATCTCTAAGGCAACTACAGCGCCCACGTTCATGCAGTTGAATCAAGCTTTGTTTCTTGGAACAAAAAAGGGGAGGTTTGGTTTTTTCCCAACTCCCCTTTATCAGCGAGTGCTGTTAACAACACAAATGAGCCCTGCTCCATTCACACCTGCTGGGTAGCACTGCACATGCCAGAGGGTCCTCTCCTTCCAAGGACTTACATAAGGCTTAAAGGCTGTGAGTTGTACGGAAGCAGGAGAACAGTGGAACAGAAGTACTTTGAGTCATTTGAGCACGTAAGTAACTTACCCTTCCTGTCCTTCTTGTTGCTGTTGTGGTGTGTTTTGACTCGACTCTGTGTCACCTCCAGGAGCTGTGCTTCCTTGCGAGCGCTCTGCCGTGTTCCCCCCGGTGCTGGTGTTTTGCCCTGACCCTACGTTCCCACTAAACCCCGGAGTAGAGGTAGTGGCCATTTGGTTAACGCCGGGCGTTGCAGAAGATGCCGATAGCTGTGGCACGGAGGACCCGGAGGACGAACTGCTTCCTGCTGGCAGGCTGGTGGTCCCGCCGCTGGGCGTGGAGTTAAAGGAATTGCCTGTGGCTGGTGCCCCAGCAGCCGAGAGACACGTTGAAGTTGAGGGTACAGGTCCAGTGTTCCCAAGTACTGTTTGTGTCTGGCTTGCTGGCGCTGGGGTTTGGTACTTCGGTGGTAGCAACAGGCTGCTGTCAAGCTGCAGAGTGGCTAAGTAAGGTGCTGAAATAGCATATAAAGAGCAAAGGAGATTAATGACAGCCTGTCAGATCAAAGGGAACGGCATTAACCATTAAGTCATACCATATTTTCTGCACTTTTAGAATATTCTAAGAGTATATAAAAATGCCAAGTGACTATAATCTCTATTATAAATATTTACTTTGGAATCCATTCTTCAGAGTTTCAGTTCTAACTGATACAAATCAAATGTCTTTAAAAATAGAACTCACTCTGTGGAGCTTTGTGAATCGAAGTCAGCACTGACATCTCATTATCTCTGGCTAGATTGTGTTGCGATAACACCTCTATATAGTGTCTAGGTCTGCAATCTACTACAGGTTATCTTTGTCAGACTGAAAAATCTAGAAGCCCTTGAGCTACAGGATTGGCAAACTTTAACACAGTCATTTCTGCTCCTCAGTAGAAAGAGAAAGTAGTGCTGTAACAAATCCTCCCTCCCAGTTATGTGGTAAATTAAAACTAAAAGCAAACTGAGTGAAGCAGCAGGGTCATCTGAGATAGATGAGTCCCAAGCTTTCCCCAGAGGATGGGGCGAGCATCCAGCTGTCCGCAGAACTGCCCAGTCAACTCCCATACGTTTGCTTAAGCTTTTTTTCTAAAGCCAGATCACCCGTCCTCAAAAGAGTAAGTGGACCTCAGAATCGTCATGCCTTTCCCTGAGCAAAGGGAGTAAGCGCTTAGAAGTTCCTGGCTATTTTTAAACAAAAAAAGTTGGCACGTTTCAGCTCAAGCATTTACACGGCCGGTGTCCTGTGATCCTGCCTGCCTTGCTGACCAGCACACGTGTGTGTTCAGTGACGCTTTGGATGGGTCTGTGTCGAGATCCCGTTTCTCCGTCACATACACGTTATGTCTCCTCTGGATCCGTTCTGGAACGGAACCACCATGTCTCTCCCCAGACAGAATCTGAGATCAGTGTGAGACGAGACTTAGCAAGGAGCAGTTTCCTGATACCACTCCAGTAAACCTTATACCCTCCCACACTCTCAGATTCTACACACATTCACAAATCAAGCACACCCGACATTATGCTATAAAAGAACAAAAATGGCAGGTTGCCCTGATAAAAACAAAAAAAACCCAACAACAAAAAAGGATTTTTAAAATGTATCACTGTTTCAGGATACCAACAAGCCTCCCTGAGGTCCGGAGGAGACCGTGCCATCAGGGTAACATGGTTCCAAGTACCCACACCCAAGGGATTGAGGCCCCAGTCATCAAGGATTCTGTTACTTTCTCCTTTTCATCTGTATTAACTCATTCTTCCTTTGTGGAGTCCTACTGAGCTTGCCTCATGTAAATCAACATTATGCTTGAAGGCACCAATTCTGTCGCGCTGACGTGATGACACGCATCGGCAGCATGTAACCCAGATCAATTTATACATTCAGTCTTGGGTGGAACGTCTTTGAGACACACAAACATCTTACACCAAACTGACTTCTCTAAAGAGACAAAAAATGGCTTTTGAATTTCTGGCACGATCACCAGACTGATACACAAAAAGAAATATTTCTGAAGTTAGCAAACCTAACATGGAAGGATTAAGAAGTTAAGGTAAAGCCTCATAATACCTTTTTTATTTTTAAACGGATAATAATCTGTACCTTAAGAAAAAGCCCCTTGTTCGCCGACTGCAAATAACCTCTAAGATATCTACAGCAAATGAAAGAGCCCCAGTAGACTTACCTAGGTGATGCCGGCAAACCTGCGCATAAAGTTTGAGTCTGGAATGATTGTCGCACTCCTCAGTGCCCCAAGGCTGGTTAAACCATTCGCTCACGAGCTCATCCGTTAGCTTTTGTGCCACGGTCTTTCCCACCCGCATAATCCCATCACGTAACACTTTGCAGATTGGTTTGTGCTGGCCAAGTCTACACATCTGGGGAGGAAAGAAGAAATGTTCGTAACCAGATGCCAAGCACCTGAACAAGTTATGCAGAATGGTTTGTAGCTTAAACCCTTTATTTCCAGCACACATCTGGTGGCTTCTTAATAAAATAAAGACAAAAGGATACGTGTGTCTGTTGCCTTGAATTGCACTTAGAGCAAAACTAAGGTTACAAAACAATCTTACATACTCAGTAGTACACAAGGTGCACACTGAAAGAAAAAAAAGAAATGGTTGTATCTCCAGCCTGGCAACTACAAGAAAGCAACAGTTTCTTTAATCTACTCCTTGCTTTTTAGTTTTGGTTGAGCCTTCATGCATTAGGTTGCAACTGCATTAATACTGGTGTTACACCCTCTGTAAAATAAGAGAATGTGTGCCAGAAAGAGCAGATGGCAGCAAATACCCCGAGAATCACTACAGTATTCTTGGACTCTGGAAGTGCAGAAAGTCCTCAGAATAGAAAGAAATATGGATTCAGATAATTGTTACTTCAAAAAACCCATGAATTTCTCCCCATGAATATGCAGTAGAGCAGAAATGACACTTAAGAAGAAACAATGCAGTGTCCTCTTTCCAACCTCGTATACAGCACTCAAGTCCCTGAAGAAAGTTTTGGCTCCATCGAGCAAGGCCTCATTTTCTGGACACACCACGATATAGGCGACATCCCGATGGCCACCGTACGGGTCTAGCAACAGCCTCTCCCAGAACGGCAAGGAGAACGGAGAGATTGTCAGGAAATCCTTGTCATAACCCACTAGTAAAGTCGGGATCGGAAGGGGCTCGGGAGATTCCTCAGAGCCTTCAAAGAGAAAAGAAAAAAGAAAGTAAAAACATTAGGACAAGCGGTTTAACTGCAAGAAGCGGATTCTTTGACAGCAATACTGGCAATCACTAGTCCCTTGCCATGCTGAGCCTCCTGGAAGTTTGGCCATAGAGTGGAAACATACATCGAGGCTGTGTCATGTCTGATAAACCATGTTCTCTCACAGTCTTTTTCCTTGGAAAAAATATTTAATAAAGGAGAAGAAAGATTTATACTGCACTTAAGAAATGCCATAAAATCAACGTTCAGTCAGCCAAAGTAGAGGGAGCCGATCCAAGCACCATTTAAACTTTCCTAGAAAGTCGCAATAAAACATCTTTCAGGACACTGTAAATACGTGTATTGCCTTTCCCGAGGCTCAGTCTTGTGGTTTTACTTTGTCATAACCATAACCACATCGCACGAGTTCCTGTTCAGTCAAAAGTAATAACATGAATACATAAAATCCGATTTTACAGTTCTTCATCTACCTCCACCTAGCTGTGCAAAATTACTAAGTAAAAGAGCCAGGCAAAATTATTCCCAGGTATATGATATTAAGCAAAGTTATAATTCTAAGAATTGCCTCCTGCTCCTCTCCACGGGAAGCGCTCCAGAGCACCCGCTGTCGCAGCAGAGAGGATTACGGTTCAGTTTAACAAGGAATCTGCCAGGCACCGTGCTCAATAAAAGAAAAATTGTTGAAAATTTCAAGTGAAAATATACCCAGTAGTTGCTGCAGAATATAATCCAACTTTATTAAAAAATCAATGTTCAGTAAAAATTACTGAATCTGTATCAAAGGCTCTGCTCCTTAATGGCTATTTCAGTTTTATTCTCTGGTAATAATTGGCAAATCCTGTCTTTTGAAGTTACAAACGCTGGAAAAGTTACGGTATTCAAAGTACTCCGGCACGAGACAGGAACTGTGGTTACCACAAGCTGTCCCAGCCTCAGAGGAATGCAGCAAGAGATCGAATAGCAACAGAGAGAAAATACAGCAAAGTACAACGGAACTGTAAAAAAACCCCAAACTGAGCAAGGTTGCATCAGTTAAGACTGAGGTGAGAAATATGGATTTAAAAGTTAGTCACTATTCCGCAAATACGCACGTGCAAAATCTATTTTGTCACTTGCATTTCCCAGAAGTTTCACTTGTAGCCAGGAGCTACTTATACTGAAACTTCTTATTGAGACTGTGGGAAATTTGCTCAAACGAGCAAATCTCTTTGTGGAGAAAGCATCCCCACTTGTAGGTTTGTGTAGCTCTGACAGTCGCTCCTCCCCGTTATGATCTGGTACAACTTTAGCAGCTTCCTCTGTTCGTGTTATTTATCCACCAGCTGGCTTCAGTACAAACCAAATTACAGATTCACATTGGGAGTCTGATCCGTACCCAGCATTTTTGCACTGTAAATATTCATCGGTTTGGAAGGGTAAAACCTCCACTGTTGTGTTGAAGCACGTTTCAAGTGCCTTTTAAGGCGTTCTAAAGCTATTTGAAGGATCTCTTCCCCCCTCACCGAAAAAAAAGCTGCAGGAAGAGCGCGTTTGCTCAAAAGTATTTCTAGAAAACTACGCGTTCATTTTAGCTGGTGGCACATAGCACAACGTACGTACGTACCATAGGTTCCCCGTCCTGCCATCTTATGGAACTGCTGCCAGGTGAGTGGTCCCTGCACGTGCTGGATGTTCTCCCAGGTCCTGCCCGTTCGCTTCTTCTGGATCGCGTCCTGGAGAAAGGGCTGCAGCGAGAGCAGCATGCGCACCACGTCCTGGGAGGAGAGCATGCTGATATCCAACACTGCAAATGACAAAGGAGCATCATCATTTTCTGTGAGGATGGCAAGAATCATTTTGAGGCGGCAACATTTTTCAGGGGATCGTTCCTTTGCATGGCCCATAAAATGAGTGCAACTCTGATCAGCTTCACAGGATTTCACATGGTCACTTATGGAAACCCTGCTGAAATAAAGCAATCACCGTGCTCCTTTTCACTTAGTTTTCAATGCTAGTGTTGGCCAGCTCAGTTCATAAGAAGTCAGAGCATCTCCAGCATAAAAACTAGTAATATTTGATTATAAAATCACTTCTTTTTTTTCTTTGGTGACACTTTCCCAGAAAGCAAATCTTTTTTTGCTTATGCCCTCTCAAAAATAAAAAAGGAGGCCATAACTCTACCTTTCCCCCAATACCTGAATTTGTTTTGCATCTCTGCTTCCACAGACTCTTTTACAATTTAGGCTACAAAGTCTAAGGACAACTGGACAATTGGTACTTCAGATGGTACAGAGCTTTCAGCAATCTACCTTATTTCTAGAATATTTTTATACATATCACTTCCCACATGGAGATTAAGTAGCTCACGATTGGCAAGGTTCAAAGAGATTTATGGAGGTCACAGAAAATCCGAAGGACAAGAGCTATCTGTTCTGAGGCGTACCGTTGCTGTGAGGCCAGGAATGCACGGTGGCACTTCTCACTAGGGCTTCGTCCACTTTTCCACCCGTGGGGTTGTCCACGTACTGCCGGCCTTGCTCGAGGGCATTGAAGCATTCTATCCACGAGTCGTTGCTGTCTGCCTGCAGCCTGTCGTAACTCCAGTTCATACACGGGAGCGTCTGACGGTTATTGGAGGACATATAATCCAAGCAGCTGAGGGATGTGAAAGGCTGGGTGTGCTGATTCTGCAGCAGGAGGAGGAGGCTCATTGGAGGTTCCTGGGTCCTTCTGGCTCCCTCTCCCATCTGAGAGATCAAGTTGCTTTGACATATCATCAGTCGTCGCTCTGCAGCTTGGCCGATGTCTGAGGTCTTGCCAAAAATATCCAGCTCGTCCTCAATGAAGAGCCCGGAGTTGTAACCTAATTTGCGGTTCATAATAGCGCTGAAGCCACAGGTGCAACGGTACTGATCCTCGTTGGACGAATCGGGGATGTATAACCCGACGTCCGCACCTTTAATATTCATGTTACAGGCGCATATACAGCAACTGTCAAAGTTACGGTCTTTGAAGATGTTCAACACGGAGTCGGAAAGAATCAAGGTGACGTACAGGCTGTGGGCTTCGGGGATGGGCTGAACGGTGGGCGGCTCCACAGAATTCAGCGGTCGCGTTGTGGAAGGGGTAGAAGCAGGGGAACCTTGATCTGTGCTGTCGTATTTTACAGATCCTTGGCCGCTCGCCGTACCCCCACCTCTAGGAGTCCTTGGGGTCCTGGGAGTGCGCGGGGTAGGGACAGAGAAGCGGGGAGTTGCTGGTGAGGGCAGAACTCCCGCCCCACTGTTGCTGGCGGGAGCAGCGCTATTGAGCGTCACGGGTGTATTCATCTGAGGGGTGTTCATCTGAAGATAGTCCTGGTCGGCCAAACTCCCAACACTAGGCACATTGCTACCAGAGATAAACGAAAAGCGAGTCAAATACCATCACAAAACAGCCATGAAGGCTGATTTTGCCAAAATTTGTTTTTAAAGACAAGGACTCATTGTAGTAAAGAACACACATTCTGCTCGAAACCTTTTACGTGTCTCTCAACTACCACCATAATTCGCATCGTGAACACTGCTTTTTCTTATCAATATAATAAAACGTTATCTCAGGCACTCAGCTCTCTTAAAAGATTATTCCCTAAAACTCAAACACTCTAGAAAAGAATCTCTAGATAAATTATTAAGATTTTCAAATATTTGTAACTTTTGGGGAAAAGGGAAAGAATTATAGTTGTTTCAAACACAATTATCTGTAAAGAGATACACATTAGTGGAAACGAAGAAACTGTTCCAGAGACATAGAAATCTTACTTTATTTTAGAAATCATCACTTTAAATAGCTGTCAGCAGTCACACATGTGACACTTACAGACAATATTGCCTCACGGTGGTATGTAACCGATATAAGAGCATTTCAGACACTATAAATGCAAATGCTCATTCAGGATTACACAGTCTACAGCACAATATGACAGATTCCATTACAAATTCTTATTCCAGTAAAGCTGAGAATCGTATTTTCGGGTCACCTCCTGTCACGCGTGATTTTTATTACTCTATTTTTGTCATTTCCTGCCAAATTCAAGTGACCAAAGAACAGTCTGTACATTCCCGTGAGATCTATCCACTCTTCAGAATGACTCATATGAAGAAACAGGTAATATGAGGCCAACCAAAAGAGTAATATCTTAACTTTTCTCTTTCCAAATTGCTAATAAGCTGCTCGCTTTTCTTGAAACATGTGCACTACCTATTAGGGCAAGAAAAAAAGTATAAGAACTCAATGACTCTCCTGGTAAAGGAAAGGAGATGAGGGTTTTGATGTTTCCCTGTTGTTACTGTGTGTTTTGTGAGTTATTTAAAAGGAGTGCTATTTTAATGCTTGCAGATCACTAATGACTGGGAAGGAAAATAGTGAAGACCTTGTTCCATAGTATCATTTTATTACCTTGAACTGATATATGCCCAACTCAAAGCAAGAGAGGCAAAAAAAAAAAAAATGAGCAAAGGTCTGAAAGTGTTCGGAATGTGAAACATACTGAATGCCTCAGACTAATAAGAAAAGGTGACCTAGAAACCTTGATTGGCAATCACCACTCTGTTGGAAGCCTGCAGTAATAATCTTCACTCTAATTGGATTATATTGGAAATGAAAGGGTTTTTTTTCCCCCAACAAATACCTGAAATTAATAAGCAGCTCAGGCCTGGTGAATCAGTTACTATTATGAAAAAAAGTGAGAATTAAATTGCTCCCTAGGCACTATCAAGGGTTTGCAATTTCTTTTCTGCAATTCTTTTGAGAACACTGAAGGATCCCTTTGGAGCTGGGAAAGGACTGAGTTAAAGGACTTAGGGACTGATTTAAAGACACAGGCTACTTCTCTAGAAACAAATGCAGTGTAGCAGGAGATCTTTGACTATTATTGTGCCTTTTAAGAGGTTTTATTAATTTATGGTGCAAATGCTTGATAGCTTTCAAAAGCTCCAGCAATGATTTTTTTCCATAAACATGAGAACCGAGCACAGAATGCAAGTTCTTAAATTTAATAGCAGTGTTTGCTTATAGGCCACAGCACTCTCGTACTTGGCAGGGGGGGCAGCACACACCCCAGCAGTGTCTGGCAGGGGGGGCAGCACACACCCCATCGGCCCCTGTCTGATGAGCAGCTCCGCGTGTGACCTGGTCAGGTCAACTCACAAGAACTCGGAGAGGACACAGAGAAGGAAGAGAGCTGTTCACAGGCCTACTCAACATTTTAAGAGCCCTCTGAAGGCAAACTGGTATCACCAGGACCAGGTATTGTCAGAGTGAAGCTCCAGCAGATACCCAAGTACAAACACAAGGGGAGCCCAACTCTTGGCTAGAGAAGTGGAGACTGAAATGGGAGGGCAGAGACAGGAGAAGTTAAGTGCATTAATTTTACTCCCTAACACTTCTGTTTTATGTTGAATTACAGTATTTTCTGGTATCAGAAATTGCAATTAATTCAAGTACCAGATGTTTCTGTTCTTTTAAAAGCACAAAGAGTGTAGGGGACATATACCATAATACCAACAACTTCCAAAAGCTTTGTTTTAATTCACATGTTCCTACTGTCAGAACTTTTCTGATCTCAGTGACAAATTTAAAAGCACTGGTAATATATTAAAGCACTGGTAATATATGCAAACACTTTAATTAACGAGCCATTTTAGGTATGGGCATGACAAACTAATTTCCTACAAGACTGTACTTACTTGTAGCCATCTCTAATGAAAGTGGCTGCAGGCGGCAAAGGAAGTTGTTCAATTTTAGGAGGAACAGCCCAGGAAGGCCTGAAAATGCAGGCATCTGGTATCTTCAGAGGTAGGAGGCACTGACTTGGCAGTATCTTCAGCGGAGCAAACACAGAGGAGCCCACAAAAGGTTGAAATGATGGAACTTTGTGCACGTATGAAAAATCCTGTAACATCCAAGTGACATTGTTTACAACAATATGGTAAGGCTGCTCTTCATATTTAGATATTTATTTTTCATTAACACCTACTGTACTGTTTGAACCCTCTACAACAGCATTTTTTTCCAAAAATTAAATCTATTGATTCTAGGAAACATGCAAGAGCAGTTCCTTTAAGGAAACTCAGCTGAGGCTCCTCATTATACTGGAGTGCTACACAACTTCCGTGTCAGTAAACTTCACAATTATATTAGATTCACTGAAGAGAAGCTATGACTGATAAGTGAGTAGTGTACTACTAAATTTTCACACTACCTAACTTTAAGTGCTTGATTTAGGCACTTACTTAGAAGACTGATCTTTGCATGACTTCTGTAGTGACAACGGGGAGAGAGGCTGAGTCACAGTGTGGAGAACCCTTAGGTACCCAAAGTCAGCCCCTCTGAATAACCCCCGTGTTGGGAGTAACGTGATCCAAGTAACAACAGTGGACACTTCACACATGCCAAACATTAAATATACATACAGCATTAATTCTAACTACATAAACAATCCAGTAAGCGTAATATTAAACATCAATATATAGTCCAATCAAACTGGACTTTCACTGAATGGCACGTTTGTCTGCAGAGAACGATGGCAAGAACTTCAGTCAGAGTTTCTAGAGCTATTCCAAGTTTCTTTCAGAAGACAAGAGCTAGTCCTTTCGAGGCACTACTGCAAAGTAAAAATCATTATTAAAATAGTAACAGTAGTCTCTCTCAGAACTTCAGTATTTAACATCTCATTAGAACTTTGCATTTTTTCCCTTTGTAAAGCATTGAGAGATGAGAAATGTGTGGATTGCTGTCTTCAACTGCTGAATACTCAGCACAAGAAATCTTCATACATGTTCTCAAAATGATCAGCAATGGGCTTAGGAGCTTGTATCCCCCACTGGTGTATATGAGCAGGTGTGACACACTTAAAAGCAAGTAAACTGTGCTGTTGGAAATGTTATCAGGCGGAATTAAAATACATATTTTAATACTCCTAAAAATGATTATGAGGGAGATTAAAATATCTTCAGTATCAATGATGCCCTAAAATCTGTTCCCGCTCAAAAACTTTCAGCTCAACAAATTCCAACACAGATTTTTTTCCCAGGTCCCAATTATTCTAGTCTTATGCAAACAGTTTAGTGCAAAAACAAATAAAAAGCCAGCAAGGTCCGTGGCAAGGTAAAAATCTTACAAACGTTATAAAAATGATTTCAAACTTCTAGAACGGTATAAAATTTAGTAGATACACAAACTAGAAAAGGCAAAGAAGACAGTGTACTTCAGCAAAGCCTCTAAGGAGATGCCTTTTCTCATCATGCCTTCGAGTTAGGAAGTTCGGGTAGAAGGAAGGAGACGATAACAAAGCAGACCTGCTACACGTGCCCGGCTTTCTGGGTGGTTTAACTGCCCTCCCGAGCAGCACAGCCACAACTAACTCCCCTCCACTTTTGGAAAGTCTCTCCTTCTCAACAGAACTGCTCATAAAAGCTCTCTGCCAGCTCAGCCCCTTCCCAGGTGTCAGCTTCTGGTGCAGCTGGATGCTGCCAGCCTGGCCAGGCTGCTGGAGACGTGATCCCTGGGGGCAAGGAGCTGTCTTACTTCTTCCTCCTGCCCCAGGGAGAAAAACCAACGCTCCTATGGAGAAAGCCACCACGCCGTGCCCTGCCTGTGCTTCACTTTCCATGTGCCTGAGGTACAGCATTGCTGCCATGCAGGAAAACTTGCTAATTCATAGCTGACTAAATCATTTATACTAATATAAATTTATCAGCACTCTCTCGTTGACATATAGTCACTTCTTGTCCGTGCAACTGCAAGGGCTGGATCTCTCCGTGTAGCACTCTTGGCAATGCAGATACTTAAAAATAAGCCTTTGGTTAATTCCAACGTTCACAGGAGCACAGAATGAGAGGGAAGGAGGTGGCGTTGGGTGCTGAAATAGAACGAACAGGCTGTGACAGATCAGGTTGGGCCTGAAGGAGAACTGGGCTACAAAATCAAGGGTTGGGCACTACCAGGGAGACAGGAGTTACAGTGTGTATCTCCCTTTTTATTACCTGTGTAAAACTGAGCTTGCTGCAGAACAAGGTAATGTGTATTTCTACACGAAAATGTGTATTTTTAAATTAAAAAGAACCCTCAGGCTATATGCATGGAAATATGATAACGACGACTTCTGACAAAAGTGACAAAAATTGGCCCAAAAAGTTAAGTAATGCAGAATACACAGAAGCAGGCAGAATGACTTTATCCTACCTGTTAGTCCGTGCTAAAGATGGAACAATGATATACAGATCAATGTACACCAGGTGCTTATGTTAAGTCCTTTCATGTGATGCTATGGAAAAATGGATACATCTGGATATGTGAAGTCGGGGAGGCGAGTACTAGTACCCAGCAGCAGAGTCCCCATTTCAAAATAGTTATTTTTTTTCTCAGATACACTATAGGACTCAATATAGGAGTAACTATGTGACATTACCTGACCTGTGTTATACAGAAAGTCAGATAAGAATGGTCCCATCTGGCCTTAACACTTGTGAAGTAACATCAGCTGAAGAAGAAACAGAGCAAGTTCAACCCCTGGGCTTTCTCAGAGATTTTCAACCCTAACCAAAAAAGGCAACATTTCAGAGAGAAAAAGGCAGCCTTTCTACATGCATGATTTTATCCTAGCTGCGTCCCCAGAGACTGGCAGCAAGGAGTGGCTATACATAAAAGGTGCTACAGAAAAATTATCTAAAGGAATAAATCATTTAACAGTTACTTAGTCACAAGCACTTTTTTTTATATATGTACATTCTTTCTGTTAGGCATAGGGCTCATTTCTTATACAACATTGCTTGCTTCCTGAGAAGCAAACACTACACACATAAAATTACAAGAAGAAAAATACATATAGTTAAAATCAGGGAAACAATTATAAAGCTCTCACACTAGAGAAGGATTTTTTTCCAACTAAAGATGGATATGTACTTTATATGGATCCAGGTCACATTGGCTAAAGCGGTCTGCCACGCACACTGCAATACGCCCGACTTGTTTATAAAAATCAAACCAAACACAGATGAGAAAAATAGCACATCTTTGGCACATTACCTTAATTTCTTCAGGTTTAGGGCTACCTAATCCATCTTCCACCTCCATTTTAAACTCAGCAAGCTGTGTCGGAACCATGTTGACCATAGGACTTTCCATCATTCCCAAGGTAGTCACGGTCTCTGAACTTATTCCATCTTTATAACTCATTACCGGGGAGAAGGCAGGGTGTTGTTCTAAAGAAGGTGGTGTTGGGAACATCCTTTGGAGATCTGCCACAGCTAAATATGATGAAATAATGCATTGTTACTCATTAAAACACAAAATCTGAAGGAAATCCAGTAAAACAGAAGAGGCTGACTCAATACAAGCTCTTACTCCATCAATTAAAATCTAGCAAAAATTTGACAGACTTACCAGAGGTCTGACTCCAGTATAAATCTAGAAAACAGTTAACTCCTAGAGATAAACAGCAAAAATTCCTAGGGATATTTTGCAATCTTTTTGTTCGGCAGAAACAACAAACTGGCAGATACACAAATCCTATATACAATTTTAACAGCAAGAAAACAAGTACTCCATAATAGAAGAGATGAAGTGACATTAACCCAAAGGACATCCAGCAACTGTTACTACGGAGATAGAGAGCAGCTTCTTCCCGTTTTTAGAGCCGATATCGAGCCCTAAAAGGGGAAGTCTTCGGAATTAGTGTGCCCGTAGTTGCATTTCTGCGCTGACACCGACACACAGCCACTGTAGCCTCGTTTGCTCCCCAGCGACCAAACCCCTGAGCAGCAGGCGGGCTGCTGTCGCCAGCGCAAGCGCAGGCAATTTTGCTTCAAAACCAGCCTGCCAGGCATCCCAAAGGGACAAGTGTCAGAGGAAGCCGCAAAACTGTAACTTTGCATCACAAGACATTAAGACAGGAAAATCCCAGAATTACTTGTCAGTAACTGAACATGATGTAATCATCCATCGTGTATTCTTCTTCTTCAAGCAGTACAAAAACCCTGCTCTAGCAGAAGGGAAGGGGAGTTGGAACTAGATGATCTTTAAGGTCCTTTCGAACCCAACCCATTCCACGACTCTATGAAACCCCCATCAGAAATGCTTTATAAAGTGTAATGAAGTTCTGCATTTTCTCCTCAGCTACATTCTCTTCCCTTCCAGCTACCAGCTTCCATATTTATTTGTTATGTTCTCCTGACATGAATTAGGACAGATATTCTCTGGACATAATCATCACTCTGGTGAATTCACTGTTAAAATACTCAAATTAAAGAAAGGGGCATTCCCGCGGGTGTCTCTTCTTAAATGCTTTCTCCAGCAGACTAAATGTCGACTTCCAATTCCATTCCTGTACATACATCCAACCCAAGTTGATGGGACTAAAGGGACATTCTAGTATTCAGCAAGTTTTACAGTTTAAAGATTACTAAAAACTCCTAAGTAGATGCAGATAGATTTCTGACTGGCAAACACCACAGTGTGTAACCACAAACAGA
Source organism: Trogon surrucura (assembly GCA_020746105.1). Lineage (NCBI taxonomy): Eukaryota > Metazoa > Chordata > Aves > Trogoniformes > Trogonidae > Trogon > Trogon surrucura. Next base: position 2,533,589 of record CM036634.1, on the reverse strand, counting down.
CACAGCACTACTCTCAAAATCTAGCTGCAAACCACAGAAACAATTGATGGAATTAAAATTATAAATATACACACACACACGAATGCATACACTAACAGTACATCCTAGTAGGATGCTGCAATCTCAAGATGTGTGTCCACTCTGCCTTTAAAAGAGCCAAAGTCTGAATTTTGTTCTTTTGTGCACAGATGTGACAGCCAGCCTGTTTACTTCTTTAGACAAAGTGAAACAACTCAAACAGGCGAAATCCTCTCAAAGTGGAGTTGTGTTGCTAATAACAGTCGAAGCTGAACCCAGAGTCTTTCAGAACCTGGATTAGTAAATAATAGGGTATGAATTATCCTGCTCAGTTCTTTTTCTTCTTCCTTTCTCACTCTTCCAATTTAAAAGACCCTAGTCTTGTCCCGATACAGGACAAATTAACGTTGAAAACAGCTTCAGTAGAAAGGAAAACCCCATTTTCCACCTGATGCAAGTATGAACTACAATCTTCAGGATGCCAGCTGGATTAGCTACTGCCTCTGTTTTTCAACAAAGAGAAGCATGCTTCAGAAACTGGGGAAATGGGGACAGGAAGGAAGGTTAAAACGAAATGTGGTCAGTAGGACTTCATTATGATGTACAGGAGATTTCAGTTCCCTGCAGACACTGTTATGCCTCGACAGCTGGCGTCAAGGGGACAGCTACAAAACAGACACGAAGCGTATCTATTTAACTTCACACAGCTCCAGAGTGTATCATCTTCTCACACTCAAGCTCACTCCAGTTAGCAAAATTCTGCAGTGCAGATTCATAAAAAAGTTTAATTACAAAAAATCCCCCAGTCCTACAGCAACAGGCTAACAATCATTATTCATTTTCATGTGTGTCATGCTTGGAAAAGCTTTGCATATTTTAAAAAGCTATGGATCAACTAAACCTGTCAAAATCCAATCTCTGTATATTTCAGACTTGTACATTTGAGTAAATCAGCACAGCTTTTATAGATCCATAAAACACTGACTCATCTCCTTCAGACTGTTTTTTTCTTCCCCTCAATTTGTTCTCATTACCAGCTGAAGTTAATGAGAAGGCATTAAAGAATGATTTGCAGAGAGATTTGATTTCTGCTTATAGCAGCCTCAAAAATCAAACATTCTTCCTCCTCAGCACTAAGCAATCTGTAATTCATGATTTGATTGGTTAGTATTATACCAAAAATTCTCACCTTCCTCCTCACACACATACACAGATACATTTCTCTTTCATCTCAAGACAAATGCCACCTACAGAAACAGAAGCATAGAATCATCTAGATCGGAAAAGACCTAAGACCTAAAAGATCATCGAGTCCAACCACAAACCTACACTGCCAAGTCCATCGCTAAACCCTGTCCCCAAGGGCCACATCTGGGGACGGTGACTCAACCGCTTCCGTGGGCAGCCTGTTCCAGCACTCAACAACCTTTTCCATGAAGAAATTTTCCCTAACACCCAATCTAAATATCCCCGGTGCAACTTGAGGCCATTCCCTTTCATCCTGTCAGTTTTCACCTGGGAAGAGAGACCGCCCTTCCTGCACAGGTGTAGTGCCTGCACGAGCATCACTTCTACCACAAGCATCTGCAACAGGTCTGCAATGTGGCCCCAGTTAGAACCTAGTTCTCTGATTTTAATCATGCACTTCCACACCTACGCTACACCCTGAAGGTGATTTTACTCAGAATTTGTTGAGTGCTGAATGTAATTTTCTTCCAAAAGAGGCTGCAGCGTAACGGCCAGTCGATAAGTCACAGGTTTATACTCTTTGAATTCTTTGAAGAGTGAATTATAGAGGGATATGGTAATGGTGTAAGTGACTAACTGAGATTAAATACAGAATTGACAATAGAGGTGATAGCTTCTAAATGAGTATTTTTAACAAATCCCTCCCATACTTCCCATCTAAGACAATTATGTGAAGAGTATCTCCAATCTCAGTAGGCACATTAAATGTGTGTCTATACAACAATCCACTGTCTTCATTAAGATCTGCTTATCCTTTTCTAATATTAGCATCTGGTAATTATAGAACAAAGTAAGCACACTACCTCTTAGTCCTGAAAAAATGACATTCTAAGCCTCCTGCAAAAGGGCAGTATGGTGGTGCTAAGGAGATTTTAACAGTCAATACAGTGGTCATCAGTTGTTGCTACTTACTTGGTGGGTAAGGTACTGCTGTTCTACCATCCTTCCCGACCGGGCGTTCCTCAGACCCTACTGTGGGCATTTTTGATGATCGAAGAGCTGGTGATACAGCCTAAACACAGAAGAATCACGTACAATATTAAAAAATACTCAACATAGTAGAATTCATAAGCTATTGAAAATTCTGAAAACTCTCTGAACGAGATTTCACACGAAAGGAAAAAGTGTAGTTTTCTGCTCTCCCATCCACTCTCCACAAGGAGCCTGGATTTCTTTTTCCTCTCTTTCAACACTAAACCAAAACAAAGTCTCTGAACCCTTTGCCTATCTATACATCCTCCTTCCATAGATAGATACACACATATAAGCACGTGTGTCTCTACATACACAGATTATATTGAAAATGCTGTCATATTGACAGTGCACAAACACCGAGCTTGAAATTAATGTTCACGGTAACGAAACAAGGATCTTTCTCATAACTCGCAAAGGCCAAAATACCAACAAAGCCAAGGACGCAAAATGAGATGAAATGCATTTATAAAGCTACTATAACCTGTGGGAGTGCTCTTACAGATGGTGTATGCAAAGGTGGGGACAGCAAGTCAGCTGTACACAGGCTCCCCTCATGACTGAAACACTGTCAGATGACACAAGCTTTGACGTTACCAAGTGATTTCCTAAGATTCCTGAATTACACCCAGTGATGATTTCTCTTTCCTGAAAGGACAGCTCTTTTTGCTAGCAACTCTTTCTAGTTAAAATCCAAGTGTTCCTACCTAGAAACTCTCTCTCCTATCTATTAGGGATAATCACTCCCCACTAGGATTCCATCCTCCTCCTCCCTTTCACCTGGCCAAGGTTTGTGTCTTACAGAACTCTCAGTAGTCTACGAAGACTTACACCAAGCTCATCTTCATCTGAATTATCGAAGATATTATCTAGATCATGAAGTGATGGAGCCAAGTCTGTCACTTGTGTGAGGCTACCAGAGCCTAGTCGGCCTGCAGCGTTGTCTTGCCGGGTATCTATTAAAAAGAAAGAGAAAAACATGAAAAATGGAAGTAAAGAAACACAGTTGCCTTTTTTCAATTCCTCACTCCAAGCAGGGGACAAGCAAGAATCGCTGAGGCCCTTTTCCTACGATGTTGCTGAGAAATAGCCTTGCAGTCAAGTTTTAAGCAAGCACTGAAGGTCAATCGGGAAGGAATGAAGGTAGCTACTGCTCAGCTGTAATATTCTAAAAATACATAATTTTTTTTTGCTCTCAGGAGCTGTCTGTAGCTCTCCTGTTACAGTAAAATGCTCAGTAAGTGATTTTTCCCTTCAGATTTTTAGTGCACAGCTTTGAGTATTTTTGCTTTGCAGAGTAAATTCAAGAGCTTTTACTCACCAGTCTTAGGAGCAGAACTGAAAATAGACATGGCATCTTTTCCATCAGGGACTGGCGTAGAATGACCCGTTGCGGGGATTTCCTTGGTACCAATTCCATCTTCTGACTATACAAAAAAATCCAAAATTTTTAACAGATATGAACTACACTATATAACAACAACTGTTTTCCTATGTCAAGCCAAAGTCAGGGGTCTGGATGAGATGCCTTGAGAAGCAAGAAAAACTTGAAGAAAAGAAATGAATGTGGTTGTCTGCTGTTTATCTGTGTACCAGAGAAAACATGAAGTAATATTGTGTATGGTTTACAAAGGATTCTATACACATCAATTAACTTCCACAGCCAGTACAGATAATTAGCCACCTCAATTCCTCCAGAAAACACACCTTGAAGTTTAAGCGTGGTGGCTTAAGAATAAATGAGCACAAGAAGTGGCACAAGAATAAATGAGCAAGTGGTCAGACAATGAAACAACTGCGTAAGGTGGAAGATACAATACAGGAGAGCAGGTGATGACCAAAGAACAGTGATCAAACAGTCTTATTTCACATACGAAAGAATAGCACTAAGGAAATGTTCAAACCAATACAGCATCCCTGCCACAAAGCCTTTCAGCAGAAGGCTACACTAATTTTGCCTAAGGAAAGAAAAACAAGCTTGGGCTGGAGAGATGTGAGCTCTGCAGTGTGGTGATATGTCATGCTGAACCAAGCAAGGAAAAAATACCAAAACCCAAAATAAAAAGCCAAGCCGAGCAAATTCTTTCACCTCTAGCTTAAATCTCGAACCTGCTGCTGGTCAAGCTGAATAAGTATAAACAGGAAGTACTCCCTGTAACAGCAATGCTTTCATACACAAACAGGTGCAGAGGAACACCAGCAAGTACCAGTTCAAAAATTCCACAGCGAAATGAAAATTTTTCCTGTGAGCCGGCGCAGGAAAGAAGTGCATGAGCTCTCTGATTCTGGTCTGTGGAATAGGTTTGTATCATCCCGAGAGCAAATACTGTGCTACAGTACTGTAAGTCCTGTAAGAACGCTCATGGTAAAGACTCTGGATTTACATGTTACCTTGTTCTTTTTCAAAGGATCTTTGTCAGCCCCAAGTTTGCATTTTTTATTCCCAGTGAAGCTGTACTTTATGTCGCCATCTTCAAAAGTGTATGGATCACTAGCGTCTCCCAAGCCTTCTCCAGGTTGTTGTATTAGAGGCAAGGGGTCAAGGTAGTTCAGTGTCTGCACCGGTTTCTGCTCTTCCAAAATTTTGAACCGTTTATTAGGTTGTGCTAAGAGCCTGAAAGTTAAATTAAAAAAAAAAAAGAGAAAAAAGAAAGAGCGAGCTAAACATTCTTTAAAATCTAGGTAGTTCCTGTTCTTCACTGAGGAAGACATCATAAGATATCCATAGTTTCTCTAAAGCAACATCAACTAGAGGTTAGCATTTCTTCTTTTCTGTGTACAGACCAGACAGACCGTTGGGCACTTCAGTTTCAATCCTACAGAGACTGAAATTAATAGCAAAGCTTCTACCAATTTCAAAGGTCCAACAGCGGGTTTACAAAAGAGCAGCGCTATTCCATAGTACTGTATCAGCTACTGCTTACAGAAAGCGTGGCACAGGGCAATTTTAAACCCACACGACTGGACAAAGCACAATGAAGTGCGTCTACAGTGCCATAAATGGAGTGTCACTCAAACCCAAGTATTTCTGTAGCTGGAAGGTTGCATAACTAAACACAGATTTTCTTTTTCAAATGATCAAAAGACATAACCTTCATCAAACTCTTAAATTTGCTCAATTTACTGCAATACAGCTTAGAAAAAGGTTCATTAGTCCTTATGATGTCCAAAAGAAAGCCAAATAGGAAACAAAATAAGGCATACGACAATAGCACATTTCTATTTAAGTATTTAACATTATCTCCAGCAGATGTCATCCGTGATGTGACATTGAAGCCACCTACTTGTTTCAGTCTCACCTGAAAAGAGAGTTTGGTCATGCTTATAATTTAATAAAACCCCCAGTCAGGCCAAGCCACACTCCTACCTCTTCAGTGCAGTGCTGTCCGAGTTTATTTCCATCTTGGCATCGTATCGCTCACATGGAAGATCTGGCGGCCTGAACTCTGGGTCGTCACTCGATGGGACGCTGTAGCTCTTCCACATATCGAGCGCCTCGTTGTTCTGAATTATGCCACAGTATAACGCCGTCTCGCTGACCTCTGCCATCAGAGGTAACCTCTGTCCAACAAGGACCGTCCTATCGTCTAAGCTGGGCAACGGCTGGAGCTCCAGCCCGCTGCCGTAGAGTGCTGGGTTTATGGGTACGGAAGGTGGGTCCAGACCCTCTGCTTCCTGACCTCTCGGCTGGGGGCTAAGTGTGGGAGGCAGAGGGGAAGTGGGGGAATGGGGTGAATCCATAGGATTCATATTCATTTGCTTGCTTGGATTCCTAGCAGGTATAGATAGCGGTTTCTCGTATTTTCTGGAATTAGGGACTTCTAAAGAGGGCTCCATTCCTGCTAATCCCAGTTTCTGCCCTGATGTGTCCTGCTCCATGCATAGCTCCTCAGTCACGGAGGGCCGATGGTGAAATGGCATCAGAGGCCTTTTTTGCAGTTTGTCTCCTTTTTCCTGTCTCTCTGTCGCTTTGTGCTTTGAAGAGGCGGGAGGCGGCAATGATGATGATGATGACGACGTTCCCACGCTGAATCCTGGCTGATTTATCGTCGGGGGACGGCTGGAGCCAGCAGCACAACGCTGTTTGAAAACCTTGTGCCTGAAAGCAGAGGCAGAAACAAGTCACTGCACGGTTTGCACGGCCATCTGATCTAAGGGAACAAGAAAACCCTCTCAAAACGGCACTGAGAAATCTTACGTCCATTCCTATCTTTTAACAGATTCTGGAATGGTCACATAGATCTTGACCAGGTTATTCAAGCCAACCCAGCTACAGTTTCTCTGACCTATAAAATGAAAACCAACAGTCTCCAGAAAGCAGCACTCAAAGGAAAGATTTTATGTTTATAAAAGCTTAGGACTGTTCAGATGGAAGGTAATAAATAAAAAATCCAAGCTACTGTTGGTTTCATCATCCTAAGGAAAGATAGCTTTTCAAAGAAACCAACTGCTGAGGAACTACACCACTATGCTCACACCCTCTGGAGCATCTGTTACACACGATACAGATCAAAATTGTTTTAGCAATGTTCACATGAGGCAACACGTGGCAGGATGCTTCCATGGCAGAAAATAATAAGAAAAAAATAAGAAAAAAATAAGTACAAGTCCAGTCAAAAAACAAACCGACCAAAAAACCAAGTCTGTCCATATTTTTGTTGGCTTTGTGTGTTGTTTGGGGTTTTCTGTTTGGTTGTGGTTTTTTTAAGCTAAGTAGAAATGAAAAGATGTATTGTGCCAAATATTCATACCTGTTCAAAGTTAAATAACATTTCAAAATAAATCACTCCATCCCTATTTTGGTTTATAAGCAACAACACCTGGGGCAGCAACAAAACATTTCCAAACATGCTTTTTACTCACAAATATAAACTACATTATTGCAAGTAAACTGGACCACTAGATTGAAGAAAACAAATTCTGCTTTTATGACTTCGCTACGAAAACATTCAGGTTTTACAGCACACAGCAGCTGTCAAAGGGTAGAGATACAGCTTCTCGCACTTGCTGCATCTCTTTCCTGTGAGCATCCATGCCGTGCGCGACTGTCCCGGCTTGCTTTGTGGGCTTCGCTGTTACCAGGACGTTGCAAATTCTCTGCCGCAGCAGATGGTCTTGAGCTGCAATCACCCATAATGTGGAGCTAATGCCCTAGTAACTGAAGATTTGCCTTAAGCACATTCCTGGAACATTTCATTGACTTAATTCTCCATCATTCACTGTACTTTAACTGACCGCAGAAAATTATTTTAGGCGTTCTGTTCTTCAACACACGACGTTGGGTCTATGGGAGATTGAATTAGATGCCGAGTACCAGTAAACCCTTTAAGACTCCATACTTAAGATTATATCTTGACATTTATACTCTCATTATACAATACACAAAACGGGCACAGTAATGACTACAAGAATATCTATATAACAGTAGCTGTCCAGTTTCTGCAGCTATACAGCAAATTTTTATTGCTGTTTGAAATCAGGCACCACCTTCATTTTAAGGATAGCATTTTAATTTCCCAGTTGCTGTGTTTACTAACCCCAGCACTGTGTAGTTACCGCTGGGGGTGTTAAGAGACAGCGTGAAATTGCAACACTGGCCGTTGTGTTGACTATTGTTTTTGCAAAGACCCTTATCACAACAGGGTTACGGGGGGACGGCAAGGGGAGAATGAGACAGGGGAAAAAAAATACCAAAGGGGTTAGCACAGCATGACCAGCGTTTATGTTTGATCATACAAATGACATTTTTCTATCTGCATGCTTAAGGAATAACTTCCTAAGGTCATAAAAACATTTTCACCAATCTTATAAGTAGATAGTGGCCTTAGGACTTAAAAAATTCAGTTTAAGGTTTGCAGGACTATTTCTGTGAAATAGGTTTTTTTCTGGAAACTGTTTTTTTCTGGCCCTGTAACATCTCTCTGATAATTTTAAGAATGGTTAAGCAGAATTGATGGTGCTGGTTTGTCTTGCGTGATTGAGTAGTACTGGGGCTTTAAGCATTCAAAGATGAAAGATAATTTAAATTCTTCAAGTGTTTGCTTAAGCGAGCTGTGATTTCTTTTTGATCAGTTGACAGTGGATGACCATGCTGTAAAGGTTTTATTTTCTATTGGATGTTTTTGGGTGGTCAATCAGTCAAGGCAGTTTGCCTAGAGACACACAGAGTAAAAAGATTCTTAAAAATGTTTTTTCTCTTCCTCCAGCTTCTGCCCCTCTTCATCACGAGTCTTACCACTCCAAACGCCGAAGCTCACCTCTTTGAAAAGCCTGAAGGATGAGTTCATTATGAACAAGAAATGTTTGAATGATTCTAGCTCCTATTCTCTAGTCTAGGATCATTTTTCCACTCAAGTTGACTACTGCAAGTGACAACGATGAGAAGTGTATTAATCACCTGAATATGAGTGATGATCACAGTTTTTACATTAGTTGCCTCTTCTCTCAGTTAAAACATAAGTCCCTTTTGCGAGCGCACGTCTGTCAGAATTAAACAGGGCCGTATGATAAATGTTTAATCTCTTCAAAGCTCACCTGGAACAAGAGCAACTGACTCTTTGGACTGGATCCACAAAATCCCAAGAAACACTATTGTTAGGAGCTTCTTCTTCCAGATTTGCAGCTGTAACTTGATTCCTCCTGAAGAAGATATAATAGTAGTTTTTACCTTTTGTAAAACAAAATTTTAAAAATGCGTATGCATAAATTCACATATGTTCCCCTCAAATAAGCTACTTCCTCCTACTTCACCTTTGAAACAGAATTCTGTATTTAACAGTAGTTCCCTCTTTCTCTCCTTAAAACTTATCGTGTGATTTATTGGGGGGGGGGGGGTGGTACTAGCTCTAGGCTCTGTCTGGAGTTTGAGCACAAGAAGCAAGGGGCAAGTAAATTAAACTGAATCTGGAGATTCTTCCTATGAGGAAATTGCATGGAAAGAGTGAAAAATAAAGACTTCAGGGCACACCATGCCAGGAATACACCATAAATCTCCAGTAATGAAGGTCTATGATACTAACAACATGAATTTACTCGATCCTTGCAGATTGGAATTTTAGTCCAACACATGTAATGCTTTACAAATATTACCCTTGGAGTTCTAAATATCCAATATATACTATTTGTTCTTTAGTCACCAAACTTTCAGTCTAGTAACTGCAATTAGGGCTAGAAAGTGCAACCAATACATCTGAAAACATCTACCTGAAGGCACACATTACAGATTCGTAACCTCAAAGACTGTCACCATTAAGATACATGACCGCAAATCCATTGTTAAATGTTTGGAGTTTTCAGCTAACACAGTAACCAATTTTCTTTGGTAATGCTGTTCTGCATCATTAGCTTTGATTAGTGGCAAAAGAATTCTGCGAGGAATAACATTACGTAAGGCAAAACTATTGCAATTTTAACTATATATTACATGTTAGTAATAAGCAAAGCCATCAGGATGGCTGCCTTACTTGGACTGTGACCTGTTGAGAATGCATTCCTTCCAGACACGGTGGACCATATGATTGTGAAATTTTGGAGTAATCTTTCCTGATTTCTTTGGACTGTGTACACTGACTGTGCCCTCCTGTACAGCTGAATGGCTGATACTGCTCTGAGAGCATCCACTTTCTCCTGCAATGTAAATCAAGCGTTAATGTTATAGCTGTTCTTAATATTCACATTTGATACATTTTTCTGAAAAGGCTTCCCCTCTTCTAAGGCTGCTGACTACAAGCATGTTCACATTCACTAGAAAATGCTTAAAACATCATTATAAAAGACTGACTAAACTACACGTCAAAACAACACGTGCCTTTGGGGTAACAAAAATGGCACTAGGTTACACCAGGCACACGTGCAGAACATTTGGGCGAGTGCCACACCTCACGTGACAATACACTCGGGCACTTAAATGGAGACAGTTTATAACGGCCCCTACAGACTTGAATTCGTGCAGTCATTGGTGAGTTGCTTTAAAGACTAAATTTATTATAACATGGACGAATGCAAAAGTATCTACTGAGAAATCCAATAATTTCTCTGGACTATTTCAAAGCAAGAATCAGTTCTTTATACTCCACATAAAACCCCAGTGAAGAAATGAATGGATTAGTGTGATGCTATTTCTTTATAATCTCCTTGAATTTAAATACCAGAACCAAAACTTGCTTTGGTAAAATCTTACAGATGAGATGTACACTACTATAGAAATCATTCAGTAGATGATCATTCATATATATTATTAACAAAATATGTGAGGTTCTCAGTAATACTGTGTGAATATCGAAGAGATAACAAATGAAAATATTACTTCAACATGTTAACAGCCTGAAAACCCTGGCATACATTCTGCACTTCATTTCTTTCTGTCCGTGATGCTGAAACCTTACCACCTATTGTATAAGCAGATGTTTCTTTTGCTACCATGAAATTTGTTTTTGTTTTAGATGAAGTGAAATATAACACGGTCATCTTTACAAACTACAACAGTAGAGGGAGCTTTAGGTTCATTTGGCCCGGCGACCGAGGAACACCACTCTCTGCTCTAGATGGCAAAGTAAGTAAGGATATGCCGCATTTTAACAAGGTCAGATCAGTGTACAGAACACTTCGTACTCCTGCCTGACGCAATTTGAGAAGCCTTAAGCTGAAAGGATTTGCTGCTATACATCACTGCATCTACCAACGTAATTCTGCTGATTTCTATGAGGTGACTTTCAAAATTCAGCTTTTAAAATCATGCACAAGCTGCCTAACCCTGTATCTTTCTTTGATTCTTCACACACGTGTTTTTTTTTCTTCAGTTACACCTTCCCTGATTCTCTTTTCATAAAGAATTCTAATACTAAAAAGAAGAGGGAGTCAAAACCATGAGTCCCTAGACATACTGAGGCTTGAGACTAACTTCACTGGCTTTCAAATGTTCTACAACATTGTGAACTTGACTGATGATCAAAAAGAACAGGTCAAAGCTTCAAAATTAGGAAATCTGTCCTGCTGGGGGGGTGAGGTGTGTGTGAGAGGAATGTGTGTATATAAACAAGCATAAGTTGCACACACATACATTGCATACGTCAATGGCAGGACAGTTACAACTGCCAGGAAAAATAAAAAAGTACAACGGAAAGGGAAGGATAGGAGGCATGAGAGGACAGCCAAGGAGCTACCAGAGCTTTCAAGTTACATCTGAGTGCATTCATTATTGCTTTCCAAAATTCTGTAACATTTCTATACTGTACAGCACAGCCATACAGAGCACAACACGGAACAGAGCTTCGCAGCAAGCAAAACCATTTTGTCTTGTACACTGACACTCATTTTTATCCATGAAAGTCACTGAGAGAATACTGCAACACACACAAATATCTATGTCAAACAACGGTATCAATACCGGAGGACACAACCAGCCGCTCAGCACCAGCCAGTCCTCAAGCCCTGTGGTGCAGTCTGCTTCTACGCGTGGCAAATGCCCCTCCCCAGGCTCCCTGGCAAGTGGTTCCCTTGCACACTTTGGAGACAATCACGGACAATACAGTTACAGCGCCCTGAAGAGATCATCTAGTCCATCCCCACATTCAAAGCTGGATCCATATATCTGACTAACCTCTTCTTTAAAAGCAAGCAAGCAAACAATCCCCAACAACCCCCCCCAGGTCCCCCACAACCCCCCCACCTCTCTGCTAATGGCAATTCTGTAGCTCCCCACCAGCCCATCTATGCTAACATTTCGCTGTCCTTCCTCAGAGAAAGTTTTTTCTTAGGTTTAACCTAGTTTTGCTTTGCTCCAGTTTAGGTTCATTACATATTGGTTGCAGAGAAAAGATTCTTCTTTTTCTGCTTTTATGTCTCTGAAGACTGTTAACACTGTCTCTTTTTCAAATTTCTCTCTCCCAGACTAAACAACCTCAATTCTTTCCATCTTTTCCTGTAGGTCCTGTTTGCAAAATCTATAATCATTCTCACTGTACTTTTCTGGACTCCATCCAATTTGCCCACATCCAAGTGTTCAAAACTGGACACGGTACTGCAGCCACATTTTTACTAGTATGGGGCAGAACTACAGTATTATTCACATTATTCATGAGCCTGTGCCTCAGACTAATCCAGTTTATGTATCCCACTTAATGATTCTGAACAACATGACATGTTTTTCCAATCCACTTCTTCAATTTTTCAAGGTCTTTTAAAATGGTGTATGATATAATATAAAGGAACCCTTTCATTGTTCGCCGGAGAGGCACCCCTCTGATACTGTTTCATACTGCCTTCAAACAGCAGCAGAGATCAAACAGGAACTGTGACTGCCAGATCGGACAATGTGGATACATTTTAGATATTTTTAATAGCTTATAAATATTCTAAAATAGAACCCCCTTGTGATAGTGTACGAGTTTAACAGGGATGTGTAAAATTAAAAAATACAATAGCACAATAAAACATGCATCAATATTTCAACAGAGACTGTTATTCAGAAGTCGATCGTCTTGCTCCAGCTAATCACTAATAAGCTTCTTGCTTGCTTAAACTACCAGTTGCCTTGAAAAACACCACTCAAAGTGAATTTAAATCTCACATATTATATTATAAGCAGTCAATACCAAAAACTTGGATTGTCTTCATACACAGGCACTGTTCATGGGCAAGTGAATCCAGACAAGCGCTTCCATGGCAGTGAAGCAAATGATAATTAGTTTTCCTGGATCGTGCATCAAGATCGATCCTCTTTGTGTGACAGAACTATCCAATAAAGGCTAAGCTAGCCCGGTAGCTCCTTAGACCTCAGCGAGGGTGTAACAAGGGTTTTTTATCCCCATCTTGCAGCACAGTCTCACAGAAACCTGTGGGAACTTCCTGTCTTCAACGCTTCTGTTGTTCCTTCAAGTTTGAAAGCACTAACCAACAAGTTCAAAAAAAGTACAAGTTCAAGCAGCAGAAGGTGAGCCCAGTAGTGAGTGGTTTGGCTACTGTGACCCAAGTAAAGAACCTTCTGTGAACTGAGAACTCAATTCCAAATAATAGTCATTTGCAAAGCCTAACACATGCCAGTACTTGTGAAATTATTACTAATAGAAGTTACGAGGAAAGGCTGAGAAAGCTGGGGGAGGAATCTTATCAGGGAGAAGAAGAGCATATAACCAGTGCTGTGCAGTGAAAGCATATGAGGCAATGGGCATAAACTGAAATACAGGAAATTCCATTTAAATGTAAGAAAACTTTTTACTGTGAAGGTAGTCAGCCGTTGGAACAGGTTGTCCAAAAAGGTTGTGGAGTTTCTAGTCTTGGAGATATCTAAAGCCTGATGGGACAATATCCTAGGCAACATGCTCTAACTGAATTTATTTTTTCTATATCACATATTTAATTTTGCTTCAATGTCTTAGAAGCTTGATCTCAAATACGTTTGATTCCTCTGTTCCTTGGTTCTCACTTGTAACTGCAGTCCTGAATTTGTTACAGCGTGACCACACTGACAGCAAAGTCTTGTCTCTATTCCAGATCATGACAGGTTATAGATATTTATTTTCGTTCCTGAGAATCAACAGGATATACATATTCACTTCAACAAAGCAAGATATCAAGGCTTTAGTACCCCACATACCAAGCATTTAGATGGTTTTTAAGATTAGAACTACTATAGATCCAAATACATGACAGGGCCATACTCTAGACAAACAAAAACATGTAACTCAGTTGCAGATATTACGCAGCCATCCGTCTGCCATCTGCAGATGATGCAAGCCTGTGTCAGACCTCATTTAGGAAGACCAGTTCCAGGGACTTACGCACTTCTTTTGAACATCCCTTAATTAGAACCCAACCGCGTTGGACAAAAAGATTAGCCAGCACTTGCAGATTTTTATTACAGCAACATGAACGCTCAGTTAAGTGGAGACTGACTCCAATCTCCTACGCGTATTGCTTACCCATAACGGCCTGCTCTGGAGAAGTGGGAGGAGTGAGTGGCAGCCCACAGGTACTAGCAGGATCTTTCACGCTTCCAAGCCCCTGCTGTCCCACATTTATATGGCCTCCGGTACTGGCAGCGCTCTGTGATACGGGGATGTCACTCTGGGAGATGAGAACAAAGGCTGAAGGATACACCATCCTTACACCACCTACAAAGAAACGGTAAAACAAATGTCTTAAATACACCTGGTAACATCCAGCAGCCCTAGATACTTCAGCTTGTTTTCAATGTCAGTTAGACAACAACTTCTTATGCAAAATATGAAAAGCAATGCAATTCACATACTAACAAACACCTAACCCTCTGTAAGCAGTACAGAGCTGAAACAAGCAGCTTGAAACTGCGAATAATAGCATGTGGGATACAGGGAGTACAGAAGCTTGAGGCAAGATAACTATAGTCAGATGTTCCAGCGTCAAGAGAGCTACAAGAGAAGATAGGAAAATTATAATGGCTCTTTCTGATTAATTAGATTTTTTTTTTTTAAATCACGTGGATGAAAATAATCCTTCAGGCACAATACTGAAACTTACCAACAATGACTTCAACTGCCACAGGGAAATCGTTGTCATATCCCAACTCTTCTTCCTCTTTCATGCCTTCTTTTTTCCTCAGCACCATAGGGTAGAAATACTGCCATTCCTCCATCAGTTTACGAGTTGCTGGATCTGACATCTTATACGACTGGCCCGTGAGTGTACCATTTAAACCATAAGGACTCACCAAAACTGCAAAGGAAGAAACAACAGCCCCTACAGTACATGTCCCTCATCTGTGTATCAGCCAGTCTCTGCCCCTCTAGCTCGAGTTACATTCACACGCTGATTGACGCTCTCTCTTCAGGGGAAAAACTACTGCAAAATCAGGTGAGGGTGTGAATTTAAAGCGCCATTCCACTGCACCAGCCTCCTGTACAGCCATCCTTCCTGAGCTAAAAATGGACCTTTTTGCAGTTTGGTTTAATAACTTGCACACTGAACTTAGATAAGTGTGAAACACCACTAACTATGGCAAAGGGACGACCACACCTGGAAGTAATAGAGAACAGCTGTTGAACAACAGAGATTTTACCAGGAACATAGGCTACTAGAGACTTCTCAGCATCAAAAAGGCTGGAGACAACAGTACATGAAGAAGACTACAGTCATGACAAATAAGGAGAACAAGTGAGTTGCTCATCAAGAGGTATTTTTCCATTCAGACTCAATTTTACTTTTAGTCATACCTGATTTGAGAAAGTAATGAACTTAGCTGGCTGAAATAAAACCTTCTATGATTTAGAAGTCTGAGCCTCTGTCAAAACTTCACATTTAGCAACAAAATGCTTTTCAATAAAGTTTCTAAAAATTAAAATCTCCATAAATGCTCACTTACTAAGTTTCTGGGTGTTTCTTTAACATATGTTTCTTTTTGTAAATATTTCTTGCTGTCGTTGCTTTGAAATTACAATTTAAGACTGCAGTAAAGACAGCATGATTGATAGTTTCTCTTCCTCTACTCACCTCCGAAGGTCACACCACTGGGAGCAAAGTCCCTGCCACGCAGAAAGGAGGTTAAGCAGCCCAGGCTCCCGACACGGCTCCCTTACCTTGGAAGGGCGCGGGCGAGGACTGGGCCATTTGGATATGCTCTTCGTTGATCAGGTAGATCGGCTGGTGCTGAGCAATCTCCACGCTGGTGCACACATTGCTTTCCCCGTGCAGGAAGAATGTGAAGGCACACGACAAATGCTCACTGGAGGAGGGGGAGGCAAGTGGGAAGCAGATTTATTAGCATGTTAATGAACTCACCACAAGGAGTGATTCTGTAGCCCCAGAGGCCAGAGTGCAGGTTGACTGGCAGAGTGATAACCAAACGCGACTGAATGACCTGTCACTAGATGACTATTTGACAATGTTGGCAATTATCTCAAAGACTTCGTTTCCTCCTTGGTTCAATTATTAAGATCATTACCAAAAAATGGGATTCTAAGGAGGATTCAGTTAGTAAAAATAGGGGTCTTCAGAATTTCTTCAAAATTCATTCTGCAGTGGGTTCTAACTGAAACAGAATAGGAAAGATGTTTGTCTAACACCTCATGAGAATCTCCTTTAAAAAAAGATAAAAGCACAGGAATCCTACTAAACTTTTACAATGGTCTAAGATGAACCATGAATTAGCCACTGACTACTAAACTGAATTTGCAATTAATGGTATTTAAAATGTTTCCACTTTATTCTACCTAGAAAATAACCTCCCATCACAGGTAACTATTTGCTTAAATATTACTTGCTGCAAAGCCACAAGAAAAAGACCAAACAAACTTATTTCATGTATTTTATCATCATTTTAATCAATTAAAAATTTACAGAGCTGAAGTGGTAATTATGCAGTATTTTTCTGACCAATACCTGCGCATAGTTTTATAGCTGTTGGCTTTGGCACTGGGCCAGCCATAATGTAACCAGTAACCACCTTCACCAAACATAAATAACACAAGCAACTATAACAATTTCACTTCAGTATTTAAATCGAACAACAGCTCTACTCCTGTGAGCTACTTTTAAACAAATGTACTGATGGTCTAGAATAGGGAGTCATATTAATATCACTAAACCTCTGAATGATTCTATAAATAATGTAGAACAACTTTTCACACTGTACTACAAGTTACTCTTCTGTGATCCTCCAACACTGCCATGAAAAAAACCCAAAGAAACTGGTCAGCTGGGAAAATCTAGAGAGAAAAGGTTATTTAAATGACAGGTCACAACTAAACTTCCTCCGTGCTATCATCCTGTATTCAGAAATACTTTGTCGCAATAATTTAATTCCATGAAATAAAAGGTTTCACTACATTTCCATTTGCACAAGGGAAAGAAATTTCACTCTCATTAGTGTTGCAAAACTTATCATTAGTTACACTGGACAGATGGAGGGAAAGGGACACAGGAGAAAAGAGGTGATAGATCCTAGGTATTTCCATCCAGTTATCTTGCCCCAAGAAGAAAGTCAAATCAATTCATGCAAAAAAAACAAAAACAAACCATAAACAATAATTCCTGTTCATACAAGAAACACAAAAATAAAAGCAAAACAATTATTTAATCAAAACCCACTCACTTCGTTGCACAGGATGAAAACCCTTAATATAAAAAAGGTCTTAATAAATAAAAAAAAAAGCACGAGAAATCTGGTCAAAGATCAAGCGGGGCTAATCTCTCCAATGAGTTCAGCATGCAGCAGGTCAGCCTTTCTAAAGCAGAGAGCAAAGCTGTTTGTAAAGTAGTCATTTTCAACTCCTGTCTTTAGGATATTATACAGAAATCCTCCCGATTCTGCAAGCTTCCCACAGTGTTTGACTGCAAAAGTCTTGCTTGTCTTCTATTGAACTGAAGACAAAAAAAAAATAGCTTTCTGGGACCACACAGGGACTCTGTTTCAAGTCTCTCGCAAAGTGGTCTGGCATGAACAATCACACACAATCTTAGCAACATTCACAACTATCCATAGACACTGTGAGAATAAGAAATAGACAAAAATGGGAGTTTAAAAGACAAAGGATTAGTTTGTTTTTGCTGGGAAGGGAAGGCATGCCACTAACTTGTTCAACTGAGGATGATCTAACACCAAAATTAACCATGAAGTTCAGAAAACTGAATAGCCTCGGACCAAAAGTGTATACAACTAATTAGAGGAAAAAAGATAAACCAATACAGTATTAGCCCATCTTACTTTCCTGCAGGTATAACAGATCAAAGAATAATACTAAAGAATATTACTACTCATACCAAATACTTGGTTAGTGGAGTGGATTGTTTCTCGCACTGAATCAAAGCAAATCATGCTCAGCGAGAGAAGGAGAACCAACCAATCTCAGTCACTTGAGCGTTCCCTTTCTTCAGGCCGCACGCCGCTAACCCGGCCGCACAGGACAAAGCACCCCGTGCCTCCAGCCAGGCTGCGCGCGCCCGGCACCCAGCTCCCGCTCCCAGGCCTTCCTCCCGCAGATGTGAGAGAAGAAACGGCTACGCAAATGTTATGCTCCCTCCCACGCCAGAGTCATTCCTGTAAGGTCAGGTTTCAAGACCAAAAATAATACAGATCAAGGCCTGGGGACTTCCTACACTCCTACCAAGGTTCTGGCAGACTGTGAGCAAGATGTTTACTTTAGTGACAAAGATGGATTTTATTTCAAGAAAATACCACCAGCACGCTCTGTGATGTATTCCACTCAGGCATGTACGTCCCAGCCTCCTGACATTCCTGTCTTTCGTACATTTCACACAATTCCATAAATACCAGGCTGCAGAAATCACTCTCGCTGCAAATGTGAGACAGATCTCTGAATAAAATTGAAGTAGAAGAAAACTCACAACCTAAAACCAGTCAGCCTTCAGAAGCAGACTGAGCATCAAGGCTTTACTTTTAATAACCATTCAGCTATAGCTCTGCAGCGTACACCAAGACCTACATACTTCAAACCAAAGCTCTAAAATACATAAATTGTTCAGATCCTCACTAGAGTCTTCAGCAGTATTTTATCAACATTCGTTTCTTAAAAGATCTACTTTCTGCTACTCTTTGTGGTAACAAAGGCACCGTAAAAAAGCCAAAAAAAAAGCAGATCAGACTAGAGTTTCTAAAAATGTTCAGTACCGTGTTCAGACTGATTTATTTATTATTTTAATTAAATTTATTTCAACCTAGTTCAACAACTGAAGCTGACAGGCTGTTGCAAACACACTCTATTATCTCTCCAGTTTTCAAATTTACCCATTTCTGTACTATTTCTTATCTCTCCAATATCCAAAATGTCAGAAACCACCAGAGAGGCAACCTGAAACGGCTTCCGAACTACTTCCCCTCCTCTACAAAGCCTGCTGGAATTCCTGGAGCTGTAAATTATATCTGTTCGGAACAAGTACAATAATAAAAATACTACTGATCTTGAATAGCTGCATCATAAATTTGCTTTGCACATATTAATGAATTGCACAAAGAACAAACCTAGCTTCAGATGCATGTTTTTGAGCCTACATAGCTGCCCAGAGGAAAGGAAGAGGGGATAAAGTCTGTTGAGTCCAAGTGTGGAACTAGGGTGACTATCCTGAGAGAGCCACCAGCCACACCTGATCCTCACCAGGGGAGCACAACGTGCCATATATTCTCTAGAAGAAACTCCAAATCAGAAACCTGAATCAGACTGAAACATCTAATATATTTAAAAAAAAAAAAAAAAGTTGCGGTATTTAATATTATTTATGCCTTGAGTACAATATTAAGTGAAAATGCTTAGCCATGTACCCATAAACCTAGTATGAAATGTACTGCAGATGGATTAACTCAGCTACTTACTACTTACGGTTTGAGGGTTTTAATTTCTTCCTTTCCTTGGTTCGTTTTTTTTTTTTTTGCAGACATACAAACAGTGTCAGCAGAGACAACAGGAGCTACAGCAGTTTTCCATCAGAAAATTTCAACCCAAACTTCAGACCTGTCCTTTGCATCCTACTTTATAAAATTACAGACATTTTAAAAGAATGCAAATCTGTAACAGTACTCTCGCCACATCACACACTGACTTTCTTTCCTTTACAGGTGACTGACGGCTGCCTCAGGATGTCACCTTCCCAGATAGAACATATAGAACCTACACAGAACATACGTTGCTTCCAACTACTGCTGAGGTCTGAAAATGGCTGAGCACTCTATTCCTGAGCCAGCAGAACACTCGAGCATATACTTCCAAGAATATTTCCACTATATTCACTGATAGACACTGATGTGCTAAAATGAATTGTTTAAATAGAAGGCTTCTCTGAACACCACCACAAAGAAAACAAAAGAATAACCACTCCTCCATCACACAGTGACAAATATTCTACACCACTTCCCTTAATTTTCTTTCGAATTGGCTCTTGGTGTTCAGATCCCTATCATTCATGAGCACAGAAATCGCTGAGGAAAAGCCCCCCCAAAGAAACAGAAATGTCGGACATTTTTTACCAAAAGAAGAGATCTGTGCTCTTCTCCTAAGTACTGCAGGTATTTTTTTTCCCCATGTAACAGAAAAATCTTCAAATAAAGAGTATTTACATTAATCAAACCTTCAATTTGGCACCTAATTACCTGCAACTGACAATGATCTTTCAGATGCTTCCTCTGGGATCTTTCTACCTTAAATAACCTTTGAGATGCCTAAACACGGAGCTGAATACCTCGTCAATGTAATATTTAGGACCCCCATCATCGTTATGAATGCCGATCCCTCCGTCACTATAGTCTCTTTCTCTGAGGGCTGTCAAAACCCATCTGGACGCGTTCCTGTGTCACCTACTCTGGCTGATCCTGCTCTGGCAGGGGAGTTGGACTAGATAATCTTTAGGGGTCCCTTCCAACTCCTAACCTTCTGTGATTCTTTGAATAAATTTGCTTATACATAAAAATTAGATGATGATTATGAAAATATGACTATGTTTAAACCATACAACATCAGCAGAGAAAGCAGTGCATCTGACAGATTCACGTATTTTTACCGTTTGATAGTAGGTTTATATAAATACCCAATAGAAATTGCACTAGTTCAAACTTTTTGCCTTCAAACTTTAAAGACACTATTTCTCAAAGGGGGAAAAAAGCCAACATACATTCAAAACAGTTATGAATTGCAGTATGTACTGAATGCACGTCTGTGTACAAAGCCAAAGTGTACCGCATTTCAAAATGCCTCGTTTTAGATAACAGAAGTGGAAATCAATTACTTCAGGAAAATAATAATTTAAAAAGCCAATAAAAATTACTGTGGGAGGGCACCAAGAAGAATCTAGAAAAAGCCTTACAAGAACACCACAATTTTTTTTCTTTATTAGAGAGAGATTTCCAAAGCAGTTGCATTATATTCATTATTATTTATATTCATTACTGTTTGAATGATTTGAAGTAATTCACTGAACAGCACTTCAGCATTTTAAAAAATATTGCCCTGCAGCAGCTTCTAAGCCAGGTTTCATCCCAAACACTGCAACCTTAGACACCCAGAAAGTCCAGCGGGAAACAGACGACAACACTGACACTAAACATTACTTAGGAGAATGTGGTGAAAATTTGAAAATCCTGTATTTGTAAACATTTGTTCTGTTTTTAAACAATTTCAAGACCTTGAAGTTCAGGTACACACATGAGGAAAACAGTCAGTCATACCAATGGCACTAATCACTTCTTCAACGTGGCTCTGCACAGACCTTGAAGGTAAGGGTGAGAGCCCAAGAAAAGAATGTCCTTGAAATTTGTCTAATGCCACAGGGTAGTTACTAGCAGGTCACAGGGGTGGTCTGGACAGGAGATGGCAGCACCTGGACACAGCTGCAGCCAATGAACTCTTGAACAGGTGAGAGTAAATTAATAGCCCAGTATGCAAATTGCTGCCTAGCTCCCACACCAAGCCCAGCCTGAATGTGAGGGGAAGGCAGGAGAAAGGCCTTCTGCTTTGGTTGTAGAGAGCTGAACCTGCTCCAATGCACAGTGGCCTAACCATTCCCCCTTAAGTGGCAAAACGGGGCACTCGCGTGGCACCCACATCTCCCAGTGTTTTTCTAGAACATACGATGAGTCAAATTTAGGAAGTACAGGGACCTGCCCGACAGCTGTCTTGGAGAGAAAGCTTCCTCACATACACCAGGAGAGTGAAAGAAGACCTGCAACTGAGACTGCAGCAGTAAATGAAAAAGGCCAGAAGACATTTTCTGGCCTTGAAGGGAAACAGCACATTCATACGGTAACACCTCTCCATTCCCCAAAGGGAGGCGCCGTCCACACGGATCTACTGGACGTGGTGCTTGGCTGTGCCAGCCCCAGAGCCTCTCCCAGGCATTGCCTTGGACGAGCGCTCCCTGCCACTGCTCAAAGCCAGGCAGAGAGCACACAACGGCAAAGCAGTTCTTGAGACCACGACCCGTCTGGTCTAGTAAGCAGTGTGGTTAGAGTCTGAGAGGCAAAACATTCATGTGGCATTTCTCATACTTGCAAGTAACCCCTAACATGCTCTGGGCCTACCGGAGTGTTGCCCAAGCTGAAATAAGACAAAGTTATTCAGAAGTACAACTTCAGTAGCTCACAATCTACATTCAAGAAACACGGCGTGATTTGTAACAGTCTTAGCAGAAACCACAGCTGAACCAAAAAGGAAAGCACTTCCAGACATGAGGCAGTTCCAGACCTGCTGGATACACCACCCTTCCGACGAATGGCAGGTGGCACAAAGCTGGCCACGTTTCCGCACCAGGCACCAAACGCACACAGGGGGTTTCTCCATGCTATGGCCTCAGACACAGGCTCATACTCAAATATGTGAAACAGTCCATTTCGTGGGCAGTAACTCCACCAGTAATGAAAGTCTCGCTACCCAGTTGCATCCAGCATATGCTGTGTGTTAGAGCTGGAGAGGGGGTGGTGGCACTGATCTGCAGCAGCCCCTTCAGTGGGAGCTTGTTTGAGGGCTAAGGAAGACCCAGCTGAAATCATGAGTTGCAGCCATTTCGCTGGACCACAGGACTGGAAACAGCTCTTCTTCATGTAACACAGTTTTCTCATGTACAAGAGAAACTGGTAAGGGTGAAACGTGGTTTCACAGGGAAAACAACCTATGTTTCTGTAGCCCTTTCTGCCCAAAGCCACATTTTTTTTCTATGGTAGAGAATAAGAATAGAGGAGACCAAGTTGCAGAATAAATCACATTCCTTTAGCAATTGCTCCTTTTTCTTTTGTTGTCTCCTTCTCCCTCTGAAAGAAGGGAGAAGAGAAGCTTAGTTCTCAGAATTACCCACATCTTTTCTAACGAATGTATTTTATAATTCGATATGTTGTCTCACATATTCTGTTGGATTATTTATCTACTTTTTTCTTAAAATGTATGAGATGTGCATACAGAAACTTGGTATAAATATTAATTACTTTCAGTGTTTTTCCAGTGGTGGAATAAAGTACTAAGATAACAGTTTCACAATGCAGCAAGCATTTAGATAACATTATCTAAACACTTTCTGTGTTACAGACTTATTATCTCAACACTTCCCCAGTTGTCACCAACAACACCTCTTGCCAAGGCTAACACACGCTTCACTGTCGAGGTTCTCTGCCTGATCCCATCTCCAACAACCTTCTATTCTTTTCTCTGCATAAACAAATGCACAAGATGACCCGCTAGCCTGGAGGGACACTGGCATTCATACTTCAAATGGATACATCAATCTGCAGCGAGACAGGGCTACCAGCGGTATGAACACCTCCGAGAAGTCAAGGGGAAACTGCAGCACATCGCATTGGTTAACATTTTGAGGAGTAATTAGGTGGTAGTCTCCCTGTGTACGAGATCTACTGCAAGTCTTGGCTGGAGGAAAGGTCACGTACAACACACGGAACCTTTCATGCGAACACAGTGCAAACTGCTCTGCATTTTCTGCACGGGCTGTCTGCGATGTCTTGGATTAACACAGCTCCATGTTTGCTTTTTTAACGACCTTAATAAAGACGGACTGGACTATATGCAGAACAACGTAACAGGGCTAACATACTAGAAGTAAATTATACTGTGACAGCGCTCAAGCCTTGAAGTTTTCACTTTAGGAAATATCACCAGGCTTTTGCCACACAAGTTCTGCAGGGAGGAACATGTTCCGAAGCAACTGCCATCTCGATCTTTCCCTGAAACCTATACCTATGAGAGAAGTAAGCATGTTTCTACAATACATTGAAGCTCTGTTTAATATTTCAGGTTTGTTTTTCACTAATGGATTATTTGAAAAGTATAATTAGTTCCTTGAGCATACTGGCATTGTAAGATTTTTTTCCATGTACAACTGAATTAGCAGTTTTATTTTGTGATCCTCACTGAAATATTACACCATAACAGGAGAAAATCTCCTACAAATACTGACAAATATTGACTTATATTAAATAAGTATTGCATGTTGAACATGGAAGTTTATTGATATACTACTAGCTGCACCTATAATGTGGCCCGTCAAAATCTGCAGTTCTTTCACTACATCCAGGGACTTGTCCTGCTCTTCATATCAGTTAATATCAGAGGCAACATGGAATAAGAAGGAAGGCTGAAAGCCCAGATCAAGGCTAACATTTATCCTCATACCCTATATGCAGAAATACGGGACAGTGACAGATGGCACAAAAAGGCTCATTAATATATTTGCTAATACAAAAATTAACATGTTAAAAATCAGGGTATTGCGATGTGGGGTTTTTTTAGTTAATGCTTCACGACTAGAAGCACAACTCATTCAGAACAACTTTGCATGACTCCGGCTCCGCAAACGGGACGCGACTCTTGTCTGCGACAGGATGGCACCTGCAGATCAAACTACAGGAATCCACACAGTCTTGCTAAATAGCTGAAAAATATGGGCATCTTCCTACTGATACTTAAAAATTATCACCATCTAGGGCACTTCAGGTTAGAAATACATTGTCTTAAGCAAGATTAGATAAACAGAGGAATAGTTTCCCTGCAAGGGAAATTTAGATCACGTAAATGTTACGTGCTAAATTACAATTTTTTAAATAAAATCCAGCCTTTACTAAATCTAATCAATACCAGATAAAACAGGGAGGGGGGAAGTCTCATGTATTTATGAAATGAAATTTCTGCAACGAAATCACAGCCAATATTCTTCCCTCAGCAGCAGGTAAGTGATGTAGTCAGCACTACACCGCAGCATACAGCTCGAGGCACTAATTATAACTGAACGCCTTTTTTTTTTTTAATGTCTGTGTTACGCTTCAGAATAGTGCTGACTTACAATTACAACTATTTTTAATTACTTAAAATGTCAGTATAAAAAAATGATTCTGCAAGTTTGTCGTATCCATCATGAATACAAATTCGTTGTAATGAGACACTGGATCCTGCCCTATTTAGTGAACACAGTTATTGTTGTTGTGACCATATTTCTATCGTAATACAGGATGTAGGCTTTGCAATAAAATATAAAAGTATACTAGAAGAAGAAACATGAAGGTTATTAAATGTACATTCAGGTTAACGCTGAAATACACACACACTTTTTACTGGAAATTCTGAGCTTCTTCAGACACATGTCCTGAAAAACATCAGAAATTTGCTCATACCTCTGCAGTATTACCAGTTATTCTAAAACCAATAGCATCTGCTGGTAATAACTACAAAATTAATTACAATTAACTAGAAAACTGTCAAAATGGATGCAATTTTTCCTTCTTGAGCACACTCAAAATACCAACATAAGGAAAAACTGCACATAAAACTTCTAAAATCACTGCTATTATTACCCATCTGACATGTCTCTCTCTTTCTCTGACTAATCCTATTTTCACAGTGTTTGAAAAGGACTCCTTTTGAAAATTTGTTTCCATAGAAGATCTAATACTCTGGAAAACAGGAATGCAGCCAGAGAAGCACATCTATTCAAAGTGAGACATAACTTGCTCACAGCACATGAATAAGTTACATGTGGTATCTCCAAAAAAGCCCTCTTTTTGTGCAGTTAGTCTTCGCATTTTATTGAATACCATACAGGTATAAAATCACCTCAGAACTGTCATGAGCAGTTGTGCTCTGGAGATGATGACTGAAAAAATCCTTTTGAATATTAATAACCTAAAACTCAAGAACAAGACTGACTAGCTGTGATGGAGGTTCGCCAACCAACTATTCCACTTCTCCAGCCTAAGGCATAAACTGACCTTTTCTTAACAGCTCAGTACTGCAAAGTTTAAACCCTGGGTCTCCTTAAATTTAAGCTCTCCTGAGTAATTTTACCACAGATAGTACAGTTATCAATTACCCCGTCTCACAAAGCGAGCTGTATTAGAAGCATTAACTGGCACAGTTGCACAATGATTCATTTGTGAATCATGGACCCATGTATATCTCAAAGCACCCCTTATGCCCCATAAAGATGCTTTCAGCAGTCATGAAGTGGGTGAAAATATCACCCTGTCTGTTAACACTTGTGTCATGCTGCTCTAGAATGAGCAGCTGTTGCGTGCTGGCAATCGGTGGGCTACTGAAACGTCCAACACCAGGCACCCACTGTGCCAGTCGGCCGTGTCACCTGCACTGCGCCGGACATCTCAGTCCTCCCACTCCGCTGGAGAGAGGCGGAGAATTCAACATGTGATACATGAGAGGCACCATTAAAATGACTCTGATCTTAATAGCAATTTGTTAGAAAAGATTACTCTCAGTACCCTGTAACTTGAAAGAGTATTGTAAAGGAGATAAGCATTAACGTACGTATTTTTACAGGGCTACTGTGCCATTATGTATGCAAGATCTGAAATACCACATTATTCATATAAAACACGTGGTCCTCTCTGGACAAATAACATAGCTGTGAGGTTTTCGGTAACCAACAAAACATTTTCTCTGTGTGAGAACACCTCATCAAAACAACTACCACCTTACTGTTCAAAGAGGCTAGAGGGACCTAAAAAATGAAGAAATAGGAGAGCAAAGCCAGCTGTCAACCTCTCTACAAGAACCCTAATGAGAAGGTATAAAGTGTAAGGGGAAATAATACATGAACATAAGATGATTCTCAGATTGCTAACAGCATAAAAAAAGCAAGTAAGGCAGATAGTAGGATATTGCTGATTAAACATCCCCACCGGCACTGTGTGTTTAAATACAGGAAGGGCTTGTGTGCAGCTTTAGAATGATGTTGTCCAACATGTTTGAGGATTGTAAGACTGCTGTACATGAACTCCAAAAACAGGGCTCAAAAATAATGAAAACCGAGATCTCATAAAAGACAAATGTTTCTTATAATAATAGAACCTAATTTTCTAAAAAGCATGCAGTCTTCGTTTTCATTCCTTTCTGACTAATTTAAGAAGCACTGCCATGGTAATATCAATCCACAGTAACTCACAGTTTAATAGAAACTACGAATAATTTGCTGTATCTCGATTTAAATTACTTTTTTGCTCAGTCACAGATATGCTCTCCAGACATGCACACAGGCTCTGTCACCACAGCTCAGATACCAGAGCACAAACACGTAGCATACTTTTGACGTGTAAGGTATAAAAATAAAAACGCGGCATATTGAAGGCCACTCCTGTTCTCAACAAGGCTTGTGAACACACACTTATTTCTGCTGCCTGCTAATGTAGGTTAATGCACCCTTCTTCCCTTCACCTCCACGAAAGCTGAACGCTATTACCCAAAGTGGCATTATATTAGATTAAGGCCATTCGGAAAGGATAGTCTTGAAAGAAATACAGCAAACTGGAAGGGAAGGAAGGGACACAAGTCCATACTTTAGTTACCATTACGTTCACTGAAGATGAAATTACATTTATCAGTTTCATTCACACAGCAAGAACATCAACAGGAGGAAATGCAGTTACTTCAATGCAGTCTTCAACGCAGAAAAAGAAGCAGAAGATCATTATTCTCAAAGACTAAAAACTATTAATGCAATTTTGATCTGTGCTTTCAAACAGCTGCTTACCACAGGTACCTCAAGGGGGAAGCAGAACTAAAACCACGGTATTGTGAGTTTTGTGCCATAGATTCATACAACCTTAAAAAAATCCAACGCCAGCAGGTATTAAACCCACGCATCCATTTTCCAGTATGAGCCACCTCCGAGCTTGTCTGGTAGGTGAACTTCAGCATTGGGAGCTCTCCAGTGAAGAACCAGCCATGCTCTTAAAACATATAAGCTAGGTAACTTCTGACCACCTTCGACCCATTTTAAAATGACAACTAGATTTGCAACAGGATTTGCAAAAGTTGGAAAAACTTCCCTCCCAAAAGAAATCTTCTGATAGATTTTACATAATTATAAACCTACGATGATAACCCAGCCTTCAAACTACAGAACGCAGAGATACAAATCTTGATGAAGAGTTTTAATGTTCCCAGGATTTGCTGCTAAACTCTTAAAATTTGGCAGGACAGCACTACTGTAAAATGAGTGCCTTTTTTGTTGCCTAAAAGAAAAAATCCCTGACCTGTACCTTGACTGAATAATAAAAAACGAAATGAAATACATCACAAAACTCCTAAAACTACAAAGCAAAACATCTAAATCTACACTTCTCTGTACTGCACACCTTGCTCAAGTGTCAAGGATTAAGTATAGATGTCCTTCATACTTCTATTAAAAAGCACAAAATTTAACGAGTTGCACTGAGTGGCCCCAAATTTTTAAGACATCTGAGCCCCATTCATTTTACAGTGTGGTTGCAGAGAAGCTTTGTTACCCCTTGCTGTATTGTCTGTAAAGACTGCGAAGGATGTAAATACCTACTAATATACATTTAAATTCAGGTTGTAAGCCTGCTACCAGCTGTCCTTTAGGAGGATGGTTGCACAAAATTATTTCACATGCGTCCATTATGCAGTATGATCACAATTAATGGAATAAATTTTATGATTCAAAACAACATTAAGCAACATGCAGAAAATACTAAAACCATGGAAAATGCATTAATTTATTCATTGCCATGCATTTGTGATCTTTCCACTTTCAGAGTACGGTTTAATTGACTAGTTTAGAGACCAATTAATCCCCTCACATTTAAGTCAATCACTGAATCCTCTCCAAATAATTTAGCTTCTGCATGCTGACTCCCATTTGATGTCCCTGGAGAATGAAAGCAGTTGAAACAGGTGGCACACAAATCACGTTTAGTAATAGAGTAAGAACTGCATTAGCAGGCATATGAAGTATTAAAAGTAAAGACTCACGACTCAGTCAGCCATATTCACTCCCTATTCTCTAGTGCTCCAGCTCACAATCATATCCTGAATGTTTTCTTTTTTTAAAATGACAATAGTAGGTCCCAGACAATTATTTCCATTAGTTTCTAGTCCTCACGTCCCTAGTGCTCCTCTCTTCTCTCAAAATAGTTCTGCAGGCTTCTCTGTCACCTTAGTCTTCTGCTCTTTTATCTTTTCTATGTGTAAGTTAATGTTAAATTGGCCTGAATTAATTCTGGAAGAAAATGTCTTGTTTACTCTTTCAATTCTTGCCTGGAAAGCCCGAAATTTCAGCTACTGCAGCAACCATCTTCCTTTTAGGACTACTCCTCTGTAATCAGAATTTCATTTCTTCTTGCCAGACACACACACCTAGCTTACATTTAGTCACACTGTATTGCTCCACATCACTTTACGAAGACCATAACTACATTTCTTTATGAGGTACAGGAAAATAATTTGGTATCAAACAGGAAGAGATGGATCTGTGAGCCAAGGAGATCGTTACTCAGTTGCCGCAGTAAAGTCCAACAACACAATCTTAAGAAGGGGAAAAAAGAATAAATAATTAGCTTTTGGCTTGTTAAAACCAGTCACAATCTCACCAATAATAGCACTGGATAGGACATACTATTTTCCCATGAAAACAATATATTGAAGGGTATCAGAATGAGCATGACATTTCTTTATTTAAACAGGAAGGTAAATCTGAAAATGAGTCAAGAAGTTCACCTTTTCTACAAGCTGCCCCATCAAGCAAAAAGTTCAAAGAGAAAAATTATTTCAAATAAACTACAGTTAAAAACACTTCCTGAAACCACATGATGTTCAAATGAAAAGAAATTAAAGGAAAATATTATTTCTGTACATCAGTCCAAGATTTGTTGAATTCTAAACAGTGATACATGATCAACACATTATTTGAAAACCAAAGGAAGTATGTTCCAAGAACACAATTCATGAAAATCACATGATTAGGAAAAAAATATTCTGTCATACTGAACACAAGATTTTCTGGTTTAGGTTCACAAAGTAATACTATAAAATATTTCCTCCTTAGTTTTTCCCTTGAATAAAGTACAGGTTTGTTTGAAACAGCTCTGAAAATAAATAACAGTAGCAAAAAACCAACCAAACAAAAGCTAGCACCACAGACAAAAACATTTCTGCTGTGAGAAGTATTTCATTTAAATGCCCGGCATACCAGTTGCACGTCTTTGCAAGAATGAAACTACAAAGAGTGTTGCAGAGAACGCTGAACCCAACAGAGAGCTCTCGTACCAGCACCCATTCACGCCGGGACACGGAAACACAAACGAGCAGCAGAGAGAGGACAGCCCGTGTCATTTACCCATCCTCAGCCTTCAGCTGCCACCAGAGAAAGGAGCCAGCTACAAGCAGCTGCCGATTGTCTATTCCGAAACAGATGAGGACTCTGTGCAAACCCAAGTAGGCTCAGTCTCTGTAAAACCCGGTGTCTCGGCCTGTGTTGCCATCTACGCTGCTGACTTCAGGAGCTCTGCCAGCTCAAACAGTTCCTCAGGCAGGAATGTGCTGCAGCCATCAATTTTGCACTGAATTCTCACCCACACAGAGAAATAAAATTGTTGAAACTTTATGCTAGTCCTGTGATGGCACATGTTTGTTTGCGAGTGAGAAACAACACTCTTCAAAATGACTGCAGTCCAAAAATGAAAACAAAATGAAAGAAATTATTCTCAGATCCGGCTTAGTCTATTGATTACCACGCGGGAAGCACACTACTCTCACACACGCACAGGTATCGTGTACAGGGATCTAAATACCTGTAATTCAGCGGACAATGCAAACCCACATATAAGTAGTATGCAGGGAAAAAAAGATGCAGCCTGCCCTCATCTTCAAACCAGCCTCACCAGATAAAGTACTGAAACTTAGTCTAAATGAAGTGGGAAGCTCAACTCCATAAACTGTACATGCAAACTATTTAAGGTAAAGCAGCCATACTTACACATACCCCTGAAGTGTTTAGGTCGTACAAAGTTCATGAAACTTTTCTGAAAATCCCTAAGACTTCATCATTTCTAACAGGTCACTGAGACTTGGCAGAACTTTCCCCAAGGTCAGAAACATTCTCTTCATGCTTTCGATTAAATACTGTTAAATTGTGACTAAATTATAGGGTGAAGAAAAAATAAATAACCACTTCCCAATTCTGTTTCCTCCTCCTCCTGCCTGGTAACTTGACAGCCTGCCAAAATTTCTCAGCGTTTAAACTCAAGCCCGTGCTACAGCTATTAGCATAACCATCCTGTTCCTGAAGAATCCAGAAACAGAGAAAACACAGATGTTAGCAGTGAATGTGGGAGAAGGGAAACGAGTTAGACTGAAGTCACATTGATATCCCTCTGTATAGTCTGCAGTTTCAGCATCCAAGATTTTTCAGTCTAGCCTACGGAAAACATCTCATATAATAATAAAATCAAACCAAAAGAAAAGGGTTTGTATATCTATTTCCTCTACTCTCATTTTTTTAAGCTTCTCACTTTCGCAAGTCATATTAAGCAATGCCTTATTAACAAACACACAGTTTATTCAAAAGCTACTTTGACAGATTTTTAAAAAAAAGTCTTCACCCCCAAGGAATCAATTTCCACTGACCCACACTGCCCCTCTGGGAGAACCTATTGCAACTTTGTCTAAAGCAAGGTTGGTTGTTCGACTGTACATCCCCAATGGCTGACACGTTACATTTTATCTTATACTGACTTGCTATTCCACTGGAGCTCAAAATAAGCAAGGCAAACCCAAGAATATTTTTCTTGGTCAACAGTTCAGAATTCCTGGAGTGGTCCAGGAATCACTCCTGTGAGTCTTCGCAGCAGCTTCATCACCACAGCAAACAAGCGCTGCTGTAAAGAACAGACAGTTGGAAATAACCCGAGATACTGAAAGAAACAGTCAAAGATCATGTCTGCTGGGAAATTCTCCCACAGCATCCGCAAGAGTCTCTGTTGACTCTTCAAACTTTGGCCTCTGTATTGGCATAGCTTTCCCCCTGCAGTGTGGACAGTTTTATGCGATGTGCAATCTCACCTGGTACTCGGTTTGCTTTTGGGAGCCATCCATCAAGCCCGAGCTGTGGGGATCTTCCCCATGCCAGCAGTTACCGCCTATGTTCTATCCTGGTATCCCTCTGCTCCAAAGGAAAGGGAGCTAACAGCAGAAAACAGAAATAGCTCTTTACTGGTCTTTTTTTTTTTTTTTTCCCATCCCTGGCATCTGAAGACAGGCAGAGTCTTCACAATATTGTGTTTACATGCCCTATGAAGGAAGGAGTCACTTCCTTTTGAAAATATTCTGGTAAATGGTGGGATTGTTCACCAGTCTGATTTCTATCAGGAAACACGAGAAGGTTTTTTAAGAAGCGAGGACAATAGGCTGCATGATCTCAACGCTGTTCCCACAGAGATGTCAGGCTTCCATCATGCACTTCAATAGCTGCCTGCACATAGACCCTTATCAAGCTCCTTTGTTTCAGCACAATCGACCACTGCCTGAGATACATTCAACCACTCCAGAAAAAAAGGACACGGAAATACACATGAGCAGAAGAGGAAAGTCAGAGTGAAGGTTATAATGTGTGGGGGTTTGTGTGGAATAGGCTGGTAAATACTAAGATTGAAAATAACTGAAAGGAGTAAAGAACACGCAAATTATTTCACTTTTTTCCTTTAGGGCATACGATTTCCTCAGCACGGAGGCTACCACACAATTTCATTACCAAAAAAACACAAGCCTTCTTTGTCAGTGCTTAGTGACCTACTAAAAAAATCCGCTGTAAAACGAGACTGTTTTCAGGTGTTACAGAAGGTCTTGAGAATCAGAGATACCATTATTTACAGATGGCAACAAAAAAGTGAGACTGAGTTCCTTTATTCTGTCTTAGAAACTCTTCTGACCTTACTGTCATGGAAAAGGTCTGTGGAAATGTTCCTATTAACAGAATGGCAAAAAGGTTAAGTCCTTGCATTTTATTCCAGAATTTAAATTTAAAATGTAAGAGATAATTGTCTGAACAAAATCTGTACAGAATGGAGTCACACAATGTTGTTTAAAAATATCTTTAAATTCACTCTATTCTCAGCTTGGGGGAAAAAGAGGTAAAGCTGCCCTAGTGACATCACACCTGCATCTTTACTACTTAAATCCCGTTACCATAGCAACTGCTACTGTCTCAGTGTCACTCCACACAGTCACTAACTGGAAATGGAGTGTATCACAACCCAAACAACTATATACTTGAGAGGAGAGAGAGAAAAAGTCTTATTTCACAAGGATTAAAATAAAGGCCCTTCACTCCCTCCAAGTGCTTTTGTTTTCTTAGCATGGACTTACACCTACCTCCCAGTGAGCACAACTCTATTTCAGAGAACGTGCATGTATTTGTGATCACATCCCACACTAGACGAAGGGCCAAATGGGTGTGGATGGATGTGGTTCATTTTTAGGCAGGGAGTCTACTGTTCCTTTGAGAAAACCCAAAGTTGGAAAAGTAGTACTACTGAGAAGACCCCATCGTGGTGCAATGCAATGTCATTTGAGGAAAACCTGAAATACTCCATGGGTAGAAAAGGCTTTGAGTTAGAATTTCTTGATAAATAAATTATTTTCTCTTTCAATTTCTTTCAGGAGAGATGAAAAGTACACAAAAGTATATTGAATACATAACTCTGAAAAACATTTAGTCCAGAGATGTAACCAGCAAGCAGAAAATATTCCACAAGCTCTAGATGTCGACAATATTTCATTTTCTCACGAAGTGACTCAGATATTTAGTAAGAAATGTTCATATGTGCTTAAATTCTGAAGTACGTCTTTTTCCAACTGACACATCAAGGACATGCATTAGGGATAACCTGAAGAAATGTCATGAGTATCATTATCTTCTACCAGTGATTCTGGATCAGGGAATGACTTTCAGATTTACCAACTGTTCATATCAGGACAGTGGGCATTTTTACTGAGGCTAAATTTGTTTGGATATCCTTATGGTAGGTGCTTCTCAGGATCAGGCTACAGGCATCTGTCATCTGCACACAATTAGAAACCTCTTCTTCTTTGATGCTTTAGTTTTACCAATATACTACTAATAATAGTGTTTACTTAACAAAGAAGTGGCTTTACAAGCAGAAAGTATGATTGAGGTGTCCTCATTTGAGTTACTTGGTAGCCTGCTAGGGTACCAAGTTAAGGAGAAAGGAAAATATTAAGCTTGTAAAATATATTTCTTAATTCTTTTTAGTTTGGGAAAATCAAGTTACATATTTTGGGAATGGAAGTAGAGTGAACAGTGGGAGTTTTGGTTTGGGGGAGGGGCTGATGTGTTTGGTTTTATGGGGGTTCTCTTGGGGTTTTTTAGAGAACGAGACGGGCTGGGCTGTTGTTGGGGCTTTTTTGAGAACTTGGCTCTAAGCCTAGCTTGGCAGATCTTGGCAGATTATTACTACTTGAAGTCCCAACTCTCTCCCACTTACCACCTTTACTGATAACCTTGTCAGAACAAATTCAACAGATTCTGCCTTTCTTAACATTTCTCTGTGCACGTGAGAAATAAAGAATTCCTTTATACAGAAGAAAAAGACCAGAAAGAAACCTGATCATTCAGCTGTGCTCTGTGTTTGACCATGCAAGTTGGACTAATAGCAAGAGAAAAAACTCAATACATGAATGGATGAATTAAAAGAATTTCTGCAAAAAACAGAGAACTGGCACTTCAATGAGAGAAATACGAGAGCCTCAAAGGGCATGCTGGCTGTTGATATAATTAAAAGACTGGAGTAGGGAAACAAAATTGATTCATGTTCTCAATCTCATCATTGTAACTTTTGGTCAAATCCACCTAAGACTTGAGTACACAATTTAACCCAACTACATCTACATTGCTCAACGAAACGAAGTTTACTAAGCAACTTTGTAAAGCCCACTGAGAACTCAAATGTAGAAAAAAAAACACACCAAGGAGCAGCACATTTGTGGTCTTCAGGAAGAAAAAGATCATGCACCATGTCTCCTGACCAAAGCCCAAACGACCAGATTCAGTAGCCCAGAGCTTTTAAGTTATTAAATGTTATTCTGCTCCAACTATCAGCAACACTATTTAAATAGGAATTGGACAAACTTCAAAAAGAAAAAAAAAAAAAAAAGGCCCCTCCTCCCCATCTCCAATACAAAAAAATCCAGCTAAATTAACAAGAGGCCTGAGCGATTTCATAGTTTCTTGCTACTTCAGTGGCCTGTAAGGATCAAAGTCCCTACAGTTCTTACACATTCTACAGGCTAATTTTTCCCTCTTTAATACAGTTATTTCAGACAGGCTTTCAAAGAAAAAAAAAATAAAAGCTTCCCTAGAATACTTAATCATGTAGAAATTAAGTGTAAAATTAATGTTCAAAGTGTTAGGGTTTTCTTTGTTACATTGACCAATAATATACAAGTGACAGAAGTTATGAACATTTTATGTTTAGTCAGCCAGCAACTGGCAACAAGCATCAGTAATGAAACAATTTGTTTCTGTCCATGGGTCTGCACTATGCAGAAATTTCTAACGATGTAAAAAGCTACACATTTGTATTTTACATAAATAGAACTTTCAACAAGTATCTGCTTAGAGGAAGAAACGTTTCAATTATAAAAATGGAATTATATGTTTGTGAAAATACATTTACATATTCATGAGTAAAAATTATTTTTGTCACACAAGCAATCAGTTTCAAACTGAGACCTGTATCAAAAATCCTGCATAAGTCTACTGCAATTCTGCCCAAGCAGAAATACTGCAGAAGTCTGAGAGGTTGGCAGCTGCGTAATGGCTAGCAACCGCCAACTAAATGTTGCACATACCCTTCCAAAAAGCAGTTTTAGTCTATAGTGCTAGAACACGATATTCTTCTTACTTCGATCACACAACTAGTCCTCCACCAAGCTTAAAGGGAAACTGTTCTTTCTGCTACTCCTAAGAATATCTTGAAAAGAGTTAAGAGAATTGGAAACAGCTCATCTCAGCTAGTCAGTTCTCCTGACCCATTTCATGGATTTCTTCTTGGAAAAAAAAAAGAAGACAAAGCATCAAGAGAAAAAACACGATTACCTGTCTAAGGTGAAAATAGCATCATGGAAGACTTTGAGATGATGTTCAGGTGGAAAAGTCCTAATGAAAAACAACCAACACTTCAAAACATTTGCTGGCATAGTAAGGAAAGCTCCAATCCCCTCCACTGCTCACAGATGTAGCTACACTGGCAAAAGCCCTACTGGGGATGAATCTGATGAGCAAAGAGTTATCTTCTGCTAGTGTGATTACTCGAGAACTGCTTTAAACTATTTGAGCACAGTAATCCTTGCAAACGTAAACTGTACCAGCATTAGACAGGTTTGGTCGGTCATTTCTTCACACACTTGAAGTAAATGTTTTTCACTAGTTCTAGTCGTTGAGTCACTATAGTCAACGTTTACAAGTGGGAATGCTGAGGTGCATGTACTGAAAACCCATCTTTTGCATTACATATTCACAGCGACCACTAAAAACAAAGCATCCATACTCATCTTTTCAAAAACCTCTCTGTAAAGGTATACATATAATGATCACACAGAGTACATGTGAACTGTAAGAATAAGCTCACCTAAGGGGAAAAAAAAAAAAGCACGTAACGGGCTGTAAAACACTGTCTGTCTGGATTTCAGCATGAAGGCAACATCTTTCTCCAGTAATTTTGTACTGCAAAGAGACATATAATGGTTTGAAGACATGACCAGTACTGGGAAAACTGGCAGTGACTATGACAACGTGCCTCACTGCAATTAATTCAGCTGACTACTGATGCCTACAGATGAACTAGTACACAGCCCCGGTCGGGTACACTACACACACCACAACTGTTGCCAAAGAATTAAACCATATGAAACTCATTACAGCCTGGATACCGTACGGCTTTATTTGTTCTTAAGCAAACAATACCAAGATTCTTAAAATACCTAAAAACATGTGTCTCACGAGAACTGTGTAGTTAACTATGTTTTTCCTCACGATTTGTTCTTCTATAACATAACAAAGGCTGATCCTAAGCAGCACAATACTGATCCAAGCTAGCCCTAAGATTTCCATTTCTAAACCTCTCTTCATAAACCAGAAAGTATGTCAATTTTCCAGCAACCAAGGGAATTCAAAGGAAAAGCAGAGGGGGGAAAAAAAAATCACTTCAGATAGATGCCAAATTTTATTACATGTGGAAGCCTGAAAGAAATCTAAAATTGGGGAAATTATTTAGAAACAAGACACAGTCTGGTCTTGTAAAAACTATGCAGATTTAATACCAAGGCAAGACGCTGCCGTCAAATGGCTTTAGCAGGTTCTGTTTTCCTTGTGTTAAGCCCAATTCATGAGTTGAGTACGAAGGAAGACTTCCTTCAGGGTTGAAAGGGTAATTTAGTTTCTATGGTCCATTAATTTCTTGGCTCCTTTCCCCAGTCTGTTCATTAGTGTGAAGTGCGGTGATGAGTTTCAGAACACGGAAGTTGAAACAGCATCTACAAAATTCCTTCACACAATGACTGCAAAACATCTATCAATTAACATAGCTTTGAAATGCTTTGACCTAGAATTCATACTGGTGGTCTGCATCAATAACCATTTTTACCTTCAAAAACGATACAAATCCAGTTAATTACATTATTCATGGCTTCTCACCATTATTCATCAGCATTTAAATCAACAGCCTCCAACAGAGAAACTAGTTTTACTTCAGTGGAATCAGTAACAGATGGAGAAGATACATTACCCTCAATCACAAGGTTAAACAGATAATTATGAAAAAAAAACCCCACATCTTCGATATTATCTGATCTTATTAATGCTGCATGCACAAAGCGTATCACCTAGCTGAGTTTAAGGAATAAGGAGAATTACTTAGGTCAATAGAAGAACCAGATTTCTCCATGATTTCTTCCCTTCTAGAAGCACAGATTGCAACTACTGAGCTGATGATATCAAATTTGGCACCACGGGGGCACATATAACCATCAGCTGATGTGTGAGTTCCAGACTCCTAGAAAGAGTTACTACTCTACAGCAATATTAGCTTGGTTTAAACACTAACATGATTTGATGACCCTTTTCTTCCAGAAGGCAGGAAGAAAACAGGCTTACAATCAGTTCTGTTAGCCCAGTTAAAAAAAACTTTGTACTACACCATAGTATTCCCTACCTGTAACACACAGATGAGAGACAACCCTTCCCAAATCAAAGGAAGTGGCTCGAGTTAAAAAAGGGTAACCAAAAAATGTTAGTCAGAAGAAGATTTAGGATTAACCTTCATGCACTCCTACCTGGACCTCAGGGCAGGGCCATTCATTTTCTTTTTTTAAGCCAACAGTAAAAACCAGTATAAATCTGAGAAATGAGTAATTCTTTTAAGCAGATTCTCAGCAGAATAAAGGGAAAAAAAATGCGTAAAACCAGACATACATGTAAAAAAAGCTGAATTCAACCACTTCCTGGGGTTTGGCTGGCTTCATCAACAACACTTGACAGGAGAACATAAACTTCACTAATGCCTGCAATCCCAGATGACCATACTAGAAGCTCCCACGAAAGGCACCACCTCTAACTCACGGCACTTGGGTGGGTTGCAGCCTGCCACCCTGCTCCAAAAGAAAGTTTCTGTTCCCTGCAGTGGAACAGAACTGTGACTGCTATTTTCTTTCAGCTAAGTATTCCACAGCAAGCTCCTCTTGAAAGAGGAGGTAAAAACTGCATGCTACTAGGCCTCCAACAAGCTTAAAGTGAAGCTGTTCTTTCTGATATTCCTAAGAGTATCTTGAAATGATTTAAGAAGACCAGAAACAGCTCATCTCATTCAGCCAGTTCTCCTGACCTATTTCATGGATTTCCTCTTGGAAAACCAAACCAAACCACCAAGAGAACAAATATGCTTACCTATCTTAAGCTGAAAAGGGCATCATGGAAGATTTCACAATGACTTTCAGGTGTAAAGATCTTAATGAAACAGCCAACACTCCAAAACATTTGCTGGCATAACGAGGAAAGCTCCAATTCCCTTTTCCCCTCACAGACTGAACTACACTGGCAAAAGCCTTACTGGAGATGAATCTGATGACCAAAGAGCCACCTTTTGCTAGTACGATTTCTTGAGCAACAAATACACCTTGCCAGAATCCAGCGCTAGATCTTTTCACCACCAACTGAGCCAACCACCTCCAGCTCTTGAGTACAGCAGCATTTCACAGTGCTCGCTCCTACACAGGGTGAGCTACTAAACCTACTAAAGACAAATTAACAAGGGCTGGAACGTGTGCGACAAAGTAAGAGAACATAATAAAGCCCACGTTAATTTTGCCTGCCTGTGTTAGTCCTGCAGGTCACAGCTTGACACCTGTGGGTAAATTACTACACAGATGATCAGAGCAAGTGTTATGGTACCACTTGGAGGTGGTCAAATTGTCACCTAACCGTGCAGGTCAATCCCGTACCACAGTTCTCTCACACTGCTTCAGCTGCTTCCTCTTGTGTCGTTTTAGATTTTGACGGCAACATGGTTGTCATGTTTTAATGAAATAGCCTAGGACAATGGGATTTTGACAAATGATAAAATCTGCTTTTGAAGATGCAGATATAAAATATGAACTCTGCATTAGAATAATTTATTTCCTTGGAAAAGAACCAGACTGCCTGCATTCCTATATTTCAACAACAAACACTCTCCCAATATTAAAACGACCTGGGTAAAACAGCTCAGATAACATTTGTCAACAATTAGTGAATGTTTTTACAAATGCTACTGTTGAAAGGCAAAATTTTATTCAAAATAATTTTGTTAAAATTCTTATAATGCTACTATCTGCTATGAAGACTAGGTCACAACAAGTGGCAAACAAGATAAAGCTAAATATTGACTTAAATTATAAGTTAGCTGGCTGCAAAATTCACATCTAAAATTAAGCTCCTAAAGATATGACTACATTTTAAGGGCTTCTTGAAATCCAGGCTACATTGTCAGAATTCTGCTAACAAAATCCCACAAAATCAAATAATCAGAAAAAAAGAAACACGATAATGATAAGGAAAGCATATTTCTAAATACACATACAGTGAGATATATATATACACACACACTCACAGTGATATGTATACACTCACATATTACCAATCTCAAACAATCACATGTACAAAAATCACAAGGAGGAAGAAGCTGACTCCCCTCATCCTGTAATTTTAAGATTGTATTGGTACATAACTGGCATACGCTAAATGAATCATAAAAATATGTGAATAAGAAGTATCTAGTATAAAATAGCATAACACAAATTCACAATTCCTGGGTTTATATATGTTGGTACATGTAGAGGGGTTTTATTAACACACATTTAGGATTGCTGAACCGCTTTACAAGTGGAAAGTCCCGAAGTGAATAAAGCAGCTTACATGCTAGTTAAGCATGTGAGCGTATCACACAATTTTACACTCCAAACATGGTTAATACCTACTTTAGGAAACAGTCCACAAAAGTTGCTCAGTTTAAAATGGAG
Source organism: Trogon surrucura (assembly GCA_020746105.1). Taxonomy (NCBI): domain Eukaryota; kingdom Metazoa; phylum Chordata; class Aves; order Trogoniformes; family Trogonidae; genus Trogon; species Trogon surrucura. The sequence continues at coordinate 2,493,057 of CM036634.1, read as the reverse complement.
ATTTCAACTCCACACTCGGATCAGAAAGCCCAAGTACCACTGGCAGGCTGCTTGGCTGGGAAAAGAATCTCTTTGAAGCTGCTCATGAGTTTGGAATGTACAACTGAAGACTGTATCCTAATTCAGCCAGACAAGGAAGTGAGGACATAACTTTAAACAATCATGTGGTTACAATGGCTTCAGTGGAATGTGATATTCTGCAATTATGTGCAGCTCAAAGTGTTTTTTAAACAAGAACTTGAAGTAATCAAACTGCAGATGAAGGAGGCAGAGCACTATTAAAGCCAGCATGCACGGCATACAATACTTTTTACATGATGTTGTAACTGAAACAGTCAAACAATATTTCTCATCTCATTGCTTACTCCAGTTTGGAACACACTGCACTTCTGCCTTCTACCATATGGATGTATGCTGAGCTTATGCTCACTGTGAAAATTTCACCCACAAACCTGTGTTTCCTGACCATTACTCTCATTAGTTTACTTCACTTTTCTTTACTCATGAAGCCTAACTCATAACAATTCAAACCTATATTACTTTTATTTGCAAGTAACTCACTGAAAGAAAAATAACTCAACAGTGATTAAGTATTCCTTTGCTCTTAATTTTTCATTTTTTAGGCCAGTTTTCTTGTTGCATTTGGGTTGTTTTTAATACCACTGTGTTATACGGCATACCAGTACAGTAGCTCTATGGTTGGGGTTTTCTAGCATCGACACATACAAGTGTAATGTAATTCTTCAAACACACCTTTGTAAGTTTTTACAAGTAATCCCAATGGAACTGTTCACATGCAAAATTAACAGTAAAGTGTTTGCCACATCCTGATCTTTAAGCAATACCATTTGGTTTAGGAAATTGAATTCTAACTACTGTTATTTAGGTTTTTACAGAGAAATTTACGTATAAAGAAACATTCGTTTATTCAACTACAAAAATAGAAGAGCAGCTTTGTATATGCATCTCAGTTTTTCACTAAAAAAAATCTGAAAATTATTTTCCTTACCAACAAATCTAGTTAAAAAGAACAGCAACACACACCTATCTGTAAGTATGTACAGAATATGTAACGTGTGCAATACTCCGTAACGGCCCTAAAAGTAGGCATATTTTTGTGCCATTTTTACAGTTTATTTCAGTATAAGGGGCCTCTAAACTAATAAACAAAGCAAAAAACCATGGGGTTGTTAAAAAGATAATCAGATACAGATGTGTCATCTGTATTAAGGCAGAATTGTAATATAATTTGATCAGTGCCATTCTTTGGTACACAGAAAGGGCCATCTAGTAGCTAGAAAAGCCATTATCACAGGAAATCCCTTCTACTTCATTGACGATACAGATAAAAGCTTCTTGGATAGGGTCAGGTTTGCATGGTCAGCAAAAGAGAAAGGAAAAACAGCTTTCCACTCCCACTTTTCCAGGGAAGGCTGAATATTAGGCTATTAGGTAGTCAGATACATTATTTTACAGCAAGCAAAGCCCTTGGGTAATGAAGAATGAGTGCGACTGCCACAGGCAGCTTTACAGGAAATTGTGTGAAACAATGACAGATGCTCCAGAATTGTTTCAAAACAAAGAAAGCCAGGAAGAACTGTGTGTCAGCAGAGGGGTTTTTGCTCATCAACTATATTCTCTAGCGTGCTGACAGAAACTACGTGCATAAAAATTATATTTTGAGATTATGTGCACATATGCACACACACAGCCATACGAGTACAAAGTTAAACAATTCTATCTATAACCAAACATTTTAACAAATATGTATTTCTACTGCCATTCTCAAAAACAGTTGGAGAAGCCTTCCTCATTCAACAGAAATTGCTTGAGGAGTTTACTGGGAAAGCTAGCTAACAGGAGGAAGGGACAAAACTAAAGCTTTCTTATAAAACTATCCAAAAATGTTTAAGTCCTTTTTCTTAAAATGCTTAAGCATGTAAAATTCTAAACCTCACACACCCTCAGTTGTATTTAACACTATTTACTCACTTCTGAACTAAGACTTACATCACCAACAAACTTTGGACTTACATTTTAAAAGCAAGGAGTTGCTGTCTGACAGAAAAAGACACCAAACAAGATCTTAAAGAAACAAACAAAGCCCAACTCCAAGTGAAATAAACATGAAATACGTGCCTAAACATGCCTGAAAACCCTACAGGTAGCTACCTGCATTTTAAAACGCATAGATGCTATTAACTGCCTCCACCCTCTCCCCTCATGGAGCTTCTCAAGATTTTTACTACAATGAAAAATTATCTCACAGGAAGAGCAGAAGAGAAGTGAGTCTTTTGCACAGTTCCACTGGACATCTGCTTGGCTTTGGCAGAACGACACTGACCTTATTATTTTGCAGTGCCATCTGACTGTTTAATGAATCTGGCTGACTGTCTCTGATCCTCTAGTTGTTTCGTGGGTGTAACTAACCACATCTTTTTCTTCCTCGATATATGTTTGCATTTCCAGGATACTTTTTTGCTATAAACTGCTTTAATCTATTTATTTGCTTTAATACGCTACCAGCGCAGTATGTAAAAATTCATTTGACTGGGTCTTATAGTGAGCTTTATAAAAAGTAATAATATTTAAAAGCTTAACAGTAAAATCACATCACTGAAGTCAGTTTAGTACTTTCCAAAACAAAGGAGTGGAATTTCAGCATCTGCAAAGCGTACACACACGTGAAATCACTGTAACATCACCAACTGCTTAAGCACTTCATTGTGATCCCAATAGTTTATTAACAATTTTAGAAAACTTATTTTAAAAGGTTTTGGTCCAGATTATTTCTTCAAATTACAAATTTTATCATTTAAATAGTAATGTTTAACCCTCTAAAAAGAATTCTGAAATTTTTTAAGCATGAAACAACTGTATTTCAAAACCTCTTGCAACATGACACAGTGAAGAAAGAACAATATCCCCCTGGCTCCAGCAGCGGCAGAAGCCAAGTATTCTTAATTTAATCTCTTGAGTTTTGCATCAAGGAAATGGTATGCTCAGCTTTATTAAAGCAGTCCAGAATGAAAAAGGTAGAAGGAAAAAAACTACAACACATCTCCAAGTAGTAGAGAGGTCATATGAGCACGTAAGCACTTTGGGAGGAAGCATTACAACATATGAAAGCAATGCTATTTTTAACTTTTTGTTGCTGTTGACTGTACCAGAAATAGATTCTAAAATAAGTATGGAGATTTGATAGTTTATTGGTCCATCTGTTCTCCAGGAGAGTTGAATTTTTCTGTAACACCACACAAATGACAAAGCTGCAGTATATGAAGCTGTTCTTAAAAACGTAAAATCAAAAGAACTTTCACAAAAATTACAAAGTCGGTCCAGTCTCAAAGCAGTGCTTTACAGCTTTCAACTTGAACAAAACAAAAATCACCACACTAACACTCTTATTCCTAGATCTGTTATGACAGTATATTGTAAAAGGATTGACTAGTTTATTTTTCAACTCACAGTAAATCAGCTCTGCTCACACAAAACATTCATTCAAATTCGGAACATTAAATAGATTTTTCTTTTTATACTCTTCAACTAGTCATTTACATCCAGAATGAATCTTCAAAGATCATAAATGCTACATAAATGGAAAATGAGAATGCAGCTCAATTACCAGTATATGTGTGACATTACTGTGAACATTCATATTTTTGCAAGAGTGGCCTTAAGAAAAATGAAGTACAACAGAAAATCCTGCTATACTGCACGCTTTATTAGATATTAAGAAAACATTCACGATAATAGAAGCAGAGCAATCTAGTCTCATTGCCAGTATTAGTGTTAACTCTTGTAAATAAAATGAAGTTGTGATGCCCAGGGTGCGAGACTGGATCATTAAACCCAATGGCTAGTAGAAATTTCTCAATCAACCGTTCTACAATATTTAACTCCTTCATTTAGAGTAGTTTTCTCTATGCTAACTTCCATCCAGAAGATATTTATTTCTCCATTGATTTTTATGATTAATATAACACAGGTCTTGCAGGTTTGTATTGAGCTGTATTAAACAGGTCTGCGTGGGTAGTTTACACATCACTCCGGCTTACTTTAATTAGTTCTTTTAGTTCTCTCATTTATACAAACACTACAGCTACTTAAGTACTTCTCTTGAGATCACTTAGCCTCCTTTGATTTCTTCACAGTATTGAGACACAATCCTTAACTTTGCATTTAAAAGAAAGGTCACCATTATTAAAGGCTAAATTATAAGAACTAGAAAAAGAGGGCGAATAGCACATGAACAAATTCTGCTACTACTATGATACTGAAAAAATCTGAAAACCAGAGCTCAAGGCAAAAGAACTGCAGGGCAACTTCATAGGAGTTAGCAGCTGGATGAGAAAAAACCAACAACCCACAATTGAAATACAATATAAACAAACATACAAAAAACAGTGCAGGAGGGGAAAAAAAAAAAAGAAACAAAAAATTTCTGAGCGATTCTGGCTTTGAACAAGATATTACTAGCCAGAAAAGAAGTTCCTGAATCTATAGTAAACATTTCTACAGAGAGATTGATCAGTTCAGAAATAAAAAAAATCCCAAACAAAAAAAAAAAAAACACACCACACAACAAAGTTCAGAATTTGGAAAGGGATATAGAATAAACATAATATTATTGCAGGCACAGAAAAGCATGAATTATTCATATAAAAGCAGGTGTCATTCTGAATCTCCTCAGAAATAAGAGATGCACAAGGAGGTAACAAGAAAGGTAAGAAATACATAATGGTTTCCATATAAAGAGCAGCTAAATTTAAAGGAGTCTTCACTGTGAGGAGATGAACTGAACAGGGAGACAGCAGCCATGTAGTAAAATCAAAAGGACTGACTGAGACATAAAAGAATATAAGCAGTTAATTCTGTCCTTCGTACAGGAAGTAGAAAACCTAACACCACAGTAATGAATAAAAAAATTAAAACAACCCCCTCGGATTTTCTCCATCCATTGCAGATGAGCTATGGTATTAATTACCAACAAGTATTTGTGCCTGCTGAAATTCTGTGTGGGTTCAAATTCAATTAAAATCACAAAAGAGAAATTCATCAACAGCTGTTAAACACAAAAATATGTCAAGCTGTATTGCCAAAACCAGCAGGAAGCTGACCGAGTGTACAGAAAAATAACGGGATTGTTGGCATGACCTTATAGTCTTCCCTAATCTGTTCCACTTCTGACCACTGCCGGAGACAATTTTTACGTTAAGGGATTATTTAAGAAGAGTATTGGGGTATATTTCTTTTTAAGAAACTAGAAGCACATAACAGCAGACAGCTTCCTGAAACATCCAGCCTGACTACATTACACTGCTTTTTATCTTGCTTGGTTAAATGCCACATCTGTCTCATGGCTGTGTCCAAAGTAGACACGATCTGAAAAACTCTTCAGGCAGCATTTCCGCTCCTTCCTAAATTAAATCTTTTTCTAGGAACTGGGTGGGCCAGTAAATAATTTCACTATATGTTCTTGTGCTAGGAAACTGTTCTACAAAACAGCAGACAATAAATGTGGTACAGGCAACACTGTGTGTGCACACAGACATGTTTCTACACAATCTGTAGAAGAGTAAAAAGATAATTCCACACATTAAACATCCAATTCCATAAATCAGACTGCTGGATCCTTCAACAAGAAAAAAAAAATTCATATTCTTCCTTCAAATCTTCTCTATCAGCTCTCCAGTTAACAGATGGAAATTATACAATTAAATGCACTGATATCATCATCAAAAACCCACTTGCAGTTCCCCATGTCTTTAACAGCTGGTAACATGAAGATATTAAAAAGAAATGAGATCCCTCAAAGTAATTTTTGTAGTTTGCTCTCCTCAAAGACAACCAAAAATTCCCTTCTCCAGTGCAAAATTCAATCTACCCCGAATTACCATCTTGTCCTTCTTAAGAATCTTCTGCTACCAGTCCAGCCATGGACTACAATCCAAGCAGCCATCAGGATTAGTCTCTCACTCTCCCACGTTGTGTCACAAATCATAGGATCGTATTTTGGTAGCCCCTGAATGATTCACAAACTACCTGCAAGGTGGTGGCTCCCACTTCTCAAGGGAGGAAATTCTGAAAGAACTGTCAGCATGACATTCAAACTGATAACAAAATCAAGAGAGGCCAAATGTTCTATGTGAGACTTCCAATTTTCCCAAATATTCTGGTATCACTGCAAAGCTTAAAGATGGCAATCATTATACAATACACCTTAAGAACACTGCTTTTCAGTCCAAAGTTGAACTGGTTCTCAGAAATCCACAGAAAACTTGAACAACAAGTCCATAAAAAAGGGTGGAGAGAAAAGTGAGAAGTCCACTCACATAGGAAGAGAAATATCTTGCAAGTCACACATGGAAGTGGTTCACAGACACTGCTAAATCCAATGATGCTTTTCTTACAGGCCACCAAGGTGTGTGGCCATGAGTGATTTGAGATCAGAGTATATTTCATCTGCAATTCCCCCGGGTAGATGTGAACCCTGACCAAATTATCAACTGAAGTAATTCTACACAAACAGTTTCAAGACTTAGAGTGCATTTTTCCTAATGTAATGTAAATTCTTGTAGCAAACATAAGATAATCTGAAACTAGTACTTTAATCCTGAAGAAAAGTAGCCCCATCTAAGTATCATAATGGTCAATCTGCAAAGGTATAATCATAAACAAAGCGGTTTGGACCGCACATTTTACCACAGAGGCAAGCCATGATTTGATCCCCTGCTGCACGGACAAAACGCGATGTCAGTAGATGGCAGTATGAAGTGTACTGTTGGTAAAGAAGATTACTCTGTCAATACTGGAGGAGATGAGCTCTTTGTTGGGCACCTGGATAAAAGGTCCACTCCTTAGTAAGTACTCAGGCTTAGCTTTATCATCCGGCTAAAGTCTAGAGAGACTATATGCAGTCTGATTTATTAGTGATATTTTTTATTTTTACTGACTTTTCAGAAAGAAAACATAAATAACCTGCATTTTATGACTATGTGAAAAAAAGGCCTGCCTACACTCTGAGGTAGAAGCAAGAGTGCCATGCAAGTGGATATATCCCAATCTAAAGTGAATCTAGTCAGCTCAGACCCAAACACAGCAAGGGGCTCCAAGGTTTTTTTCAAAATTTTATCCAGTATTTGCTCACCCAGGATTTCTCAGCTTCACAAGAGTACACACTCAAAATATAGAAAGTCACTTCCCTGCCAAACTAAGAGCCCTTGAAAGTTGCCCTGCATTTGTGATTGAGCCCTGCCTCGGGCTCAGATCAGATATAACTTGCCTGAAGTTCAGGCTGAAGCAACAAGGTGTACTCCAAGCAGGAGGAGAGGAGGTTTTTTTTTCCCTAACTTTTACCCTCAAAGGGCAAAATTACTCAACATTTCATCTTGTGCAGGCAACTGAGCACACACCTGTTGCCAGAACCTCTTCCTCCCTTACCCCATCCTGCCCCATTCTTTTCAATGAAAAAGCTAGACTTTTTCCCATGCGAGATTTCTCAAAGCTGAAACATTAAAGCCTAGCCACTAGGCAATACTTCTTGCTGCAATGCACTCGCAGAGAGCATCCAAGAATAACAACCAGGGGCTTCTTAATATGCTTTACTAATCAAACTCCAGCCTGTACCACCACACATAACTGCTCTAACTACAGCTCCTCCTGTTCAAGACAGGTTTAAAAATAAGTAGTACTGAGCCCAGAACAGAGTTTGCTCACAGTGATTATCCGGGAGAACAGAACAAACCCTCAGAAGCAAATAGAAGGGAGAAAAGTGAGAACAACTCACTCAAAAACCTCAGCACACATTACTTCAACACATGACTTCAACACATTACTTTCAACAACTGGAGCCATACTTCACAATTTACTTCGCTTTACTCAGTTACCAGATAAACTGAAGCTAACAAAGATCATTAATGATGATACATTTTAAGATGGATCTACTCTAATTGCTGTACATTGCAGAGTGATCCTCTGCAATGTTTCTTTTAGTCGTGAAAAAGACAGCCTGCAGCTCACTGGTTCATCACTAAACGGAAGAATGTAGGTTTGTTTCTATTACTAGTCCTACCAAGAGAATTGGTTTATATAGCCTTACTTGGATTATATAAAATATATGAAGTGTTCATTCAAGTTTGCCATCATTTAAACTAGTAGCAAATTAATACTGAAGGCAAGTTACTTAAAAACTGTGTTATTACCCTGAATCTAAAAATTTAATAAGCTAAACCATTCAGAAGACAAATTCAGCTTTTTCTTCTTTATAAATGATTCCAGCCAATTATCTTTTAAAAATAAGCATTTCCATAACTTTTTTGATATATCAGTCACAGAAGAGTTCATTTATATCACATCACCTGACGATTTCTTAAGCTAGCAACCAGATTGCTCAGTGCCTAATGGATAGTGTGGTATTGCACAGAGATGACATTATTCTGCAATATTCTCAAATACCCGTTCTGCAGCCTACTGAGATGTACAGAACATTGTGCTGGCATGCTACCTGCTACAGCCTGAGGTCAAGAGAACTCACTAATGATATATGCAATCAAACCTGATTAATAGGAAGATAAGGACTGGTAAATAAAGATTTGGGAGACAGGAAGGAAAAAAAAAAGTCTGAAATCATGATTTCAAACAGTTAAAATGAACAGGATTGCAAAAATGACATTCATGTTTGAAGGTGTGTTAGCAGATAGATCAACCAAGAATGAAATGGTTCTGTACTGGCTAAAAGCAAAAAAAAAAACCACAATCAAACACACCACAGTGCAATTTCATTCTAGTCTGAGTCTTCAGAAAAATAGGATTAGCAAAAATATTTTAAGTGAGCATAAATCTCAGCAAACACACTTCCAGAACAAATAACGTAGATAATTCTCTTCTGAAACAAAGCTGTATTTCAAGATCAAGTTATTTTCAAGTAGTATAAAAGCATGAGAAAAATAAATGAAAAAGATATTATTGTTGACTGAAATAATTTAAAAGAACTGCTTTCAACTGAATTTTTCTCTCCTGTTTTTGGAGAGAGATTGAAGAAATTTTTTTGGCTTTGGCACCAACTGTATTTGGGAATATGAGGAAGTGCATTTACTTCTGAATTGGATTGAAAACAAATCCTCTAGTGCCACTGTTTTTACAGAACTCTAAAGACCACATACCGCCTACAAGGATTTTAAATCAGTTTAAGCACAAACTCCAGCTTGATTTTCAGAAATTTTAGAAAGCCGGTATCTCTCGTTTTTGGAGGCTCTCACAATACAGTACACAGAGCTACTGCTGTCACTACAACTACAGTTGCAACAAATTTAACTATCCAAAGCTAAGGCCCTCTAAATATCTACAAAAGCCCTTAAGTCAATTCATTACTGATACAGTAAGTGACAACACTTGTGTTTGGCAGACAGTGCAACTGGGAGTCCTGACAAATCTAATTAACAGCACATCAGGGGCACTTAGTTTATCCTTTATATACACTGCCAATAGTGATCGTATAATGAGAAAAGGAGCTTAAACATTAGTGGGACTTCACTAATTGCTCACCAAGTCCTGATTAAGCCAGGCTTCATATATGATTATGGAAGTTCAACTACCTGACATAACTGTATCCAAAAACACTTAATGAATGTACCAAGTCACTTCTAAACTACTTAGGTATAAAGAAGCACAAACAAGAGAAATAGACAACAGCAATGCACAACTGTGATTTATTTGAATTACTTATCATTTGTATACTCCCAGTCCAAAATATTGCAACTGTTCAAGTAACTATCTTTTAAAAAATTTACAAAACATAAAAAATAACGTAGTAACTCAATTCCATTGAATAATACAAATATTTGGAATATATACAGGCATTACTGTAATGTTATATATACACACACATAATTATTTGTATATACAATAAATGTTTCCAGGAAACAATAACTACAAGAGAGGGCTTTACAAAAGTCCAAGGTTAAAGATGACAATAGCAGCTTTATAATATTTGATCATTTACATTCTCTAAATTACCAAAAAGATCCCCGACTTAAAAATTTTAGAGATATCTGATCTACATTATATGCCAAAACCCACCAAAGTGTATGGCACCATGTCACTCAAAATGGTGAAAGAAGTGACCCGAATCACGTAACCGGCTGCACATGGAAACACACGTATCCCAACACCCACATACCGCATCCCCCAGCTTCCTCAGAACCCAACAAAGAAATGGGAGTTAAAACATACGCTGAAAATAGACAGATTCGGAGTACTTCAGAAGGAAAAAAGCAATCCGAAGTCTCAGGCACATCGCCAAAATCAGACTCGTGAAAGCTCCATGATACTCTGTGACAGCATCTTGAGTATTTCTACCAGCTCACATGCAGCTCAGGAAAACAGGTTATCTTTAAAGGCAGTGGGCTAGACAGTATTTCTTCCTCATTCTCAAGAGAGAAAGAGGTAAGAATTCCCCTAATAACTCATTTCAAACTGGAAGATGTCCACCAGTAGTATCTTGCTTCTGTGTTCAAAGCCCACTAGGAGCCAAACAACTGGAGCTGACAAACATCCTTTTACAAGATTCTGCCAGGCCAGTTACCAACCTTTGCCAACTCTGCTGCGTACCTTCCTGCCTCACACCATCCCGCCCACGGGCTGGAATTTCTGTATGAAACGAGGGACCCACGGCCTACATTGTGGCTGCCAGAGACACACAGACACTGCAATACACCCGGTGCAAACACCACAACAAATTCCATTAGCAGCAGTCCCTTTTTGAGATAACGTCGCATCCATACAAAGAGGTCACTGCAGTAATATAACCCCCGTTATCAAGACAAGGGTATATCTGCAAAGAAGGAACTCCAAACTCATGTCTATCAACAAACTGCAAACCATCCCGGGAGTGGACAACCAATGGCACAGCAATCAACATCCCTTCAGTTTTATCAGCAAACAGCTGGGCAAGGATACTCCGCAGGATCACGTGAATCAGCCAAAGGGGGCAGAGGCAGCACAGTGGAAGCACCGCTCCAGTGACATCTCACCAATAATCCCACATAGGAAGTCCTTCTATTTATCGTTCCCAGGATTTTATTTTGACTGGCAAGAGTCAAGGTTGCTTTGCCCCTGTCTTTTTAATGCTCTTAGGACAGGAAGATGAAAAGGTTGGGTCATTATCCAGAGAGCAGTCCTCAGCGATGGGTGCCACAAGCACACCAGTCTAGCTCCCTGTTCCATTTGCTGAAGGACATGAACAAAAAGTAACGGCTGCAGCTACTCACCATAACGTAGGGCTGTGCCGAGGCAATGCAAACTGGGTCATCTAATTAATATACTCACTGCAAATGTTACAGTATGCTCTGTGAGAGTTCTTATCTTTCAGAAAATACTATTTTCTTATTTTCATTATTAAATGAAAAACATCAGACACCTGCATACAGAAGACCTTAATTTACAGCTTATCTAGAAAGTTAATTTGGTCATATAGCACATGAACACCAGTCCAATATTTTTTTTCCTGCACAGTGTGCTAACATTTTCATTCAAGAATTTTACATACAAGGTTTTTGGAGCATGACACAAAGTAACCCAAGACTACCAGTAACTATTATCTGCTGTGGATATAGGCAATTAAAATGGTAGTGCTTGAATAGCATTTTCCCAAACTATCTTAGGACTATATTTAAGTAACCTTCAGTTGTTTATAATGTTTTACTGTCTTCTGCCTATAAAATATACAACTACGGTATATTTATTAAAGGTATTTGATTCATATACTTGCATATAATTATATAAAACATATTTCTATATAAATATAGATGATACATACAAATATCATATCAATACTAATGACAGCAGCTTTGGCTAAAAATGTATGTGAGAACACTTATTTTATGATCTATATATCTATTTCTTCTGCTAAAGTATTCCACTGGGTGCACTAGCCAGTATTTCAGAATAGGTAAGAAGTAAGTCAGCTTTAGCATACACATAAGATCACCAATTAAAAAAAACAAAACAAAACCAAACAAACATAAAACAAAAGAAAATATAATTACCAAAACACCCCTGACGAATCGCAGATAAAATACACTAGCTTGGTGTATGATTTTGCTGAAACCGTACGTAGGTTTCAGCAAAGATGAACATAACATTTCAGAATTTAAACCTCAAAACCTGAATACCCTTCTGGGAACTAAGCCTCTTAAACTGAAATAGAAAAGTTCTTTTTACAGGTGTAGGAAAAAGTATTGAATTGTTGAAGTTAGGTAGAATTTTTGAAAAATACACAGTGTTTCTTATTACCCAGTATCTCTATCAGATTTATTCTGACAATCAGAAATAGGCACACATTATTTAAAATTACATCAGACTGATATTTTATTATTTTCCTTCCTGCTCTTTTCTCATTTACGATAGCGTTAGTTGGCAACACCACACATATATAGTATCGCTATACACCATTTTCAAGAAACACAGAATCACATCATTTATTTATTTAAAGCATGGTTAAAATAGAAGTACACAAACTGGCAGAATTAAAAAAATGTATATAGGCTATTTTTCTCAAATTCAAGAAAATAAAAACCTCCAGTTTTAAATTGAGACATTCTCACTGCACTGCAGTGAACTGCACATGCAGGATCAGTCAGTTCCCATTAATTACCTTGGATTGGAGTTGACACGTGAATGCTTAGGAGACTGTGTTTATAAAGATACAGCCCATGCACTCAGAACTCACAACTCGCTATGTTCTATGAGCATCACATGACATTGTCATAATTAACTGTTTTACGGGACAGTAACAAACGGAAATCTGTTTGGAAACCGAAATTAATGAACTATATTTCTTTGCAGCCTAACTGTAATTCTGTCTCTCCACCCACAATATTCCAATCACACCGAGGGCAATGGGGCTCTCTAGACACCATTCCTACCTTTCAGTCTTCTCACCTAGTAACAAAGAAACAAACAAACTCTACTCCAAGATATTTCACTGATGGAAATTCTTTTTCTCTTCAGAAGGTTAAAAAAACCCTCTAACAATCTTTTGGAAGAGGGGATGACCTATCAGTTATTTAAACTACAAAAAGCAATATGTTTCTTTTCTCATGTTCTTTACCTTTAAGCCAATTAAAAACAGCTTAACAACTTATTTTAAATTGCTCATCCAGTTCAAAACAAACTGATGCCCCCCACACCAATTTCCATCTACACAGCAGTGTGGAGTAGTGGGAACACTGCTGGAGAACAGACGATAAAATGTGAAGAATTTAGTGAGTGACACATAATATTAAAGATACTTGAGAAAGAAACCCCACAAGTTCTGTGCTAAATTTCCTGTCAAAAGCAGCTGGTTCACACTGTAAGCAAAACAAAACGGTACACGGGTCTGTCGGTAACTCCCTCTGCTGTTCCCTCACTCCTCCCAAAAAGGCTAGAACAGCTCACCGTGGTACCGTTTCTCACCCTGCCTCTGGAGGTCACCCATTGTTCTGAGACCTCCTCTTCACGTCTCGGGACTAACTAGGTCACGGCCACTGCCATGCTCCGCTTCACCTCTGCCTGCATTCTAAAATCACAGACCTCCCCACCCCTCTCCTTTAACGCCATTCACAAAGCTCACAGGCCCTGAATGAATTTACTCCTTAAGAGCCAGATGCAGGAGATTAAAATCCTTCTCTGTTTATTTATATCCAGTCCAAGACTTCTCAGTATATTCCTCAAGTGAAGTTAGTAACTTAGGATGTTGGAAATTTGAGATGACTAACTTTGCCTCAAGTATAAAAGCAGACTTTGGAAACACTTGTATTTCTTTGCCAGAGTAACACCTGCTCAGTTTTTCTCCATTCAAGGAGAGCATAAATAGAGATTTCTCTCTCTCTTTCCTCATTCAAGGGGACGTATTCAAGTGCACACATTTTCAACAGGGATCATCAGTTTCCCGACTTTAACCTAAGCATGGTACATACAGGCAACTTATTTCTAGTATTTTACACGCTAACACAGGTTTGGCTACTGTTTTTTAAAATAGCACCTTTTTTTTTTTATGAAGGCATTACTCCTAGTGCTAAAATACCTAAACACTCAGAGTCGGCCTCTTAGTCCTGTGATTGCTCATTGCTCTATGTACAGCAAGTGCCCATTCAGAGCAAGAGTTTCACAAACAATTGATATGGAATGTGAATCACCTAATTTAGACAAAGACAGCTTGCTGTGATATTCTGAGAAAGAAAGCTTAAAACATTAAATAAAAAATGTCTGGACAAATTAGTCCCCAAAGCCTCCTGTTGTCTGCTGCTACTGTCCACAGCTGACTTTACCTTTACCCTCTTTCAGTGAGAGTAATTGCCTCCAATGACATATTTACAGCAGCAAAATCAACAACATGAAATAACACAGAGCCTCTCTTAAATTAGGCCATAGTTATTATTGCCACACAAATGCTTTAAAAACTGTGTGTATCAACAGGATCTAGAGGGACAAGTACTTTGTAAAAAGAACAAAACCAAAAACCCACAAACCAACAACTCTCAACACCATCTTCTTCAACACAACTGTGTACCACTCAACCTTAAAATTCTCCATGAAAATGTGAGTTTATAGTATATACAGGAGTACTTCAGATAGAACCGAAGTTCAACATGAATTCATTTTCTGTAACATGCGCCAGACCAGTTTTCTATGTGCATACTATTTACAAACGCAATTACCCTTTCCTGATCACCTCACCGTGCGAGTCATTTGGTGTTCCACACATGTAACTACGACACAGGATCTACTCGTCTGCCAGAACTCTAAGGTAATGACACCTTCCATCCCAGTCTGGCTGCTGTTTTTGAGACACTGTCTACTGTATCAGATGCTTCAGTTCTTAAATTGATACACACCAGGAACAAATACAAAACTCACAAATACATTTAATCTGAGCACTAAGGCTCCACTAAAGCTGATAAACCAAACAGCTTTCTGAAAGAAGCTGTCTCCCTTTTCCAGAGCTGAAAAAGAACCCACTTCTTATGTCACTTTAGGGAATTCATCTTCCAGAAAGCTAAACTACATCTTGGTGCGATCAGAAAAGCTACAGAGAAAACACAAGGGAGGAAATTGGTTCCATACAGCCAGGACAGAGAAAGGCATGGAAGAAAATGGACCTTTCCACAGCTTCTTTCATTAGATGGATGTGAAATTACAGGCTGCACATACACAGTGTAAGTCTACTTAGCTACAAAGAGTAAATCGTGAAAAAACAGATAGACCCATGCTAAGTTAATGCTTTCTGTTGTTAGAAAGGAGACTAATCCATATTTAATTAGCACGCTCTGTCTTAGAAACAACTGCTCTTTGGAAGCACCTGGCTACGACAAGGTCTGCTACAGAATGAAGCCAACCGTTTGCAGATTTACGCTGTAACAGAGGTAAGACATTCCTGCTGTAAGACAACGCAGTGAGATAACAAGACGAGAGCGAGAAGGTATGTGTGATCTACTGACTGATTTCCACCTGTACCTACAGCTGCCATCACATGCTGCTGTGACTGTAGCTATGCTGGATGAAGAAGTTGCCACCCCACTTCATCTCCACTTGCTCATTACCTTCAAATCTTCCGGCATAACTGCATGTTTAGTCACTTCCTAACCCAGTTCTGTCAAAATGATTCCCGTTAGAAAATCTGTGTTTCAGCTTAACTCAGATTATTTTTGACAGAACTTGTTTAGCGGATGACTATAAATGCAAGTACCAGAAGATCTGAGAACATTGTAACCTTTAGAGCTAGGAGAGGAAGTGCAGCCAGCCAGCCCTTTTCCATGGTTATGCTGCTGCAAAAGTGCGTTAATCAGGCATATAGGCCTGATTTGTCAGCCTGCCTCATTAGTGAAAGCTGGATATCAAGGCTGGCATCTTTAAAGAAAATAAGTAAGTAAATCTACTACTTAGCTGACTGCTTGAAACGTCAAGTTGGGGTTAAGTGTCCAGAAATTCAAATATTTGTTACAACTATCCGGACTTTTGTTGTACAATTAGAGAAACAGGCAGAAACCATTCAAAATAAACATATACTTTAAAAAGTGACAGTTCTGTGGAGCTAAAGGAGAAATACCAACCTCACCTTCTTATCTTATAATACCAAGACCTGAAAAATTACTTCATTGTTTTCTATGTATTATTGACATCAACAAATAGAATCTGTGGTTTTACTTGTTACATGGTAAAAGAAGTGGAAAACCTAAAACCAAATTGCAGCATCAAATTACCGTCATGTAATATACACCAATGACAGGAACAATGCTTAACATATACACCACCTTACCTTTTATTAACAGGCTTCTCATCCTTGTCATATGGTCTTATGAACCATTTTCCAATTCTTACGAAGTTCTTATCCATCAAGCACCTAGAAAATAATTACAGCAACAATTACTAGTTGCATCTCAAGATGTAATTAAAACAGCCTTTGAAGACAGTAAATCTAAGGGATTAAGCATCTGCATTTCCACCATACTGAAATCAACTTTGTAGCTTTTGGGTTCCGTGTAACTGCCACTTTCTGTTTTCCCACACTAGTCACAGAAAATCACTGCCCAGTCTCATGATGCTGTCACTGATGCTGATCTTCACATATGCATTTTTCCCCTCATCGCTGACAGAATCTTTTCCGCTTCATGCTACTCTTTTTGCTGAATGATCCATCATCTTATTTTTCAAACTCCTCTTCTTGAACAAAGACAACTCATAGCACCGATTCTTTTCTATTAGTCTCTCTAACTTCAAGATAAAGAATATGTATTTCTGGCATGTAAATGACATAGTACGGCATATGAATAACAGGAAATTGTATTAAGCAAATATTAACAATGAACCATTTCTCCTTCACGTGATCCAAATCGTGATTTCTGGTGTTGAAACTTCCATAATTACTGTTTCCCCTTTCAGAAAACCTCACTCCAACAAACATATTCCCACGTCACTAAGCCTACAGCACCAAGTTATTTTACGTGTTCCCTTTAGAAGCGCACAATTTCCTTATAGAAACTGCATATTCTGTGGCTTTTAAAAAAAAAAAAACAGTGAGGATGCAAAGTGACCAATAATCAGTTTAGGTTGACAAGGAGTGCCTGATGCCTTTCTAAGTCTACCTGTAGGGATGAATCACACTAGCAACGTGCCAAAACCATTTAAGAACACTTCATATATTAAACACGCAGTTGACCTGCTGCCCATAAAGAAATTTGTTATGAAGGAATATTTTTCAGAAAGATAAATATTACGTTTCAACAATTCTGAAAAACTGATTATCTGTTGCTATTGGTTTATATACAATTACAAAGGGTATAAAACCCTTCCCTACACATTTCATGTCTAACCAGTATTTCTTTTTATAGAGGGAAGAACCATACCACTTCATTCTTCTATGGTTTACAATAGTTTATTTCTATAACAGCTGCTAGAGATTAGCAAAAACAAAAATTAAAAGTCACCTGAAACCTTCTAGGAAAGTACATTCTGAAAGGCTTATAAAATCTGTGTGATCTGTAACTTAAAAACATACCTGGAAGACATAGATAGGAAATGGATAATAGACAGTGTAGATACTAATATGCTCCTGATGCTTCTGTGTAAATTTGGGAGTGTTTTTCAAAGTTGAAGCTAGGCTAAAGAAAATTCTAAAAGCACCTTTCAATGAAAGCCAAAAGAATCCAGCTCAGTTTGAATATACTAATATTGTAAACTGAATACGAAAGCTACACCAGCAGAGATCTAAAGACATTGCTCTCACACTGGTGGGGAAAGAAAAAAAAAGAAAAAAAAAAAAAAAGTGCTTAAGTAACCGTTTCCCTAGGAAATACTTGCAATCAGACGAGATCTGTCAGTGTCAGTGCACTTCACGCAAACAAAAGGAAGTCTGTGAAGTTTCCACTAAATCCCTAAAGAAAATAATCAGTACTAGCAAAAACCATAACGAACTCTCCCCCACCACGCACACACACGCTTCAGCGCCACATCACGACGGCAGGTTTAACTGCCTCAAACTAACACTCCTTTCCTGGGAAAAAAAAGCCTTTGTGGGCAGAGTTGGCCTTAAAAATCAGCCAGCCCTCACACGCTAAACCAAATCACAGGTTATTTAAGGTATAACCCCGTATAAAACGGGAAACATGACTGCAGAAGCACGAATCTCGGCGGCGTGGCCGAGCGAACAATTCATGACGGCACGGCGCTATTTTTGCCGTGTGAGCACTCAGCGGCAACTACTCTTTAACCGTCAGCTGCAACAATGAACTTGAGTTAAACAATGAAAAGCTGGTCGTAAAACCCCAAATGAGTATACACTTAAAAGCAGCCACTTAATCATATGAAACAAGGACATAAAACACTCCGAGCTCCTCAGCTCGCTCCCCTAGTTAAGGCCGAGTGACATTTTCTCGGTAAGCAGCACAGCTGTTGGAGCGTTTCACTGTCACCCGACCTCTCATATTTCTGATTTTTCTCTGAGAAAAAGCGGCCTGAGAAGGGCACGCTGACGATTACAAAACACCACCGTAACATTTGCATTATTATTTCCTCGGGTCATCTAACATTTTCTGAATAAACTCCCATAAACTCCTGATCACTGATTTGGGCACCGAGGGAAAAAAATAAGATAAACGGTTGCCTTAATATCCTTTAAACTTCAAGCAAATGCCTCCCTTCTGCCCGGTCAGGGCTTCCCGCTGTTTTGTGGTGGGTCCCGCCTCGGCGAGGGGACGGCCGGAGGAGGAGGGTGTCCCCTGCCTCAAACTAATTCGCCACCCACCACCAGGTTTTCCTACGGCCACATTTTTTCATTCCCCGTTCTCCTCCGGCAGTTTTGCTTCCCTCCGCCAGGCTCTGGGCAGGTGCCACGGGGCAGAACCGGCCCGAACCGGTTCGGGGCAGTACGAGGCAGCTGGCGGCAAAGCCATCCGTCCCCTCAGTCCCTCAGGGCAACCCAGCAGCAAAATCTAAAATAAACCCCCTGAAAAAATGAACTTCAAGCACAGGCACCAGCTCTACCACTTTCCGGTAAGATCGAAAGGAAATTCGGGATTTCTTTTTTGTATTAATCAAGCTTTTTTCATAAACACAGAATAAAAAACCACGGGGCCTTAAAAAAGTTACGGTGTTATTTCCCTTTTTAGTGAAGCTTGAAATGAAATAATTATGTTAAACTTAAGATTCAGTGCGGCAAACAAAAACCCAACCAAAAGTGTGTAACTTCAAATAAAGCTCGGGTGTAACACGGTAAAAATGAGGCAGCTCCTTGGGGAGAGACTTCGTAAAACATCTCCTGGACAAGCACCACCTGGAATAACGAGCACAAATACAGACAAATTGTACCATGTGCCTAAACAGGATGATCGGAAGATGTTCAGGACTTGATGTTACCTGTTAAGGTACTATTTAACCTCCAACCCAAAGGGCTGGAGGTCAGGTATTCTCTGTAAGCACCTGAAAAAGGTGAAAACTTTTTTTTTTGCTTTTCAAACAGTTTCCCAACGAGAATGCGAGCAGAAATACATATTGACATTATTCTTTGAATAAGCATTTCATTAGTCTGCACAGGTTTATGATCCACTGCCAGAGTCAATGACCTGAGATCCATCTCTACCTTACGTCTCTTGCACTAAAGTTCTACCTCTAAAAGAAAATGTGGTTTAAGATCAATAATACAATAGATGGCCTGTAGGCATCCTGCATTATTTTAAACATCAAAATGAAATACGAGGGCGATAGAGTTTTTCTTACCTTTCCAGAAGATTATGAATCGCTTTGAAGAGCAGGGTCCTACACTCATAGGAAAGTCCATTCTCCCACAATCCTTCTTCCACCACTACAAAACATAAAATGTCAACACGCTCAGAAGAGGGAAATACAAACATTTACACAAAGCATACTTCAACAGCTTTGCTTTTCAAGAATAATAGCATGTTTCATGAAACTGTTTCAACTATTACCTATATTGCCAAGGAAGCTTTAATCTTCACTTGCTAGAAACCAACTTTGAATTTTAAAAAGACAGAAAAAACCAAAAGCAAACACATTTGTTCGTAGCATCCAGTATTAAAGTAAAGGGGTGAGGAATTCAAGATCATTCTCTGCCATGACTGCTGAGAGACCCTTTAAAACTTAACCACAGCTACAGACAATCAAGAAACAAAGTGAATCATCAAAGGTGTAGAACTGATTTACATAAGTTACAACATTAAACAACTACCCTGAACTCTGTCACACTCAAGCGAAATTCCTCTGCTGTACTGACTTAAAACTATTACAGTTTAGGAAATACACAACAAACATATGAAATAAAGAACAGGTTTTTATCACAAAATGAAACCTGTAAACTTGGTATCAAACTGCATAGACACAAAACATTAAAAAAAGAAAAAAAAAAATTGAAATCCCACATGCAGCATGAACTAGTCACCTGAATAAGTACCCAAAGGATATACAAACCTCAGAAGATATCGGCTGTCCTTACTCCACTGCTTCTGCATGCTAAAATTACCAAGATTAAAACTATTTTTGGTATGCCCGCACCAGATTCTAAATCTTATTCAGCCAGAAGATGCAATCTCAGCTACAGAGTAAAAACAGATGACTAAATAACTTTGTCAGGGAGTAAGAATTTGTTAATTGCCTTGAGTTCTGTCATTTCAATTCTACAGGAATACTCTGCAGATCTTTGGAAATGCAAACATAAAATTCTACATCATGTGAAGAATCAAACACTTAACACCCCTCCTTGGCCGATGTAAAGGATGAAACCTTCCAACAGCACGTCTATCATGCAGAGATTATTATCTAAGTATAGTTTACTCTACAATCACATTTAAAGTAAAGCTTCTAAGGAGTTTTTGCTCTATGAAAAATATTAACATTGCCAGCAGCCTTCGAAGCCTCAAGCCCAGCATTGTTCATTCCCAGAAACCGTTAAGTCATATAACCTCAAAGAAGAAGAGGCAGAGTTTTTTAACATGTAATGTTGTGATATGCTAATATTGGTAAGAGGGTCTCTCTCCTTTTACAGAATGAAAAGGCCGGGGCTTTAGTACCTAAATCACCTTACCGAATAGCACAGTTACCTCCTCAGAAGAATGAAAAGGCATTTTGGGCGCAAGCAAAGTATCTTTCCCTGTAAAACTGTTAAAGGGCCCTTTAACACTTGCAAAACCTGACTGACACTGAGCACATAATGCGTCATAGCTGTTTGCTAGGCAGAACTTCACATTTTGTGATTAAAACAGTATTCAGAACTTCAGAATCTCCATTCATTTTCAAAACTACCGATGTATAAATCCAATATAGTTCAGAACTACTAAAGCTAAGAAACTGCAAGACTGGTACAGTCTTGCACTTAAAAACTACTCTCAAATAGATAAATAGTTCCATATTACAGTATGAGAGATCACACCCGAGTTCACCTCCAACAAAACTCTCAAATAAAAATTCAGATTTTTAGACAGTGTCACAAAATCAATAGAAGACTCTGTTCACTAACAGAAGAGTGAAAAGAAATTCACTATTACACAGCACTGAGCTCTTCTTGAGCTTCACCCTAATCCCACCAGATGCCAAGCATTGTTGCTACTTTAAAAACTTCATGCAAAATGGGAGAGACAAGAACCTACTCACAATTTTACAGGAAACTTCTCACAACAGCTAGTTCTGATGTTTTCAAACAAAACTCAAAACCTGACCCCAAGCATGCGCAACAAACTGATGGGGCCCAACTACTTTCTGCAAGTGTAATTTTGCCACTGACTCCAGAACAAGTAAGATCAGATCCTACCACTTTATACTGTTTCTGAGGCAATATTCTGCAAGGCTGGGCTAGTTTTAATACCAAAATTGTTTAGGTACTGGACTTTACCTGCACTCTCTCACCCTGCTTAGCTGTGACTGGCACAGCTCCTCTTTGAGCTGTACCACCCTGTCCCTCTGCCACAAACCCAGACCCCTCTCCCCGGGACAGGTGTGACAGGAAATGCCACAAGTATCCCAGCAGAAGGGCCTGAAAAGCCCAGGAAAAGCAGGAAAAAGCAGCGTTAACCTCACGACGGAGGCCCTTGTAGGGAAGTCGCCATGGTCGAGTCTGTCAATGAGATGAGGCTGGCTGAGGAGCAGCAGCTGAGTGCGACACAGAAAAGGGTAAAGTCTGAAGTGGTATCGCCTCTCCCTATTCTCATTTTCCAATCTGACTTTCTTATGACTTGGCATTCATATAAACTATAAGTGAAATGGAAATAAAATTATTTCCCTATCAAATTTAACTCTAAGTAGATCATAAGACGTCTTCATAACCATTTTCTTATAACAAATAATGCCTTTGATTCCCAGATCTATTAATGCATTATACTTACTGTAATTACTTCTAATAACGCTTCTTTATCCTACTAAAACTGTTCATCTCACAATTGAGAATATGTACACATAGCCACTGCAGCAAAAATAAGGAGAAAAAAAATTACAATTGCATTTCACTTCCTCTCTGCTCTTTGGATTCCTGATTCAGTCTCCAAAAAAAGCTTTAAATAACTGAAGCAAGTTACAACTTCAACACATAAATGGTGACCAGTAACAAAACTTGGCAAATGAACACTGGCCATCAGCCTATCCCTGGAAACTGCAAAGTTCCTCACACCTTAACAGTGTAACTGCACATTAGATTTTGAAGAGTATTTTAAATCCTTATAGAAGACTGAAGATTGGGAAATAATTGTGGGTCTCTGTCTCCATAATGCTTTACAAAGCTTTTAACACGGAGCACTTTCAGCTTAGGCCCTCATCGGCTTTTCAGTGCTGCCTGACAGCAGTTTCAGGCACACAGCTAACAGAGAGCAGGTGCTGCTGAGGTTCAGAAGCATACTTATGCCAAGCACCTGTATCCTGTCCTGAAGGTATTTTCTGTCACTCTGTTTGAAATATTTCTCTTCAGAGGCAACAAATGTGACATTACACAACAGCTGTGAAAGTCATCTTCAAAAACAGAAAACTTCTAGGGGAAGAAGTAAAGATTGAATTTAATAAGAGTACAACAGAGCAAGTAAATGCTTTTTCCCCCATGGAAAAAACTGTGGGCCACCACTTCCCAGGACTTGGGTAGACAAAGCCACCACTAATCCGACCCGTTGTCTGCGGCAATCCCATTCTGAGTAGGATGACCTGCAGGAGTCCAAGCTCCTCCTTACCTGTGTGATCTGTGAGATCTACTGATCCTCTCCTGGGATAGATTCATATAGATTGATATCTGTATCACACTCTATCTCTGTGTGTGTATATATATATATCTGTACATCTTAACTACACTGTCTCAGCATGTGTACACCCCAAAACAGTCAAAGATGACAACTGGGAGTAGCATTTACTTTCTCGCCAGGCAGGCAGTTCATTCTCTTCTTGCTGGTTGTCCTGCAATAGCCGGGTAACTTTATCACTACATTTCTCGCTAAAATAAGCAACTGATATGTGTGCTTTGTTATTTGCTTTATAAAATTAAGTCACTTCTCAAAATAAACAACCAAGTCTATTAATATTCAGATTCTTGGAAAAAAAATCAAGCAGTAAGGTCACATCATCTCTGCCATTAATTCTATAAACTGCTTAGCTGAGATAGTCTAACCACCCAACACACAAGTGGTACAGGAATAAGGTAAAAAACCTCTTGGTTTCAACACTTGAAAAAGAACACAATGTGGTGTCTCTCTATTGGAAAAAAATCTTTCATAGAGAAAGTATTTTCTATTTTCTCATTGCTAAGACATTAGCAGAAAACACAACAAAGAAAAAAGGAGTATTTGACACTTACCATAACGTATTACAACTGAAGTGCTAAATTTCCCTGCTAGTCCCCATACAGGATGGATGTTAATCAATCGCCTTTACATATAAAAGTTTTTAAATGTTTGCTATCATTTTGTTTTCATAGGTTCAAAAAGCAAACAGAATATTTAAGTTTATCCTTTCAGATGGGATGTAAAAAAAATATAAAGGTAACTACAATAATTTAGACTAACCCTGCAAATGTATAATTTAAACATACATTAATGTACCAGCTTAGTTGGCTTGCGGTCTTTTTTTATTTTCAAGTCAGAGACATTAAGATCTTCAAAGTGTCCAACCATTTTTATGAAGCCAGCCATGTTCTCAAAAAAAAAAAAGGACCATTATAAAAATTTCAAGGAGAGAAGTCACAGCAAAATATCAAAGCAAATACTTCAATAATTTTAGGTCTCCCAGCAGAGATACTGGAAAGATAATAAGATCTCTGTTCTGCTTCAGTGACCAAACTGACATATTTTACTTAAAAGAAATATAGGAAGGAAGGAGAGAAAGCAAGTTGAGACTGTGTCAGCATTGCAGGGATAGTT
Organism: Trogon surrucura; assembly: GCA_020746105.1. Classification (NCBI taxonomy): domain Eukaryota; kingdom Metazoa; phylum Chordata; class Aves; order Trogoniformes; family Trogonidae; genus Trogon; species Trogon surrucura. Next base: position 2,468,680 of record CM036634.1, on the reverse strand, counting down.
ATACCTTTAAGAAATTCAGCCACCCACATTTTAATAATTCAGGTCACACTGCCTTGTGCAGTTTAAAAGTAGAATTAGTTTCAAAGAATACATATTTCCTCAGAGCTATGTTACATATTTCCTTTTAATGTATCGTATTGCAGCAACAGCTGAAATGAACGTCTAGACATCAAACCCAGGCTTTATTCCCACCTACTGCTTTTTTACCTCAGGCATCAAAACTAATGAAACCTATTATCCAGAACACTGACTTCAGTTACCGCATTGGCCACTGCAAATATGAAAAAACACTTTGGGACAGGACCAGTTATTCAGCCATTAAAATTACTGAAAATCAATTTCTTGCTGCACACTGCAGAAATACTGATAGATTAAAGCAGGACACATGGGACAAGGAGATTACTTCGAGGGAAGATTACTATGTCAAACTGCTGAGGACAGGGAGTTACTCAACTACAGGATTCATATTCAGAGCCATGTACACCCCTTCTTATGCTTTGATATTTTGTCTCCTCATTACTATGGAACATGAAGAATGTGTTGGGTTTTTTTTTTCCCCCCTGCACAGTTAGTTTTTAAAAACACAAGGCCAAATAACTCGAACAAAATCAGAAATTCAATTACTAAAAGCAAGCGGTTTATTTTTCATTTTAATTTTTATTAATGTGCCCTTAAAACAATATTTCAAAGACCAACTAGCATTCTGAAGCATCATTTCTTCTAAAAAAATGACTTAGAAGAGTAACAAAGCAATGCAATGGTACATTAATTCCAAAAAACTATATTATACCCATAAAAATCCAATTAAACGCAATGCTATTGATTGATCACTGTTACAGTGCCATTGATCACCTTGTAAAATCCACGTTTGAAGTCATTAGGGATTAAATTGACTTATTGCTAAATCAGATCCAACCCACTTAGAGATCTAATTTCCTTGCACCGGTTATGATTGTAGGGAAATTGTACTGTTTACTCCAACAGTATGGAGAATTCATCTTGGCTCTCTGTCTCCCAAGTCAACTCACCAGCCAAAAAAGAAACCGCACAGAAGAAATTCTCACCAGAATGATCCATTTTTGCTTTGACCCATTTGCAAACAGAGCTCACCTGGTGAAGCGCCGAGGATGTGCACAGTGCACACGCAGAAGCATTTACACTCGATCCCCTACCAAGGTATCCTGAGCAGCACGAGTCCCACACCACACTCCCGGGGAAATCAGAATATTAACGAAGACTGTCACCAGATATCACTGCTCGGACACGACCCATTTCCACGGACCACAATTTTCCATATAGAACCGAATTTTTCAGGCCGAGTGACTGCAGAACTAAAATTGTTGCACTTCAGAAAGATAAATAAAAGCTTCAAAGGCAACAGCTGTTGAACATCACAGGAATAGTACAAGGCTTTAATTGTTGCGCATTGAAACAGAAATTAGCATAATAGCTACTTATTGAAAAACAGATGGTAGGTAACTATCTGCACTTAGATTATGTTAGCTCTACTTAAAGTACTACTTTTATTGCTTCCTTGCTCCCAGTGGGTACAAAATTGGTTTTTATAAAATATATATTAAATACTACCCATATTCACACATTCCCCTACTCACGCACCATTTTTTTGCCTTTCCATTGTCACCCACCACAGCGCAGGTCTTTATGGTGACATTTTCCGCCTATCACAGTCAACTACACAACATTTCAAAGGGCACTCAGAACAAACCCGTCACGTCAAAGATGTCATCACTTCTGGTTCCTCAGAAGTTCACTTCAAAATATTCCAAAAATCCGGGGTTAATACCTAACTTCTCCAAAACCAAAATTATTAGCTACAAAAGCAGTACAAACATTTCTGTGTAATTATAGCTCCAGTCTGCTTTCTGTGTAGGAACACAACTTTATCTATGCCAGAGCTGAGCAGCTCGCTTCAGAGATGTAAGAGATTCCAAATACAACAGTTCAAAGTTTGCTGTGTGGTTTTCGCTTTGAACGCTTTTTACAATCACCAGCTCTGTTCCCAGAAAGAGCAAAATGAACATAAACATGGTACAAATTTTATGCGGTTTACACGGCTTCCTGAAATAAAGCGGGAAGCTGTGTGCGGTGTGAAACCCGCTCTCACGCGCCAAAAAATCCACCCCCCAAACCCCTGATTTATTTGTCCCACCATGTGTTTGTGTCAAGCAGTTTTATCTTCCAGCTACTTCGTATTTCTTCGTAGAGCTATTTTCTATAGATGAAAAGCCTTAATCTGACCATAGTGGTAACAGACCAAAATTGTGGAGAGATTCTCACCATCTTCCTCTAAAGTGCTCAGAGCTAAGGACGCCACTAAGAAAGAAGCACTTTCTTAAGTTTACTCCTGGGAATTTCCAGCATTTCCTCCCACATTTCTGAACTTTTCACTTTCTGTTACATCTTGTTTCCCTCTTCAACTCTTCTGTATAAGGGCATTAAAAAAATATCTTCTCAGAAGAATGTATAAGTAACCTAAAACTTTGAAATTGTTTTTTTTTTTAAACTGTCACTATGCTTTGCTAATTCCAGGAAACAAAATCTGCTTTCCAAACTTGACTGGCTCTTCTTTCCCCTTCCAAGTTTTTCTTCATTTTCTTCCATGTTCACTGACTGCTGGGATTTAGAGCCAGGAAAATCCTCATTCCACACATCAGCTGCAAACCCCCCACACCCACCTTGTGATCTTTCTAGGTTCAAAGAAAACAAAACTACTGAATTATATCTGCATCAGTAAGGTCTTCCTCTCCATACCGATAACGCAATGAGAATGCGGACTTTGATTTCTCTTCTCTAAACACAAATATTGTTTTTCATCGATAGCACATTGAGCATATTTCCCCTTCCCCTGCAGTCGAGGAGCTCTGTTGGAGGTAACAGAATGTACGAGGGCAGCGAGTCTCCAAAGAGAAATTAGATCAAGTTCAGCCATCACCAGAGTAACACAAAGCTTGTTCTTCGGAACAGTACAGTGTGTATTAATCCATACTTGGAAAGCCAAAGGAACCAAAAGTCTTCTCTCATTTATAAAGTATGCAAGACGTCATTCTTGAAATACAGACAGATGATTTTAGCAAGCGGTACCAGGACGCTTTCTTCCCTCCTCTCCAGCACAGGTTTGCTTAAAAACAATTGCCCAGCTCAAGAGAGACGACTCCACTTCCGACTGCGATTCTGGCGAGCCAAGCCCCCGCAGGCAGGGCCGGCACTCGCCCCTCGACCGTCACCCCCGGAGCTGCGGCCAAAGCCGCAGGCTCAGAGCCTGCCCTCGCCTCCCCACAGCTGGCGTTTGTGCGCTTCCTACCACCACCCTAAAGAGTGTTTTAGAGGAGGCTTAGCCCTGGCTGAGGGCACTCTGCAGCGTGACCGACAGAACGTGGAAACACGATTCATTAGACATGCCCGGAGTGACAACAATGGAACTGCTCCTCGCTGCCTTTCATTTCTTACATTTCGTGGAGGCTAATGCAGTTGTGTTACACAACAGGCACGTTTATGCACAGGGGAAAAAAAAAAAAAAATCAGAATCACCTTTAAGGAAGGCAGCTTTTTCATTACTATTTGCTGCTGTACAAAACACTTGCAAGCTGCCACAATTTTTAATTGATATGTTAAGACAGGAAGAAAGACAGGATCTCCAACCCATCCAAAGATACATTTATAGAGAAGTGCAAGGGTGGAACGTTGCTCGATCTCTCCATGACCACAGCTATCTTCCTTCCACCTGGCCAGGCTGTGCTTTGTGGAACAAAAAAACTATAGTATTTCCATCTCAGCTGTACCCATATTTAGCCAAGTAAATATTTGGTTTTCCATTAGCTAAAATTCAAGTTTGCTCTTCAGTGTAAAAATTAAGAATTGTGCTTATTTTTCCTCAGTTCCCACTTCCTTTTAGTACCATGTCATTACTTACAACCCCCAGACTGCTATTTTTTTTCTTTTCCTTTTTTTTTTTAAACCTAATAGTGATGATTATAGAAATAACAATTTTCATTAGAGAGTCTTCTTTTTGTTTAACTTATGTGTAATGCTATATTGTGAGAAAAAATGACTCTGATTTAACTAAAGAATATAGGAAATATTTTTATAGCAGCCTCATTTTTAACACACATCATGTAACACATAACTTTTAACTGCTATGTGTTTAAGGTTGAACTACAACACTAATTCCATTATATATGGAACATACTAGGCAGGTCCTCTTCATAGCACTTTTTGTAACCTAGAAAAAGAGTTGCACAGCTATATTTGCCTATAGTTTATAAATTACTTGAAAATAATGTTTTAAAGCTTATTTCACTATTTGTTTTCCTACCTCCGTACCGGAACTCATTATAACAGGAGTGAACAACAAAATTGCCTTTGCAACTTGTTCACTTCAAAACCTGAAGAAAAAATTGAAGCTATTTCAAAAAACTCAAACCCCTCCCCAGAGGGTCAGGCTTCAGCAATAATCTAGCATCATTACAAAAACATTTATGGTCATTTATGCTTGTAAATGAAGTACTGTATTTTCAAAAGAAAACTGAGGTACTGGAAATATACCTTATGTCATTCGAAAAAAACCTGAAAATGCATCTTAAGTTTAGGTATTAAGAACAGTAGAAGCAGTTGGAATGAAGTCTCTTTTTCAAAATGTGACAGTGCAAACCATTTCCCTCATGCAGATGTCTCTTTTCAGAGAACAGTAGGCTGTCAAAACCAAAGGCACAGCACAAAAGGCTAGAAAAGACTTCAGAGACAAGACAACCAGATCTTTTGTCATTTTGTTTCTTTGGATTTCAGTGCTCCCCAAGAAGCATGCCAAAATACTGCGTGCTCTTCTGCGAGCAAATCTTTACTGTAGTTTGCCACTACTTAAACTGAAGAAAACATGACATAACAGCTTTTGTGCAACACCACCAGTTACTGAGCTCTACCAAGGAAGCGGTCTCATGTGTAGGCAGCAGAATATCAAGCAGGTTTTGAAACATATTTTTGTCATTGTCTGACAGAGGGCCGGCAGAGGGAGCTGCACATAACCAGTTCCTGGATTCTTCACGTAGGATCTGTTTTTCAGATTAAGGATACCAGATCACATGTGATAAAAATAAAACTTGTGAAAATAAAAGACCACATTCAATAACAAATGTATTAGAAGAGGGCAGATTTTGAGCACCAACAGTTTAATTGCCACTTTTAAACAAAACCCTCCTTATGAAACAGCTTTAAAGGCAGAACGAGTTCCTTGAAAAATAATCTACTCAAAGCGCCCAGTATCAAATCTGTATCATGATCCCTTCAAAAAGGCTAAACAAGATCTTTGAAAGATCCGTATGTCCATTGCTTCCATGGGCTTAACAGATACTTAACCATTTTGAAGCACCTTTGATTTTTAACTCATATTATTTCACACATCTGATCTTTCCTGGGAAGTATTTATAAACAAGCAGGTATTACAAGGAAAAAAAATGGACACGACACAACACGACACACAGCACTGGGGACAGAAAACCCCAAGCTGCTGCAGACTGAAGAGCCACTCTGGAAACACACAAACCCTTTGAACTGTGCACACTAACAAACCAAGCATCAAGATTTTACAGACTACCTCAGACCATCAGATCTGCACCTTTTCTCGTGGTCATGAAGGCTGACTATACATAGCCATTATTAATTTAAAGCCAGTGCTCTTCTATAATGATCTTCTACACCAGAAGTCACAACTGAGAACAATTGCCCTGATGACAAGCAGGCACCAAGAGGAACGGCCCGGGAAGGAATGACGAGTTTTTACGTGACCAAAAGAGTGATGCAACTTCTGACTCTTTTGTACTTGGAACTCCTTTTAAAGATCAGTTTTAGAAAATTGGAGAAAACACATCTACAAAAAAAAATTCCCCTCCACAGTCATCTCCTTTATTCACTGGGGGAGTTATTTCCCATATCCGTGTTTCAACAGGAGCCATCTCCCTCTCCGCTGATTCTGCAATGCAAATGTAATATGTTGTTCACTTTACAGTCTGTTGCCATGGATATTAATGTGATATCATAAATTGTTACATCTTCATTGCAGAAACAAAATGAAAGGGCTTGTAAGCATGAGAAGAATAAGAACTCATCTAAGAAAGCATATTTAAGGTAAAGGAACTGTTGTACCAATCACAAAGAAAAAAGACAGATGAATTTGTATTTTAATTTATTTGTTGAATGTTTTTCTACATAAGAACTACCTAAAAGACTATAAATTACCTCTTTGATTTTACTCTTTAATTTTACTGGACTGTTCCCAGCCCAGCAGAACCTCCTCAAAAACAAATATAAACAGCACTTCTGTAATTTACATTTTCACCATGGTTGAAAACATCTTAGCTGTTTCGTATTCAACACGAGGCAGTGGCCAACCATCCCAGCAACACCTACATGACTCTCTCCTCCATCTCGTTTTATTCCAACTACTTTTTAACTAACCAATTACATCTATTGCATACAGGCCATGTAAGAAGCATGGCAATTGCCAGTACTTAATTTTTAAAAAATTAGGATTGCAAATTCCCCTTCAAAATTATTATCTACACATATTCCTAAAGTATTGCTCTCCAAGGACTACAGGAATAAACGGTAACAAAATTTGCCTTTGCCTTATTAAAACAGTAGTTAAGATTATGATATGTTAATCTACTTTAGCTGTAGATATACACAGAGAAGGAAACAAGAATTTAGCTTAGAGGAAAGTGTAACCCAGAATAAAGCACAGCCAATCTTCACAGTCAATTTACATCTTCTAGAATGAAGGGAATCCAGGATTTCTCTCATTTTCAATTACTCAAACTGTCTTGTTTAATCTTTTTCCCAAACAGTTTAGCTTTTCTGAGAGTGGATTTAATTAAGCCGAAAGACACACACCAACTGGGGAATGAATGGGCACTTCTGCCCTACTCAGACCTGCCGACTCGCCAAGCAACAAACTACATACGGCTCAGACCACTCCTGTGACACTCTGCAGAGGTCAACGCGCACCCGTTCCCTGCCATCACAGTCACCGAGACACCAAAGATCCTCCCAAAGGTGGAGGCAGCACTTTTGTAAGGAGAATTCTTGTGCCCTGTAACCCTCTCTACTCCTGTGACGCCTCCCGACCTGCCAGGGAACCGAGTCACTCCCCCTCAGCTCCTCAGGATTTCCTGTGTCAGCTCAAATAGGAAAAGAAGATGTCAGAACTGGCGTACGTTTCTGTGGCCTTGTGGCACTTCTATCAAAGTCTACAAGTTCAATGGTGAGTAAACTCATCTGCTTACAACGCCATGTAGTGTTCTCCCCCTTTCCAAGAAATGTACTTGAATTGCCTATGAAATGGAAAAAAAATCCCAGCCCTTCCATCCAAATCATCCATCTAACATTTATACAAGTTCAGACAACAGAATAGATTTCATCTTTCACAAAGTCACATTATTTTCCCGGTCTTACCTGTGGCTTCACCTTCCCTATTCAATTCTCAGTCTCTCACTACTTAGCTCTCCATCGTAACCCAGTACATGCCTTCTTGTTCCTCTGCCCCGACCCATTTGAGAGGAAGGAACACATACAAAGAGGAGAGACATATATAAAAATGAAGTGCTTGTTGTTCTAGTCTCTACAGAATTCAAATGGCTACTGAATAATCCTAGAATGGCCTAGGTGGGAAGGGACGTCGGAGATCATCCAACCCAACCCATGGGCAGGGACGCCCTTAACCAGCCCAGGCTGCTCAAGGCTCATCCAACCTGGCCTTGAACACCTCCAGGGAGGGGGCAGCCACAACTTCTCCGGACAATTTATTCAAGAGTCTTACCACCCTCATACTGAAGAATTTTTTTCATAAGATTCCGTCTAAATTTATTCTCCTTTAACTTAAATCCATTTCCCCTTGTCCTACTCATGGACACTCTTGCAGAAAGTCCCTCCCCAGCCTTCCTGTAGGTTCCCTTCAGGCATTGGAAGGCAGCTATAAGGTATCCCCAGCGTCTTCTCTTTTCAAGGCTGAAATAACTGAATAAAGAAAAAATAAAAATAGTTTCTTGACTTTTTATTTTAGAAAGACAGGTATTCTGTAACTGCAGCTTTACTAGTCTTTGGATGATTTTCTAGCTCCTTGTCTTCACTTGTTTAATTCACTTATGAGATCTGCTACTACTAACAAAACAGGCAATGACCAGTAACCCTCCCAATCAGACTGAGAGCGTCCCTCACAACAAGCTGTATTTCTTTGCGATGGTACCATTAGCATCAGTTCTACAGCAGCTGCACACGTGCAACCCACGTGTTGGAATAACAAAGGGTCGCCTATACCCTGTGTTTCCACTCCCGTTTTAAAAGCAGTACCCTGAAGGGCAAAGTATCCACAAAGCAACATCACCCTGTTCAACACTGTCTTCCTTCTGGGTACCAGAAACGAGAAACAGAAAAAAAGCACAGACAAGCTCTGAACAGTTAAGCAGTTGCTACTGTACAAGAAATAGTATGAAGAATTTATCCTCCTCGAAGGATTGTCCTCCTGTATTTCTAGAGACTTAAAGTCCAGGGTCAAGTGCAACAAAAAGCAGACCGGCCTATAGGACAGTCGTGATCAGACAGTACAGCACCATGCTGAAATATCAGAACTACCAAACGGAACCAACCGTGAGCAGAAGCAGGCCAGGCCTTTGAGGGATGTCTGCAGGACGCAATGCGCAGTGCGGAGATCCCCACGCTGGCAGAAATCCGCTCTCGTCAATCCACAGAGAGGAGCTCTGCATGTTCACGAGCTGGCATCGAGCAGCTTCGCAGACAAATGCACTCAAGGACAGCGCTATGCACACACAGCTCCTTTCTAGGCTCAAAACATTTCTGTGCATCTAGCCCTGGGGTTCAATGTACAAGAGAACACAAAATGCTATGAAAAAAAAAAAAAAAGATATTTTCTGAGGTTTTATTTTATTTTAAAAAAAAAATCACAATCTTATTTAAAAACACAGCTATAAGAAGATTATAGTTCAGTCAGCTTAATTTTCTTCTAATATCTCCATAAATAACAGCTGCCTATTTACGGAGCCTAAAAGAAAGACCTTAGCTGTCAAGCAGAAGGACCTACGCACAGAACTCTTTGCGAAGACTTAATTGAAATCAGAGCTGACACCGTGATCCCAGCAATCTTCGTATGCCCTACGCCGAAGCTGTGCTCGGGCTGACCATGCAGCCCACGTCACCACACATTAGCGTCAGCGAGGGCTCGGCATGGCTCTGAAGGGTTTCATCCTTTTGTGCTCGCCTCAGGCCACAGCCGCCTCCTCCCGTCCATCAAACCAACTCCACTGGACATTCCCAAAATTTAACAAGCAGATGCAGGACACTGACTGAACCCGACATGGAATCTGCAGGATCGTTATCAAATACTGTGCAGGGAGGGCGGGGGGACGGACGTGGTGTAGAAGAAGAAATCTGGTTTGGGGCTGTTTTAACTAACATTTAGATCCTGTAACAGACATCATAATTCTCCCTTTCTGTCAACAATTTCAGTGTTGACATACAGCTATACACCCAAAAGACTGCCTGCAAGAACTATGGCTGTCCTTCATGTAAGCAAAAATAAGCTGATTTTACAGATATGATAAATCTTTCACTTCAGAACGCCTACAACCATCCACAAATTCTCACCTACTTACAACAGAAGTAGAAAAGCCATACTTAATTGACTCTGTCATGCTATGGATGGAAAAAGCAACTTTTAAACTGCTGCGAAGCACATACAGACTCCTACATTGCTAAATAAAAATCTCAGCGCTCGAGTTAAAACTGCAAATTAACAATGAAAAATCCCCATCTGAAATATCACATCAAGTTGGCAGCTCCACTCAGCTTGATCTCTCTTGGCCAAAGAATTTCACTAGCTTGTAACATTTAAACATTATCTGACAGCAAATGAGGCTTCCAACTGAAAAGTACTAAAAGGCTGGGTTTTGCTTACTTCTTCCTCCCCCCAAGCAGAATAGAAAACAACTGGAAACATGCTGTTGGAAATTTACTAAATTATATGTTCTTGACCCTGATAAAAAGCAATTATCAAACATAACCAAAAGATCGATCACTGACAATACAGACAATTTCATTTATTTTCCTGTATTCTTTCCTCCTTGTTAATCTGATACCCATACAGCCTGCAAGAAGCCTTTGCCTTTAAGCACAAAACATTACTCCAGATATTATTTTACTGGCATAAAAATCCAGACACAACTCATTTAATTTTCTACAAAACGTATCTAGGTTGTTTATAAGACAGTAGCAAATGGGTAGATAATCCCAGTTTAATAACTCCAGATGTAATTGCTCTGAGCTACCAACTTAAGCTGCCTTATGTAAAGAAAAAAATAATTTAAAAATCATCCCCTGTATCAATCTTCACATTCCTTCACAGCTTTCCATCTCCTGACCAAACTGTACTTGACAACTCAGGCTGGCACCTGCGCGACACCGGCCGTGCACCTCCTTGAATGAGCTTTCAGTGCGATCACGGCAGCGGTTGTTTCCCCTAAAACTAATTCTACAGGAAGATTGCCCCAGTATTTTGCAGAAAGCATCATGAGAAGGAAAGTAAACCTTGACTTTACAGATAATAACCAATATCTACGTTCTCTGGTGCCCTTTCTCCTTATTTATTACCTTGAAGCATTGGCACTTTGAAATCGTCAATCTGCAGCTTCTCCCTAATAACATTAGGGAGGATTTAATGTCTAAAGTAATTGCACTGTCTCTATTTTAATTAACAACAAAAAATAAAGGTCACTACTCCTAGCATTTAACCTCTACCTCCAAAACTTACTTTCATCCACAAAAGCAGTAAGTTTTACTTGTGACTTCAGAAAGGAATAAGAATTACGTCGGGTGGAGGGGTAATTCTGAAAAATTATTTGTATTTTCCATTTATGCATGATTTACATCAATCAAGTTCTGAAAAGCTACCAGAACCGTGGTAGAAAAATGCATAAAGTTCCCACCTGCAAGCATGAGAAATAATTTCACCACAAATCACAATCTTTGTCAAGACAGAACAGTAAGAGACAGACAAATCATTTAACAAGTAGCTCATTTCCACCAGGATATCTTTCAGCACAAAGCAAGAGACTCATATCGCAATGGGAAAACAAGTTTGATAAGCAGTGTTATATACCTAAAATTCTTCTCATTCCTAACGAATTCCCAATGAATTGTCAGCAAATCTGCGAGGCGATACATACTTGTTCTCACTACTGTCATTTTTCGCATTTCGCAAAAACTGTTTCGAATGCCTTTCCATTTGACAAGATGTCACCGTCGGAATGCTGCTATATTTATTCTGCAACCTCCCCAAAATCTATCCCACTCAACTTCCTCCTGGCCTCTATATATTTTTAAATGCCTTTTAACATGACATCAGGGACGAATTAGTCCAAAAGACTTAAAAGTCACTGCGACACTTCCTCTCGTTCGCTGCATACTGCCAGCATTAGCACTAGGAGTATCACAGTCTCAGTCCTGCTGCGCCATCGGTGCCAACAGTGGCTTCCAAGACAAGGTTAAGGACAATATTTAGCACTTACACATATACAGCCACCTTGTAAGCTGTCCTCATGCTCAGACTTTATTACGTTGCAAATGCTAAGATCCTAATTACAGGATTCACTGACGGCTTCTCCTTACTCCACCCATCAGAGAAGCAGAGCGCTGCCAAGCTGATGACTACACCCTGTCCCTGTCCTGTATCCTCAGCCAAGGACACCTTAAATCAACTCTGGTGATGTACAGATATCAACCAACATCAGAGAGGTTTAGAAAAACATCATATGATGTACAAACTAAAAAAAATGATTATACTAGAGGCAGGTGTTCACAAAATACAGATAGATGAAATCATCACTCAGGTTTCTCAAGAGAGACAGACTGATCCCCAGCACAGCGGTTCTGCCTTACAGCTGAAGTTTCACTGTGAGCAGCACACGGTGTCACTGCGCCTGTTCGCAGTAGCTGCTGCTCTCCAACACCAAACCCAGCAAGTAAACAAGATGACGAAATTTGTGCTGGCAAGATGAAAGCGTCTTTGAACTTAGTGCTTGCTTAATTCTCTCTCTGCAACTCTTACTTACAAGAAGTGATCGGCTCAAAACACGACTGGCTCCTTCCTGTAACAGTCACAGCCCAACGCTGCCTACCAGGCAGCAAAAGTATTTTTGAGACGACTGACCCCTTCACAAACCATTATGAAATTCTGCAGGAACTGAGAGAAGGATTTAAGTACACGCTTAAGTGACGTGCCAAAGAACAGGATTTCGTATGCGCTCTGCTGAATGTACTAGGGGAATACTTTGAAAGTAAAGACTGCAGATATACAGGAGATGCTACAGCTTGAAAACAGGTATTTGTAAATAAGCTAATCAAGGTAAAAGTTACAGAATTAAATATACACAAGCTTAACTAAGAGGAAAAAATAATTAACTTTCATTTGGCTCATTTTTAAATGAGAAATTCCAATGAAGAAGTGGAAGTGACAGGCCTCATCCTGCAGCTGTTTAGTAAACTCTTGCTTTTGTGTATCAAAGATGTGTCCATGTATATACACGTGTGTATACACACACACATATATATACAATAACACCCCTATACTCTTCACCAGCCTTTAAAAACTTGAAATCAATTTTCAAATAAATTAATTATTCAAGAAAGTACTACAGGAAGCTCCAGAGACACTCTTAAACACAAAATTTAACCAAAAAAAAAAAAAAGCCCATAATGTATTATGTACTCACAGTGCTTCGGAATGATACCTTCCAAACTCTGAGATATTCATGTCAAACAAGTGCACACTAAAACCCTGGAACACATAAAGGCTTTTCAGTGGAAGCTGTTAATTTAGTACTGGCTGGCTGCCCAGTGGATACCAGAATACATTTTAATCCAAACAACAGAATGGGAGGGAGGAAGCTCAAAAGCAATTTCAAATCTATCAAGATTGAAATATTACCTCAGTACAATAACAACATTTTCACTTTGGGAGCTCTGCCAAAAGAGAACAGTTACCCTACAGTGAGAAGACCCAAGTTAGCTACAACACAGAAGACCAAACAACCACCACCCAAGAACACAGCCCCTACTTGCTAGCTCACCTCTTGCTGACGTTTAGATTCTAGTCAGCTAAAGAAAGAAGAAATTTCACATATTCCTTAAAATCTACCAAAATTATCGGCCATACAAACCTGGCACTGGAAGCTAAGCAGTAAATTGGACACAGACAGTCAATCGAAAAAATAAGGCTGAGGGCCAAGAGACTCAAGATTGCTGCCGCTCTCTTCCCCGTGGCTCGCAAGACCAGGCAGCACAGGTTGCTCGCACACCCCAGCGGGCACAAGCATTAAGTGTTTTGTCACACAAGACCACACAAAGCATGAACAGTAAAACGTACAGTTAGAAGAGATTCACCTAATGCCGAAACAAAAGGCACCTGCAATTCTGCTGGCAAGGTACAGTGCTTACCTGCACCTCCCAGTTTCATTCAGTCTAACTGCCCTTTTTTATAGCAAGGTTTCACAGCAGACGAAAAACCAACCCAAACCCGAGGAAAAAAAGGTCTAGGTGGAGTGTGCTGTTGTAAGGGTGTACATTTATCTTCCCAAGACTGTTTGAGAGGTTCTGCCGTTCATGGATCAGTTATTTATAGCTCATCTGGGCAGCATCCACATCTTAATTCCGTAACAGCTTCCCTTGCCTTTTGAATTAAAAATTGAACTTTACTCCAACTGATTCTCCAGGGGAAAGCATTAAATGTGCCACATCCTGTTCTTTGTTTCAAAGCAGCAGTGTGAAATAATGTAAAGAGCTAACACAGCCCTGACGATTCCTGCATATTTCATTAAGACTCCAACACTCTTTGTCCCACTTAAAGGCTGACTACATGCTTTTGGCCATATGGAGTGAGTTAAGTAGGTCCTGTGATTGCTACTTAGAAAAATCTACAACATACAGATTCTCAGACAATTCTTCCGTTACGATTGTGAAATTTCCATTTTTTCCAACCTTAAAAAGTAATCGACGACAGCTAGAACGTTAATAAGCCCTGATTCTCCAGAATTCATTAGAAGATGCAACTGATTATGTAAGCAGGATTCACAAGTAACAGAAGAGAGGTGCAATGTGCTAGGTTTACTTTCGCAAATCATTTTTAGTAGGTTGGGGAAACATACTACTTCAAAGTCAGAAACTACAAACCCTTTACGGGGCGGAAATAGTGCCTGCCAGGTGATACGCAGGTTTGCGACAGGTCACCTTAACCACGAGCTGCTGTAACCTTCTGCTGCCTGTCTTCTGCCTAAACCTTACAAATCCATTCCCCTTCACTGGATCACTTCTCTGCTCTGTAACAAAGGTTAAGGCACAGATGAATTGTGACCAAACCCACCATTTCTTACAAGAAACTGTCTGGCGACGGCGTTCCTGCAGCTGTGAGAAACGCCGAGCCCGTCCCAGCGACACCGCCCGTGTGACCACCCACCCCAGGGACAGCAACAGCATCTCCTCCTGCTCCCCACACACGTGGCACCGCAAGTTGATTATTTGGACGGCCTGGATATATTTGATTAATCAGACAATGTTTATACGGCATCTGGGAAAGGACGACACTGTTGATAACGCAATCTCTGTTGACAATTATATTTCAGCTTACAATGGACTTTTTAAAAGCAATCCTTTCATTTTGCTCGTGCCATAGAGACTCCGAAGCAGCCGTCACAGAAAGCTGGCCTGGAGGGGAGGCTTTCCAGGCTGCGGATCCCTTCGCACAGAGCTTTGCCTAGAGAGAACAGATGACGTTTACAGGCAGCTGGGCACAGAAAGAGGATGGGCTCAACCAGGCTAAGCTTTCCGAGCTCTTCAGCCTGGCTAATTTCATAAATTAATCCTGATCACTCCTCAGGACACACTGAAACCACACATCCTCTCTCCTTCCAAAAATCAGATACAACAGATATTTGCTGCTGATCTTCGTAGTCAAGAGTTTGGTACTCCAAGGACACAAAGAAAACTATAGACTAGATGAAAAAAAACAGAATTAACAGAAAAAAGGTCTGGAAATACCAGAGACCACCTTCACCAGAATTTTTCACTTCCTACACAGAACTTCTCTTCTAGAATCACTTCTCTCCCCTTAGCTTGTCTCAAGTCCTGACATACCTACCAGCTTCCAGCGGCTTACAGAAAATTCCAGTCAGTGTATATTCCCCATCTCTTAACATCAAACGCTCACACCTAATACATTTTTTGCATTTATGCTCATAGCAAGGGCTCTTACTCCCACTGGCCCAAAGTAAACAGTATCTTTGGCTGCAGGAGAGAAAGTAAGTTTTAAGGTGGTGGAAGGAGCAGGTGAGGAACGAGGCACAAACACAGAAGGCGATTTTCACAGGGCTCCTTCATCCCCTCTCCCTGGTGGAAGCTGAGCCCCCAGTCTGAGCATCCCGGCATCGTCCCACACGTCCGTCCTGCTCCAACCTCGCCACGCTCACAGCGACCCTTGCTTGGAGCCAGGGGAGGAGGAGGATGAAAAAATCCCTCACTTGCTCAAAATCAAATAAGGAAAACTCCAGAACAGAACAATATCTACCAAGGAAAACACCATCTATAACTGCCCATATACAAGTAGTTGAAATAAATGGGGTTTTAAATCTCATTAATTTCAATGGAAATTGCAACGCTTCTGAAAAATTAACATTATAACACCCGAAAAGTGTGCTACCACAAACATTAATCAGCATGCACAGCACAACAGCATAATCCAGTAACTTTGATTTAGGAAAAGCCCGTTTTCATAAGTTAAATCAAGAGAATCTGATTATTTAACCATGGAGGATTTCTGCACTGTTCTCACTCTGGCAGGTTGTTGATAATTTTAATAGAGAATAATTAAAAATCTTGGGGTTAGAGGTAAAAATTGTTTTAGCAGGTACTAGAACACAACGTCTTTCTATCCAGCATTTCTTTTATCTTGTTTATTCAGGCCAGAAGATCTATAAAGGCAAGAAATCTGAAGGTTTCATTTTAAAAGATAGATTTTCATTTTCATTTGTTTTTTGGTTTGGTTTTTTTTGATTTAATGACTATGAAGTGCTTTTAAATGGATTTTGTTCTAACCACCTGCAGAAGTTCTTCTTAAAGATGGTTTACAAGCAACAGAATTTACATTTTCCAAAATACACAGTTCAACTAATCCCATTTTCAGAGAAGCGGATAGGATTTTTTTTTTGTTTATTTCAATCTGTTCAGCCTATGCAAAATGTTTGAAGGGGAGAAAGTTCTCCAAAATTATTCAGTGAAAGCAAATGAATCACGAATTATATTGACGTGTGTCAGGTGTATTAATACCACCTAATTTACATCAGCATATATCCTCCTTTAAATCATTTCCGTGGAAGGGCTTCAGCGATGTTCTACTGCATCCCGGCTCATTATCGTCCCACAATTATAACGGATATTTAAAAGCAAAAGTAAAGAATTTTATGCAGAAAAACAACATTTACAGCATATGCAAAAGCTAGTTTAAGAGCAAGCACAGAATTAGCTATACAGATATTTTTTCAAGTTTGACAGTTAAGCCTTCTGTGCTTGTCATGCATATGCCACATTAGAAAAAATAATATTCTTATGTAGTAGTGAACACATGTTTATTTAATGGCATCTGCCCAGAGGGATGATATATTTTCTAGTTAGCATTCACAGAACTGTTTCTCTCAAACAAATCACATTTGAAATATCTAGGTTAAAACTGATCTGGAATGGTTTGATTTTTGAAAAACAAGACCTTTTTAACTTTTTAGAATTCAAAACCTTTCTTTTTTTTTTTTTTTTTTACATACACATAGCTCCATTTACTATGCAGCAAAATATCCACACATGAAGAGAGGGAGATTAAATTAAATTAAAAAAAAATAATTTTGAAGTATTATAACATTTATGAGCAGAAAAGACACTTTCAAAGAACTTAGCAGGGAATTTTATTCTGTGAGTTCCCCCAGTACCACACACTGGCTCTCCTGTTCTATCTATGTCTGTAAGCAAGAGCCATGAGGACACAAACTATTGCTTCAAATAAAACCAGTTTGGCTTGGGTTTGCTTTACGTCTGTGGGGGGTGAGGTTTTTCTTTTCTTTGGGTGGGGTTTGTGGTTTGGGTTTATTTTAAATAAAGCAATGGAATATTTACTACTTAGGGTATTTGCTGAAGTAAATCATAAAAACGCAGAAAAAGCTTGCTGTACAAGACTTAGTCCTTTCAAATATCAAAAAAAAATTGATAGGAAGCAATGGATAAGGCTCTAAAATCGAGTAAAATGGAAAAAAATCTTTTACTACTTTTCCTCTTTTCCACAAAGTGATGACTTGAACTCAGTATTTGTGCTTCAGCATCATCATCCATAAAGACCAAACAGCATGAATCCATTCTTCTTAAAAAAGACCTCCCAGCCCTTCCCATCTATGACTAACATGCAGGTCTAAGAGACTGCAGGCCCTAAAAACGTGTTCGGAACATCCGAAAAATGAGAAACAAAAGGCTTTGGGTTGTTAAATTACAGGCTGGCATCTGAGTGAAGGAAGTGGCAGGAGCCTGCAGCTCCGCAACCTCCTGTGCTCTCCCTGACGCTCGTCTTCCACCTCACTGCATCCTCGGTCCCGAGAGCACGGCCAGGCCAGAGCTACTGAACTGCACGCTTAAAAACCCTGCAACAAATCTTTAGCCAGTTCAAACCCAAGTGTACGGGTGTAGTTACTGCTAAGAGCAAAGGGGTCTTCCATTACACAAAAAAACAAATATTCAATGAAACACAAGAGATGTCTGAGATTTCACTTTGTAACAATTCAGGAGACCTGTGGTAAGCGACACTTCTGCACAAAACATCACCAATTATTTCAAACTTTGGATGGAATTAAAAACAAACCTTGAAAAAAAATTAGAGTACTTATAATGTCTCCCTCCCTTTCTATTTTTTTTAAATTCGCTTATGTCAGGGGAAGGAAAATAGTTACTCTCTTATGAAAATACCCTAAAACATGTCCTATCATCACATAAAGTGATTTGCATTTACCAAACTAAATTCCTTACATAAATTTCAGACACACCCTAAGTCTAGCTACATTCTAGCTGTACTATCTGACAAATGAAACAGAAAGTCAATGCTCAACAGTATGACCACGGACTCAAATGGCTGCCAGTCCTGTGCTGGCTCTCTTCCAGAGGCAGGAAAAAAAAATAAAGAAAAAAAAAAGACTGTAGATAGCTTCTGGAACAGGAGCAATAAAAAAAAAATTCCTAGTGAGCACAAGTCACCTACGTACGTATGTGTACACGCACAATGTGGTGGCGGGTGCTGCACACACCGCCCTGCAAGGGCGGGTGGAATTCCGTACCTTGTCAGAGGCGTGGACTATAATTTGGTTCTGATTTAATCTGTGTGCAGGTCTGCTAAAATTACGACTGGAAATTTCAGAGACGTGCATAAGCTTCGTGCAGACAGAAACGTGGCCAAGGCACGCCTACCCCAGGCTGCAGGTAAGAAGAGCCCAGGTACTGTCGCTGCTGTGCTTGGGGCAGCTCCGCAGCGCCCAGCTCGCCGGGCACACAGGAGCTGCTGCCGGGCGGGTACATAGAGGCGGCTGTCTCTGGCAGCGGGGATCCCTAATTCCACTTAAACCCCGGCATTTCTTTCAGGACCTCCTAGATTTCACCTTTTTAACCACACACGTCTAAGATGGTTCTCCTCCGAGAGCGCAGGGAAGGGTGGTTTGGCAGCAGTGCAGGTACTGAAACGCATTTCGGGCGCAGCGTTAGAGAAACTGCAGTGAGGAGGTTTTGCCTGGACGCTGTACAAGCACCGAGTCTCCATTCTTTGTAGTTCAGAGGCTGCTACACCGAAGGCCCTCAGGGTATTTCAAGGTCCACAGCTTTACAGCTTAATATCCATGTCACAACACAGGCTGAATATGTATGCCATCATTGTGTGTGACATTTGCTCCCTGGCTTCTACAGCCTGACCCCTCTCTCTATCATTTTTTTTTTCTTCCCCCTATTTCTCTTCCATTCTGCCATCCCTACCCCTCATACTATTTTTCAGCTTCTGTCAGAGTCTGCAAGCACACAGACCTCTTCTGACTCGCAATCACTAACGGTGACAAAGATGGGGGCAGAAAAGCACATCTGGAGGCAAGGGGGAAGGAATTAGCTGCTGCTTTTGGAAATAGATGAGATTCAAATTAAGATGATCCTGAAAACGTAGCTGGAAGCATCTCCTTCTAGAGGCAAGAGCACTTCAACACTTTGAATACAGGCTTAAAGGGAAATGATCTGCTGGAAACAGAAAATAGATTGCATGATTACTTACTGTTTAAACAGAATTGCTGCAATATATGTGATTGTACAGTGGGGTTCACATGCCATAAACAACTTGGCCCTGTCTAAAACATCTAAACAAGTTACACATGTAACACGCACAGTAATTACAAACACAACGTCGTGTTTCTGTATAGCCTAAAGGACTTAGAAACAACTGCATGAATATCTCAGACATTGTAATCCTGTTTCGGTGGGGAAAAAAAAAAAAGAGAAAAAGAAAGTTGCAATGCATGAATAACTTTTCTTCATAGCATCCACAGAGGCCTAAAAAGGGCATTTTACGTTATGACATTTCATAGTGTTTTGTAAGAACAAACTTCACATTTCTACTGTCAGGAGGACAAAATGAAGCAAGAAGCCAGCCTGCCCCTTGCTCTTCCTTCTCCCTGGAAAACTCAGCCCATTGCACTGAGGTTGCTTCAGTGACAGCAATTAAGAGCCAAATGCTCGGGATCGGTAAAGAAACACCACAACTTTGGAACAATTCTTCATCCCTTTATCAGCATCAGTCTAGAGATTTTGAGGCTTCTGTCAATTTTGCATTGGTTTATGTCTTTTTACTGCTAATGTAATAATAAATTTATTATGAGCTATAAAGTACATCATGTATTTGAGATGGATATCCAAAGCTGAGATGTTTGTCATCCATTAATTAATCTTTCAGAGGTTTTCAGGGATGAAATAGAAACAATAAGCCACTGAATAAATGGGGATTTAATTCCCTTACCCTCTCATCTTCCATTACTCAGAGAACACTCAGTATGAGAAAGTCTATTCGACAAGAAGTATCAACATATTAAAACACACACAAAAGCCATCCATCCTAGAAGTGCTTCCTTCAGAAGCAACCACTAATTGTGATTAATTTCCACTAATTTGTAGTTTAAAGAAAGAAGACACTGATAAAATAATATTTCTCTCGCTACTGAAAATATGGAAAGGGAGAGACATCCATAGCAGGCAGACAGCAAGAGACAGCGCTTCACAACCACGTGCAAATCAACAGCCACATTTACAAAGATGAAGACTCTGAGTTTTTATCATTCTCATATTCCACCTCCGAACCATTAGCACTCCAGTTCCTGCCAGTGATATCTGAAAAACATAACTGCATTCTATTTCTTGGTTTCACCTCTTCAAGCACGCTTTCTGTTTTTCGAACCTTAAGAGGATACTAATTGCTTAAACGGAAGGAGCACAGCGTACCTCTGCCAACGTGCATGCAAACATGTCAATTTATGACAATTAAAGATTTGTCTGTTTAATTTCTTCACCGAATACAGTATCAACTTTGTAGGCAGTGCTTATTTTTTGCAGCTGTTCAGATTTATTTCAACTCATTATGAGGAAAAAGATCTTAAATGTTTTATTAGGTTAGTCTTTGTACTTTTTTCTTATGAATGTCTTATTTGCTGAAAACAAAACGTAATTTCTACTTATTTATTCTCCTGCTGTAACCATCACCTGTCCCAAGGGCTACCCTGACCTTGATATTAAAGATCATTCAGAAGCACTCCACACATCCAAAGGCTTAAGAGTTGACATCCATTAGCTGGTGCTGCAGCCTCTTTCCTGAAGAGCAAAACCTAATTTTGAAAAAAAATTTAATTGTGACTTCCCTGTGTTCTCCTATAGGAATAACTGCATTATTAGTAATATCTGAAACATGTCCAAAGTTGTTATTTTAATCTACATCTGCACCACCAAAAAAAACCCAGAAGCAATTCATAAATCCCAGATAAACCCTTGAACGCCATAATGACTTAGAAGCGTCTCACCCTTCCATGTGAACAATCAATTATTAAATTATTTGATGTTATTAAATTAATTTTGCTGGTTGTCAGGCAAATGCGCAGTTCCATCTACAATCACACCAACAGCCAGTCAGCTGTACGACCAGCTGCCATTAAACACAGTTTTAAGCAAGTTTCAGGGGATGTTCAACTAGAGCAAGAAAATAACAGCTCAGGTGTTTACATCTTTGCCTTTCACTAGTGCAGCAACTCAAACCTATCATTTGCTTAGGCACAGACTACCAAAATTAGTTTAAATTTAAGGTTATACCTGTATTATTTTGAGGCTTTGCCACTACATTTACTTTGTGGTTTCCACTCCTTATCTTAACACATTAAACTCTTCAGAGCCTCTTGTGTAAGCCAAAGCCAGCCTGCAGATGTGACCCACAGCCACAAAACAGGTACAGCCAGTGTCTCCATCTCCAAAAGAAACATTCCCTGCAGATCTCATCTAAAGCTTGTTTGTCTCTTTCCTGCAGGGAAACAAATGGTAAATCATCTCCACTACCTCGTGTCGCTCTCTACATCCAAAATCCTTGCTGAGACTGAGAGGCACCATCACCCGAACTTACGTTCTCAGCTCTGCTGTGCCTCGGCTTCCAGAGACACGCCTGTCGCCCACATTCTACTAAATTCCAGTGGAGTTTCCCAAGGTTGCGTTACAGCTATAATGAAAAACTGATTCCGGGAAAGAAAACTGGTAAAGAGAGCTGGAAAAGAGTGGGAAAGAGATGAAGTCTAAGCCCTCAGGTAAATCTGATGTGTGTTTACTGTGTTCTATGGTTTTGGAATGGAAATTCCACTTTAAACTACTGACAGTACCATTTGGAAGACAAACAATACATTACTAAAAGCAAAGGGACTTTTGTTTTTTTATTTTCTTTTAAATCAGCATATAATA
Source organism: Trogon surrucura (assembly GCA_020746105.1). Lineage (NCBI taxonomy): Eukaryota > Metazoa > Chordata > Aves > Trogoniformes > Trogonidae > Trogon > Trogon surrucura. Next base: position 2,446,567 of record CM036634.1, on the reverse strand, counting down.
CTGAAGGTTTTAGGACTGTTTCTAGCTATCCTGTGAGGCACATCAACAAAACATCAATTTTTGAATTTTGTTGCTCTTACCTAATTATAAAGTAATTTGAAGTGGAAGGCACCATACCTACAAAGTATAATGAGCCTGTAACTTCTTTTTAGAGAGAGTTTATATGCACGTTCTTAATATTTTCAAAACCACAGCCTTTCAAATAGCTTTAGAAGGACAGAAGAGATGTGAAACACGGCCCTTCTGCAAGAGACAGGACATCTTTTCTTTTTATGGTTTTACAATCATGAGGAAGAACGAGACACGCCAGAGCTCCTCCTGGAAGCCGGCTAACAATGAAATCCAACATCTCTTTAGTTTCAAATCTTGTGCTTTACTCAACAAACCATTTCAACCTCCTCCAAGGCACAAAAGGATCTACGAGGCACCACAGGTTTGGAACAAAAGCTTTCCTAAGCTATTTTATCTATTTTATCATGGCAATATGGATCGAAACTTGAATGCAGCTTTACTCGCACATTTTGCCCCTCGAAAGCACGCTGCCGACCAGAATCAATCCTAGGCACGCCACCTTCAGAAGATTTTAATCACAGAAGAAGAGATTAAAGCCACATCCTTAGGTTCCTTCCAGTTCCTTGAACAGAGCTGAAATCAAACAGGAAGAAATAGCAATTCTGGTCACAGCTCCAAGTTTCCTTCTACACAACAAATGATCCAAATGGTTTCCGAGGCTTTCTAACGGCTCCATTCCAAAGTTTATTCTGATCATGGCTCCAGTTTTCCTGACCCAGCTACTCCGGTAATTTCTCCTGCCTCTCTAAAATAAAACACACAATTCACTGATCTGTGCTCTTGCTTTTGCAACTGCAATGTTAATTCATGGGAAACCTTTCACCTTGCCTGGCAGAGGTTTTGCAAAGCCTTTCCAAAATCTTTATGTTTTGGGTAGCTCTAGATCCAGTTTTATTAACACATAAATATGGTTTTATTTAATCCTGCCTTCACTTCAACTCTGAGGATGCTATTACACAGACTCAGCCCCACTCCTTACCAATTCCAGTAACTTTTCAACACCGAGGTGTGTGCCCAGTAATCACGCTGTAGCTAACGAACCATTTTTTCCTCAGATACTCAATAACCTGTCTGAAAACAAGGAACAAGTAGTTCTGGCTTGTAGAAACTGGTCAAAACGTTACTCGACACAACAACTTCAGGAGCTGAGGTTTTATATTAAAAAGATATTACTCTTGTGCTATCATGACCGAGTGTAGATATGACAGGATGAACTGGCCTTTTAAGATAAGACAGGTTAAATCCCATTTTGGCCTAATTAGCAACTTCCCCAACCAGCAGGCGTGGATTTCAGAATATAAAAATTGCAGGGTGGACCTTTATACGATGATAGTTTGGGAGAAATTTTTTCCTACAAGAGGAAGTAGATAACATGCTAAAAAAAAATAGCTTGACTGTATCTCACAAATTATTCACTCCTCTTACCAACTTCCTCTCATTTTCTAAAACATAATTTCTAGGTGGGGAAGGGATTACTTGGCACACGTCAGGCAGCCAGGACCTCACACGGGCAAATCCACCACCGCCCAAAAAAAAAAAAAAAAAAAAAGCACAACTTCATTAAGAGTATCACCCCCTCGAAATAAACAGTTTAACTGAAGAGTTCCACGGAAAGTCACAAAATATTCTGATGTTCAAATCACAGGACAGAAAAGGAAGGCAGCAGGTAGTTTAAACGAGCTACAGCCTACACTGTCATGAAGAAAAAAAAGATCTAACACAGCGCACACATCCCTGGCAGGCAGACGACCTAAGACAGCCTAGGGCTGGCTCATGCATTTAGTTCTAGATGCCCCCAGTCTTTTAATTTTGTTGTCTTTTGTACAACTCCACATGAAATACGTCTTGAATCTTCGCTGCTATATTTCAGGCAATTGCGACTGTAAATTCAAACAGAAAGCAGCTCTGGCCCATTAAAAAGGAACAAAACAAGGGTGAAAGAACAGAGAAATGGCAAATGCTGTATTCTTCTTGTAAGGCTGCATCACAGAATGGTAACTCAGTGTTTTTTAGGTTACGAAAAGGGGTCGGAGCACAATGCACCAGCAGCGATGAATGTTTGAAACGCCCAAAATAACTAACTGGATGTTTCAGTTCAGAGAACTTTAATTTCTTTAAGACTGATAGATAGATACATACATACTAAAGAAGAAAACATTTCTACCTCAGGAAACAAGCTGCAATAAAAGGGGGCAATTTTCACCGAGCAAAAGCTGTGTGGCACAGAGAGTACTAAGCAGATAAATTCTATTAATAATATTCATTCGCTCGTAATCCCTTAAGAACAACCTTGTATTAAACGACAAAACACGCAGCTTCTTCCTGCAGACAAAGCTTGCGTCTACTTCTGCAGATCTGCATCTATTCTGGGCCACCCAAGTCCTCCAGCAAGGTGTCAGCTTCCAAAACACACTTGGAGCAAAGGAATTGCAGAGTAATTTATACCGCAAAGCACTCGGGGCCAACCTGGTCACAATGGGGTTAAATCCTAAGGTAGGTACCACTGCGCTCAGACAAGTGTCTCCAGTGATGAAGAATCCACCACCTCTCTGGACATCTTGTTCCAGCGTTGGAAGCATCCAAGGAGCTCAGCAGTGAAGCCAGTACTCCAGACACAGTCCCACCGGTGCCGAACAGGAAGGAATAGCCAGGTCCCAGCGCCACAAGGCCATCGCTACCGAGTCATATTCAACTTGCTGCCTACCAGGACACCAGATCACCTTCTGCAAAGCTGCTTTGTTGGCCCCAGGCATAAATTTGTTCCATCTCAGGTGCAACATTTTGCATCAAATCCACTATTAACTCTCAAGAAACAGGATTGCCAACCTACAGCGTCAGCCGGACCTTGACCCACTGTTTCTCTCGGAGCCTGGCAGCTCTGACAGTTCTCCACCACAGAGATTAAAACGTGGAAACAGCAGGTGTAAGGTTGTCTGAGTCGAGAAGATGGCACTGAAATCAGAAAATTCAATGTTGTCTAAATCCTGTAGCCCCTTGAGGAGGCCCCACCTCCATGGTCTTTCCAGCTTTTTTAACCAGCACAAGCCAGAACTGTCTGATGAGAACAAAATATCCCTTTTAAAAGATGCAAAAATATTTCCTATGATGCTACTGCAACAAATATCCTTCCGCTACACAGAGTACAACGCAATTTCCACCAACACAACGTGGAAAGTTATATATGCTAATATATGCTAACAGTTCAGTAAGCTAATCCTCAAGGCTGAAAACCTGTTTCAAGAAGAGGTAAACTTCAAAACATTCATCAAAAAAAGCTTGCCAGTGAAATACATATTCATTACTTGCCCAGACAGCAACATCCACAGCACACTACACAGCAAACGTGTTCAACAGAGAACTCAATCAAGTGCTTCCATTTGACCGTAACTGATGGACGAGATGAACTTGTGACAGAGAAATCCTTTTCTCCTTAGAGGAGATAAAGAAAACAGACTGTACCAAAAATATTATACACACTGCCAGTCTCGCTGCTTCTAGAAAGAAGGAAAGCCGTGTGTTCCGATTCTTCCAAAGATTATTTTCAAAACCAACACTTCGGAATTCCAAAAAATTTGTACTATAACTTCATTAGTGAGGAGCAAATACAAATTATGCTGCACTGCGAGTTACACAATGTTTACCGTATCACTGTAGCTTCTACTCAGTAAGAAAACAGGCAGTACAAAATCCACCTCCATATGCATTTTTGAACATTCTGTGCTCAAACAAAAGCAAAGAGAACGCGATAGTAATTGGAAGTACGTCCCATTACGTGTTTGTCTCTGTATGTACACACAGTGGCTATGACTAGGGCAAATCCTGCTATTTACATATGCACATGCATGTGGCTACGCACGCATATCTCAGAAAACTTGTTCTAATCGCACAGGTTGCGTAGAAATGAGTAACTGTCATATAAAATCTGGAATCTGTTACCAATCCAACTGTTCCACTTAATCAAAAGCAAAGAGACTCCTAAGAGCTCTCTTGCTACTTCTGACAGCCAATTTCCCAAAGAAAGAGCAACTGTGCTAACAGATCTTAATAATTCACAGGGCCTGGAGAGCTTTGCTTTAAAAAAAAAAAAAAAAAAAAAAAAAAAAGGAGAGAAGGAGGGAGGGAGGCTTTTCTTTTTGACAAAAACCAGCAAATGGCCTCTTGAAAACAGCAAGAAAAGAGTCTGCCCTGCCTACATGCAAGTCTGCGGAACAAGGCAAGTGCCAACAACAGCATCACATTTCTCATTCATTCAGTGTATTTAATAGCTTTTTCGTGCCCGGAATGATGTCCAGCGCCGCCGTCTCCCGCGGCTTACCTCTCACACAAAGCCCTTACCTTACCCAGTGCACCGGCTCAGAACGCTACCGCAGCCTTAGAGATGTTACTGTTTCATATATGACCTTGCTAGAAAGCCTTATAAGAGCGACTATTAGCACAGCTAATTATTCTGAATTTAAGCAAAAAAAAAAAAAGTCTCTTAAGAGATTTATTTTCTCTGAACTGTAGTGAAAGTACATACCATAATTTTCATAGGTTAGGTAAAAAACCTCAAAATGCCTAACTCCTGCATGAATTGCCAAAACAAGTATCTCAAGAAAAAAAAAACTGCTGTTTACGATGCCTGTCAGATAAAGCTTTGAGGATCTGATTAAAAGAAACCAGCAGAGGAGTTTTTCTATAAAACAAACCAAACTTTTCTAGAAGTAGAAAATTTCTAAAGATATTTGCAATGGAGTATAGCTCTGAAGAAGCATTCAACTTGATTCTTCATTATATTAAAACCAGATGTGGTTGCAGAAGAAAGGAAAGCCTAACTTGGAAGAGAAATAATCTGCAAGATCCATTAAAAAGCCCCAAACAAGTAGGTAGGTATGAAAGCCGTGTTCAGTACTGAGGGAACACAGCTGTGCAAAGCAACGTGAAAATCCTCCAAGTACTTTGATAATAAGGTCAAGAGAGGTCCTCCTGCCCCTCTACTCTGCCCTGGTGAGGCCACATCTGGGATACTGTGTCCAGTTCTGGGCCCCTCAGCTCAAGAAGGACAGGGAGCTGCTGGAGAGAGTCCAGCACAGGGCAACTGGGATGATTAAGGGAGTGGAGCATCTCCCTTATGAGAAAAGACTGAGGGAGCTGGGGCTCTTTAGCTTGGAGAAGAGGAGGCTGAGGGGTGACCTCATAAATGTTTATAAATATGTCAAGGGGGAGTGTCAGGAGGACGGAGCCAGGCTCTTGTGGGTGATGTCCAATGACAGGACAAGGGGCAATGGGTTCAAGCTGGAGCACAGGAGGTTCCATAAAAATATTAGAAAAAACTTTCTCACAGTAAGGGTGCCGGAGCCCTGGCCCAGGCTGCCCTGGGAGGGTGTGGAGTCTCGTGATCTGGAGACTTTCAAATCCACCTGGACACGTTCCTGTGCGCTCTGCTGTAGGTGATCCTGTTCTGGCAGGGGGTTGGACTGCACAATCTTTTGAGGTCCCTTCCAACCCTGAACATTCTGTGAAGGTATTCTCATATTTTTTTATTCTAGATGCTTTAAGGAAAAAACCCTCCTATTTCTCCCTGTGGCTGTGGATATACGTCCACGCAGCCGTGCCAGAGCTCACCATCCTCAGCTGCTCCTCACGGTGACAAAAGCACAAGCACATGGTCTGGCTCAGAGCTGCCCGCGGAGCTCCCACGTACACCCTTCCTACGCACCGTGCATCACCAAAGCCCACATTACAGCATTTTAACACCAAAACCGTAGAGACACAAACACTGCAGATTCAATACCCGCTGTGAACTATGCCTCGTGTCCCAACTGAGCTTCCTAAATTTGAGGAACTAACCAAACCGGGAAGGCACCGCTTGCCCCTTTTTCCCTAGTGATGAGCTCGTTCACCCTTCGTCTTGTAGCTCAAGTTTGCACGAGGGTGGCTCTTCACCCAAAACCGAATGCACAAACCAACTCATCCACTCCATGTTACCTGTCACGCAGATTCTGGCGACAGTTCTCATTTCACCCCAGTTCCCGAAAGACCCGGGGAGAGGAGAGAGCTCGTGGCTCAGCCCTCCCGGCAGGAAAGGGTTACAGCCCCGCAGATGCGGGCTGGCTGGGAGAAGACAGGTTCTCTGCCAGAAATAACTCTTCCTAGCTGAAACACTTCAAACAATAACGGTTTGACTTTTTTAAGCACCGCCTAAAGAAAAATAAGTACAAAGGGGACTGGAAAAGCTGGCGTATTTATATCACAAAATACACTAAACCACAACCAACCAAACAACGGCAAAGAAAGTCTCTTTCTTTTAGTAAGTAATTGTGAAGTTTTGGAAGCAAAAGAAAAAATAATAAGTTAAAAGAGCTTAATCACAGAGAGAACATATTTTTTTCAGCCATTTTGTGACGCATAATATATAAGCAATAATAAGAGTATAATAATAACAACAGAAGTATAATAAAAGAACAGCTGAAACTCCATTTTATATATTAGTGCTAAATGTTTTGTTTTCCTGATTTTTAACTTGATTTTAAACCAGAAATATGGTTCTGTTTATTCTCTGGCACTTCTGCTCATTTTGTTTTCTTTTACTTCTGGAGGGAGATAAGACCTTTGTTTCCAAGGCTATAAATCATGAACGAATAAACAAACGCCTTCAGGGTCTTGGACTGTTTGTGTGGCACTCTGAGCAGCTCCTTTGTCATCCTCTATAAGGACACAAACAAAAAAAAGGTGGAAGTGAGGTTACAGAAGACCAATTTACCGGGCGGAATCAGGCTTACAGTGAAGAACTGCCTGCTACAGCTTCACCCTGAAGAACAGCGCAGTACAGCAGGTGACACATTAGAAATAACTTTCACCAGTCCGACCTGACAGCTGAGGCAAATAACTTGGACGTACGTATTAAAACCTCATCAGTTAAACTCCAAATCTGGAGAAGTCGATGGAATCGACAAAGGACATGTAAATACGGCAAAGCCCAGAGCTTCAGAAGTTTCCTTAACACCGTGCTTAGTAACGGACTGAATTTCACAGATGTCACAGTGCTTAACGTGAAGGTTTAAGCTTTCGAGGAAGAAATACTTAAACCAATAATTACATAAAGAACAAGGGCTGTGAAGTACGCTATACTCTACAGCCTCTGCTACATAGCAAATTAATTACTTAAATTCTGGGGCTTGACAGAGAAGAAACTCAACCTTGGGGAGCCCTGAGCACTGTGAAGCTCCCATCTCTGCGGACAGCCTGGTGAGGGAACACAAGGTGCTTCTGCCATGAGTTCGGACTCTGGATCCCAGAACGGGGAGTAGCAAGTAGCTGGCAAGAACAGCTACATTTTCTACAATCCACAAACTACTTATGTTTCATTTTCTGTGTTGTGGATAGAAATGGTACCCACTGAGCCAACCCACAACAAACAGCAAATGCATCCAGTCTCAAAGCAGATGTAACCCATGAGCAGAGTTTGGTTGATGTTCCTATAAAAAAAGACTCTATATCAGGAGAACATTAAAGTTAGAGAAAATTATCACTATACAGCAATTCATCTTGTGCATTAAGCAACACCTGCTATACAGAATTTAAATAAAAATGAAATAATTATACTATACTTGAACTACTATTATCATTACTATAGGCTAGAGGAGATCTTTCGGTTAATTTCTCAAAACAGTTCATGGAATTCAGATACCAGTTCCATTACATTGCAATTCACAGGCAACTGCTTGCTCTGGACACTATTAATACTCAAACATTAACTTATTCCTCCAATGTTTCATGTGGAAGGCTGTCAAAAACCTACTACACAATGCAATTATGGTGTTTGTTCAACACACACCACTATTTCCAAACACACCATGAAAGGCAGAAACTTTGATAAGTTAACTTGCAACAGAAAACGACAAGGATGTCTAAATTAATGCAACTAACATTGTACAGCAGCGTAGAAGATCGATCCAATCTTGGCAAGAAAGTCTTGCCAATTCTAAGCAAAACATATTTTTTTTCAAAGAAAATAAAGAGACAGACTGGCAAACAGGAGGTTCCACAAAAACATCAGGAAAAACTTCTTCCCTGTGCGGGTGCCAGAGCCCTGGCCCAGGCTGCCCAGAGAGGGTGTGGAGTCTCCTGCTCTGGAGACCTTCAAACCCCACCTGGACACGTTCCTGTGGGATCTACTCGAGGGGATCCTGCTCAGGCAGGGGGTCAGACTAGATGATCTTCAGGTCCCTCCCAACCCCGAACATTCTGTGCAAACATAGGTTCATAAATAAAAACAGCAACACAAGTGACCGCTGACTTCTGACGTTCAGAGAAATTTGGACTATTTTCCACGAAGACATAAGAACCCTCACGACAAAAGGTCACCAATTAAAATGAATTCTCAGCCACGCAAGCAAGAGCGCTGTAAAACCTTTACAAAGCAGCAGCTGAACACCCCTCTCCTAAGACCAAGCTCTGAAAAGCAGTTGGTGCAACTGCACATGAAGCACCCGAGTCACTCGGAGCACCCGAACACGCACCACACCAGAAACCACGCGAGTCTCCTCGTCGTAGTTAACACTAGAGCAAAGATGCTTGGTTTGTTGCTCGGCCCAACACACACGGGGTTTTCAAGAGCACATGAATGTCAAGCTCACTGTTACCTTACTGTTCCTTCCCCATCCCAGGACACCGTTTCAAAAACAACAAAAAGCAGTTGGTCTTATCCTCAGTTTCACCTCATTCCCCTCCCCTAAAGCACCGAGCACAACCACTGTGAAACTGGTTCCTTTGATTGAACAGCACCAAGATGTAACGCCATTAATGACAGTATAATAAAATACTTAAAGCCTTAAAATTCTCACATTTCTGTGAAGGCAGGAGAAAGTCAGATAATTAAACAGCTTTATTACAAAGCACAAGGCCCATCTGGCTGCAGTTCATTTTCCTAACTGCAGGAACACCAAGCACAATACTTGACTTTTCATAAGGATAAACGGAATGGAAACCTGCTTTTGTTCCCTCTCAGCCTTTAAAAAAAAAAAAGATGTGCTGTCCATATGGATGCCTGTGCCGGATTACAGCTAAAACTGAATTACAGGTGTGTGGCATGAAAGGCTACAGGAGGAGGAGGTTTAGAAGGAAAGAGATATTCCTGTTTTGTTGCTTATCAAAAACTATCCATAAATGAGGAATTTTTTTCCTTCTTATGTTTCGCAAATCCCTGCCTGCATTATTTGATCACAAACAAATCCAACAAAACCTACTCACAGTATGCTTTTAACAGCTCATTTTCTCCTGATTTACATTTTAAAGAGTCCACCTACACATGACCACTATCTGCTAACTCTGAAAGATGATCCAACTGTTTTTATCAAGCCCATGCCTGTTCAAACTCATCTTTTCAATTTTAACACTGCGCAACAATTAAAAAATTCCTAGCAAATTATATCACCGTATTTATTACAGGTAAGCAACTCCATTTTTTTCCCACAAACATTATTCAGTCAACAGCTCAAGAATACGCAGGCACTTCTCAGAAAAATGATGTTTCTACAACCTGTTTCCTGTTGTTAACCCTAAACCCACCCAAGTTTAGGTTAATCTGTGATGTCCCAGTGAACGGTAAAAATGTAAATAAGTTACTGATGCCTTCGCGCTGTTAGAAGTACAGCAGATACCGTCGTCTTTTTGTCACGTCAGTTTTTATACTTTTATCCAACACTCTTCACCACAAGGCACAGCGGTCACAAAACTTTCTCTGCACCAGCTATTTGTGAGGAAATCACCACCGCAGTGTCCTTCTCCATCAATTACCCACTCGAGAACTCATTTATGCTCCTATCTCCAAAGTTAAAATGCAACAGCTTCCAATGAGACCGAGAAGGATTTTAGTACCATCTTTGGCCCAGCACTAAAAATCTTCTCTAACCAGCTGTGCCAAAATCACCCAACGTGCCCAGGGCAGTCTCAGCTATTTCGGCCCAGCTGAAGCAGCGGAAAGAAAACTGTTGGACACGGATTTATTTATGCAATGTCAAACATACTTGTACAGAAAAATAAAGCACTCCTGTATCACCTACCAGATTTTTAGCTTCTATACGAAGAACACACCGAGAAGCGATTAGGGATTCTGCCTCAGCACCGTAAAGCATTTCATTTATGGAAGGAGGGGGCCAAATCCAATGGTGATACTACCACTTTTGCACTTGTTTCACAAATTCTGAACAATGTAAACCAGAAATAATAGTTTGTGTTCTCTCCTGGAGACCCGTCGTGAAATAGTGCTGCACTCACCTCTGTCTGCAGGATTGTTTTTTGCAGCTAAATAACGGCAGTGGAATTTCTGAGTGTCAACAAATTATGGCAGGGATCTCGGTAACAGAAGCTACAGACACTGCTCTCGGGGCCAGGAAAGCAATCGACTATGCCTAAAATCCTTAAAAAATGCTTACCAGGCAACATGAATAATACGCAATCAAACTACAGAAATAGCTCCCAAAGAACAGTATTGCCAAGACTGCATTAAAAAGGTTATTCTGTGTAAGGCTGCGGGTCGTTTACCTAACGAGTTTGCGTCTCAGCCAGCAGTGTCAAAGTCTTCCCCTGGAGCCCTGGATTGCCATTCCAGTAGTGCAAAACTGAATTTGTTCTACAGGGGAAACCTCCTTTTTGTTTTAAAACGCAGCTTTGCGGCAGCAACAAACGAACAAGGCAGGAAGCCCACAGTGCAAGGATGGCCTGGCAGAGGAGACCCGAGCGACGTAAAACTTCGTTACTGCACGTCACGGGAATTCCAGAGGACGCTTCAGACTAGTGGATGACTGAAACGAAACCGGTACGGTCAGCATGAAATTAAGGACTCCAGGGGAGGGGGGAAGGAAGAGGGAAGTAAAATTATTACATTAAAAGCAAAATAATTCACTCTACCTTCCAATCACCCTCAGAACAGAAGGCAAAGAGGGTATTTATGGAGTTAGAACCCCAAAGCCCTGCCAGCCTGGCAGGTTTTCTCCAAGGACAGGCTTCACCTCTCCTTAACACTGACAGCTTCAATGAAACCTTCAATTATTCTGAAACCAGTCTGTACTCAGGAACTCTGGAGGCTTGTACATCGAAGGACCACTTAAAAAAACCAAAGGAGTGTATCTGCCTGGATCTCCAACCCTCCTTGAAAGCCGCCCGGGATCCTCCAGCCTTGTGTGGACAAGTCTTTGTGCAGCTGAGGCCAAACACAGCTCGTTGCCTCTAACGCCAGCCCAAACACAGGTTAGTATTGAGGTCAGCATTAGTATTACTAGTGCGAACATCAATATAAAAAAATCTTCATTCAGTACAGTTTCAGTTGAAATTGTCTCTACAAGAACAGCAAACTTACTAGCACAGCACTCTCCAAGGTAAGACAGGCAGGACACGATGTTCACAGCGAAGATGCTGCAAGGTCTCAAAGGGTTTTAGGAACAGAAAACCAGCAGGACCTACAGTTTAGCACTGGATTGAGTCACCCTAAACATCACTGCCTATCTTTAAATTGCAAGAAATGCAAGTGGAAAGGGGCCTAGGAGGAAGACACACAATTGTCTTTTGATTTCGCAGTGAGATTTTTAGCTGAGGAAATGAAAAATTTAAATATCTCTGAAGTTATTTTCATCTCGGGTACCTGCAATGAAGAAACCTACCAGTGCTTAAAAATATTCTGGTTAATTGATTGTTATTCTGTCTTAATTCAAAAAATGTAAAAAACTCCGTCACCAACACCTACTCTGTTTCCACAGAGACTGATTGTTAAGAAAGGTCATAAAATTCTTTGCATCAAAAATATTTGACTCACGGCAGCCTCTAGGAACACCTCACTGTGAGTGAAAAAGCCAGGCTATATCATCCCTTCAGAAGAAAAGAACAACTCTGCAATTAATTTATAAATAAATAATCCTGCTTCTTTAATGTATCTTCCTAAACTACACATATATTTATCAGCTAGGATGTTCTGTGGAACACTGAGCCTTGGGCCTGGGCGGACTTAGGGGCAGCACCACTCAGTTTTAAGAACAGCGCCGCGGTTCAAGCCATCAGCGAGGAGTCGGCTTTATGGACTTTCAGTAACCTAAAAATGCTCCACACAACTTCCGTAGCTCCAGAAAACATGTGTATCCAAGCCCCCATCTGGCCCGGGATAAAAAAACAGAACAGAAAAAGAAAAATAAGAATAAAAAAAAAAGGAGCAAAAGCGAAGTCACGGCACTAGTTCCAACGCAAGCGATTCACAACCTACGCAGGGCTCATTACGTACACAAATAAACCTGGCAGGGCCTGTCAAGGGAATCGGTTCCATATGTTTGCACTTACTGTTCTCTCTCCTAAAGCGATCCCAGTAAACCGAACAATCGCTGACTGTCTGCACAGCAAGTCCGTGAACAGGTGCGGTGATCAAATCCTGTTTTCACCTTTATCGCCCTTGGACAACACGCTCCAAATTTCTGTAATTTCATTCACAGGTATGAGCCAAGTTCATCCCATTTAAGACGACGTTACTTGGTCTGAGCTAATAGAGGGATTCCCTGGAGGCGCCTGAGCCGCAACTTTTTCTGCTTCCTATTTTTGGAACAGTTTGAACACAGTAACACCTAGTGAAAAGCAGGTAATAAATATTTATTCAACAAACAGTCTCATTAAAAAAACCAACCAAACAAACAACATAGTACTTCCTTGACCATTTTAGTAACACCCTTTACACCCAGGGCATCCTTTACACTGAATTTCAAACGAGTGGGGTTATGTCAAGAGTTCATTACTTGAATGGCTTTGTCTCGATGGTTACTGGCAGCATCTTTTTGGACCGGATGCATTTCAGAAATTAAGAGTTTACAGCACCAGCGACCCACAAATCTGTGTTTTCCTAAAAGAGGCGGAAAACAAGTTTGCCATCAGAAGTGACCCAAGAAGGACGGGTCCTGTCCCACCCAACTGCTGTCCTCCAGCCTCACGGGGGCTGCCCCACTCTCCCAGAGGGCGGCTGAAAGCTTTCGCTGCAAGTCACGTCAGACAGCAGAGCTCCGACCTGCATTTTCATGTGACAAATGAAAAAAAAAACCAAAACCAAAAAAACCCTGCCCACAATAATGAAAAATTCTGTGGCTTAGAAGTATTTTCCTTCCCTTTCTCCGCCTTCCTCCCAAGTCCTAAATGCACGGTCATCGATTTCTGCCAGTGGTGACACACCTGCAATTCACAACCAACGCTTTCCGACTGCCACTACCATCAGGTAGCTGGTACATCAAGTGAATCCCCTTAAATCACGTTTGTTAATTCTTTCACCCGAAAGAACAGAATTGCTAGATTTAACACAGGAGTTATGCAGATTACAAAAGGAACCCTTTAATGCAGTTCCACAGACTCTTATTCAGAACAAAAATTGTTTTCATTTTTCAGCGTATCTTACACCATCCATGAGGCTTTATTTCAAGCATAGAACTCACAAATCTTAGTAGAATATAAGGAACAACCTATTTTTCCCATTTCAGGAAGCAAGTGATAACTTGATAAGTTAACTAATTTAAAATTGTGTTCTCACTGAACACAAACTCCCCCAATGTGACCAAGCATCACAACACATCACTCGTGCTCATCATGTTCCACTCAGCTTTTTTCTAGTGACAAATATTTCTTAGTTTAAACAAACATAGTCTCAAAGTATAATCAAATATTTTTACAGCTGACAGAGTTCTTCCCTCGCTCAACATGAGAACCGAACAGGGAAAACAAATAAGCAAGTTAAAAATAGAAAAAAAGAATCAACTGTTACTTGGATCAGGTAAGCAGCACCAACAGAACCCCAACAGCGAGCAAACTTAACTGACACAAACCAACCACAAAAGCAACGTTTAAGCGTTAGATCCCCAAATTCCTGAAGTAACAAATCTCAATTTAGCTCTGAAGTGCATCTCCTCTGAACGACGGGAAAACCTGTAAGCTCTGGTTAAGCAAAACTAAAAAACCAAGTCCCTAGACTGTAAACCTCAGCTTCACCGGTACTGGAAGATAAAGACCAATGCAAGGCCAGGGTCAGAGCTGCAAGGAGATGATCACCACACGTGTGCACGTCCCAACTCCGCCCTCACAGGAAAAGCAAACAGGGAACATTGGCCTGGCAAAAAGCAGATTTCACAAAAAGGAATTCAAAGCAGTAAAATGACTGGGAAGACTCTCCCTAAAGAAGTTCAGAGGGTTGATAAAATTTACTGAAGGAAAAAAAAAAACGCCCATCAGGACAGGGAACGCCTCCAGGGCATTCTTTGAGCCCGCAGTTCCATCAGACCGTACCGACACAACATTTATTTGCAACCTGGACCCAAACAGCAGCAGCCTCCGACTCCTTGCAGAGCACCAGCGGAGGCGGAAGCTCGGCGGCGCAGCGGCTCTAGGGGAGGAAGAGGAGTTACTGACACACCCGGACAGCCCCCACAAGCACTGTGGGGGTCAGATGGAAAACCAATCTACGTAAGAGCATTTTATCCTGAGAGAGGTCAATATTTATTCTGCCCCAGGAGTTTCTTTTCATTTCAGAAGTGTCAAGAAGGCTGAACAATGTTGAAACACATGAACACAAATAAAAAAGACCAGTGGGAATGCATCTGGGTATTTATTGCTACCAGCTTCTCCCTGTAAATAATCTCCTGCCAGGCTCAATGCTTGAAAGCAACTTCTTGAACAATATCCAACCATCATCTCTCTTTTGGTGTGGGATGAAGAAACATCCATCAGCCCACTCCATAAAAGTGGAAATATTTTAATGCTCACGTCCTGGCTGTGGACTGAAACAAGTTTCTAGTGAGCTTTGAAAGAGGCATTCAGGGCCGGCCAATAGTTTTATGACGGAAAAAAAGGTTCTGCTATGAACACTGAGGTCCCAAACACCTTCTCCATCAGCTTAATCCTCACGTGTGAGCACAGAGCACAATACAACTACAATGCCTGGAATAACAGAGAACACAGAATAACACAGCAGGAAAACTTGGGCTGAACCAAAGACTTTCATCTAATGGAGGCAGAGGTAAAGGAAATTGCTTTTCACTATTAAAGCTTTTTGAAAAATCCACTTCTTAAAAAGATAACTTTTGGGCTTCAACAGGAGGTTTTTTCCTCAAATAATTTTTTCTCCCCTCTTTCTCTGAAGAGAAAATTACTTGCGCTGCCCCAGGCAGCGAGAATATCTTAAATAATAAGCTCGCTAGGAGATAAGGTTCTTCTGGCTCCAAAGTGGAATTTGAAAGTCTAATGCTATTTTGGCAATTCAGAATTTTAAGCAGCTCAATCTATATTTTGAAATTCATTTATGAGTGCTTCATACACATTTTCATTAAAGAAAGTGTAAGTTTATAAGGTTTAAAATATCATAAATGATCTCATTTTCGATGATTTTCATAAACTGCTCAGCTCGATTTGTTCAAAGGAACAACAAACGAGCAGCGGCAAGGACGGCTCAATTAAGATGTAAAACCAATTCGGAGATGACAGAGCCACAGAAATCTCCAAAATAAGAGAAACCCAAAAGGGGAGTTTATCATTATTATTGTTATTGCAGGAGGAAGCCAAATCCAGGGCAGTAACGAGGTGAAGCCCGGGGTTCAGAACTGCGGGAAGCGGAGACTCCTCTCGGATCTCGCCGCGCCTCTCGCGGAGGCGGCTGCGGCACGAGAAGAGAGAAGCGCTGCTCTCCTGTTTCAAAGCACCAATACCAAACCCAACGCAGCTCCACAAGGGTACGTGAAGCAGGTTGTCCTACGACACGTATTTTGCCAAGCTAAGAACTGAACTTCTGAAAATTCTTTGGTAACATATAAAACGAAACCTTGCATTTCTGTTCAGCCAGGAGGAGAGACGCCTCGTTATTCCGCTTTTTCATTTCTATTCTGATACTGAAGTGATTTTCCAGCACTTACCAGATGAACACGGGAAGTCATTAGAATAGTACACCTAGTATTAGTCATTTTTTTTAAACCATTCTGAATAAAATTTAAATGTTTAAAAAAAGAGATCATGCCATAAAATGCTTTTTTTTTCCAACAGACACTCTGAAAATTATAGGTAATGACAGCCTCCTAATCACCCCAATCCCTTGTCAATTTTAAGCTTCCCCTGAAACAGTAAGCAAAATAGATTTTAAAATTATTTCATTTTTTCAATCACCAATTTTTAAAGAGTATATTCAGGAAGAGAGCACAACATTAACATCAGACACTGCCTGTACAGGACTCCTTACTAAATTACAGCAGCAGATATTGGGAATAATAAGTATCCTGGGGAATTTTTCCTGCACCAAGTTATTTTTGCATCACAGCCCATCTATATGTTCATTACTTATTAGAAGACGAGCATACATGCAGTACAGTGCCTTGCAACTGCCCCCACTTGTCTTAAGAAACATCCAACTCTTCCAGGCTTTAACAACAGGAGAAACTCTGCGCTGCCCTCGAAGAGAGCAAGATGTTTAGGGTTTGGACATGCGTGGCACAACGTAAGCTGAAGCTCCTGCAGATCTCAGAGCTTTCCTTCTAATCTTTATCTCTTCCTGGGTATCACCATCATCATGACACCGACCAAAACTGTGTTTTTTCAGTGTCTTGGGGTTGGTTGGGTTGTGTTTTTTTGTATCTAGTTAATACTTATTAATTTCATTTTCTCTTTTTCACTTCCATCTTTACAAAAAACCCAAACCCAACAAAACACAGCAGAGTGACGCTGCACACCACAGCTGGCTGTAGCAATCAAAAGAAAGGTGGCCAATTAGTGGCAGAACTGCTAGATCTGCTTCATGGAGAATTTTTATTTGACCCCAGGAATGTCAGTTGCTCAAGGAGAGTAAAACAGTCTCGATCCATTTGTGTGCGTTAGGATCGGGGTGTACACACCTACGCCAGGCTGGCACGGCCGAACAGCAGCTCCCACTCAGCATCTCGCGGCCACGGTCCCGTCAGTCCCCCCCGCTCCACCCCAGCCCCATCGGCCAGGAGTGACGGCCGAACGTCTCCAACGCAAAAGAGCAAATTCGATTCCTTTCAAAGGAAGAGCTGCCGCTGAAGCTGAATTATCCAGACCCGTTATTCAAAAGCCGTATCATAAATCTGCATCTGGGATAAAGCATTATGTCGTTGTTTTGTGTTATTAACAGGCCTCTTGACTCGGTTCCAACTGCCTTTGATAGCTATCACAACGCGTGAACCCGTCGGAGATCTGCGTCTACGGGAACGCGCAGTCACAGATAAAGTCAGCAACAATCTGCTTGCCTAGAGACAAAACTTATTTTCTTCCCCAGACTGAAGTTACTTTTATGCCACCTGGCTTAGATAAGCTGCTGAAGTTTTGCCCGTTCTGATTGGAACAGCTGCTCCTTGAAGATGAAGGGACAAGGCCAGGAATAGTTAATAACTTTCTTAAATGGAAACACTGTTGAATCATTCATTTTCCTCACAACAGATTGTGTAAAGTCTTCTCAGTGTTTAAGTCTAACCAACCTTTTAACTAGAAATAGTAACCCTCGCTGAAATGTTCCTGTCCTGGCACTAGCTGCTCTTGAAAGTGTCCATCTGGCTTCTCGCCAAAGCTGCAAGAGGCATTGATTAAAACCAAATTTTGAGAGATACGGGAAGGGGCGGGTGGAAAATTCAAGACAATCGCTGCAGTCTGTGCAGGTTTTTAGCTAGAGCACACCAGGGTCTTCTCCTTTCCCACCTTCAGATACATCCTTTGTTCTCCTCACATCCTCTTCTCACTCCGCCTTTCACTTCAACACTGATTTTCTACATCAAAAAACCAAATTTTTCTCTGTGGGCTTTGATATCTGCAACTTCTACGGCTCTCTTTCCATCTCTCCAATGCTGCCTCCAGCATCTCAGACAAGATGCCTGGTTTCTTTCAACTTATCTACTTTATCAGAAGGGAAAAGTAAATAATCAATGTGTGCATATATACACTTATTCACTGAATAAATTCCTAAACGCAAAATAAAAAACACTTGTAGATTAGTAGTGCTGAGACATGACTGCCAGAAAAAGGTAAATTTAAAGAGTGCAACTAGTACAGTCTCAATGCAACGTTTAGAATAGCTTGATCTATTTTGTGAGTCCTTCACACATGTAGGATAATGTTAGTTGTGAAACAAATTTTGTTTCACATCCTTAGCTTCAATTTCAGCCAACAAGATACAGATCAATGGAGGAATTATTAATCTACTAAGTAAATGCAGTCTGTCTTGATAGCCAAAGCATAAGAAAAAGGAATCTAAGTGAAGAAACGTTAGGTGACAGAGCTACTTCTATTAAAAAAAAAAAAACAAAAAAGAAACCCAAACTGTTTTCCTGATTAGAGGGAGGTGGATTTCATTGTAAACAACCTCTGTCCATGGTTCACTTGTATTTAGCAGGGGTGAAGGGAAAAAGAACAAATACCAAACAAGAAAAAAAAAATCAGAAGCTTAAACAAGATCTGAAAGCAAGATCTCTTATTCCCTTATTTAATTTTCAGTTGGAAGTGGTAGTTTTGGCTTTGTAAGCGATCTGCGCACCTCCCCAGGCCTGCCTCAGTCTTGCCTCTGTACATTCCTCTACCTTTAAAAACTTCCCAAGTCCACAACCTGCAATCATACATCAAGCAAGCAGATAAAATACAGCGGCTCTTCCCAAAAACTGATCCCAAACCAGTCTCTCATCTCCTCCCATTGTAACCCAGCCGGCTCCTCAGCCCAGCTCAAGGACTAACTCCAAAACATTTTTGCCAGCACAAGGCAACAGGCGGCTCAGGGCAGAACCATCTCTGCTCCACAGACCTACCCGTGGCTGAGACCACCTTGGGAGAGTGGGACCCCCGCGAGACCGCCAGGCAGCCTGCGCCAGGAGACGCTGGTTACGTGAGCGTGTTCAAACAGGGAGCACCTCACAACCCCTCACGTTAGTCATTAATGGGGTTTCAAGTAGGTCTGACAAATTTGGGGGTGTTTCAGAACAAGCGAGGACAGCCCCTGGCTAAGTGATCTCACTAAGCTGGGAGCTGCCAGAACTCTGGAGACGAACGAGAGGACACTTCATCGTATCCTTGCTCTCCTCTCTCACGCTCTCCCGAGAGGTTTGATAGGTCATTACCAGCTGCAGGATACTAAAGGCATCTTTGATCCCACCTAATTCTGTCAGATTTCTGAACAAATCCCCCCATTCCTGGGGACTCAAACACTTGGGCTCAGGCCAGCTTCAGCAGTGCAGCCATTCAAGCACGAAACCAAGAGCCACATGAAGCCTCAGCAGGGGCTTGTCCCACTTGTGCTGCTTGTAGCTCAGGCTGAGCCTAAGGGTGGAAGCCTAAGCCTAAGCTACAGATAGACTCATCCTGAGCCACTGATGAGGCTTTTTGACTTGACATCAGACCCGCTCCATCACTATGGACCTGGCTGGTGGTGTGGACTCTGGCTGGTCACTACCTCGTGGACCAGCTTGCTGTTCTTGGTCAGGCAGGCGATACCCTGACCTTGCCGGTGAGCCCACTGCCTGTGCCTCTCGCTGCGATTCTCTGCTCCCAGCTGGCATTTTCTTCTGGAGCAGCAACCCCCCCCCATGTTTATTACTGTTCTAGTTGCTCAATCTGTTCTTATAGAGTCAGAAATTGAAAAAAAATCAAGTGGATTAATGCTAATTTATGCCAGCAATTTACAGAGTGCATGAAAGACAAGCTGACAATTCTCTGAAGCAGAAACACTACTAATGGCCACAATAACACCTATCAAGGTGAAATCTACTCCTTAAAGTAAGAGATAAATTTAGTATAAACTCCCATCAGTTCCAGGTGGCGTCAATAAATCAAAAGAATCCCTTGCACATTCTTCACATTCACTTTTTTTAAAACGGTAATTATTTTCTTACTCGCTGTTCCAATGCTGGCACAAAGAAAGTTTAAGCTGAGTTTCATCCAATCTGAAAAAACAAACATTAACTGCAGTTTAAAATACTTGGGATTGTTTACTCCTCCTGGGTTCTACGTGCCAATTCAAATACTGAAAAAATGATGAAAACCATAATGCTGCCAAAACGAGCACCTCCCAAATGCCGAAGTCACGATGGGTGATACAGAGGAAAACTAAGATTGCTACTTCTGACACCGTGTGAATGGGGTTCGATTATCAAACTCCAGGTATGTCCCAGGCTCCCACGCCCCTGCCTTCCCTCCAGCCCTCGTGTGTGCACCCTAATAAAATTAAGCACTCATTAGATGCAAATGGTCCTCTCCTTTATGAAGATGCTGAGTGTCTAATTGAATTTGAAGCACAAAGGAAGCTTAGTATTCCACTCAAATGCTGTTTTTCATACATACAAAGTATATATCTATGTGCACAT
Source organism: Trogon surrucura (assembly GCA_020746105.1). NCBI lineage: Eukaryota > Metazoa > Chordata > Aves > Trogoniformes > Trogonidae > Trogon > Trogon surrucura. The sequence goes on along the minus strand of CM036634.1, from coordinate 2,426,159 downwards.
ACATATGCAGACCCTTCAGTTATCCAAAATAACTTAAAAAAATCAGCCAGAGGGTTTCTGGTTCCCCAAATAGAAGTATTTAAGCCTTGAGCTAAAAATCTCAGCAATTCCAGAGAGGAAACATTTCACTGATTCCATAGTAAACACCACTTCTGATTAAAACACCTGAATTTATAATGAAAGCTTCTTGAAAGTTGAAAAATATTTTCGAGCACGTCTTCTGCACTGAAGCCTTCTTTCACAGGAGCCTCCCAGCTACTACAAAGCTACAGAGAGCGCCAAACATGACACTGCTGCGGGCTAGCAGGGCCAGGGGTCAGAGAGCTCTGTCGTAAATTCTTTAGGAAGAGGATAGCTACGAAGCAGTGAGAAGTGTCTGGGAAAAGCAAAAAAGAAAACAAACACAAAAAATCAAACTCCAACTACTACCTCCCACATCTTCAGAGAAGTCAGAACTCTTGGAAAACTGTTGCCTTTGTTTACCCCTTGACGCCAAACTCCCCGGCTGGAACTAGGCACGGGGTGTGCGGAAGCAGCACGACACCTACCGAGTCCAACGGAGGGAAGAAAAATTTAACAAACCTAAGCCACAAAACTTTTCCAGTACTTGTTTTTCAAAAAGCCGTGCATGTTTCGTGAAACCTTCATGGAATCGAAATCAAAACGCAGATCGCCCAAATGGAAGCTCTAATTTTCGTTATTCTTCCTCCCCACAAGTAAACCTACTGACTTGCCTGCATGCTCTGAGTTAGCAGGCGCACTGAAATAGGTAAATTCTGTGAAACTGCTCTGCAACAACACAAACTGGAACAAAGCACGGCCAGTGCATTGAACAATGGACACAGACCCACTCGGGGATGCCTCTGTTAACCCCTAAGCTGTCCTCTGGGAAAAGCTGCTCTACCTATTTCAATTTCCAATGTCAAACATCAAGCAAAAATTGTTCTTGATATTGCAAAGCCCATTTTATGGCAGTTTCTGTCAGGCAGAAGTTTGTGAATTTCTTCATTTTAGTGCTGGTTGCCAACAGGCTACCGCTAAACAAGTTTTTTTTCCCCGAACGCACTAAGGGAGACCTCATCGCTCTCTACAGCCACCTGAACGGAGGTTGTAGCAAGGCCAGGGTTGGTCTGTTCTCCCTCGTGGAGAGTGACAGGACGAGGGGAAATGGATTTAAATCGTGCCAGGGGAGGTTCAGGTTGGATATTAGGAAGAATTTCTATCCTGAAAGGGCTGTCAGGCACTGGAACAGGCTGCCCAGGGAGGGATTTGAGTCACCGTCCCTGGAGGTGTTTAAGAGACGGGGGGATGTTATGTTGGGGGGAATCGTTCAGTGGGTTGATAGGGCTGGGACAAAGGCTGGACTCGATCTTCTAGGGCTCTTCCAGCTGATCCGATCCTGCGATTCTAAGCAGCAGGAATTCTGTTTGGGATCACAGCTAATGTTCAGCTACTGAATCATAGAATCATAGAATGTTAGGGATTGGAAGGGACCTCGAAAGATCATCAGGTCCAATCTCCCTGCCAGAGCAGGAATGCCTAGATTATGCTACACAGGAACGTGTTCAGGCAGGTCTTGAATGTCTCCAGAGAAGGAGACTCCACACCCTCCCTGGGCAGCCTGTTCCAGTGCTCCGTCACCCTCACTGAGAAGAAGTTTCTGCTCGAGTTTAAGCGGAACCTCTTATGTTCCAGTTTCAGCCCATTACCCCTTGTCCTATCAGTGGTTGTCACCGACAAGAGCCTGGCTCCATCCTCGTGACACTCACCCTTGATATATTTGTAAACATTAATGAGGTCTCCCCTCAGCCTCCTCTTCTCCAAACTAAAGAGCCCCAGCTCCCTCAGTCTTTTCTCATAAGGGAGATGCTCCACTCCGTTCATCATCCCAGTTGCCCTGTGCTGGACTCTCTCCAGCAGTTCCCTGTCTTTCTTGAACTGAGGGGCCCAGAACTGGACACAGTATTCCAGATGGGGTCTCACCAGGGCAGAGCAGAGGGGAAGGAGAACCTCTCTCGACCTACTAACCAGCCCCCTTCTAACACACCCCAGGATGCCATTGGCCTTCCTGGCCACAAGGGCACACTGCTGGCTCATGGTCATCCTGCCGCCCACCAAGACTCCCAGGTCCCTTTCCCCTACACTACTCTCTAATAAGTCATTCCCCAATTTATACTGGAACCTGGGGTTGTTCCTACCCACATGCAAGACTCTACATTTACCCTTGTTACACTTCATTAAATTTTTCCCCGCCCAACCCTCCAGCCTGTCCAGGTCTCGCTGGATGGCAGCACAGCCTTCTGGCGTGTCAGCCACTCCTCCCAGCTTGAATCAGCTGTCAGAGACCTGATGAGCTATTTGGGAAATACAGAGCATGTTCTACACAAAGGACACCAAGATCTCACAAGAGAAGATTCCACACAGGGACAAAGGGACAGTTTTATGCAATTTACAAAGGAAACTCACATTTAACTACTGTAACACCAGCTTTAAAATAAGAAGCCTTTCCATAGGGCAGATGCCTGTTCAATAAATTAACAGCGAACAGAACCCCTTTCCTATTTTGAAGTGTTTATTGTAACGCAGGGCTCATGCACAGTGTCCACCACCAGCATCTATTAGATGACCGCAGACATACATATGGATACTACCGATCCCTAAACAGGTCAGCTCATCGATTCCTCCACACTTTTAATTATTCTGTTGACCCAGACCACAACCTCGACTCCATGTGCAGAAGTGCTGGCTGCTTCTTTGTTTTCTGGAGGCCAAGTGAAGAAAACTCCGCCTGAAGCTCGAGCTGTGTTTGACCCAGCGGGGGGAGAGAGTTCCTTTAAGAGGGCTGCGACTGGCACAGAGGAAGGAAACTCAGTCTTCTCCTCCAAAGAGCTGAAGGCAGTTATGGGTAAACCATAGCGGCAATAAAACCGTTTGCATGAGGATGTACTTAAAAACATCAGATAGTACTTCTGCTTTTATAGGTAAAGAAGATCAAATGATATATGAAAATAGTCAGTACTTCAATGCATTTATAGAAGCCTTTCATGAACACCGGGCAAGATTACAGAAATTAGAAAATACCTTCAACTGAGTAAAATGGTGCCTTCACTCACTGAAACTATAGTAACCATCTGCTTTTTGTTGCCTCTGTACTTTTACGATACTATCCAGAATTGCGACGTTCAGAGAAAGTGAACATGGAAAAAAAAAAAGAAAAAGATTATTTACAACAGTTCTATAGTCCTCCTTTTACTTAGATGTTCTATTTAAATATTCTGGCTGCCTCAACAGCCTAGTAAAACTGGCTTTTGTAGGCTGAACACAAAAAAGCAAACAGGAGAAAAATTCAGCGTTTTTCCCCTGTGCCAGAACACACTGAAAAGAATGCTGTGTTTAAGCAAAGGCAGAGAGTCAGCTAATTATCAAGTCCACAGCTGCTCATACCTGGCATAAAGCAGAGGAACAAAACCAACAACCCATGAGTCATCGAATGCGGTTCCTAAATCTGGAAAATCCTCACAAAAAACAAACTTCCACGAATACGGGACTAGCCGTAGAGAAAAAGGCAACGCAGATAAAACAATCGCTATTTCAGAACAAAAAGCTACAGTTTAAAAGGAAGAAGTTCTTTTGGCAAGGCAACCGCTACACATGTCATCTAGTTTGAACAACTTCTCGCGGTTAGCTGTGGCAGGACAAGTGAAGAGATCTCATATTCTTCTTATCTGTCAAATCCTGCATGGGGGTGGGAGGGAGTCATTTCTAACCAAATTATGAAAAAAATGTTTCCTCCTCTCCGTTCCCATCAGTACTTCTGACAAACACATCTTCTGCAGCCCCTCCGGGCTGCCCCGCAGCTCCCCATGGCGCCCTGGGCCACCTGCGCGGAGAACGGTCCAGCACCTTCACCTCTTTGAACAGAAAGAATAACCCCCCCTGCCCACTCTTACCGACACGCACACAGACATGCAAATATCCAACCGCTCGTGCTGCGGCGGAACAGCACATCTCTTTGCAGAGCCCTTACCTGTATCGTTTCTCGCCCACTTCAGAAAACAAAAAGTGAGACTCTCAATTCTTGCCAGCAGAACAAGAGAATTTGTAGTAAAAATACCCATGTTTTTGCCTCTTCACGGAACACATTGCTTGAAATTTTTATTTTTCACCTTATTAACTACAGTTTCCCTGTAGTTCCTTTGAGAGTAATCTTACAGTCACACAGAGAACCACACTTAGTGTTGAAATTACAGTACGGTGGCCCTAAATTTGAAGATACTTAGAGTAAAAAAGATTGGAGCCGAAAACTTAAAGCCAGGTGTGACTTAGCGGATAGGAGGGACGTTTGCTGTTGGTTTTGTGGGCTTCTGTTGCCAACATATTGTAAGACTCAGTTATACAAAATTGTATTTCCTTCACTGGCCCTAATATGTATTTTTATCCAAAGTCCAAGCCTTGAAATTAAAACTATTTCTGGCGAGAAATGCATTGGTTTCAAAAACCTGATCCCATGCAGCAGTTCCATGACACGCTGCAAACCGTGCCCAAAAGGTGTTAGAAACACCCGTGAAAAGTCCCCTTCACTTCCTTTCGACTATCGCAAGCTTCATCTAGTTCATACTCCCACTTTTCTTTCCTCTTAATAATAGTTACTAGAAGGTTGCTTCAGGTTCGTTTAAAAAGGAAGTCATTAGATTAACAATTAACATTCCAAAGGATTTCTCGTTTAATGTTCTCCCACTGCTAATCACTCACCCAGTGACAAAGCAAGTTCAGCTGTTTTATAAGAATACGAATCCAGGGATGATCCGTACGCAGGGAAAACCAACCGAGATTCACGGGCTCACAACACGTAGCAGGCAAGGGGAAAAGGGCTCTGTTTTACAGCCAGGTCGTCAAGTTTTCAACTTCCTTTCAAACTGGCCTTGCATTTCCAATCAAAATCTGTTCAGCTCAAAACAGTTTCCTTTTGGTACTGTCTTCCCTTGATTATCGGCAAGAAACAAATTCCTTCTTCCCCCAGTGTAAGAGCATTTGGCTGCACAACATCCCACTACAACGGCATTCCCGGAACAGACAGTAGGAGACTGACACAGAAGAAGAAAGAAGGGAAAAAAAAAACTATAAACAGCCAAGCAAAAGACCAACAAAATAAGCAAAGAGAAAAAAAAATACAAAAAGCTCACACACCCCATTAGTGAGCACTGCTATAGACACCAGCGGATGGATAAAAATAATTATTTACGCTCAGCTGCAGTATAATTCTTACTTCATCTCTGCTGCATTTCACAATGTCTTCTTAGCAGGTTTAATCAAATTTTCCAGAATCTCATTAGATATTTAAATAATGACACGCACACTTAATTTTTTAAAAAGAAACAGACTGGATTACGGTTTGCTTTGGCTCGTTTGTTAAGCATTAAGTAATTAGATTTCCCTTGCTGTTAAAAAAAAAGGGATAAACAGGTTGTTCATTTATGATCTTAAACCAAACCTGTCCCCCCCCTCCACCTTTTACCCACCACAATGTTTCTCTGAGCGGACACTGGGGGATGACGAGAGCAGAAAGCGATTACTTGGCAGCTTCCTTCCCAAGAAGCTCCTTCTCTGGTGCTGACTGAAGCGGGCCAGGCCCCGTCCCTTGCTCCCTGCACGGCTTCCACCGGCGCTGAGCTCATCTTCACAGTCGAGAAAAGAGACAGAGGCACCTACCGCCCCCCTGGAATTTCCAAGCTTAGATTACAATAAACAGAAAATAAAAAAAGTTGCGTAGGAGGGAGGGTAAACCCACGATATATTCCTGATGAATTACACAACAGAGCTAAACTTCACTGAAGATGAAGAATACCCAGAATAAAGCCCAAAGTGTCAGTACTGAACCGCAGCGAGGACATCACCCCCTGCAGCTCCCAGCAGCTTCTTCAGGCCTTGAAGAAACAACGACCGCGTACAAAGACGGAGCGAGAGCTACGGCCCCGCGGCCAGCAGCTCCGGGCCTGACAGCCAGGATGTGCTTCACGCTCCCGAGCGCTCAGACCGCCTGGTTCATACAGAATGGGAAGGTTACTGCAAAGAACAAACCGAGTAAGAAACTACGTTTACACAAACGGTACCTGAAACCGAAAAACTGTGTTTTACTTGGGCCTCCTCTAATGCTTGAACTCTCCTTTCCCAGGAGCATCTGAGCTCCTTTTGCCTGGAAAACTCGCAGCAATCCCCAAAATTTAAGACGTGGGTGCTGTTCTTGATCCCTCTTGCCTGACTTTTGCAACACTGCAGTTCGGGCAGCGTGTGGTCTTTTGATTTCTATAGCTTAAGTACAACATGCTGTGGCAGGAGCAGTTTTAGACCTGTGATCCAAGAAAAGTGTATGGTGGATGTTCTCTGGACACTGATGACCGAAATGTCTCTTACATGGTGCCCAGCTACTGTGAGGAACTACAAATAACACTCCAGGTATTTAAAATCCCATTCAATGCACACCTTCATGACTTTCCAGCCAAACTTTTAGACTGTATTAGACTCAAATGATGGGTTGTCATATAAAAAGCCGATTTTAAAAAGGTCCTGAAATGCCTTAAGGTACAGGCAAGCATCTAACTACAGCTGAAGAGTGTCCTCGACTTCTCACTTCTACTGCAAATGACCAAAAATCAGAAGTTATTGCTATACTAAAAAAGGGATATAAATGGTTTATAGAGAATGGTAAAAGGGTTTGGGCTTTGTTTTCTTTCTCCCAAAGATCCCAGCAGACATCCATTACATTAGGTCTAACAACCACAAGTAAGATTCAGCTGGGCCATCTACAGCCCTACAACAAAACTTCGGTGAAATAATAAGGACGCACTTAAGATGACAATCCAAATTAATCGAGTGGTTTTATTTTAAAGAGATAAATGAGTCAAATTAAAATTTAGTCCTCCTCTTGCAACACCATCACAAATCTGCATGCAGAGAGGTCAGAAATTATCATCCCTGCCTGTAAGCAGGCTGTCGTGAGCAACAAAATGCAACTTATCTCCAAAAATTGTAGTTATTCATTCTGTTCTCTCTCAGTACGCACAGTATACTACATACAGAGGAAAAAAAATAACAAACAAAAAGTATCACCTCCCACAAACGAGTTCACAGAGACAGCCCAAAAAGAGAATGATATACGCTAGAGGATCACGTAAGGAATGGAGACAGAAAGCCTGGAATTCAGAATATACAGATCACGCTGTAGAATAAAAAGGCCAGTTGATCCTGGTTCTAAGTTCCTACACCTCGGATCACTCACACAACACACTGCCTAGAGATGCTCTGTGTGCCATATGTTCAGAGCATTTAATATTAAAGAGACCCACCGAAAATAAACCTACAAGCCCGTCATTCACAGGGTAGAAAACTCCAGAGAACGTTTTTACAGTTTGAGCTCAAAAGGTTTGCGCGTTCACGCTGCTTTATACTTCCTGAAAATGTTTATTGAGGTTGATATTTTCCGTTAATGTTGCGACTCCTGTCACTTGAAACACTACAATAACAGACACGCTGAAGTGTCAGTACAAAGCCAAAAAGAAAACAAGACAGAGCTTAAAAGAACACAGCCAGTTCTGAGAAAACACCTGCATAAATACTGTTTTTTGTAGGGAAAAAAAAACCACAAAACTTTTTCAAGCGAAGAATAACCTCCCAAACCCACATAGATCAAGTGAAACAGTCTAGATAAAACCAAGAAAGTTCAAATGCACTCACACCGCACAATAAACGAGCTGGTTTATTTGTTGCCACAGTGATTTTTCCTAAGACAACATGCGCCAAAAGGCAAATATTTAATATTATTCAGAAGCAACAGTCACTGTCTAAAGCTGTTCTGTAAGACCAAAAACTCTGTTAACCAGCCAGTGTTTACAACAAAAACGTGCTTTTTATATCAGACAGTTTGTGCTAACTCTGCAGCATTTCCAGTTCAGTACACTCTGTACCGAAGGTACTTGCCAGAAATTCAGCACTCCAACAGCATTTTGCTATTTGTTAACTATTTCTTTCAAAATAAAAGAACTAATCACAGCAGTTTGAAATGCTCTTCACAAATATTGAACAGGAAATCCATTCGCCCAGCAAAAACACAAGGAAGGACTAAGGCAAATACAATAATAGCAAAATAATTTCAACTATGTAAATCACACAATCTCATGTTTTGGTTTTAATCCAGAACAACACGAAACCAACCATCACCACATTACTTAGAAGACTACATCCAGGAGAAATCCAAGGATCAGTCGGAAAGGCCTTTTCCCAACTCTCTTTGACCAGAAAACATCCAAAAATTCCTTTACAGTTTAATTCAGTAGTGGTGCCCGTATTTATTTTTTTTTGTTTATTAAATAGTGATGAAATGTTGACATCTCTAGAGACTTTAGAAAAGAGGGGGAGTAGACATTGCAGTTTAACTCGAGGGCTGGGAGGGCAGTTGGGGAGCCCACCACGGAGGGTTAGAGCAGAAAAGCATTCGCGGCACCACGAAGGAAAGCAACAGCCGCGGTCGGGACCCGCAGACCTCCGGCGGCGGCGGCCTCACACCCAGAAACCCTGCCCGACGCACAAGGACTGGCCACACCTGCGTGTCACCTCCAGGCATTTCACACCCTCCATCACCGACCACCATAAGCCAGCGCTGCGGCAGCAGCAGGGCAGCCGGGGGACACACGCACCGGCCACCCACCGCACACAGGGCTCTTCGGGGCAATTCTACGTGCACTGATCGGACTTTCTTTACCCGCACCCGCGGCCCGAGCTGCAGCCAATCTCTTGCACGCTCCAGCCAAGCTATGTGACACAGCTACATGTGGCCACAACAAATGGTGGGGGACAAAAGCCACCAGGAGTCAACGCCGCCCAGGCAATGCACCCGCCGTAAACAAACAAACCAAGTTATCACAGCGCTGCTGAAGAAGAATAAATAATGGTAACTCCAATCACCCATCATCTTACCAGATACCTGTTCAGGTATACACAAAACCAATTCCTTCGGGCAGCAATGAAGCCAGACGTCTATTCCACACACATGCTGAAACACACCCCAAGCCCAAAAGGGGACAAAAGGGTCTGAATGGAAGATTCATTCTTTAAACTAATTCCGAGCCACGCACAGTGAGGGCTTCTGGTCCCGCTGAAACAATCCCCCACCTCTCATGCAGTGTGGGCTACGGGACCTTCAGCCCAACTGCTCTGATCTACTGAACTGCCCTTCTTTCACTGAATTACTGACACAGATACTGCCTCCAAAAATCCACTTTGACAAAAATCAGACAGGGTAGTTTCTGCTTCGGGTGCCTGTGCCCCAGCACTTCTGTGTCTCACCCTCTTACCTTGGACACTGCACAGGGCAGTCAGATTCTCTGCAAAGCTTCCATTAAATAAACTATCGTGACATAAACACAGCTGCGCTTTCACAGTACGTACATTTCTGCAAACTCCCTTTACACATCAGCCAGCTGCAATGCTGAACAGAAGCTACAAGCCAAGCCACGGCAGACAGCATACAGCTTCGTGAATCCCAACCTTCCGTATGTTTCTATTCAGTTGCAAAATTTCACATTTCTGACACGATAGAGATTTACAACTGCAAATACTCAACATGTTACGCTAAGTATTGTCTCAGTCTGTTACTCAGTGTTTTGCTACACACTGACAACAGCCAGGGCAAATAAAACTTGCATCTTTGTACTCCCAAAGCACTCTCTACTCTTTCCTGATGTTTTCACGGAGTACCTTAGCTCCTTCAATTTTTTGCCAGCTCTATATACGCATGGGATTTCAGGGTTGTATTTTTTTTCCTTTTTAAATTTCTAATCTCATCCCAGATGGGGCATCCAGTACACACAGCAGGCTATTATCTTCCTTAAGCATTACTTTGAGGAGGCCTTTGTGTCACCCTCCAACATTCCTCATCACGGAGGATTAGCACGCAGACACAGCTGGGAGTAGCATAAGCAACCAAACCCGATACCCGCTATCTGCTATTGTTAAGCAGTTCCACAACACCTCTCCTCCTCCCAATTTGCCCCTGCTACCAGGACACAGAAAGACAGGCTGAAGTGATAAGGAAGCAAGCCTTAATTTCCATTTATCAGCTGGCATTGCTGCTTGTTTATCATAGCACAGAACAGCTATCGCAGAGCAGAACTCCCTCCTCTTTAACCTCAGAAGTGAAAGCGCTGAGGAAAACTAGGTGGGGTGGCAGAGGGGGATGCTAAATCCAAAATCAGGCACTTTGGCTCAGCCACGGTACCTTCAGGTTCCTGCTTATAACCAGCTCGGCAGCTGAAAAACCCCAGAGCAAGAGCAGCCACGAGTATCATCCGGGCTTACTGCAGTCTGCTGAAGAGCTCACAAACCACTGCAAACTGCCAGAGGAGAGCTCGGAAAAAGACAGGAGAGATCTGGCATTCAGGTAGAACTCATCCATTCCATTCAGCAACCAGGACACGAACCATTCCATTTGTAAGACAGGCAAAAAAGGTGCCTGGACAGGTTCACTTTCCTCCCTAGATCCCAAAGCCAGGCACTGGAAAAGCTGTGCATTCCTGCCCTGGGTCCTCCACGTTACGGTTCTTAAACCAAGACTGCTTAACACACGCCATGGTGATACCGACAACCACACAAAGCCTCCTGACAAATGGTACAGGTAACAAGAAAAATCAGTTTTAGGGTAGAGTCATCCATTACTCATCACAAGGGGCTAATTTAACCGGCTACGTGGGATTAAGTAGTCACAATTCCACAAAATCCAGAAACCGTATTGTCAAGCGTAATACGTGAACTCCAGAAAAGAAAAAACGGGTCTGCTGACAACAGAACTTCAAGCCAGAAGAGGAATGAAAAACCAAAGCTCTGACACATACAGACTAGCACTAATGCCAATTAAGAGACGTTTGCTCTAGCATGAAATGACGAGACAGAATACTGGTCCAAAAATCTTCTCTCATGTAGATAACTTAAAAAAGAGTTAACAGAGGACTATTGCACAGTTACTACCAGTTACCATTTTGAATATATTAAAACCTTTACTACCACACAGCAACATTTAAAATAAACAAACAGCAGCAAACGCAGCCACTTCATTAAAGGGATTACACAAACTCTCAAAAGACTTAATTTAATAGTAAAGAAAAACTGGAGTGTATAAACGTGCCATACACAAAGCATAAAGGTATAAGAAGAATTAAGTGGGTTGATCACACCTACTGAACACCTAATGCTTGCAATAAACACAAACACTCCCCTTTTCATACAGCATGGCATGTGCCTAGCAGTTAATATGTGAAAAATCAGACAGACATCAGGCTAACGAAAAACTGGTGGAAGTCTTAACAGTTACAAGGCAGAGGCAGAGATTTTGCCAAGAGGCTGCAAAATCTGATTTGAAACCACTGCTGGTACAGCCAAAGCATAAACGTCAATACCAAATACGATTAGTTCTTATTAAGAGCTATTTCACTGTTTGGGCGAACAGCTGAAGAGTCCTTTATGACTCTATCTGTTATTTCTGCTTCAAAACGCTGTGCGCCGTTCTCCTAAAACGTCTGGACTGTAGGCTGAGATCTGCTTTCCCCTGGCCGCGCTCCCAAGGGGAGACCCTCAGCCCATCAGTTATATAAACTACTTCTGTAGCCTTACTCACCTCAGTAGGTCATCCAAATCTACGCACCGAGACTGAAAAACTGCAGTGCAATCAAAGCGCTTCTTCTAGAACAGAAGAGCCGACAATTTATAGGCTATTCAGTTTTGCATGCTTTTATCGGGCTAGTTAGCTGAAAGAAAATGCACACATAATTACTTAATCCCATTAAAACAAAGACAAATGACAGTACAAAAGTACAGAGCTCAGCAGTCTGAGCAAGGCAAGATCCCGAGCGAACATCACCATGAATCACGGAGCCTTATCAGCGCGCGGCTCCTTCCCCAGCGCCCTGCCGGCTCAGCTACACCGGCACCGCGTTTCTTGTGCGCACCACTCAACTGCGGAAAATGGTAGCTTTAATAACGAACAGCCGCCATAGATTTTTCCAATGGAAAAGTCACCCAAGGTCTCCATTTTTTCAGTGGATTACACGTCGGTTAAACTACGCAATTAAATTCCGATGAAAACACTAAAAAGTCAGTCACCTACAGAGATACGAAGTGATAATTCGGATTTATTTTGTTTCTTTTAATGTATCTACTACATTCTTCCCACGGATTTTGTACTTTGGTCAGTTTTGAGTTCAGAAACTTATTTTTAACTCCTAATTCAGTGCATTACGTTAACAGACAAAATGAAAACTGCACTCGGTTACTGAAGACGCAAACCAAAAGCAAACTAACATCTTTCCTAGAGGATATATAACGCAGGTTTGCTGCTAAATTTACTGCTGGGGAATAAACACATGAAAATGTGAAATAATTGTAAAACCACATGAGAGAACTAAAAACTGAACTCATGCAGATTTCCCGTTCAATTCAAAAGTTAATTCTTCAAAGATAGTCACGGGCTTTTTTATTATGTACATGTATTTTTAACGTATCTGTAAGCGTTAGGATCTTTGGGCCAGACTGCTGAACGGTCAGGACAAGGGCAGGCAGGCGCCCGTACGTTAAGACGGGAGGCACTAAGAACCCGAGTACGACGGTGTGCTGCTTCTGAAAGGAAGCACTGCCCTACACGCAAAACACTTTTCAGCCCGCTTTCCTCAACTATGGTTTACAGCAGAATAATAAAAATTAAGGCTTATTGCAATCTGGTTTAATTTAGGCAAAACAGGGGGGCACAGGGAGCAAGGGACAGACACCGAGCAGTAGTTGTGCCCGCAGCTGGGAGAGCCGCAGCTCCGCGGGTCAGCGCAGGGCTCCTCCAGGTACCAAGTCTCGAGAGAGATCTCCGAAACACTTCACTCTCCACTTCACCTCGTCTGCTTGTCAGCTCCGGAACTCGTTATTTCCCAAAGAATGGGAAAGGGAACCGATGAGTGGGAGCTCCTCCACTTGGACTGTAAAACTCTCCTGGGCACGAGATCCAGCTCTGGGTTTGTGCAGAGTCTGGGAGGGAGGATCAGAGGACCTTGAGCTGGAAGCACCACCAAGCCGTGGAAAAGCAGCAGCGACCATGCCCACGTCGCCTCGGGACGGCACTTCATGTTTTCAGTGAGTCTGCCAAAGAGCCCAACACTTCTCTTACCTCAAGCCTTTTTCACGTTACTGATTTATAACAATTCACCCCTTAAATAGTGTCTGCACGTACAACACAGCTCTTCAATACACCACGATCTGCACAGACACACGGCTCCCGACACGGAGCTCACGGCGACGTTCGACACAACACACAGCACGGACGCGAAACAGCACCAAGGTTCACAAGGCTTCCTTTTCCCAGGGGGCAGAAGTGGATCAGTGTCTTCAATTTATTTGTCATTTGCACTGAAATTACTTTTACCATGAAAAGGAAGTAACTGTCCCCATGAGCAGCTGAAAAATCGCAGCATGTATATTCTTTCTGCTTATTACTGAAGTAAACACGGAAAGAAGAACCAACCGAACCTTCCAGGTGTTGAATTAGCTGCATCTATTTTTTTTTTTGCAACAACAAAAATAAGATCTCATTTTCATAATTGCTCTTCTGAGGTCGCAGCAATGAAAATCTTACTTAGCTTTTTAAAGCAAATCGCAGTTGGACTACCAGCTGAGGGCTGCTAAGGATGGCAACAGAATCCTGAAGTCATCCAAACTGTAATGCTAGTACAAAATAAAAATAAAACGTTATCTTTCAATAATCCAACAGCACATTAAACCAAACCTGTAAAGTTTTTGTCAGAAACACATGTACCTCTTGATAAGTAAGCAGTCTTGTAAAGTGGCAGAGTTCCCAGGCACGTTCGGGAACATCACCGGGAAGAGCAGGATTTTCAGTGAAGCCTTTCATTGTTCTGTCCCAACCCAGCACAGCCCAACACGAGACAAATGGCTTAACCAGGGCAGAGAACATCAATCACACGCAGAAGCCATACTTGCTCTATCATCACGCTGCTTATTACCATGATATTGTGAGAAAAGGCATCCTTTTCGTAGAGGAGAGACAAAAAAATCAAATTACAGGGGAGACAAAACCCACACACTTCCCCCTCATTTGCCTTAGAGAAGAGATTCCAAGGAATTCTGCTGACGTATGTTGCAAAATATTGGATAGAATAAACTTTATTGAACTCAGAAGAGATTTAGCTTCCATCTCCCAACTAGTTAATCAACTCTCCAGAACCACAAACACTTAAGACTATAAGCCCTCCTGTTCCCTCTGTAGACACAATAATAATTTTCATATTTCCCACCTCTTTAGTGAGCAGTAAAGAATACACATGGAATTCTTAAATATGTTTAAGTTAAAAAAAAACACAAACCCCAATCCATCACCACCATACAATGATACTTTCAACACCCATGATTTGGTGTTTCCCTCGGCTGTAGGAAAGATATTACTTACGTTTCAGGAAAGAGAGTGAGTATCATGTCATGAAACAAGCTGAACTATAAAAAATAATAATAAAAAAAAGAAATGTTTTCTTGAAAAAGAGATATTTATTTCCAGGAGTCCTGCTTAGAAATTGCCACACCTGTCACCTTCTATTCTTTCTGTACCCAAGTTTCTGCTTGCTTTGCTCAGCTGAAAGTGAGAAAATTGCAAGTCTGGCTCAGACCCGTGAGAATGCAAAAGCACTTCAGCAGCGTGACCTTCTTCCAGGGTACACTCCTCCTTCAAACTGCTTAAATGTTACCTATTGAAAAGCCAATTTAACATTGTTTCCCTGGAAGCTCAAGGTCTAGTTGCCACTCCCTGAGTGACACACAGTTTAGTTTTTGGAAAACAGGGAACTAATACTTAACGGTAAATCTCCACCCTTCTCCTGCTGACACCCGTGATTCCCACGGGCGAAGGTAAGAACTCGAACTCCCTCTTCAGCTGTTCCGCGTACCACAACCCCGGCGTTTCGCACTTGCTCTTCCTTTCAATTCTGCGCAAGAGTCTTTCCCTATTTCCATATTTACGGCACTTTTGCTGCCTCCAAAACGACCTGTTACAACTCCAGCAGCTTCCAATAAATCCCAGGGAACAGCCTTCATGTCTCACACCCCTCGCTCTCTGCTGTTCCTCACCGCCGCTCGCGTCCCCTGGCTCGCTCGCTGTCGCCCTGACCCATAGATCAAATTTAAAACCCGCCATTCGTACGCTCTCGCAACTGCCGAACCCTGGGGTAAGTGGGCGCACGTGTATAATCCGGCGCACTTGAAAATGAAACTCAGAATTGGAGCGTTAAGAATTTTGTATCGAGATTTATAACCCTTCATAGGAACATTAAAATAAAGTAACTTTAACGTAACGGGAAACCTCTCTCTAAAGAGAAACTGGAGGCTGACTTTGCAAGAGTCGTGTTTCTATCTGCAATCCAGTAGCACACGTATGGCACTGTTAGATCACTAATTATTTTAAAAATGGCATTACCAAAACGTAATTTTGTTTTTACGTTGTTATTTTTTGAAGGTGGCGTCTCATCTATTTTTAAAGATGAAAATTTACCACTAGAGCTCCCCCCGTGTTCTTGGGATAACTCAGCGCATGAAAACACAAACATCAGTAATGAGGTCTGCTAATGCAGATTTCACTTGAAGCTAACTTAGATTTACTTCACACAGTTAAGTGAGTTCATTTCACTGGGAAAAAAAAAAAAAGATTCCCTGAAGCAAAAAAACATCAACTACTGTGGATGATATTGCCCAACAAATTGCTGCAAAATAAATTCTTCTGATTGGATTTTTTCATTTTCCCCCTCAAGCAGCACTTTTAAAAATACAATCTTTTAATGATTGTTTAATTTTCATATAACTAGAACATAAATCCTTTACATACCGCTTTGCTGCAGCTGCAGTATAATGTCTCATTTTTCATGGAAAAAAAAAACCTAATTACGTGGTTCACTGAGTTGCCTGTGGTAACACATCAATTTTATTTACATTCAAAAGTTGGACTTGGGTTTGGTCTCGACACTCTACTTAATTCCAAGCACATTTCCTACAATAGTTCTCTCCAATTCATCAGCAATACCTCACTCCAGCTTTTATCTGGAAAGGTTCCGAGCTATTGGGATCTCGGTTTGGATTTCCGGCACTTTCTGTGCGCCGATGCTTTCGTGGCACCCGTTGGATCCCGCCCTTACGCGGCCGCCGCTCGCTACGAAGTCGGGTCTTTCGGAAATAGCTCCGCAGAAGAATCACTGGTCACCATTTCACAATGCAATGTTCATTTTTTTCCACAAAAATACAACAGAAAAACAACCACCATTGTGGGGCCGTTAAACCTTAAAGAGTAACTACTCGACGTTACAACTATTGCAGTTGAACTAAGCTTATATTTGAAGGCACGAAGATTAAAAGAGAAATGTATTCAGTTCTGTAGAGAATTTTTTGGTTCTACCTTCCCTCAGTGTCTTAGGTGATTTGCCGCAATTAACAGTAAAACCTCTCAAATATGAAATATGTAAAATGTAAAAAACAACACTAGGCTATCTTACATATGACCCTTAGGTTTTCATATTTTTAGGATATATTTAGGTTTTGTGGGGGTTTTTTTACCTTTTAGACTTGGATATTTCAGACTGTAAAAAGAGGGAAAAAAAGTAGCAGGCTAGAATGGTACACAGGAACTATAGTTGATAATTTAATAATTCCATATTTAATATTACTGAAAACACTCAGATTCACGGTTAATGCTGAGAGAAAAACTGCTCAAGGAAAGAATTAAAAAAAGAGGTAAGAGCAATGCGACTTCTAAATAGGAAACTCAGAGTTGATTTTTTTTTTTTTTTTAACAATTCATACCTTTGTCATCTATAACCACAAACCAATTTTGATGTTAAAAGAGGGAAAAAGTTGGGGTGGTGGGAAGAGTATTTATTCTAAAAAGAAAACAACACAAAATGAAGACATCTTGGCCAGACACAATAAGGCTCTTGTCAAGTTCATGTGTATAAAAGGAGTTGGCATTTTCCCATGAAGCAATTCCTTAATCCCAAATGATGGCATAATAACCTCATTTAATATGCCTCCTTAAAAGAAAAAGTTTATTTTGTCTAAGCTAAACTTCAACTGGCAATCACCAGACACCAATTAACAGTGTCAAATATAAGGGTCACAGAACAATTCTGCAAGCTGAGAAAGTACCAATTCCCTTCTAAATCCCATCTTCTTTCCAAAAGGATGTAAAAGTTTAACTTTGTTTTCATGTCTCTGGAAATAATCTATGCTAGGCAATTAAGAAAATGCAAATGACTTATCTTATTCGAAGTAATCAACCCAGAAACAGACTTAGCAGTAATTTAATATTCCAATAAAGTCTTCAGTCATATGAACCTACTTGCTAATTCCACCCTTAACTCAAGAACCGGCAATTAACCATTTTCAGATTTCACTTCAAATTATTAATAAGTGGTACTCAGCTGCTTGATAGTCATAGCTTCTTTTTAAGTTGAAAGCCTTCAAAAATACTTCCATTCCAGCTCCTGGGAAACGCCGTTTATTCCTTGCTCCTAAACTGCTTGGCCATACGTTAGCCGGTCTCCATCGACATAATACCGAGCGTGACAACAGTTCTGGGGTTTCACGTACTGGCGTAGAGCGCACAAACCCAACCGCTGGAACACGGGCGCCGTGCCTGCGCGCCCTCCAGCTGAGCCCGTCCAAGAAGGAAACAAGGAGATAACTTTTTGGCCATTTCAAGAGAGCATCAAGGCCAGGCCTAACGCAACTCCGGCAGCACAACACTCCCCTCTGTCCCACCTCCACAGTCCGACAGGGGAAGGAAAGATTTAACAGCACCTCCGTTACGGGGACGCTCTTGGTGTGCGCACCCACTCCGCAGGAAGGGCTGCTTCGGCGTGATTTTACACACCGCTTCGCGCCCCTAGAATAAGTTTCAACAGGCACAAACGTCTTCTCATTCAATAATTAACATATGTCAGCACACGGCAGCCAAGGACGTATTTCGTACCTCCCCAAAGAGTTCCCATTTCCCTACGACTACCGCAAATCAAACACAGCGCCTTGCAAGAACGTTAAATGGACTGGTTTGAGTTGAAGCAGAAAGTAAAGGAGACTTTTCACTCCTTTATCCTCTTTCATATTAGCAGAACATCAAAGCTTCTTTTTTTCCCCTTTTTCCTAAAATTCAAGTTTTCTATCGTTTTTCTTTAAATCCTTAATAAACACTGAAGAACACCATCTACTATCATGTATAGGGTAAACATTTACTTAATTAAGAAGACTTAACTGATAAAATAAGCTGCCAAATCTGAGAGTTAATAAGTGAGTATCAAGAGCCCTATGTAGCTGCAATAAAATAACTAAACTGAGCTCTGGCAAGTTATTCTTCTTCAGAAACATCCTTGAAAACACAATGAACATGCTCTGTTTTCCTGTAGGCAAAAACCTATCCATCAGCAATTTGCAGGGAGAGATGAAATAGCAGAAATTAAGGCCAGGCCTTACAAATAGTCCTTCTTACAGCTACGAGTTTTTTCTCTCAACGTTTATCAGCACGTGGAGATTACCAGTGTGTCGGCCTGATATGCCAGGAATTTGTAAACAGGAATGAACTGAAGCTCCAGGTTTTTCCAATCACAGATTAAGCTTGAACTCCATTTATTTTAATTTACCAAGCTGCAAATATCATCAGCAATAATCTTTCAGGAAAAATTTACCCAGTTATTTCAAGATAATCTATTCTTCGCAGGAGTTTTCATCAAAAGCCTGGTGTTCTACATGCGATACAGCACAAAGGTTATTCGTATCTTTGGGGGGAGAAACACACCCAACAATTAAAGGATTGTGTGCGACATCGCAGACAATACACAAAACTCAAAGGCTTTGGCTCAGAAGAAAAACACAGCACCCTCCCTTCACAAGCCCTTCCACCTGCAACCAAGAAGCTGCACAGAAAGACCGTCACAACCTGATCTGTCTGAGGGGAAAACGTCTTCAAGGGAACTTCAAGTGAGAGCGAGTCGAGACGAAACCGCAACTTTACCGGCACTTCAAGGGGGATCATCCCAAGAGTCGCAAAAAGCTAAACCCGTATTTATTTTCTCTCCAGGAGCTCTGTACTATTAAGCTTCTATTCTGAAGCGCTCTGATGAAGCACCTGCCACAACGCCGGGTTCTCAGTTCTGCGCCAGGCGCTGCTCAGCCCGGCAGTAACGGCTGATGGGCCTCTGGGGCTTCTCACCGCTGCCCCAAGTTCCTCCCATCCATCTGTCTTGTCTTCAGAGAGGAACACACGTTCCAAATATCTACCAGAATCAGCGAGTTCGGGCAAAGGAGCTACGACGTTGATAGTTCTTAAAAGAAAACCGCACCCTTCTACCAACCACCCAGAATTTTACTCATTTTCAAGGCGCTGTCTAGCGTTCTGACGGCCCTCCAGAGTCCCCCGCCAGCACCGCTTTCCAGCCACCCAAACTCTGTTCTCAGCAGCGGTTGGTGCACAGCGTAATCCCTGCATTATTCCTGGTAATTCAAGTATTCTGCACCGCAAATGCAACAGCCAAAGCTGAATATATCCCCAAACTCGATACGCAGACTACAAGTTTGTAGACAAAACTGTCAGACAAAAAGGTTGTTTAAAATGTCAGACGTTAAGGATTTGCAAAAGCAACGGCGGCAACTAAGGAACAGACATCACCTGCTCATAATCTACGTGCAATGCATCGGGTACAAGGCAGGGGGGAAGAAAAGAAAAAAAAACCCAAGTCAAGTATAAATTCTCTGTGGTGCTTCAGATGGTATTTGGTCACCAAATGCAAATGAGATCGCCGCAACTTGAAAAGTCTACAATTTTTCTGTCAAAAACCCTGCCAACAATAGGATAGTGGCTCTTCTCCTTTTCATTTCTTCTGTAGAATTTACCAAAAAAATATTTTAATGGGAAAAGGTACAGCAGCTGTAACACTTGTCAAGTCCCTTCAGGCAGTACTACCACTAAATGGCATTTATCCCTGAGAAAACACAACTTCCACAAACTAACACACTCCCAACTTCTCCCAGCTTGTAAAATCACTCCACTTTTTTTCTCCCACTCAGTGACTCTGGACCAATTAGCTCTTTTCACTTGGGACAGACTAAAGATCTTGAGCCTTCCTTCAAATTTCAAATCCCACCAGAACAAAAACCAGAACACAACAGCAAGGGCTGGCAGGAAAAAAAAAAAAGAAATGCAGGAGGATGTGCAAGAGACACACCTATGTAATTCCAGCTGTCTCGCTCATCTACCTACTTCCCTGATCTATAGCTGTTCCGCAAATAATTGTTTTTACTTAGGCTCCCGTGACAGCATTTAATTATCTACCCAGTTTTGGAAAGCTACTACATAAACAACTACTCCCAGTGCCTCCCGTTGATAACTACTACATTGTTTTCCCCAGGAGCATTGGAAAGTCTTTTAATAAAGGCAGACTGTGGTTTCCAAAATCTTGAATGTTGCAAAGATAAGGCAACCCCCACAGTTCACACACAGAACTTTAAAAAGTGCTTCTGACAGAAAAGTCTGTTTGGACTTGTCATTTGTTTAACTAAAGTGCTACATGTCATACACTATTATTTGAGTGAGTCTGTTCCATAGCAAAAAAAAAAAAAAAAGTCATTTTAATTTAGACTTGAATGAGGAAAAGAGAAAGATTTAAATTTAAAATTGTCATTATTATTTTTTTTTAACCCTAATCAAAATTTCTCCTTTAAAGCACCTCCTAGGCAGGAAAAGAGAAATCCAAACTATTGCGAGCAACTTCAGACTTGGTAAGAATTCATTATTTTATTAACAGCTGCAACTCCCTACAGTTCACACATCTCAAAAGACGAGGATTTGTAAAGCTGCAAATACTTCCGACAGACTCTAACCTCCCACCTGGATTTGCAGCGTCTGATTTTGGGGACTTGTGCTCCTAAACATACAAGTACGAACACAAAAACAAAGCTCTGGTCACTGAACCAGAAGTTACCGACCGCAGTGACAATCCAAGCCAGAGGAACAGGATTTTTAAGCCAGGGCAGCTCATTTGCTGACCAGGTTACTCCAACCCAAGCAGCCGTGGCTCAGCCAACAGTAAATCACTGCGCTACAGGAACTGATTTGCTGTTTGGGCGGCCACGTGCAAAGTCCTTTGTATTTTCAAGAGCTTGTAAACTCAGGGAACTAATTTCAGCTATCAAGTATTGCAGCACTGTGGTCTGCTCATCAATAAAAAGCCAAATACCTTGTTTCTTCTGCCTTGCTGGTACATGAAACACTGAACACAGTGTCCTTTGCCATGTGGCAAGGAATCCATGCACAGAAATGCCTCACTCCGGCAGAAACTGATGTTCAGTATTTTGTCTATACTGATGTTTGAACTCTAAAAAAAATTACTGATGAGAGCAAGACAGCCCTATCAGCAGTAAAATTTACAATAGTTAAAAATTTACATCACTTTGAACTATTATCTGGTAAGTCACTACAAGTGTCTGAATGTGCTTTTACTATAGAACAAGTAAACCTACCATTATGCGATTTACACCCATTACAAAGAACTCCAAAAGGGAGCAGAAAAGGAGACTACTTCCCAAATTCTTGCAGGGTCCTGACAGTTAGCAGGACTCTGTTTCTTCTTCTCTCAGTTACTCTGTACTTCACCCCCCAGCACGAGTTGCTCAGAGACCTCCTTTCTCCATCTCCAGCGGCCCTTTGCATCCCATCCCATCCCATCCCATCCCATCCCATCCCATCCCATCCCATCCCATCCCATCCCTCTTCCCAGCCTTTGGCGGTCAGAAATCCTTAGTTTAAGGCGAGCGAGCCCCGCAAACAGGGCTGGCTCAGCAGCGGCGCCGCTCTGCGAGGGCAGGCACACCTCGCTGGCACAGCCGGCCACCCTGTTGTCAAACACGCCGCGCTCCGCCTGTTCATCACCGGCGTGATGCTGCTGCTCTTGCCACAAAAACCTGTGCTCTTGCAGACAATTTCTCGCATTAATTACACTTCAAAGTTACTGTACTGAAGGCTTCGGGCTGGATGTTTCATAAAATTTTGACACCTTTTTTGCTATCCTGTATTTGCCATCCTCTTTCCCACGCTGTACTCGAGCCGGTTGAGCTATTCATACATTCAAATGCTTCACCCTCTCATTATCACTGGAAGGAGCATTATATTGTTGCAACCAGGATGTTAGATAGAACCGCGGTACATCAAATTAACAACAGAAACAGAAGCTCTCACCTGCAACTCCCCTCAAATAAAAAGACGCTTAAGTCCCACATACTCCGTTTGAAATATTAAATAAACTATATTTCACAAAGAGAAAAGCATATATTATTAAAGCTTTGCTGGGTAAGTAGAAATATTACCCAGGCCTTCATTCAAAACAGGTGCCTCATAAAAAATGCATGTCAGCGGAATGGCTTGGTGCAGCACTTCCGAGCCATCTCTTCAATTATACATGATCACATCGCTACCTGCACAGAATATGCCTCGAGACAGACAGGGTTTAGGATCTGTGATTTCACAGGCTGTATTAGCAAATAAACAATCTGGCACCCAGGAAAGTATGAAGGTTGTAACTGTCTGGAGACAGGTAGTTAGCACAGTGTAACACAGCGTAACCCAGGACCGAAACAGCGTGGGCTGGAAAGGGAAGAGATAAGAGATAACTACAGCACACTCGACAAATACAACACCCCGTATATTTGAGCTGGCACACAAATTGTATCGCCAAGTAGCCGAAATGTCTAAAGACAAGGATGAAAATTTATTGCAAAAAATCCCAAGGAACTGGTCCTTATTACTGGATTGGGGCTTGGTTTTTAATATTATTATTCCAAGCTTAGTGAACTCACATTGTTTTCATCCATGAGAGACAAAACAAAAGACAAGTATTCATGCAGTCTAATAAAATACCTTGTAAGAGTTTTCAGGCAAAGAAGGTCCACTAATAGCAACAATAAAGGACTGAAAAGTAATAAATACGGAGCAGGTAGTGGTAGACAAAAAGGATCACAAGGGATAAAGTTAAGTTTGTTCTGCACTTTTAAAGCTGAAAATTCTGAAGACACTGAGGAGAAGTGACTTGCAAAAAACTTACCAGCACATAAACTCAGCATCGACACCTGTGTCCTGCCCTCCCCTTCCTTGCTTTATTACGCTCACTTGTTGCAACTTGCCTCCATTCACACTCCAGGCCTGTAGCCTGACCCACGGGGCAAGCTCTGACCACGCAGACTTACCCGTGGTGCCACGGAGTTTACCCGACTGCAGCACAGGCATTCTGCTCCATCACCTATTACCTTACACCAGAGCTCATTTTCTTTATTATTATACTTTGAACTAGAATTTACTCTAATTTTACAGCACATCCGAGACTGCACAAAAATCTAAGTAACGATGTTGGATGCATCCTAGAGTTGTTTCAGGTTTTATTTTGCATTTTACTTGCAGATCACCTGCAGCAGACAAGCCAAACTTACAAATTTGTTTTGGTTTTTTTTTTTTTCCTTGGGGTCTTAATACATAGGTTGTGGCAAAATCACACCGGGTAGCAAGTTAAAGAGTTCACCAACAGAGTTCCTTTTTCACTGCGAAAAATACAAATAGATCAAGAAACAAAAGAGTAACTTACTGTGCAGTTCACGATGTATCACATCTACAAGATTTGGTTCGTCTCCCCACCAGAATATCCACAGCTCCTTACAATCCGGTTTGACGTCGCGGCGCCACACGCACAGCAAGTTGGCCTGCAAGCAGCGGATGAAGCTGAGCAGAATTGGATCATCCTGTGCCGGGGCTGAAATGATAGGGCCACAGTCCCCATGACCTTCAAAATTGTACCTACGCCATTTGATGCCTGTGAGTTCAGCCTGGGGGGGGAAGAAGAAAAAAAAAATAAAAAGCACCATTAATCACTCTATTCCAAAACTCAGTTATATTCACAGTACTGGTTTGTTTCATTGTCACTGTTTTAAGTCCTAGAACTTAGCCCTAACCAGCTGAAGCTGCCGATGACACCGAGCTGTGTGGGGCAGTGGACTCGCTTGAGGGCAGGGATGGCATCCAGAGGGACCTGGACAGGCTGGAGAAACGGGCCAGGGCAAACTGCAGGAGGTTCAACAAGCCACAGCGCAAGGTCCTGCTCCTGGGAGACCCCACCTCGAATGCTGTGTCCAGTTCTGGTGTCCCCACCGTAAGAGGGACATGGAGCTGTTGGAATGAGTCCAGAGGAGGCCACGAAGCTGACCCAGGGGCTGGAGCAGCTCTGCTGCAAGGACAGGCTGAGGGAGCTGGGGTTGTGCAGCTGGAGAAGAGAAGACTCCGGGGGCACCTTATCCCTGCCTGCAGTGCCTGAAGGGACCTACAGGGAGGTGGGGAGGGACTTTGGACAGGAGTGTCCAGTGATAGGACAAGGGGAAATGGATTCAAGTTAAAGCAAAACGATTTAGATTGGACCTTAGGAAAAAATCTTTCAGTGCAAGGGTGGCCAGACTGTGGAGCAGATTGCCCAGAGAGGCTGTGGCTGCCCCCTCCCTGGAGATGTTCAAGGCCAGGTCGGATGAGCCTTGAGCAGCCTGGGCTGGTTAAGGGCGTCCCTGCCCATGGCAGGGGGTTGGGTTGGATGATCTCTGAGGTCCCTTTCCACCTAAGACATTCTATGATTCTAACTTAAAAACTGCTCCTGTTCCCATATTTTCTTTTCCCCCCTCAAGGAAAAAAAAAAAGTAATTTTAGAAACAACACCAAAAAAACCCAACCTTTAAGTTTTTCACCACAACCCAGCAGATTGATTCATTTCTAACCTTATTATTATTATTCTAATCTTACAAATCAGAAGAAAACCAACAAGGAGAGGCAATAAGGCCCGTTCCCTACATGCTGCTTGGTTGTCAAGTGAATTCAGAGTCAGCTCAAAAGCCTGCTTCAAAGTCACAACAAGGAAATGCTACAGGACATAAGAAAACGAGTGACTTACTGAAAACGGTGACATGCAACTTCATACTGTGATGTTACAGGTTTACCACACACTTTTTCTTCTACTCAAAGGAACAAAAGCAGAATAAAGACTGTTGCCATTTACGACCTCTTGACCAGACAGAACTCTCTTATTAACCATCAAAGAATAAGAAGAACAGGAAAACGGCTACCCAGACTTTTGGGAAGGATTTTTGCTCTAAACAGGGTAAAAAAAAAATCCGCACAAGTGCAGGTGTCACAGTGCACAGCAACGTGGATGAACAACTGCCAGGGAAGAAGCTGACAAAGTAATCACACCACGAGCGAGTTGGCAGCCAGAACCAGGTCAGCAGAGCAATGGTTCTCATTTTCTCCTCTCTTTCCACTTCTAATAGCAGCTGTCACTTGCAGTCCCTCCCATCTTTGAAGTGCCCAGATTTCTACCTTTTCCTTTACTTCCCTCACGCAGCCCATCACTCTTCCTCTGCCCTCCCCAGCTTGCTGCCCGGCTTCTCCTCCCACTCTTCCTCCACTCCCAGTTCATCCCTACGGCTGTTGCTGTGCCCTCCTTTCTCTCCACGTGCTCTGGAAGGACACGAGGGAGAACACTCGGGTCACTTTCAGTCTAGCTAGCCTATCAGTCCCAAATAAAAAAGCGGTGTGCATATACTCTGTATTATACACTATGTTCACAGTGGGCCTGTGCTCCACTTTCTAGCCCATGTTACCACATTCTCACGGCTGTTACTACCTCTGCTGCATTTACAGTGTTCACACCTTCCCTTGGCTGCTCAGGAACAGCCGGCGCGCTCAGCTCTGAAGTTGTCCTACAGGAAAAGCCGCCTGGTCTGCAGCAACGAGCTGCGAAAACTCAAATACAGCATCTATACCTTTGACAAGAGAAATCACTGCCAGGGAGAGGGGGAAAGCCCCAGCAGTGGAAACACTCGCTGCGCTCCCCTTCTGCTCTCAGCCAGAAATGCTGATCATCCATTCAAAAGGTTTGAAGAACTAAAGGAAAGCAAATCAGAAAAGACAGGCAAGACGGGCTGAGATACACAGCATATATGCCATGCTCCTGGCACAAAAGAAGGAGTGGAAGTGCAAAGGGAAGAGGCAGAAGGGAAGGACAAAAACCTGTTTTTTCACGGTGGGGTGCTGTGTAGCACTGGAATACCTCACACATCACCTAATACTCTAAGAGAGAGTACTTACACACGCTTCTCCAAAACATCTACATCTGTTCTACGTGGATCTCTCTCTCTCTATAGCTTGGAAAAGGAACGTGCGGTTTCTGAAGTAGCGTAACGAATATGACTATGAATCACAAAACATGAAAGATTGCTGCCAGCATAGACAACCTAGGGAAAAAACATTAAATGTTTATATGTCATAATCCTCTAGGAACATAGGGTAAGCCACAAAAAAACACAGAATAGGAGAACAACAAAAAAAAAAAACAGAAAACCCAACTGAATAAAAAAGGTTACTCGATAGCACCACTGACTTGATTAACACAGCAACAACTCAAGACAAGCTCTTGCAGCTTTCTGGTAGCTCAGAGGGACCAACCCATAATACTCCATCCATACTGCGGGTGAAATATTGTCAAGAAAAGCACAAAGAAACCAGTAGAGCTGCGTCCAACTTAATTCTACGCTAACAGACTTCTGGAGTGTCTAATTTTACAGACTGGGAGGAATGATGAACTACTGGAGTTAACGAGGATCATTAGCAATGACCCACACAGAAAGCAACTCCCAAGAAGAGCAAGAGACAAGTACTGGGAGTTTGGGAGTTACTAGAAGAATAAAATGACATGTCTCACAGTTTCCTGGTCAAAGTCGCAGAGGTGCAGTTGGGTGCATTTATTTAGATATGTCTGTTTCTATTTAAATTTTTAGTAGGTAAGCATTAACACTAATCCCTCGGAACTTCTAGATTTTGTCCTTGTGTTAAAACTGAATTCAAAAGGAGATCTGAATCCAGAAGTAGCACACACGAGAAGACTGCACCAGGAACACTTCACATACATTCTAAGCATCTACAGATGTTTTGTGTAAAATATTTAACACACTACAGGGAGAACATCTGCATCCACCTGAAGGTTTTTGATATTGCTTTATTTAAACAAACATTACTAGTTTTAAAAACCCTCCACCTGTAGCAGGCTTTTTCCACACAAGACAGTCAGAGGTCTGTGGTTCTGGTGATGGTTATTAAAGAACTAAACACGGTTTCATTTACGCTTCAGCAGCAGAGAGCACCGGTTGCTGCCGAAACGGCAGCCTCCTCCTCAGGCCCAGCCTTGCCTTTCCAGCCCCCAGTCTGGTATCAGATCCAGTGTCTGTGCAGTCCCTGGGCGAACGGCATCAGCTCACCGACTGGAAGACGGGGAACAAACAGAAAGAAAACCATTTGTCAGATCAGTAGGCTGACGGCTCACCCTGCAGCCGCATCACCACCAGAGCAGGGGTGAGAAGGCAGAGCCCAGAGCCTGGCGCAGGGGGATCCCCCCTTCCAGTGGCAGCTCCAACCAGACAAAGCAGAAGCTGTAGAGGCTGTTGTTAACGCACACCTCAAACCAGCAAAAGCAAGCACGGGTGCCAAAAGCAGTCCCGGACTGGCCTGCCTTCCCTGCACCAGCCACCTGCTCTGGACTGCCACCACCCCACTTCCCTGCAGGGCTGCCCTTTGCAGAGACTCGCACCGAGGTGAACAGATTAAAACTGGGACGTGTTCTGTCAAACATTTCTTCCCTCCACTCTGATCGGTCCCCACATCTGGTTCATTAAATAGATATGGAGAAGCTTGTACCAGTAAGACAGAGGAGAGCAAAGCTGCTCCTTTCAGTAAGACTGCTGGGACTAAAGCAGCCTGAAGCACTTGCCACGAGAGAAACCAAGACTGCCAACCTGAGGGCAAAACCGTGAACGTGCTGCTTTACTCACAAGTGGTTGGAAATGAATGCAGAACAAAGCAAAAGTCTTGCCAGGTGATGTAATCGATCGTGTTTCTTGCATCTTTTCCCTTACGCCTAGTCTTGGCTTATTACAGTTGCTACAATGTTCTTAACACTAAAAAGGCTGACAAAAAAAGAACTTACAAATACCTACTACCAACCAACATTGTTATTAAATCATGAATTATGCAAGAGACATTTTCCTTCGGTTTATACAGAAACATCTATTTTGGAGGACTGTGCTGCGAAGGGTTCAGCCTCCCAGATACGGGGTGTTTTTTAAATTATTTTCCTCTAAACTCAGTTAACTGCAATTTGACACAGAATTAAGTGTAAGACGCCTTAAAAGATGTTTTAAATCCACTGGGCCAAGCCTGTAATGAGACAGAGAAATCAGATCTCTGATTTAACAGTGATATCCAAAATCTTTACTAACATTCAATGTTTCACCCTAGATTTCCCACGCCACGAGGAGATCAGTTTCTGATGCACCCCAAAGCACAGAAGAATGTACACAAGCCCCCAACCCCACGTAGGCATCCAAGCCCACCCCAAGCACACCCGAGAACCAGGCACTAACGCAAACAGGGCCGTGCCAACGCTTTCATTCAGAAACACGGCCAGAGAAGGAACGGCATCTACCGCCCTTGGGACAGGCGTGTGAACACAGGTTTCCTTCCTCCTGGGCGACTCTCTCAACTTTTACGAGCTGCAGAGGGAAACGGCTTCAAGAGAAACAAACTAAGAGTATTCAGACCTCTGGTACTCCCCATACATACAAGCAAGCAGAAGAGAGAGAGAAAGTAAAGTAGCACTTTCTCTTACAGTCATTAATTGCTGCCCTAACTATGGCCACCTTCGTGTCTGCCTGCGACAGCCGAGAGCTGTGGCCATTTTAACTCCAGGACACCAGCCAGAACCATCAATTCCTACTAGAGCTAGAACCTAAGCTTTTTTTTTTTCTCCCCTCCTCCCTCAGACTTAAAGCAGAACACAAGATAGGCAGGCAGGGTCTTCTGTTGATCTCCTTAGCTCTCCTTCCAGACTGGCAGAGTTCGAGGCTGCTAAAAAATCACAATTCCCCAGTAACATTTTGCTCTGCACAACTCCATCCTGGCGTGCTTCCAGCAACCTCCAAGACAGAATTAGTGTTGTGTAGCCACTGTGACTATTTCCCTCTTCTGCAGTCCTCGCAGATGGAACACAAACAAAACACATCTTCCACCTCCTGCTTGGGTATATTTTCCCCTCCTCATCTCCACCAAATGCTTTTTGGACTATGTATGTTGTGCAGGAAATGGACTGACCAATTCTAAATTAACTTCTCCAGGAGATTTGAGCAATTTCAACCATTTTAAGACACAAAGCTCTCTTGGAGAGCTTGTACAAGAATACAGACACAGCAAAACCAGAAAGAGATGGAGCATCAGAAGATCAAGAAATTCTGCTATTTGGCCACACCAAGCGTAAAGCACTTGTTTCTCTATTATTGTACTTCTCTACGTGCAAAACAATGGCTAAAAGTATATAATCACTTGCTACTTTTCCTGCTTCAGAGCTAAGGTGGATTCAGGCCCCAAAGCGTAGAACAGAGCAGCCTAACACCTCCAAAATAGGAAGAATATACTTGAAAAGGAGGGGAAGATCTACAGAGAAGTCTTGAAGGCTCTTAGGATGAGCAGAACGACTAGACATCCATCCCGCGGGCCCTCGGCTCTAATCCTGACTCGCTCAAAGGCTTTCAACAGCGCGTTGGTCAGGTCACTTTATCCCTCTCAGTTCTCCTCTCTGAAACAAAACCAAAACAAAAGCCGGGTATAAAAACACTTCCCAACTGCCTGTCCTGAGGTGCCACTCAAACAAATCCAGGTCTGCACAGCGTTTCAAACAGAAGCTTCTCCAATTCTCCTACGAAAAGAAGCAAATAATGCAAAAAAAAACCCCAAATCACACCTCATCCCTTAAGTCAGGGACTTCTACAGACATGTTTCAGTTAAGCAAATGGAACATAAAAATGCAAAACTTGTCATCATACACCCTTCTAACCAAGGGGAAGGGGTTAAGTTGTCCAGGGTATCTTTAAATGCTGTGTTTACCAGCCTCTGAAGTTAGGCACAATCTCAACCTAACCTAAACTTTTGTCTGCTTCTAGATACTGTAGTTGCTACACATCTTTAGTCTACAAATTATGCTTCAATTTGGAATATAAACCATGTAAATGCCATTTATATATTTGCCAGTTTTATCAGAATCTCTTCTTAGAGAGCTTCACTCAAGTAAGTAGCTATTCCAAAGCCGCTAGAGACTCATACTAAGGACTACTCACATGAGTAAAAATCTGCAAAAGAAAGCCCTTAGTTCACAGTCCAAGAATTTAAACTGTAGTTACAGGTGTCATGGGAATTACAGCACCATTTTAATTAAATGCTATAAGATCTTGCAGACAGATTCAGGACCAGCACCATCTGTTTTGGTCACACTATTTCATTTCACTACATCATCCTCACACAGCAGCAAAATATCATTTCACACTTTACTCCAGCCGCTTAAATACCAGATAGAAATTTACGTCATCTTGATACACCTCACTAGGAAGGAAGGACAAAAGGAGGAAGACAGGAGGACCGAAAAATACTCTGTAGCACCGTGTGCTGATGCGGAAGGCAAACACACACGCTGACAAGAACTTGTCCCCTACTCCCACCGAAATAAAATACCGAGTAACATCTGCGTAAATCCCCCCCAAGTGAATTGCAAGAACAGAAGCAAGAAACACACCCAGAAACAGAGGAAACTGCTTAACTAAAGAAATAGTTCTCTTCCTAGCTATGTATTATCTTTACACTCCGAGGAAGATTCCTGTTTGGATAGCACGACTCTCTACAGGGAGGCTGAGGCAGCAACAAGCATCTGTACACAGACATCCTCTTATCTCTAACTCTCTTGGCTTTAAAAACAAGACAAACCATCTCAACCCTGTGCAGTCTCCTGAAATCATGTTATGTACTAAACGACATATTAGCATCCCCTCTGTACCCTATCCATCTAAAAAAAAAAAAAAAAAAAAAGCAAAAGCAGGGAATGATTTATATTCCCTTCCCTCAAGGCTTTCCCCTTCTTCCCCTTCCCAGAGGCCTCAGCACCTGCGGAACGAGTCCAGGCTCAGCTTTAATCTGACATTTCTGTTCGGCCAAGCTGCTGGCAGACATCTGCCATAACTGCACAAAGTTCGCCAAACCTTTTCATACTCTGAACTCAAGAACGGGGAAAAAACCCAAAGTATCAAAAAAATAAAAAATCATCTAATTCTGAAACAGCTCTCCCAGGGCCAGCAGGAAAACTGTGCCATGCTCAGTGCTCTGAAGAGCTGAACACGCAGCTGAGCTGAGCATCACTCTCCTCTGTGTGCAGCTGATCAACAGCGGATTCACACGTTTGACTTGAATCCTTCCCCATATAAGCACACAATCAAGTGGCTGGAAAGAAAAGGATAAAGTACAGCTACTAACAGCCTTTTAAAAACGCCAGATGAAAAAACAATTATCCTCTGTTGTCGCTCGTTTGCCCTTAAAACCAAGCAAGAGGCTGAGCACACCACTGCCTGCAGCACGTGTGCCCGAGCCAGCCTTCTGCCGGGTAAACCTCCTCCTCCCATGCTGCCCTCTTCCCTCTGAGCCCCTGCAACAGATAATCCAAATGCTACTGCTTCAGCGCTGTTTGTGACAAGCAACAGTGTCAGGGCATTTGTACGTCACCTTTTATCTTCGCCAGGTCTCAGTGAAGGATTTAGCTGTAACCAAAATCCTATTATCAGGTATCTTCCCGAGGGACTTGTGTACCTGAGGATATTTGAGATACTCTATCGTAGTCCCAAGGACCAGAAAACCAAGGTACTTCTAAAACAGAGTCCACATACACCATTATTAAAAGCCACAAACTAACAGCATGAGCTGTTATACCTAAACAGTACTAAGAGAAATGAGGTATTTTTTCCTCTCTCTCCCACATGTCAGCGTGGTTCTGCCTATGCGGGAGGAGAGGAAGCCAGGAAGACCAGATTGTTTCAAAGAAACAAAAGTCACGCTAGTCTCAAAAGGAATGCGAGGAGGCAACTAAGTACCATCCTTCCCAATGGAAAATATAAAAGGACTCAAACAGTAATGTTCAAATTTCAGCAGTTCCAGCCGACGCAGAAGCTGCCAACAAAGAAGTTTTAAGTGGTGAGTATCAAAGACAGCACAATCCGACAGAAGGGTCCGTATTGCTGATATGTATCCCAACAGTCACGGAATTTCAAGGTTAAATGCTTAAGTAAAAGACTAAAATAAAACGTAGCAGAGGGAAATGAGCACATGCTGAGGTACGGAAAGAGAAACAGTATCTTCCTAGAGTCCACTGCAAACACAGGTTGGCAAAAGCCAAACGTTACAAATACTGATGAAGGAAACAGAAGGTGACACAGAAATCGCCAGGCCATCACGGTTCACATGTAGCTCTGCATCTTCAGCGCTACCTGCACTTCTTGTTTTGGCACATCAAAAACTAGAGAAAACAGAAAAAAAAATACAGGAACGGTCAAAAAGTGTATAGTCCATGCAGCAAAAAGCATTCAAGGATTAAGACTGTTCAGTCTCGAAGAAGGGAATTCTGAGGGTCTGTAGAGAACAGGTCCTGGTTGTGTCTTCCAGGTATGGAATTAAATTAGCAGAATGCAGACTCCAATCAAAATGAGATGGTTGAACTTTCTGTGTCGAGATAAAAACTTAGGTACTAGTTTAAAAACTGTCTATTAAGTATCTACGTGGTTCAAGAAATCTCTCAACCAAACGTACCCAGATTCTGGGAGATTATTCAAGGGAAATTCTACTACGCCCTTGACCTACCCTCACACATTTCTCCAGGTAAGTGCTAATATTTCCAGGGGAGAGCACACTTTTGCAGGAGATTTTCTGGGTGCCCTGCTCTTCTCCCAGAAGAATCGCAGCACTGCCATGAGTGGCTCCAGCAAACCTCGAGGTGACTGCCCAAATACAAAAAGCCACACGTAACACGGGTTGCTGGCACTGACGGCATCGCAGCTGTGACACCGGTAAGCACGAGCACACCACTTCCTTAAATCCAGCAAAGCCAACCAACCGCTGGCCACCGCCAAGACAGGACACTTGGATGGGCTTCTGTTGTGACTCAAGAAAGCTGTTGCCATGCAGGGTCCTCCAGCCAGGTACCACCGAGGTCTCCAGCAGCACGTGAGGAGCAGCATCACTGATCACCCTCAGAGCTGCCATCCTTGAGTGAGGATCCAGCAAATGCTTTGCCGAGGAAATCTCCAGTCCCTTAACTGATTGAGCACATCCCAGCACCCAGTTCCAAACTGGCACCTGGCTCATCAGCTCTCCTCCAGTGTAAAAAAGCTGGAACCGAGTTCATCAGACAGAGACGTGGAAGGGCAACGTGATAAGAATGGCCAGAATCCATAGGGATGAGGTTTAGCCATTACTTCAGAAGATGCTTTCAAGTCAAGAATATTCAAGATATGAAAAAATGCCATCTCCAAGACAAAAGATAGGAGGAACTGAATACGTTCATTTCATTTTAACAAACCTAGCGAACTACCCTGCAGGAGAGGTTATGGACACTATTTTACCAAGGATCCTGAAAGGTACCTCGGAGTTCTGTAACACTCGAGCCAGTCTCTTCACAAATGGGAATCATACGTGAACTTCTGAGCAAATGGTTGAGAACGGCTAATAACATGTAAAACGACCACCGCACACTTCAGACAGCACACAGAAGCAAGCAAACAAACGTGCAACTTGCTCACCAGGGAATCCCTCCCTCGTTCTGAGAGAGGAAAAGCTTTGCAAGTCCCCTTCAAAAAGACAGCATTGAAAGTAGGTATCTGCGCATCTTCCAAATTAAAAAAATCCCCTCTTAAAAAGTAGCCCAACACATCAAAAACACGACAAAAGACATGTTGCCAACAAGAGAGCCAACCTATAAGCAAATCTGTAAGTACATAAAGGAATCTTCTCTCTTTCCCCTACTTTTTTTTTTTACTTTTTTATTTTTTTAACTGAAGGAGGAAGGAAATGTCAAACATCAGAGTCTTACAATGGACTATCAGATGTTTCCCAAACCAAGTAATCTGACATATGGGCAGAAAATAAAAAAAAGGGGGCGGGCTGGAGGAAGTAAAAACCTGAGCAGAATAAACTCTGGCACACTGTGTTAAAGAATGCAGATCCTTTTCTTCCTTTATACAAAAAAAACATATTTAAGAGCTCGGTACTAGAACATTTTTGTACCTCACATCTAAGCAGAAGTGCTCAGCGAACACCAAAACCAGCTCACGTGGCCATTTTACACGTGTGCCCGTCCCTGACCTGCAAAGCAAACGGCGCTGCCCGCCCCAGCGGGCCCTGGCCCAGGTTCCTGGCTCTGGGCTGGGAAGGCAGCAACAGCGCAAAAACGCAGCCAGACACAGCTCTGGTTCTTTAACATCAATACTGTCTTGACCAGTGACACCAAACGAAGCTCTAGTCGTTAGGCAGTCTGCCAAAATCCCTCAGCCCTTTAAAAAAAACCAACACCACCACCTGAAGAATTCTTTCCAATTAATCTTCCTTAATGTAGAAAGAAGTAAATAAATCTGCTGCATGACTGGTCATGTAGGTTCATTTCACCGGCTTCCGTGCTGTCATTCCTGCAAAGACAAGAATCCCGCAACTCCTGCCAGAAGGAGAAGCACAGAGAACTCAACTAAAATTGTATTAAAATACACGTGCAAAGTTAAATGACCAGAAACACTGGGCTAAAAATGAAATCAGCTGATTCAAAATAATTTAACCCGTTAGCCCGTTCTGTCAGCAAAGAATTTTTTATTTTCTTTTTTTAATAAAAATACTTGACACAGTCACTACACGACGTTCCTGTAAAGGATTTTGTAACTCACCTAGAGCTGCCCACAAAATCAGTAATATTGTGGACATAAGTGAACTGAGAGTCATAAAAACCTGACAGTAAAAAAACTGCAGATAGGCTAGACTTAGATTTTAAAAATTCCTGGTAAGCCAGAGACTCAAAAAAGAGAAAAAGAGTCAGGATTTCATACTGTAAGAAACCAGTATATTTTGAAACTCATGTCTCACAGCTGTTAGCAACAAACGCATCGTTACCAAGATGCAGAATATTGTATTTTATGGGCAAATATGAAGCTATAAGAATAGGCGACAACACGGTGCAGATAAGGCACTTTTAGCTCTTTAAAAGCTAAAAGATGAATTTAATAAAATGTTACCGAGCAAGTTTCAAATTCCCTTCTCCAAGACGTGGATTGTGGTTACGCAGCCACTTTGATCTCGCTTCAATCCATGTTGCTGCCAAAACTTGGTGGGGCGAGAGATGAATAGAGGACAGAGAGCTGGAGAAGAGGGAAAAATTTTCCCCTTGGTCAGTTCCCTTATACAGGCTTAAATGTGAGCTGATGAACCCTTCTAGGGTCACCAAGGCATGGAATAAGAGTAAAGGGGGAAAGGGAAAAAGTGGCAGAGGGGGACAGACTGCACCTTTTACTCCGTAATTAATGCGCTTTCCATAAGCAAGAGCCCTACACCAGGCTGTTACACGGGCTGACTAAAGAAAGCAGAGGGAAGTGCTTTAGTGAGAAGTGACACAGAAATAAGCACCTTCTATCTTTCACCAAAAACAAATTTTAAAAGGCTGTTGATTTTTCTGCGTTTTCATAAGCGAATCTTCGTGTAAGTTCGAGCTCATCTGTGGTAGACCCGTACACGTACGTATTGCCACGGGGCACGGTCTACGAGAGCAACACACGAGAATGTTTCCTATCTCAAAGAAACAAAAGAGAGAACGCCCCAAAAAGCTCCAGTCACATTTCCATATGCACTACTGCAATCCTGCTCAGGAAAGTGAATTAAGCCACACGTGAGAAACAACATTTTTCACACCGACTGAGGCAGGGAACGAGAGTCAGGATTTACCAGAATTAAAATTCCCAGCGCAAGGCACAAGGAAGACTGCTTAAACCTTTTACATCTGTGAGATGCTAAGAAAACCAGGCATCATCTCACTAAGAGGCTAAGAAGACTCCCGATCCGAAAAGCCAGCCTTCCTATACGGTATCACAGTGGTTTACGTTCAGATGTCATTATCATTTCACAGTATAGGGATCACCCTAACGCCAGGCTGCGTAACTAGCTGAAGCCACAGCAGGGAAGGGGGCGAGCTGTCACCCCCGGCATCGCAGGCCTGTCACCCCTGCGGTACACGCTTCCCAGCGGTGAGCAGAGGGAGCCCAACGCAGCGTTCTAGTAATAGCTCAAGGTCCGCCAGAGCAGCACATTTTTATTAGGTGGTTCTTCTTTGCGACTAGCAGTTGATGTTGGGGAACCCCGGCTATTTTTAAAGCGATACTTGGAGCTGAAAATGAAAGCGAGATGCAAGTTTGGTCCGAGCAAGAAGGATGCTCCCATGTAAATACACGCTCCCTAGAAACAAATCCTCCAGGAGCCCAAATTCGATTTGGGATCTTCTGTTGAAAACAGTTGTGCCCTTTTAAAGCTGCCAAGTCAATATTAAAATGAGTGTACTTCTGGGGAGCATTTTTTTCGTATTACTTGTGCTACTACAGCACCAACTTGCAAACCCCCTGCGCTAGACTGTACACAAGGAAGTGCACTACTCCACCACAGAACACTAAAGGAACACACACAGACTTGAAAGAATATCAAATTGTGCTTGCCAGCAACGGTCTGAAATGCCCAACCACCCCTTCAGCATTACTAGGTTGTCTGTAGAATCACAGAATCCTAGAATGGCCTAGGCTGGACCTTAGAGATCATCTAATCCAACCTCCTGTCATGGGCAGGGACGCCTCTCAACTAGATCAGGCAACACACGGGGACCCAACGGGGATCAAACCCGCAACCTTGGTGTTATCAGCACCGCGCTCTAACCGAGTGAGCCAACCAGCCCTCTGAGGATCCCACAAGCAAGTTTGGGAAGAGGGTTTGTAGGACAGCAACGAAGTACGTCTGTGGACATCAACCGGTAATGTTCCACAGACACAAAGGAACAACTAGGAAAAAAAAAAAGCCACACGATATTGATTGATAATTTGATGGATCCTGCTATATATTGCCGTGAGGACACACTCGGTACTGAATGAAAAATAAAAGGCAGGGAAAGATGAGGGCTCAAAGCTTAGCGAGTTAGAGCAAAGCGACCTTGAGGAGATGGAACAGCAGGGGACAAGAAGAGAAAGCAGAACTTGTAACATGGTCCCAGTCAGAGGACGCGAGAGCAAATTTGTAGCAGATTCGTGCTACTAGAAGGAATGTTTTAGTCAAACCCCGATAAAAGGCTGCTGCCACGAGTAAGGGTGTAAAAGTGAAGACAGCGGTGTGGGTGTAATTTCCCAGAGTGATCAAGGAAAAGCGGAGACAACAGGTTAAGCGCTCTCACACCCTGAACAGAAAGCTTCAACCAAGCCCAGATGCCCAGCTGCTTACAGTCTAACACTGCAACAGCACTGATGATTTTAAAATACTTAAAAAGCAGTGCCTCCACATGCACACCCACTCTACCAAGGCACAACGTTTTTGAAAGCTTCAGGAGGTGAAAAAATGAAAACCCATAAGAATTCCCTCTTCATCTAATGATCAAACATAATCAAGTTAATATGTTCAGTTGATACATTCCTATTTTTTTCCCCCACTGAAGCTCAAAAATTTCAGGGTCTTCATATTTTTTCAAAAGAATTACACTG
Source organism: Trogon surrucura (assembly GCA_020746105.1). Classification (NCBI taxonomy): domain Eukaryota; kingdom Metazoa; phylum Chordata; class Aves; order Trogoniformes; family Trogonidae; genus Trogon; species Trogon surrucura. The sequence continues at coordinate 2,388,386 of CM036634.1, read as the reverse complement.
TCAGGAGGGCAAACAATAGAAGAAAGGTCTAGATACAGGATTATAGAGTTCCTTCTCTACATCTTAAGACATCCGCCTAGTATCCGAGTATTTTCTTAATCCCATTGATGTTCACAACGGTCATCTCACCGAAGGACTCGGGTTGCCACCAAAATCAGAAGGCAGTCACTGGAGAAGGCCCTGGTGTACGTGTACACTCAGTAGGTAATCAGGATTCCAAGAAAACCTCACTCCAATATTTCCTAGTGGCTACCTTGGGATTCTTCAGCACACTTGGTCCTGAACTGCAAACGTCACTCCTGCGCACCAGATTTTCTTAGTACAATATTCAGAAAAGGCTGGTTACCCAACACAGATTCATCAGTTCCACTCCCAAGGCCGGGCAAGAGAAGCGAATGTTGCTCTGTCCAAATCTCTTTGCAAATCTGGGACTATTTCCTCCTAACTCACCCTAACCCTAGTACATACCGTTAAACTGTCAAACACCCTGACAGGACATAACAAAAACCCACCACTGGAGGGATTTAAAACCTAAAATGATCTTTTATGAGCAGGAAGCAAGCTTTCCAATGTCATTTTTCTACTTCTATCTTGTTACCTAATAAAACTGAGGATAAAGATAACTAAAGATTCAAATACTTTTGGAAAACCTCAGCGCTTAATTCCATACATATACATGTAAATCCACACCCACATAAAGTTTGAAACAAGCAAGACATCTACTGGGTAGTGATGTAACATCCTGCACGCCAAAATAACAGCCCACTGCTTGGAGCTCCGCGTTGATGAGAACACAACACGCAGGAACGACTGCTGGTTAATTTACTACTACCGAAGGATTTGGTTGGGCAATCAACCACTTACTACGAAGGCCTTTACTGACAATTATGCAACACCAAAGAGCACCTCAGCAGCACCCTCTGGATTCTTCACTTTCGGATGTCACGAAAAACCTTGGAGGAAATAATTCAAATGCCATCTCAGATTTCCTTGACTCCTTTTCAGCTTCGTTCTGAGAACAGCAACGACACTCCCTGATCAAAGGCAACAACTTCTCTTTTTGTTTGCGGACTGGAAAAAGTAACAGCAGCAATGACCTTTACAGTTTGTAGATTTGCCTTTGAATATTAACTGGAACAAAGACACGATTCCCTCTAACCGGACCTTTCTGGCAGCAGGCTCCTGTAAGAACACATTGAAACGAGTGCTCAGCTTCTATAAAACCCTCTATAAATAGGTCTCATTTTCCGAGAACATAATCACGTCTTTTCCAGGCTGAAGACTCCTGCAGTATCTAATCTTTCACCACATGAAAACTACTCCCTGCATTAGGCCATTCCTGACACTCTTTGCTGCACTTTTTTTTTTCTTTCCCCGCAGCTCCAGCATACAAAAAGTTATGCAACTTCAGCCCAGTTTTCAGACTGACTCGTGCCTTCGGATCCAGCGGGGCAGCGAAGCCAGGCAGCTGAGGAAACGTGTTCGTACTTCACGCAAGCCCCGAGCGCCGTACGATTAACCCTTACTCACAGGAAAAGCCAAATTAATTTCAGTCCAACTACTTTTATGATTAAGGATTATTCATCGGAAGACTGCCTGCCAGCTGGGTCTGAAATTTTAATACAGAGCATATTACCTCAGAACCTTTTGTCTCTAAATAGTTATTAGACAACTCTTAATTAGGATAAGTAAACCGGCCCTTAACAATTGCTTATTAAAGACTGTTTTGATGAACATTCTTTTTCGGAAGCAGCAGCAGACATTTTGACTACTGCAAAAACAGAGTTGGGAGAAATGTAATTTCTTTTACCGCTGAGCTAGAAACACGGCTATCTCGGGCAGAAAGTGAAGTTTTAATGAGCAAGCTTGTTAATGTGCTGTCTGTGCCGACATAAGTTAATATTTGAGGCGTATTCTGATGACAAACACGCAGACTGGCCCTCTGCTGAGAAACGCTTTACGTCTGGAGCAAAATTCTAGACTCCTTTGTGCAGCTCGCCTGTGGGATTTTTTTTGCCTGACAGAGCACACAGGCATTAACCCATTTTCTAGCACAGCACTGGATTCCTGCTTCAGCACCGAGCCGCGCGCAGCACAGCCAACGGCCCTTTGCGTCACCGAGTCCAGAGGGGCACTTCACGAAACCCAGCTATGCAAGCCTGAAATCACGCTCAGCAGCTGGATATTCAAAGCTTTCCTTGGAAACCTTTACCTTGAGACTGTGCCTTCCCCTCAGAAGAAATATTTTAAGCTAAGAATGCTAAGGGCCTCTATGCTTTCTGGACATCATTGAGAAAACAGCTACTAAAAAGCTTTCAGAAAATATTTTCCGTGAAAATATCAGAAGAAACAGAGGTACCAAACCCCTCTCTAAAGACCATTGACAGGAAAAATAAGCCAGAAATCAAGAACTGTTAAACCAACCCAAATCCACCACAGCATCCAGACAGACTGACCACAGAGCTCTGGCTTCTCTGGGGCAGGGAGGCAGCAGTCCTCCTTCAGCAAAACAGTGGGAAGAAATATTATTTCAATATAAACAGATTCACAGTAGAATAGAGAAGTGTATTTTCAGAATAATATTTCAGAAATGTAATTCTCCAGTTGAGCGTTTCTTCGTGATTCACACCCAAAGCAAAGCTTGCGATTAAAAAAAACCTGTCAACTTCTAACAGCAGAAGCAGTTTAAAAAGAGACTGGTAACCCATCCACCTCACTCGCAAAGAACGAAGGGGCTCCCGTCAGTGGTTGCCTTAGTTTGTACACGGTTTTGTTCTGCTACACTGAAAGTGGGATTAGTAAAAGTTTCTCTAGTTGGTAATCCAGGCTACTGCAGCCTTAACGCTTAGAACTTGTGAAACGAATACGACAATTTGAGGTTAAAGGGTCAATGGCGTTGGCCACATATTTCCCGTCAGTATTTCCTTTCTCAGCATCTTTCACTGACAGATAAAACCCAACAAATACCCCCATAATACGAAATAGATCACCCTAAGAGTTTGCATATATGCTATATTAAGGAAAAAAAAAATACTACTGTATTGTGCTTTTTTTTTTTGCAATTAAAGTTAAAAAAAAATAATCAACATTACAGTCTGATACACAGCACCACCTCACAGGTATGGATACCTCCCACAAATTACATGGGAGATTAAAGGATTCCACATTAAACTCATTCTTTTGCAAGCGGGTTTAATAATTTTGTTAAACTTATTTCAATGATATTACACACCCATGTAAAATCTAACATTTCCCTGGTCTAGTAAGGTGTGGAAGGGGAAAAAAAAAAAAGTTCAAACCACAACAACTATGAAATATCTTCACCTTGTAATTTATGCTGATTGCTTGCCAACAATGATTTTTACCAGTGGCAGATGTGCAGACTGCAGCTACACGAAGAGTCACACTTCTCAAAAACACACTACTTGATTCTCCATCAATAAATGGAGACTTCACTCTCTCTGTATATAAAGGAAAAACCATTCACTACCTTGCTCTTACAATCAGATACCATTGTCTCCCTCCTGCTCACTGCTTTATTTTTCTCACTAGATAAGAGCAGTGCAGCTGAAATCACCATAACAATTCCTGCATCATAACACACACGGCACTGCTCTACAAATATTAGAAAATGTTATCAAACAGAAGCATCACTACAAACTTACACGATGTAACACTTCAAGAAAAAGCCAAAGTAAGAATTGTATTTATTCTCGCAGGTGAATCTCTGGGCCAGCTGTCCAGCAGCGTGACTACAGCTCTTGTCCCAGATTCTTAAAAGGTACGATCAAAATAAAAACCAAACGTGCAGACATTAAAAAAAAAGCCAGAGACAAAATAACAGACATACAGCAATAAAAGGTAAAAAAAAGGTAATAGAAAAGCTTGATTGTGGGCATTTTTAAATTAATTTCCTTTCTTCCCACTAATCCTTGTAAGAGAGCTAAACCCAATCTCCTGTTTTCTGACAGAAAGAACATGTGCACCCACCTCTAATTCTGGCAGAGCTCTGCTGCAGGGACGGGGTATCTGTCTCAAATCTTCCACACGTGCTATCCCCAAACTTGCATTTCCAGTTTCTGTCTAACTACACCATACCTTGCGCTAAAAAAGTCCCTCCTTCCCTCCCACATCATCCCCGGTAGCACTGGAAGGCTCTTGATGATCAAACACTCCTCTCGCTCCCTCAGCTGCTGCCCAGCCAGAAGGGATAACGTTCCTATACATTTCGGGTAAAACAAAGCAAGGTATTTTGCCCTTTACACAGAAACGACTCGTTTTCTGGTTTTAAATTACCTCTCCGTAGCTAGCCAAAACTGACACCGTAATTCCTGCAGCGTTAAACCACGCGATCCCAGTAAGAAGTTGTCGGTTACCCGCACGATGGGCAGAGAGCACCTACGCGAACGAACACGCTGCACTTTCAGCCGCTGCTTTTCTTCAGAGAAGAAAAAATCGAAAGGTTGGGGTGGGTTTTGTTTTGGTTTTTTTCTCTCTTGCCCCCAAGCACGATCTGTGCAAAGAGGAGACCGCGCCGTAACAACAGCTGACACGCAGTCACAGGAGCCCAGGGCGTAAAGTCCGACAGACAATCGCACTACATGACTGCTCGCCGCTGCTGAAATGGCGTTTGTCATTGTGAAAGGAGAGGAAAACCCCCCGGTCGGGCAGGCACAAAGCGCACAGGGCACGGCGTGCCAAGGGAGGCGGGGAGCAAAGCCCCTTTACCGGAGAGGACGGTCGCACACACAGCAGACACGGGACCCGGCGCCTCGACGCTCTCCTGCTCCAAGGAGCAGGACTCGCACCCGCAGCAAACCACGTTAAAGAGCAAAATAAACACGGGGCGCCGGGCCGGGGGAGGGGCCAGCGGAGGAGCAGCCCCACGGGCCCCGACTATAAAGCCCCCGGCAGCCGCTCCCGGCCCGCAAACTCGCCGGCGGAGCGCGGCGCCCGGTGCCCACCCCCGCGCCCACTCACCAGCGAGAAGAGGTTGGAGTGACAGTCCTCCAGGCTCGCCCCGTTCGCCACCCAGTTCGCCGCCGCAGTCATGATCCTCGGCGAGCCCGGCCGCCAGAGCGGGGCATGTCTGAGGAGACGGGCCCGGCGCGGGGGGAGGAGAGGCGGCGGGCGCTCCCCGCCGCGGCCCGCGCCTCCGCTGCCCGGGGCCCGGCCCCTCGCCGCGGGCGGCCGGCGCGGAGCGGGGGAGCGCGGCCGGCAGGGGGCGCGCCGCGGGCGGGGGGGGGCGGCCCGGCCGCCGGGCGGGCGCGCTGCTCTCTAGCCGTGCCCGCTGGTCTGTAGCCGTGCCCGCTGCTCTCTAGCCGTGCCCGGCGCTCTCCAGCCGTTGCCCGGCCCGGCGTCCTCCTGGCGGCGCGACGCCCGGTCCGGCGGCGGCCCTCTCCGGCGGGGGCGTCTCTCCGGTGCGGGCCCCTCAGCGCGCAGCGGGGCGGGGAAGCCTCCTCCGGTGCTCCGGGCCGCCTCGGCGCCGCCGGGGCGAAGAGACGAAGGGGGGGGGGGCCCCGGGGCCCTCCTTCCGCGTCCAGGTCTGGCCCCCCCCCGGCCAGGGCACGCGTTGCGGCGGCGGCGGCGGGGGGGAGGAGAGGGGAGGGTCTCCTCCCGCGGCCCGGCGGCGGCCCCTGCGGGACGCGGGCCGGGCGGGGCTGGGGGTGGGTGTCCCGGCCCCGGGCAGTGGCGGCGGCGGCGGGCGGGGGGCGCTGTCCCGCGTGCCGGCGGAGGCCGTGTCCCCTCCCCTCCCCGCCCGGCCGCCCCTCGCTGCTGCCGCCGCTGGCTGCGGGTGGATGGTGTTTTCCTCCTCCTGCTGTTGCTGTTGCTGCCGCCGCCGCCGCCGCCTTGTTTACGCTCCGTGCGGGGCGCCCGGCGCTGCGGGCGGCGGGCGGCAGCCCCGGCCCTGCGAGCGAGCGCTGCCCCTGCCCGTCCTGGCCCCGCCGCGCCTGGCGCTGCCCGCCCGAGCGGCCCCGCTCACCCGCTCCGCCTCACACCCTCGCCTCTGCCTCTCTCCACTCTGACAGCAATGGCGGCCGCCAGCCGCAGCGCGCCTCGCCATTGGCCGGCGCCGCCCCACGTGACGCGCGCCGGAGGGCGGGGGCCCGGCGCTGGGGCTCCCCCCCCCCCCGCTCCGGCCCCGCCCGCCGCCGCCGCCGCGCCCGCCGGGCCGCTGGGGGCGCGCGGGAGCGGGCCCGGGCCGGGAGGGGCCGCGGGAAGGAGCCGGTCCCGCCCCGCCCCGCCCCGCCCCGCCCCGCCCCGCCCGCCGCTGGGGCGGGAGCCGGGCACTCGTTCGCCGGCAGCTGCCGCAGGGAAACGGCATGGAGGAGTTTGCGCGGCCCCGCTGCCGCTTCCGCAGCACCGGACACCCCCCACCCCGGGCTCCCCCGCGAATGTTCGTGGGAGTTTAAAAGCGGCTTCAACACTTCGGTCCGGGCTTCCCGGCAGGAGCTCCCCCGCCCCGGGGAGTCAAGCTCAAGTTGTGCGGGGCAGCCCCCCGGCCCCCCCGTGCGGAGCAGCCCCGGGTGCGGCTGCTGTTGTGCGGCAGGAATCGAAAACAGCCGCAACAGTCACGGTCTGGAGAAGAAGCACAGACACAAACAACAGATCCTAAATACTTTGTTTAAAGTAGATAATTCGTAACAAATAATTTGTAACGACCTTTTGATTCCGACCGGTGGGAGCCCGCCCTGCTCAGGCAGGCGAACGCTCACCTGCCTCAGTTTCCCCCGACAGGAGTGTTGCACAGGTGATGGAAAGCAGGATCGCGGCTTAAAAGACAAAGATTATTTAGCAACTCAACACAGAAAGGTTTTCCACGACCTGATTCAGCAGGAAAAGTTCTCACTGAGCTCAGTGGCAGCTTTCCTCATCGTGATTTTCATCTTATTTAGGCACCTTTTTTTGCAATTTACTTTTCTTCGTAATAAATCCAGATTAGCATCTAACGACTGGATGGAGGTGGTTCGGACTTACCCCATAGTAACAAATCTCTAACACAAACAAGCACCACAGCCATTCAGCTGAATGACGTACACGGAGCGATGGAATTTAAGCCAAAAGAAAATTTCCACCGCACCGGTGTTCTTACCACGTGCATTCTTCATCTGTCAATCCCGATCCGTCAGGCCCCGGCCCCTTCGCTGTCACTCAGGACAGGAATTGTGTCTTGCAAAGACTGGGCCTGTATCAGCGAAAGGCAAAGTGTTTTCAAACAGATATTAAATATACACATTTGGTTACAGTTGCAATTTACTTTTTTACACCCATCAGTCCACAAACAAAGCCTGGACTCGCCCTAGGGAGAGATTTTTTCCTCCTTCAGTTCATCTACGAGAACCAAAGAGGCTCGAAGATGCTGTAAAAGCGCCAAACCAGTAAGGAGCAAAGCTGTCAAAGTGGCCAAACTTTCATGGTCTACAAAGTCATCTCTAGAGCCTGGCAATCCAGAACCAGGGCAATACTCTGGACCGCATTACTGCCCTTCTTTCTGGCAAAAAGTCTTCTGAACAGAGAACACTTTTAAGAATGTAACAACCAACCAAACCCACAGCTTGCCACCCTAAAATAGCGCAGTTCTTCGGAAATACACTGCAGCCCCAGCTACCCATCCACCACCACCTGATGCCCCAGGGTACAACCAAGCCTTGATGAAGTATCCACTCTATTTCTGGAATAAAAGAACATCCCTGACCATGGGAAAAAAAAAATTCTTATTATAGAAATATTCTGAAACTGAGAATCGCATTATTACTTAGCCCAGAGACAGCTAACAGCACTGCGCAGAACTAGACGCTGCAGAATTCGCGGTTCTTCCATCTGCTGCTTACCCTGCAAATGGTATTTCCAGTCGTCGGCGTTCCTCTTCTGGAGCTTCCAAGCAGAGATGACTTATTATGCTGGATTCGCTCGTGAAAATGTGGGGTCTAACACAAGATTCAGATCTGTTTTCACAGGGAGAAATGTTAATACACTCACACCGTGCTGCTTTGGCTGTTCTTCAGGATTCTCACGAGCGTTAACTTCTCTTTGCACTAAAAAATCTTTAAGTGTAATTAAAATTACCTGTAACAGGGCAACGTTCTGAAGGGTTGCTGCTCACATTTGTGAAAGGCTGCCGGTCAAACATTTTGACCACCTCCCTACACTGCAAAGTTCTTCTTTTTTTTAAACTGAAAGAAGGCAGCATCCCTTCAAGCAGTTTGTTACTTCACAATAACAAACTCAGAGAGCTCCCTCGCTGTTTTCTGACAATAGTGTTGCTTAAAACAGAAATTGTTCCACTTCCAGATATCATATACAAGTGACACTCACTCGTGCATAATTATCCTAGATGGTATGTGGTGGAACGTGTTTCCCAACTCGGGGTATTCAAGTTTTATTCCCTGTTTTCCTTTACTTCCTTTTAAAAATTGATCAATGAGCACAAACAATAACATCGGGGTTTCTACTTTAATGAAATAACTATTTCTCTGCAGTAGCAAGATACATAAACTTCTTAATTAATTCTGCCAGTGCATTAACTTGAAAGCTGCAGTTCCAAAACTCAGATACAGGAAGGAGTTTCCAGGCTCCTGGGTGTCACCTGGGTCACACTTAGCCTTCACCACGCAGAGCTGACAAGCACTCCGCGACGGAGCCAGGTACGTACCCTCACAAAATTAGCCCAAATAGTGACAGGGGAGCTTATTTTATCATAGAACAACTTACCCAGAGCTTAGAGTGATGATCAAACCTGTTCTTCCAGCAGGATGGCTCAGCAGTTTCATAGACTTTGTTTTCACCAGCAGGTGTTGCTTATGCTTCAAACTAAATATGGAGGAAGAAACAAAGATGTCAGGAGGCTCAGGTGAAGCTACAATGTCAAGCGTTTGCTTGGGTTTATGTCATCTTAAGGTACGACCACTCTACTGCACATTCAAGTACCTCCAACTTATGAGAAGAATATTTACTGGAGGAATACAACTGGCTTGAGCACTCTATTCACATGGGGCTCTCTGGGAGAGTTTGGCCCTTCTTAGATCAGGAGCAGGACTGGAGTTCAGCCAAGTTCTGGCAGCGTCAGAAAGGTGCAGTGTTTGACATTTCGCGTAAAGACAACTCATCTCTAGGTAAAACATTTTTCCATGTATTTCAGTTAGACGATGTGGATATTCACTACCACAAATTCCAGTTTTTGCAGTGTAAGTAATGACTGTCTCACGACTAATTTAATCAAGCATCATTTTTACTGTTTCCTACATTTTCCTCTCCAGTCGCCTCCAGTACCCAGAAATGGAAAGAAGAGGGTGGGGGGAGAATGATATGAGACCCAAATTACGAATACAAATGTGAAAAAACCACAAAACAAAACAACCAAACTAGGTCACTGGTGTAAGGAAATTAACAGCATCTCACTTTAACATTAAAAAATATGTTCACAGATTAAATCCATAGCAAATAGTTCCTTTCTTGTTTACACCAGTATTCTACAGATTGCCTGTAAACTAACATTTTCATTTTAATTGCATCAAGATACGGGAATGGCTACATTAGTATGTTTACTTATGCCTAATAAAGGTTAAAAATTACCAGAGTTTTAAAACCAGATATTGATTTTTTCAAAGGGATGTGCACAGGAGCAAGTCAAACACAGCCTGCATGACTCCAAACCTCCCCAGCTGATGCTGTCTCAGGTTTTTGAGATGCTCCAGTAGTACCTCAGCACTGTCCTTCCACAACGGACGGCAGCAGGGACAGCCCGCTGGGACTTCACGGAGTTTCTGGTTCTCTTCCTTTTCCAGGATGGAGAAAAGCCCAAACGCAGGCTACTGCCAGATGTGATGCGAGACCTCACAGTAGTCGTACTGCAGGGATTTTGCAAATGCCTTTAACAAATAAATAGCTCCAGTTGACTAAACCCACGGATGTCACTGGGATTACTTACACGAAAGGGCTTCTCACAAGGCACAACTGTTCCAGGGTCAGGATTGGGGGGGGGGGGGTCAGAAAAGCACCCACATGGCAGAGGTCAGTGTTCCAACATGCCTCTTGAGAGTAACACACATGAAAATTCCCTGAAAATTATTTTATTTGCTCATGTGAATACTATACTAATGGTACCTATTAAGGAATAGTTTGAGGAAAGATTAATGACCCGGAAAGCCAATTTCGCCAAGTTTTTCCACCTACAAGATAATGTTGAAAGAAATCTGCAAACCGTTGTAGAGGACTCAGATTAACTGAAGGTCGTCTCATTAGGAAAGTGAAAAGAGAAGAAGTTCGGGTTAACAGTTGAGTCATCATGACAAGAATGAGACATTTAAGCTCACTCCGGTGAAGCACACGTAGAGCTGTACATAGAGTTAAAAGAAAGTGCTCCTACATTTTTATCAAAGAACAGACAAATTATCTCAGTAGTTCCTTGTTCTCTGGATTGTAAAAGACAGGAGAGAGGGAGGAAAGGAAGCCGTGGTGGGCAAGAGGAGCCTAGACGAGGTATTTTACTCTCTAGAAAGAGAAAAGGTCATCTCTGAATGTTATGGATGAAGTAGCAGCAGGAGCCGAGTGAGAGCAGTGAGAAGTGGTATGAACAGAGGAATTAACACCGAAAGAAAAGCGTCAAAGGTGCCTGACATGTTGTAAAGAGTCCTGCCGGTAGCATGGTGCCTTCACCAGGGATGGCAGCGTCGGGGAGTCGGGAGAAAAGGATGGCTAAATCTGGCCGTGTGAAATTGCCAGCAACCGATTCAAAAAAAGACAAGGAAGGTGTCGAGAAACGTGGCTTTGGATGGAAGGATAAAAACAGCTCAGGAGCAGAGAAGTAGATTGATTTCTTCCCTACCTCGTGGTGATATTTCCATGACATTTCAGGTATCACTGGTAGGGATGAAGCAAATGGCAAAACGCGAACCGTTACTTTCAAGAAAATGTAGCACTAAAAATAAAAGTTGTCGAAAGTAGCGAGAGATAAGATTAAAAAATAAAGCTTTAGGCAGTCCTGTAAATGATGTCCCATTTGAGAGTCAAAACGTTATTGCTGTGGCAGCGAGTTTTCCCTTGTTTTTTTACAAAAAAAAGCATGAGAATGCGCTCTGTGTCACAGAGGCCTTTGAGAACCGAAGGCGTAAGCGGGGAGAGTTTCAGCACAGCGCAAACTGGCCAGCAAGATCTTCCAAAGGCACCTACCAAAGGAAGACAAAAGGACGTGTTTATTTTTAGTTGGAGGTAAGGAATAGTTTTGTGCACCAGCACGTTCTGTTGGTTTCTGTGAGACGCGACTGCGAATTCTCATTTAAATGCTCTGCAGAACCCAAGCAAACGAGCCCTTTGGAAAAAACAGAGAGAAGCAAAGGACAACTGAAACTCTGCAGGAATAAAAGGGGGGCATGGTTTAGGCAGAGCAAAATGGCAAATACTTTTTAATTGTAAATTATTTTTGCACTCAAAAGAGGAAAGAATTGTGATGTTGGCCAGATGCCTTGCAGTATGAATAAACATACCTGAGTTTCTAAAGGATTTAATAATCTAAGAAGAAGCTCCTGCTAGCCCTCCGGGTAGAGGACGGGCCTGTTGGGTCATGGTTTCATACCATCAAAGAGATAGATTTCATCTTTCAGATGTTGTTGTGCTCGCTTGGGAAGAATTCAGCTTATTAAAAGGTGTTAAATAAGACAGAGGATAAAAATACTACAAGAGGGAAAAAAAAAAAAGAAAAGATTTAAGGCTAAAAGGCAAAGTAAATATGGAAATAACATTTGGCGAGCACATTCTGAGAACAAAACTCCGAGTTTATTTATTGGAATGGATTAGAGGGTAACTCTGGATGGGTGATGCAGCTCGATGTGCTACGAGCTTGGAAGCTGCCAGTCAGGCAACAAACACCCCGTGCTGCACATGTGGAATGTGCAGCTTTTGGCATAGGAGCTCAAATATTAAAATTGGCCCATAAATCTGAGTACCGTTTTCAGTGTTTAAGAATCTTATTTTATCTGGATTGAAGTCCTCTTCCCCTTGGGCATCGGGAGGTGTTTACGGCTGTAAAAACAAGAATTGCAAAATATTGCCCTGTATTATATACAGGCTTCTCCTGCCAAACTTACAAGGTTTACTTTGCCGCTTAAAACAGAAAAAAAAAGAAAATCTGCCAGGTTCTCTACGGCCTTTCTAGACAAAGCGGGGGAAAAGCATGGGCAAATAGCAAATTAACTGTATCACTCCAAACTGCTCACTGTCATTCTAAAAATCATTTTGCTTTACTGTGGTGGGAAAAGATAAGGAAAAGGTTTTATTCTAAGTCCAAAAAAATCTTTGCTCTTTTTAAAGATGCTCAAAGTTCTGTTGCAAAAAAGAGGAATAACAACTATGGCTTACGGTCGGTGATCACCGACCGCGTTCGAGCCTGGACTAATATCGCTCACTCTCTCTGTCTTCTGTTATTTTCCAGCTCTCTCCCCGTTTGAATATTCATTCTTTCTTTTCTAGAGTTACTGTTCCTCTTGTTGCAAACTGTGCTATTTCCAAGCTGTGGCTTTAAGTCCATCTAATGGGCGCCACAATCCTTCTGCCAAGTTACCGTGTAGAAAAAGGAGTTGATAACTCTCGGTTGCGGGTTATTTTGCTTTTATACTGATGACATGGAACTATAACTGGGGCCTGATCCTGCAGTTATAAATGAATAAAAGTTCTGTGAGGGCTGACTTTGAATGAACCCTCATAATTATCTGGCTTTTTTGATTGTACCCTGGGGTGAGCACCTTCACACACTGTTGGAAGAAAGAAAACCAGGATACTTCAGACGACAGGAGAACAGAGAACCCCTGCTATCAAAGCCTTGGCCAGAGCACCTCTGTATGGGTATGTGGAAACCGTTACCACAACCTGAGAACGTTTGAGAAACTCCAGACAACAGCTCTAGAACATTAGCCTTTAGCAACCAGCGTGCAGATTCTTTGTAAGTAAGGGATGATTTTTAATATTTTATCGTGCATACTTCCACCACTCACATCCAAGTCTTCACAAATCACCACTTTTTTTCCTCTCATTTTTCTTCTAGATTTATTTTTCTTACCATTAAAAACGTATCTTGTCGTTGCACTCCCGCATTTTGTACTTCTCGATTTCTGAGGCTTAAAATGTTCCGGTGCAAACTGACAGAACAAAGCATTAAACAAGTTGTTGGATCAGGAAAGGGGTGGGCAGCTGCTCCTGCTGTAACCCGAATAAAACAAGGAGTCAGCGAGCATTTGCGAGACACACACAAGCCGGTCTGAAGTAGATGCCACTGTCACGGACTTCACCATTTAAAGAGAGATTAAGGTTGTCATATCCCTGAGAGGAACTCCTCTAAAAACCGAACGAGCTCGTCCGTCACAGGTGTATCGGCAAAAACGCGAGGGCTCCGTCCCTGCTTTTCACTGTGAGCAGGCACGTGCATCTCAGGATTTGTAATAATTCCTGTATCATTCACAGTTTATGCCTGTTCTCGCCTCTGTCTTTGCTTCCTCCCACCCCAATCCACACTGGGAGTCTGAACAACTAGTGAGGACCCACTGAAGGCTCATCAGCAATAATGAGATGAAATAAGAAATGTTCTGTTTTACATCCAGCTACTACTCTGACCTCATTAAGGCCCTTTTGTTCTGGAACCTTAGTATCAGGACTTCCCTTTGGCCACAAAGCTGTCAAGTTCACTTACAGCTCAGTTATAAGAAATGTAAATCAAAGCAAACAGTAAGCTATAGCTAAATTCTGCCTTTAAACATATCTAAACTGCATTTTTATAGGAAACAAAACATACGAAAGGTGAAGCTTGCTCTGTGAAAGATCCAGCCATTAAAATAATTTAGTGGCTATCTTTGATGTTCATTTTCCTCAGCTGTAAGCATTCAGCGATCCATCGACTGCAGATAAACCTTGTGCTGAGAGCTTTTGCCGAAATTAGGAGAAGGAATAAAAGAATTAGAGACGGAAGACTTCCACAGATGCTCTGTGCTGACATCCCGGTTTCCAAGCCCTATTAAATGAAACAACTCATTTCCCTGAGATTTTAAGGTTTCACAAGCCCTAATTTAAAAAGGAATTACAGAGCAAATCCTATTTTACTACTGCTCCTCCTAACACAAAATAAAAATACTCACCTTGTAAGAAATTATGCTCATATATAATAAAATATTTCAACTGCTCTTAATTTAATCAACTGCTTTCTTGATTACTCAAGAAACTAGCCATGGCTTGAAGTGTTTGGTTCAAGGGAACCTCTCTCTCAGACTGCCAGGCGAGCTTCAAGATACCCGTTCACCCTTCTATTTTTCTGCAGCCCAGTGAATATTGCTTCTCTGCATTTTTTCTGACACTCATTTCAGGAAGAAACTGAAATGGTTGTCTTTTGCTTGACATACGAAGACAGGAATGACACGGTGGTATTTATAGTTTTCCTATGCAGCGACTGAAGCCACATAAAAACCCGCATGGATTTGCAAAGCCGCAGGGAAAGAGCAAGAGCGACCCGCTCACAAGAGGAGAGTGCCTTCTGGTCCGAAACAAGGAACTGTCCTCGCCTTCTCACAGCTTACCTTCCACCGCCCACTTCGAGTCAGATGCAGCAGCTGAGAGCAGCAACTGCATTTTCTGAAGCTGCGGCCGATGCTGTTCTCTTCTAATCAGGGACGACCTTCAGCTTTCTGGCACATGGACCTAACTTGGGCAAAGATCAACTCTGTTGATTTAAACAAACCCTTCTATTCATATTGGGAAACAAGTCGTGTTTGTACTTGCTGGTTAGCTCACACTTATTGGGGCTTTATGGATAAAAACTTACTCGGAAGTGCGGCTGGGTTTTTAGTGAGAAGTACAGTGAGTGTTGCTAACGGAGACTTTTTTGAATGATTGACAAAGCTACAAGTCGCAGCACACGTGTGAGAATTCTATTCTAGAACTCCAAGCTAATACAGTATTTGACAAAACACAGTTGGTGGTTCCAAATTCATATCTGGACGAAATCTCTTTGTGTAAAATCTAAACTAAAATCATAGCTCTATAGTTTGAGCAGAAAAACTTAGTAGTAATAATTCTACTGAATCTCCAATTTGGTCTCTTGATATGAAGTCAGCGTGCTGGACAATATAAAATGCACATAAATTGTTATTTTGTTGTCTGTCATTGTAAATACACTAAATCATTACTAAAATCGCGCAGGATGCAGAGCAGTGAGTCGCGGGGTGAGCACATTCCCAGTCTACAATTTGGAGCTGTAATTATTTGCAACTGAAGAGTAAGGCAACACTGCTCGCGTGTACCTGTGAAACCTGCCAAAAAGGGGAGCTTCCCCATCCCATTTCTCAGCGTGCAATATTATTAGCACTTGTCAGAATATTAAAACCCAAATATTTTAAGTCACACTCACAGAATTTAAGTGAAGGCTTACATTATTACCATAAAAAGTTACTCTAGAATGCTGTTTTTGAAGTAATGATACCATTTATGAGCCAGAAATCCAATTTACAACTTTGGAGCCAGGAGCCAACTTCCATCAATTTTCAGAGACGGTGTCTACCTCGGTGTCAACCTCGCTCTAGTCACAAACTAATACCTGAGGTCACGTTCTCTAACCACACAGGCTGCCGGGTCACTGGGGCGTACCCTGGCTCCAGGCTGGCAGAGTCACCTATCTTTCTATCCAGGACATTCTGGCACAGTGTGGGAACTGATACTCAAATTCTGCCTCTCAGGCAACAAGGCTGCAATTCACTGGAGGTGCTGGCCTGTGAGCACCCAAGCATGCACTCAGCAGGTATCAAACTCTACAAGTGTCTCTTTAAATCCAGTTTTCAAATATAATATGAGCTGCGGCGCTTTAACCTGTACAAAAACTTTACATCTCAACAGCTGGAAAACCACTTTGGGATTCTGTGTGTCTACCAACGGCAAAAAACTGGCGATACATTCCGTAACGATTCTGATGTCCTACCTCACTCAAAGAGAATCCACTCTTACTTAACCACTTCTAACATCCCTGCAGAGTTTTCACGTTCTGTTTAAACACAGCGCAGCAGCCCAAGTTGAAAGTATTGTGTGAATCAAACCTAGTGGCTGGTCAAGGAGCTGCCATCCGATGGGTTTCCGTGAGCAGCGGTCAGTCGGTTGGGCAGGGCAGAAGTGACGCCTGAGCTATCTGGCCCATTCCTGCCTCTACTCGGAGATGTCTGCCAAATTTTTCCCAGTGGACATATGGTCTCAGCAGGTCGGAACAGGCCAAAAGTGCTTTTCTTGCACTGACGTCAGTGAGGGAAGTACAACCGAATTCAGCTCCCATGAAAATTAAATATTACCTGACTACTGCCTTTTTTTCTTTTTCTTTTTTCAGCAGAACAGTAGCTTGGCCTGGTTAATTCCAGAGTTTCCTGAGAAGTCTTCATGCTTTTTCCTCCAAACAGAAAGTGTCTCTACAGTTAATTAGACGATAATACCAATCGGCTTCTGCTAATTATTTGTATTTTTGCTTAACGCGTATAAATCTACTTGTTCAGGTATTATTACAAGCTAATATTTGTCTTGTAACACGCATTAGTCATTACAATTAGCAGGTAGAAATAGATTAGTCATGCGCAAACAATCTCGTAAATGAAGTATTTATGCCCCCTTTGGGGACGGAAAGGAAGGTAATTTGAGCCCTTTATGACTATCAAGGGAAACCTGACTTGTCTCCTCTATTCACATCATTGTTTCAGCATTTCTTTCTGGGCAAACTAACTGTATGTGGCCTTCCTTTCAAGTCCAGTAGCATGACTAGAAGTTGGGTTATTTTTTTAATGAAAACCATCAGGTGTTACCTTTTCCTAAGCCGTTAGTCCACATCGCTCAAATAAGGGTCACTCTTTTCTTTCAAAGATCTTTTCAGTTAATATTTCTGCTTTTCCTGGGGCTGGAAGAAACCTTCCTTTAACATGGACGAACGTGGATGTTTTGCCTGAGCAGCAAAGGAGAACGTTTATCCACAGACTCAGGGCTTCTATCATCCCTCTCTGAGAAAGGAAGACCAAAGATAATTTAAACTGGATTGAAAACCATCATCTGTGTGAACGTGTCACCAGTGGCACGCAGCAGATCAGGGAGCTCCCTGCAAGACTCCACTCAGAGCAAGGCCAAGCTACGACCAGGAACTTCCAGATGTGCCTTCTACAAGAAAGGTTATGCAATGAGAGGATCGAAAATATTGGTCCCCGAGTTTGCTTAGAGGAACTGCAAAAGGAAAGGCTCTGCAGGAGTCCCTGATGAGGCAGCCTATAGCTTTTTATTCCCTTTCCCTTTGTCACTTCTACACAAAACTTCTTCCCGTTCCTTTCCAATGTGATGAGCCACTCAAAACCCACAACTCTGTGTGTGTGTGTGTATAAAATCTCCTAAGAAGTCACTCTAAAAATAATGAGAGTAAGCCAATACACAAGGGCACTTTCAAATTGAAACCCTAAGTTGTTTCACGGAAGCAAATTTAACAACTGCATTAGAATATTACCTTCCTCACTGCTTACTCACGTGGAGCACAGGTAAGTGCCCCGATGCTGACTGCAACAAGTCACCTCCTTCCCACCCGCGAATGTTTTTTCTCTCTGCTTTCCTTCTCCTGCTCTAACATTTGCAATGAAAAGTCAGGCAACTCTTCCTCAAGGACACATTTTCTCCAACTCAAGGCGACGTCAAGCTTCCCGAAGGAAGCTGGGAAAAAAGGAATGTTTGTTGCCGTGTTTAGCACGATTACAGAAATAGGTCACGTATTGTTCCCGAAAGAAATGGATCACCAGCATACCGGCAGGCCCCCACAACTCATCCCGGTCTCCCTCCCTCCGCCCCCGTACGCAGCGCTTGAAGCATTCCAACATCCTTGCCAAATTCCCTCACAAATACTTTAATTCTTTACGTGCATGTCTCATTCCATCTGTTCCACACGCTCTTTATGCCATTTACATTCATTGGCAGAGTCTGTGAGATGACACCGCTCGTTACAAATTTGCCGTGTTTTAAAGCGGCTTAGGTATCGCGGGAAGGAGACGCGGAGGAGCTCGAGGTCTGCGGTTTTCTCCCGAAGACCTGGGTTAATTCGGCTCCAGGGCAAACCGCACCTGAGTGTCACCAGCAGGTTTTCACAGCGGTGAGGCTGCAGCTGCGAAACGCAACGTTACGCCTTCAGGTTCAGGAGGAAAAAAAAGGACTACCCTTCACGGGATTCATGAAATGACTGCCTGAATAAGACACTTTATGAGCAAATAAACAACGTGGAAAAGGCAAACGTGCTGGTAAGCAGGACTAAAGGAAAGGCGCGCTCGGTGGGAATGGTTAGGGGTGTGCATGGGCATGGCTGGCGAAGCAAACACTATCTGTCTGATCCTTCCCACAGGAGCACACCGCAAAACCGGGCCCATAAACTGGGAGTCTTCAGGCTTTGCCTCAGGGAAATACACAGTTGGGTTTGGGGTTTTGCAGCATGGTCATCCCAGCCCACAGCCAGCTGCAAGTCTGTCTCAGAATGCATAGAGGGGCCATCCCAAGCATCTGCTGAACACAGATTTAAAAGTAGTTTCCAGGGGAAAAAAAACCACAGTTGACCTCTTCAGGTTTCAGTGCAGGTACAACCCAAACACAGACCAGCCGTGTGCCTGGCCACGTGCCTCGAACTCCTTGAGCCAATGATACGAAAGCTTCAAGCCAAGAAATTTCAATTATGTTCGAAGTGCTGGTCACCAAACCTTCTCTTTCACCTCCATCAGAGGAAAGAAACATGCACTTAAAGGACACGTGTGAGAGCAACGGCGATCAGCTAAAAAGCACCACAGAACCTGAGGCTTGGACCCGGCCCGTGGCAGAGAGCCCTACGGCACCCGAGGGGCCCCGGCAAGACCGAGTGCCAGCGTATCCTCCCGCAAGGAGGACAGTATCCCGGCAGTCACAGCAGCAAGGCAGCGTGCTAGAAATCCGTGTTAGAAGTATCCCTTTCTCAGACCATTATGCGATATAATCGCTTTACTGCTGTTATTAAGATGTTGTGAAAATATATACCGTGTTTCATCAGAGGTCAGTCAACAGTTCTAACCTTCCCTTTTCTCAGAGAGAGCCAACCCAACTTGCTTACCTAGCAAGACGGATGTCTCAATCTTTACCTCCCCGTTTTTTCACATTCCTTTCCTCATGTAATTCCTCCCATTTAGCTTGTGTGCTCTACCCAGTACCCTGTTATCTCCTACCCCATCTCTCTCTTTCTTCCCTCGCTGTTATTACTACATTGTCTTTAATGTTTTCCCGCTCCCCTTCGTTGCCAGGCTATAGTTTTCAACTGCTGTGAAAACACTTGATTCGTACAGTTCATTGTTTCTCCCGCAAAGGAATCATCATCTCAAATAACCTGCATGTGCTTGGGCAAAAGCAGTAAAGGACAGACACTGCCATTCCCTGCTCGCTCTCAGTTGGAAGCCTCGTAGGCTATTGCATAGCACAGGAGAAATAAGGCAGACAAACAACTGCCACTGTCTTGAATGGGCGAGGAACTTGAGATAGTTCTGCAGCACGGCATTAGATTTTTGATCCAGCTTTTTTCAAGCTGAGTAAAAATAAGAGCTAAATTCTCCATTATCCAAACACTCTGTCCTTTATAGACGTGCCAAGTCGACCTAGACTAATGTCTTTGATTCCTGACCACTTCATACCTTCCTGTTAAAAAGGAGAGAAGGATCAAGAGCTGGAGGTGATGGCATGAATTCAACAGCATATTTAATCGGTTGGGTCTAAACCTGAGAGCTATCAGAGGAAAAGAACTGAGGGCTGGATTCACTCAGGCGAGTGCATCACCCTGTCCAAAGGAAGGCACTGTTCTCCCACAACGGTGCTCAGCACGTACGTTCATGAAGAAAGCTGGTTCCACAGCAAGATGGTCACCAAAGACAAGGTGCTGCTCCTAGCTCGGCCGGTGGGTAACAGTGAAGGGAGGGATTTGTATGAAGTCCCTTCCCTCAGCAATGCTGCACCAGCAACGCTGGTACAAGCTGCCGACCTTCAAGGTCACCTTTGCTCACCTCCGACAGAACTGGATCCCCAGCCAAGAACATTCTCCTCAAGTTTAGGCACCTAAGGTCATCCTTTTAGAAATGTTCTCTTTAGATGCTTAAGGGGTAATGTCCCCTTTTAATACGGGAACAAGAAAGCAGGAGATGTCTGCTTAAGGAGGTTCAAACCCACATCTCCCATGAAAATGACCTAACTACTAAATCACAGGGTGCTCTAGGTGGAGTGTTCTCCACCCATCCTTTGATGATAGTCCAGTGTGCGGCAGAGTAAAAGATACACTGGGCAAAAGAGAAGGAGAATTATTAAAGCCTAATGATTACGGCACCGAGTTATTTTGCCTTGTTGCCCCACTTACTGTGTGACCTAACGACGGCAGCAAGGCGCTTTGCAAAAGCACGCTCGGATCCACAGGGTCACTAGAACTTCGGGAAATTTGCTCATCTCATGAATTCCACTTACCTGCAAGGTTATTTCCCTTCTAATCCTGCTATTCCACCTTTCAGATGTTCGTCTCTTTTTTAGGTGTCTGTTGTCTTTGCTAATTGCTGCATCATCTTTACATTTGAACATTTCCTGCATAATGCTGGAGAGAAATCCTCGTCGGTTCATTTAGCGTGCCCTTGGAGGGAAGAAAACCATGAGGATGGGATACGATAAATGATCAAACTCAGTAAAACCATGCAGCTAAGTACATCCTACTATATAATTTATGGTTTCTTGTACTGTTTTCACGACCTTATATTTGGAAGTCAGTACCACTTGAGAATGACAACTATGAGAAATATTTCCTATTCCCCACCTAGGTTGCCAAGCATACACACAAACAGAGACAGAGAGGTGCAAAAAGTTCCGAATACAAACGTGTTCACAAAATCACAGGCAATACAGAACAAACTGCCGTGTTTTGGGCACTGCCTTTATCGCAAAAGAGATGATACGGATACACGCTTTCATTGAAAAGTTCCAAGTTTTTTAAAGGAGCAAAAAAAATCTTCATTTAAAAAGTTGTGTATCCT
The DNA here is from genome assembly GCA_020746105.1 of Trogon surrucura. Lineage (NCBI taxonomy): Eukaryota > Metazoa > Chordata > Aves > Trogoniformes > Trogonidae > Trogon > Trogon surrucura. Next base: position 2,367,336 of record CM036634.1, on the reverse strand, counting down.
TCTCAAAATAATTTTAATGAAAAAATAAATACGGAATAAAACCACTACCCAGATAGCTTATAAGTTCATTGGTGGTTTTCTTTTACAAGCGAAATAACATGAGCAAGGACACTGGAAAGAGCCAGAGCAGTTATCTTCAGCAGTTGAGGGTAGAGTTCAGTGTCTCCCCCATTCAAGGTATGAAAAATCGTCTAAATAGAGGTGGGAGGGAACTGCTCCCAGGCACAGTAGGCACAGGAGACACAAGAAAAGTCAATTAAGACAGAAAGGGAAGCTACAGCAAGGAGAAAACACAGTGTGTATTCACATTAAGCACCAGCCACACACTGAATCGAGTAAAATAATGCTGAGTAGTAATCCCAGCGGGACTTGGGCCAAAGGGGTGAAAGGAAGGGAACGCATTTCAGTTGTGATTCAAGAAGTCCTGGAATCCTTCCTGACCCGCTGGGTCGGAATTTCTGACTTGACAGCCTGCTTTGACTCAGAATAGGAAACAGTATCCTAACTGCAGGTTTCTTTTTATAGAGTAAACTTCATTGCCAGCTTCCTTTGGAGCACAAGTTTATCCTTCGTAGTCTTTAAGCAACACGCCAACCACCAGACACGAGTGCAAGAAAACGGGATGTCTGTTCCCCAAACGTAACACAATGTCTTTATCCAAAAGGCAAACAAGAGGACCAAAGCTTGTCTTTATTACCCATCTCAGTAAATACAGTAGGCACTGACGGGTTTTAAAAGCAGCTGGCTAATCTTCCTCCTCCTCCTTCTCCCCCGTTAGACTTGGCCAACATGAAAGGATAGCGATATGGTCCAAGAAATGCTTGCCAGGCTTAGAGGCTAAATTGGAGATTCCGCGTGTACTGCAGTAACAGGCAGGAAAACACACACTAGTGGGGACATCGATGACAAGGATTGTCACTAAATTTATTAACACTGGGGACAGGCTGTCCTGGGGCATCGGACAAGACAACTCCGAGCTGGTTTGGGGCACTGGTAACCACAAAGCACAAAGCACAGGGTCTGAGATGTGTTCTACCTTTGGTGTTAATTACGCCTTAAAAAGGTAAAGATTTAAAACAATTGCGTTCCCTTTTGTATTATTTTGTAATTGAAAAGGATCATCCCATTCTTCCAGCATTCTCACTGAATGCAAAAGATCGATAATGCATTTTAAAAAACACATATAAATCACGTGAGCAAGCAGCTCCTCTCGGAACCTTTTCTGAGGTTGAGACAGCACCTCCTCATTAAAAAAAAAAAAAAGCCCTTTCAATACTTAAGTCAACACTCACCAGTTAATCCCATTGCATCTTAGATCCAATTTTTTGAGTGAATGATGAATACCAAACCAAGTGATATTAATTAATCTTTCCATTTCCTTCTTACCGAGGCTTCTCTTCAAGTCTACAAAGAGCACAAAGTTAGCAGGCAGGCTCCAGCTCCTGGCATCCACTCTGGGGTTGAGTGAAACGCAGGTATTAAGTGACTTCACCAAAGTTATGAAAAAAATTATAAAGAAACCACCAAGCACATAAACTATAGAATCAAGTCTAGCACTGAAACTGAAAGGCTTGTTGTCCCATCTAAGAAATTAAAAAATAGCATCTCTATAAAGATCAAAGATCCAGACAAAGGTGTATGTGATCCTATATTTTAACTTTTTCGTTTCTATCATGGAAATCCATTTTAAGTAGTCAGCCAGAAATTTAAGGAGTAGGCCAATAATAACATGCAAAAAAAGGCTTCCTATTCTTCCTTTAGAACAAAAATTCTACGGGTTTGTTACCTGTTCTCCAAAAAGATTTTTATTTTCCTTAATGCCTTACTTTCCTTAATTCCATCCAGTGCAACTGCCTTTGCTGCAATTAGCTGAAAGAATCTCCTATTGCACCACTAAAACACAGGTAAAACGTATCCCTTTTGCTTTTGTTCTTTGTATTTTATCCTTAACATCACTACATCTCGTGACTGGATCTGTAAAGGCCCTTAAGCTGATGTCCACGGCCTCAATGAAATCAAAGGAGACCAAAGTGTCTGACCCTGACAGGAGGGTGAGATCTTGTTATGGGAAAAACACAACCACACTCCACACCGGCTGTAGCACGAGTTCACCGCGTGCACTTGGCCCTTCCTGCTGTTCGCAACGCGTGAAGAGTCTCAGCGTGGCGGATTTCTTCCGTGAGCTCCCCTGAACCAACTTCAGTCCTTGCAACAGGAGGAATAACTTTTCGAAACCACTAAAATGGCATTTTCAGCAATTAGGAAGGTGTCCGAGCCCCACGCGTTTTCAGGAGGACTGCTAGGGGCTCAGGTCTCGTTTTAAAACTAAAAGCATTTTTCAAAATTTCGCCTTGCGTCTTTAATTCGTTGCCACATCTGGCATGGAAACCTGAACTAGATGACTGTCTTCTCCCCCCTCTTTTTTTTCAAATAAAATGTTTTAAGAAGGTGAAGGAAATAGCTTTTAACATGGCTGAAGAGCTATCTCTGCTGGAAATTTCTACCAAAATACATTTTCACTGCGATTTTTTAATTGCTTTTTTTACACTTTCTTAGTCTTGGACACACATACCTAAATGTATTTGTATGACTCTTTACATATGGAAAAACAACAGAAAAATTCAAAATACATCTAGGTGAGATTTGGAGGTTTACTGCAATTAATATTCATTGCTGCCATTTCGTTAGATTTATTCATTCCAATTAGCAGTGATTTAAAGAGAAAATCCTGCTTGCATCGCCTCAAGGCATAGAGAAACAGCAATTGGTGCTGGCTTTAACACATTCTTCCTACACAGGGGAAGGAACCTTCCCCTGTACAAACACCAAAAGGATTCACATCCCCTTCATCGTCCTGACAGTCTCCTTTCGGTAGAATTTTCACACGTTACCTTGGGCACGTGAGGAAGGGACGGGTCAGAGGGACAGCGGCGGTTCCAGCCACCAGCCACCGCTCCAGAGCAGCTGCTGATGGAAGGAGACCCAGTCAGTTTGGAGGCAGCACCGTAGGGAAATCAATTCTTCCCGCATGCTGGGAACAGCCCTGCATGTAAACATAGACTGCAAGGATTTGGTTTTAATGGCAAATTTCAGCAAATTTAGGTTTGCAGAGTTATCACCTCTTGCTCGCTTGGGCAAAGAGAAACTCATCACGGAATCCTGCCACCCCGCGTCAAAACAGCAGCTTCTCCAACAGCGCCCAGACTGTTCTCGAGCGTTCCAAGAACATTTTTGCGGTGTGTAAGGACCATCCTGACAGGGTTGCCACCAGCACGGCTTCAGTCTCTGTCCAGATTTTGGTCCTGGGCACTGAAGGTAGGTCAGGGGAATATTCTTCCCTCTGGCCCGTTCCGTGGTGTCGGAGCGGAGGCCGTGCATGGAGCTCCCGCAGACGTCAGTGGAAGTTTTATGCATGAAGGGAATGCAGAGAGGCAGTTGAAATCTGCTCTGCGGCGAAGGCATCTGCATTGCAGATTGGAGAGGAAAATTTTTGCCCTAAGTGCCAAATCTCATCTTTTAAGAGCAAAACTATTTTTGTTTTACACAAGTGCAGAAAATGATCATTTGGGTAATAAAGAACTGAGTAGCTTAAAAGTAAAAAGAAGAGGAACCTTCCTGCCATTTTGAAAAGTAATTTAAAACCACTTATTTTTTTTAAATTATTTTTTAAAACATTTTTGTTTGCACACGTTTGCAAGACTGACAGTCACAACACAAGACATACACACGTATTTATTTGCTAATTTCCAAAATGATTTGGAAAACTTAAGCTAATGGGCAGGGGATTCACCGCTGACTTGGTAGGAGACAGCACTACTCAGGAACAAATGGTAACTGACAGCCTTAACAGAGATTTTATTTTGATAGGAGCAGTGTATACTCACATCAATACAGCAACATCTCCTGGCAGTTCAGAACAAGAAGAAAAGAATGTCACGTCAAACTTACATGTTGAAATTCCAGGCAAGAATTCAGCTCGGGGTAAGCACATTCTCCCTCACTCAAATTTTGAGATAACTTTTGGATTCGCCACACTTGGCCAAGCCTATGGCAGGGGCCACGGGACATTTCATTCCGTCTTTATCTGAAAAAGGAGCAACAGGAAAATAAAAAGCTTCTTCCTTCTTTCATTCATACACCAGATGACATTTTTTTTTCTTCCCTCCTCCCTCCCCTCAAGGATAAATCCAACCTGCAATTTTCTGCCATTTCTAGGCTCAGTTTAAGTACAGGTTTAACAAACACTTACAAAGAGTGGATACATGTACTGATACACCTGAGGATCTGAAGAACAGGTACTTAGAAAATAAGTGTAGTGGAAGATTTCTGCTACATTTCAGCTGGAAACAGGTTTCTTCAGTCAAAGAATGTTTTGTAGCAAAAGCTTAGAATGAAGAGGGTAGTGATGGAGCAGTAAAACAGGCAAGTTTGGCAGTGCCAGCGACTGCAGGACTCAAAAAGAACTTGCTCTGGCACATAAACTACTTTTAAAAATGGAATATAATGGGTCCATACAAGAAGCTTTAGCCGCGACTGCACTAGCAAACGGTCTTTGAGAAGTGTGATAAAAGCCAGCCCGGTTTTGTGCACACAAGGCAACACTTGGAGCAGCCCTGCCACTCCTTTTTTATCAGTTCAGATACGGTGATGCCTTTAACCTGCATCAATGGAAAAAGATATTATTTACCTATTTGTATAATCCTGTGTGCGAGTGACCATCTATGAACACTGCTCCCCTACCTGACCCTCAAGAAAACTCGAAATGGGCAAAGGGGACCAAAGACCCAAATAATTTTGCTTTGCGCTAGCGCGCAGTGACACTGCTTTTCACCACCGGGCTTTCCTTTCGCTGTTGCTATATACGTAACTTTAAGTAGATATTGCTCCCAGCAACCCCTAGATTAATCCAGACCGTCTCTGTTGGCTTGGTTGAAGTAGATAATGATTTAATCTGAGATTTGATGTAACAGTAAATGAAATTTGGCCCTGACATCAAAAGCATTTTAGGGAAGGGGCATGGTCTTACTTATTGCCTGTAAACAATCCATCTGTTCCCCTGGAAAAAGGTTGTTACGAAGTGCTCAGGGTACAATTTCACAAGACGGGATCCTCTAGTGTTTTCTGTCTGAGACGGCTCCTCATCAGTCTCTCTGTGATTGTCCCTGTTACACACACCGTAAACTGTCAATTAATGAGCAAATGAATACGACCTATCAGCCAGGCACTGGCTGTACTTTTCTACCCAGAGAAACAATTACCTCACTATCTGCTTCAGAAAATGAAAACAAGGGGAAAAAAAAACCAACCAAACTCTTCCTGACATACTTGTTTTGAATGCTGTGTGCATTTCTTTCCTCCTCTAGCAACACAGTTAGATCATGTTCTTTTTTCATCAGGTTACAGTACATTTCACTCTGTCAGCATGATATAATTTGCCACAGAGGTGATATATCTCCCGTGCTGAAATAAAGGATCTCCTCATGCCGCTTAACAAAGGCCTGATTCTAATCGCATTCATCACCGTTCGGTTCTGAAATTCGCCGGAGTATTTACATTAAGTAAAACAAAGCGACGTGAACAGACAATCTGCAAGGGGAAAGGCAAGCTTTAAAGATTAAGAAACGAGCTGCAAACAGAAGAGAGCCTGGTGGAACTTTAAAAGTTGCCATTTAAACCCTTTACTCAGGTAATCTCTCTTTCAAAGACTTCGTAAGGGAAAAAAAAAGGTTTGAAAGAGACAAATCAAAATGTAATTATGGTAAAACGACTTAAGAAATACTTACATACAGTCGGTCCAGAAATGATAGATGCATTATATGAACTGTGATTCATGAGCGTGGCAATGAATCAGGAGGTGTCAGAGACTTTTCTTTCATTCAGTACCAATTAATGTTTTGAATGGCCTCACTGTGTAACCTTCCTACATCGGAATATTCATATTTTAGAGCCAAGATAATTTGGGGAGTGTGTCCTAGTAAGTAACAGCCGAATTCACAACAACTGATGCCAGTGATTGGCATCCGTATTTTGTAAGAAAAGTGATTTGTGAATGAGAATGACAAAATTTATGCTCATGTCACCTGTATGCATATTTGTGAATTAATTTATACGCAACATTTTGAATGCGACGATAATACTCTTTCTGTATAACAGTCTCTATGTTCTTTACAAGCACCAGGCGTAGGGAGCCTCGTCCTCATTTCACGTGCACAGAAACTGAAGAGCAAAGCCACGCAAGGACTCCGGAGCAGTGACAAAACTTGGATTCATTCGTTATCATCAGCTCAGAGCACAGAGATGTAAATCCCGAATGCTATGGATTAAATGGATGAAACAATAATTTTTATGGTTTCTCACATTACAAGGATCAAGGAGCCAGACAGTTACTGGTTTTATATTATTCCCATGCAACAGGTACACAGAAGCCAGGCGAGCAGCCCTGACATTCTCAAGGTGTTTTCAAAGAGCTTCTACTCTGGCCAGGAGTACAGGAATGGTGTGGACACAAATCCCTGTATCAAAACCTCGGGAGGAGGTCTCGATTCTGAAGCAAGTCCCCAGCACAGCTTTAGATTGTGTGTCCTGGCCCTGGGGTAGGAGCAGCCAAAATACCACAGGAATAATCAATCTGAAATTGCAAGGCAATTTAACCACTCAGAAAAAAAAAAAAAAAAATCTTTATATCCACAGCTTCTAACCCAAAATTCATCTTAAATTTGACTCACGTCAAGTCAGTTTTCTCCTCTTCTCCCTCATCCTGTGTCTTTGAGAGGGAATGAACAAACCATCACAGAGCTGTCCAGAAATCCAGATACGTATTTCCAAGTGTGTAGAACTTACACAACTCGATATTGAGACCTAACAAGTTTTTTCTCCCCAATCTCTGCTCTGAAGAACTTCAGAGAGGAAGGAAGATACCGGGTTCCAGGGAAGAAACGGTTCTGCAAACTTTGCTTTTTTGACGGAGCCCAGCTGATGGCTACGTCCCACTGACGAGAAATCCTCTTTCCAGCAGCCCCTCTGAGAGAATACGTCGTGTCCAGCACTCAGGCAGAAGAAACTCTCCGACTGCATTCCCCAGCTCGCTCTGAACTTTCGACCCCATTGTATACTCTGATTACTGGAACCAGCAGGATTATTTCCACGACCTACTTTCTAGTATGTCTTCCTGTTGCAGAGCGATACGGCCCAAGTGCTACTCGATGCCGTGGTTTTAACGCAGCAGGAACCGTTCCAGTAACTTGTATGTAAGGGGACGGTGCTCATGAACGTTGTGCAGATGCACAATTACTATTTCCAACAAAACAGCCGCTAAAAAGCACGTTCTCTGCTGCTGGAAGGTCCCAAGGCACTGCAGTAAACAGTTTTTGTGTAGTTCTCTGCTCCTCAGGCATATCACCACCAAAGTCAGCAAAGAGAGAGCAAAGCCAAACAGAATTTTCCTCATGACTCTATTAATCAAGCAGTTGTTCCTGTGGGACTAGGATGTGCACGTCCTCCTCCAGAGGCAAATGTATGTTCTGCCCTTAACAAATGTCAAGGTATCGTTGGTATCACCTGCAACTGCCGGAACAACGCCTGCCTCTACAGTGAGGGATCTCCCGTCCCACCTGGGTCGGAGATGAACTCCAAGCCATTGTCTATGGATACACCTTTTTAAATTGAAGCTGTTTCAGCACCGTTTTAATATTTTTTGTCAATGACACGGGCAGTGGGACCCAGTGCACCCTCAGCAAGTCTGCAGATGACACCAAGCTGAGCGGTGCAGCCCATATGCCAGAGGGACGGGATGTCGTTCAGAGGGACCGGGACAAACTGGAGAAGTGGGTCCGTCATGAAGTGAACCTCATGAGGTTCAACAAGGCCAAGTGCAAGGTCCTGCACCCGGGCCAAGGCAATCCTCGTTACCAGTACAGGCTGGGGATGACGTGCTAGAGAGCAGCCCTGAGGCAAAGGACTCGGGGATGTTGGTGGACAAAAAGCTGGACATGAGCCACCAACGGGTGCTCGCAGCCCAGCAGGCCAATCGCATCCCCGGCTGCATCCGAAGCAGCGCGGCCAGCAGGGCGAGGGAGCGCATCCTGCTCCTCCGCTCCGCTCTGCTCCGGTGAGACCCCACCGGCAGTGCTGTGTTCAGCTCCGGAGCCCTCAACACAAGGACACAGACCTGCTGGACCAGGTCCAGAGAAGGGCAACAAAAATGATCAGAGGGCTGGCGCACCTCTCCTACAAAGACAGGGGTTGTTCAGCCTGGAGAAGACTCCGGGTGAGACTTTACAGCAGCCTTCCAGTACCCGAAGGGGGCTACAGGACAGCTGAGGAGGGACTGTTTACAAGGGTGTGTAAGTGATAGGACAAGGGGGCAATGGTTTTAACCTAGAGCAGGGTAGATTTAGATGAGATATCAGGAAGAAGTTCTTTACTATGAGGGTAGAGAAACACTGGCACAGGTTGCCCAGAGAGGTGGTGGAGGCCCGAGCCCTGAAGACATTCAAGGTCAGGCTCGATGGTGCTCTGAGCAACCTGATCTAAAGACTTTAAAGGTCCCTTCTAACCGAATGCATTCTATGATTCCATGATTCAATCCGCCCTGGCCTCTTAAGTTCATCCTTCCAGACACCTCAGACACTCTAATGCTCTAATGAGTGGTGCCATGCACTGTGGCCCTGCCTTTGGCAATGCACAGGTTTCAAACTGGTCTGTTTGCTCCCAGTATGGCTGAACTTACCCAGCAAGATACGCTGTAGGAAAGGTGGTACCTTCAGCCTTCTGGATTGCTTTACTTCTGCTGGCCTCAGCTCACAAATTCCTTTCACAAACCAGACTGTAAATAATAGATTGTGTCAAAAATTCCAGTGAAACATTACAAAAGCCTCCTCTGATTCAGACAAAGGCATTTTACAGCATTACTCGCTGCCACATATGACGCAGGCTAGAGTGCAGGTACCTGTGCCACTGTTCAAGCATCGTGCTTGAGCCAGTAGTATCCCCGCTGAAATTAATGGAATCACATTGGCAGAATGAAAAAAGATCAGGCATGAACTGTTTTATATGAGGGCTGCTTTGATTACATTGTGCAAGGAATGGATTCCTCCTGACATGGCCATATCTCCGTCATATCAATATATAACAAGAGGTCTGTCTAAATCTTTAAGTAAGTCGGGCAGGAGCTGACCCAGCAGAGCTAAGCATGGCCATTTGACTGGCAGGTTTGAACTGACATCTCTCCTATTTTAAGTTTCTTTTCAATATCAGCAGAGCTGAGCTTTTCCTTGTAATTCCCAGTATAGTTTTAATGAGTGTCTGAACAGCTTCCATCTAGCAGTTTATCTACATCACTGCTGTTTCACAGGGCTGTCAAAGTAGAGACAAACCCAATAGCGGGAGGTCCACTGTCTTAATGGCCATTGGCCTTGACAATCAACAAACAAGGAAAAGGAAAACACGCACTGAGCACCAGGTCAGGCTGAAGAATCCCTGTGCAGCGGCGTCTTCTCACTCGGTGCAGCATCCAGCCACACAGTGTTCATCTTGTTTTATGGGACGCCTCTTCCCTCCCCAGAACTTTATCCAGTCTCTAACAACGCACAGTCCTTGCACCTCCTCCCAGACTTCTGGCAGCCCTTCGCAGTCCCGCTCATCTCAGCCTGAACCCCCTGCCACGGTCCTTCAGCCCATGCGCTTCCCCCTCCGTTTTCTTCTGCCACATTTCCCACAGGCAACACCACTGACATTCAGCCTCCGCAATCCCCGTCCCTCCACTGCCACAACCGCTCTCCATCTCTCTGTCTCCTCAGAACCAAAAAAAACCAACTCTCTGTTGCTCTTCATAGGAGAATAAATTGTACTAGCATCTTTAAAAATGGCAAATGTCATGTGGAGATGCCCCAAAGAATAATTATATGTACATTTAAAATAGCACCATAAATGACTAAAATATTTGCTTTTGCCCATGGGCAGTATCTTTTTGTCCTTTCGTGGTTTAAGTTGAATAGTTGCTTGAGGCACTACAGAGTTACGTAAAACTTGAAAAAAATGCATGAAATACTCCTTAAGAGAAGCTCCACCAGGAATCTCAGAATAAGACAAACATTTTGGAGTTACGATAAAATCAAAAATGACTGTCAAGTGAAATCCATCCCCCAGTTTACGCTGAGCTTTCTGTAACATTCAAGCACAAGGACAGGAAATTCAAACCACCTTCTGAAAGTACAATGCAATGCTAACACCCTTACTCCCAAGAAGAGGTGTGAAAGCTTTCGGGATGGTTGTGTCCTAAAGTTTCCCAGGCTTTGTCCGAACCAGAAAATGAAGTCATCGGTGAATAACCCAGAAGGGTAACGCTGGTTCCAGCTCCAAGACTTGAAGCTTTGCAGAGCAGGCAGGCTAAAGCGCTTCCAAGCCCGGCTCATCTCCACAGTCGCGCTGTTCTGGAGCGAGCGAGTTCGGAGGATTTCTGCATCGCCCTGCTGAACCCCCCAGGCCAGTGCCTGGGAAAACTCCCCCCGTGGGATTCTGCAAGAACACGGGCGTACGGAGGTCGGGGAGAGATGAGTTGTTCCAGCTCCTTTGCATCCACACAACCGCTGACACGGGGCAGGATGAACCAACACCCAGAAAGTGAAACTAATCTAAACAGTATTAGGCAACGCTGTCAGCAGTTGGGAGCACTTGTACAAAGCACAAGGAAACACAGTAGCAGGATCTGTTTGTTCTTCCCCGGTAAACACCTCTACTGCGGAAATCCATAACAAACACTCCTTAAAGAGCTCCAGCCCTGAGTACTCTAGATGGCAACAAGCCAGCATCACTTATTCCGTAGGAGGCCGAGCTGGAGACGTATTTGGAATTAGCCTTGACTGACTGACACTCATCCTTCTCCCTCCTGCTATAAAAAGTAAGGGTACATTTGCCTGTGTGTTGTTTTTAAACGAGCTGTTCCTCACAGTGCCATGGAGGAAAATTAAATGCACACGTTATTAATAAACCATCGAAAATAAGGCAGCGTAACTGGAGTGTCTGAATTTCAGGCTTTTCATAACCCAGAGGAAAATACTAAAGTGGCTGTTTTCCTGCCAGGTAGAAAACACCAGAATTAGTCACCAACTTTCGACTTGTGCTGTTCTGCCTCAAATACATCAGAGAAAAGACTCCGCACTGCTATCACCTAGAGGCAGAGCATGGCTGGAGCACAGACCCCAGACTACAGGAGCGTGGAGAGGCTGCCTTAGCACGAAGAAGTGCCTGGTGGAGCCCCAGGGCTTAGGAGAGGGTTGTCCTTCTCGAAAGTCTTACCTCTCTGAGTCTGCTCCTCACACCCTCCATCACCAAATATTCACACACGTGCAAGGCTGCTCCCTTGCTTGTGGAGCAGATGATAAGTCAGAAAAGTTCGTGTAACATCATCTTTGTGGTCCGTTGTTCTCCACAACAACAGAAGTGCTCTCAGGAGCCAGAAACCGGAAAATCTGTCATGAGTTAAATGTGTTTATGCTTAAATGATTTTTAAAACATTCACTCCCTATAAAACTATTTCCATATTTCAATTTCATGGTATATACAAGGAATCTTACTGAATGCTTCAATAAACACAGGACTGCTGGGCTTCCTTCTTCTACTCCAGCTACGGCTTAACACAGAAGTAGCTATTTCTGCATCAAGGAATGTGAAATGTTCAGGGTTTGTGGGGGTGCAGGTACATCTGAACATAAGAGAACACTGTGGAAATCACAGCACAGCGAGATCGCTGTTTTGTTCAGAAATCTGTCATGGATCCAAACCCAATGCTCAGAGATAAAAACTGCCAAGCAGGAGTGGGTAGAAGAAAACGGTGAAGTAGGAACTCTGAGCTGGATCAGAGAATTCTGGAGTGACATAACAAGTGAGTGCGTGCAAGTCCTCAGAGCTGCAGTAAAACAGTCACAAAATCTGTCTTCTTGAAACTCGTTTCCCTTTGCTGAGCTGTAAATAAATTCTTCCTTCCAGAGAAACTCTTCCTTCCTTACTGAACATAAAGGGATAGAGTATTCCCTCTGCTCCCCAGCAGAAAGGTGTTTTCTTTCTCAGCATTACCTCCGCGTGCCGGAGAGCAGTTCCTGGGGCTGGAGCGCTTGAGAGAAAGAGATCCAAGACAAGGCTGGCAGGGGACAGAGAGCCACACGCATCTCTTGTTGCCCACAGCAACTATTAGAGGAGAACTTACTAATAAGCTAAAAGGCTCAGGTGGATTTGCGCTTCTATGTATGTTGCTACTTTCAGGCTGAAAAATATTCCTTTACAAGGAGCCTGGCCTACAAAAGGGCCTTTTTGGGAAAACTTGAACTGAATTTTTAGCCAGGATTCAAACAGCATGATCTGGGAAAAAAAGTAATTAAAAACATAAAAAACCCCAACCAAAGAAAAACCCCACAAACTCAGTTTTGCTTTATCTTCTCCCATTCCCTTGGGAACAAGAAATCCACCCTGAAATTACCTTCTCTAAGCCACCGACACGAGGCTCCTTCTCCTCTTACTTGACTCTCCTGACATTTTCATCATTCAAGAAAAGTTAATTTATCCACCCTGAATTTATTGTCTTTCAGAGACAGTAATTTCAGCAGGCCTGGCTTCAAACTAGGCGCTACCGCCAGCCCTGCTATTGGTCTGCCGTGACCTTAGGCAAATTATTTACCCTCCGAATGTCTCAGTTTGCCAGCCTGATGAATGGCGATGAAAACCACTTCACGATACCACACTTGTTTTAAAAAAGTTATTAAATACTTTGCAATTACTGGATAAAGATTATTCTTAGCCCTTCAACACGATCCCATCTCTTACCAGATACTCAAAGTAGCCATTGTCCAAGCTTGGTGCCCAGCCACTTCTGAAGGGACAAGTTAATTTTCTCAGCAGAACAACACCTTACGCAGGTCTCAGCTGTGTGTCCTCCTTTCGCAGACACGTGGGCTTTCTGGCCTTTATTTAAGCACTGTGAAATACACATTTCTGGCTGCTTAGCCAGACAGTACTAGTTTCTAGGTTGGCCAACCACGATAGCTTATTTGAAATGGGAATAAAATAAAGGATTAGCATCTTTTGGTTTTTAACGTAGCAGTGTTCCGTTCATCCCTTCTTTCCAATCATTCACCCTCAAGAATCCTCCTTGATTCCACTTGCTCTTGTGTAACGCTCCACGTACCAACAGCTGATCAAACAGCACAGTTTCTCAGCAGTGCCCCCAAATTCTTGGAGAGCCTCAGAAGACACAGAAACGTGACCTGACCTACTTAACCCTGTCTGGCCTTCCTTGCCACGCAGCCTGACCCGACCTCACTCCCTTTATTCCTCCCAACACATTTTAAGAGAATGCACCAGGGGAAAGCAGTGGGGGGAGAAGGAGTCAACCTGCCTTAACGTCTTATTTCAGAGAAGTGTTTCCTTAACTAAACATCATAGCTCCCAGCAGCGATTTCCAAATTGCTGGAACATTACCTCCCACCCGGCCACTGTAACCACTCCTTTGCTTGGTACATATTCAAGAGTATTCTTGAGCCACCACGCCTTTGCCGGCAGCACCTTAGAGCAAACAGAACATTCCTAGCAAGAATTCATCGATACTGCAGAAAACCGCCTTATTCCACAGGCAGGAGCGTTTGGGAATCTGACCCTTCAGCCTGACAGACACAGCCACTCTGCTTCCATTTGTTGGGAGAGGACGGGCAAGTTTCAGTTTGTCCTCACACCTTGCTGCTCTATAATCCCCATCATGACAAAGTAATAAATAATCAGAAAGAGCTGCGAGAGAAAACCGTCCCTTGTAAGAGAGAGCCAGGTTTAGCAACAAACACACCACTGGATTTTAGCCAGTGACTCCTCATCACTTACTCCCTCAGTGTTTCAAGAGCAGGGAGGTACTTCTGCCTTTCCAGGAGACCTGGATTTGCAGGAAGCTTGAAAACTCGGAGACATAACAGATGTCTCCCTCCCCTCTAAAATTTTTGCTTCTCTCTCTGCTTACATAATGCTAATTAATTTGGGCAGAAGAGAGCTGAAATCTCTTATTCCTTGCTTCCACAGCACACATTCCAGATTTGCTGCTCTCATAAGCAGCCTGATCAGCATTACGCTGTGCGTTCCTGCCAAATTCCGTGCGCTATTTTAACCAAGCTCCATGTCTCCCCTTGCCCCCATAACATGAAATATCACTGTTTCTGAATGGATGCAGCGTAACCATTTACACTAAGGGGTACATGTTGTCTTCCAGAATATACATTCAAAAGCATTTCCCAATTAACATACAGAAAGTCTTCTGTCTCCTCAAGGAGAAAGAATTTAAAAATTAGGCGCACACAGAAGAGAAATAAAACCACTGAAAGGGAAGGAACTTACACCGAGGAGACCCGATGTACGGAAATGCAGTGGCGTGATGCAGTTCCACCAACGGGTAGAGAGGAACTCACAGGAATATCAAGCATTTAATCTAGGAAAAAAAAAGAAAAAAAGGTTCTCTCATGTCACTGTGATGATCTGGAAATCAGGATTCTGTAATTTTGGCATCACACGATACGTGGGATGAGTTGGCAACCTGAGTCCCTGACACTCTTCCATCTCGGCTGGCATCGGGAAGGCCGTGTCTGATGGGAGAAATGGATCCTAGAAAAACCAAGTACGCCCTCACCAGAGGCTTCGGCACACCCAGAACAACAAAGCTGGACCGAAGGAATCCGGCACCAAAGCTAGAATTGACAGTCAAAAATCATGCTAAACCAGGGAGGTTTGGAATACAATACACGTGTTCCTTCAGAGTAGATGTTTTTCAAAGGAAATGAGAGGGCAAGGCGGCGAACCAGAAGGGTCCTCCTGCAGTGTGATGGGTTCCAGCTCCCGAGACTTTCACAAAATTTGTCCCAATAGTTCAATAAGGAAAAAGGAAAAAGTCATGACATAGGGCTGGGTACCTAATTTTGAAATTCCTAACACTCACAGCAGCAGGTTTGCCTCGCAGCTTTTCTAAGGCCAAGGTGATCTACACATCCCTATTACTAGCAAGAGCCTGGACATCTGTTTGACTGCTGAACCTGGACACTGTGCTCCTCCTCTTTACTCTGCCTGCCTGCTTCTTCCACATTGTAAATCCTCCAAGGTAGATTGACCGGTTTGTTGTTTGGAAAGTACAGATATAATGTCACTACTGCCACTGCTGCCACATTGCTGTGACTTATTTCTTTAGCTTTTCAGCACTAGAAAAAAAAAAAACAAAACTAAAACAGCTCAGTCAACATATTTTATATATTTAAACTAAAAATTGGACTCAGCAATCTCACCCTAGCTCTCTCTGGTGCACGTCAAGAAAAGAGTCTGTTTTAGGGAAGGACAGAGTCTTGCTCAAGAGAAGACGTGAGTAGGAAACCAGAATCTGGAAGAGAAGCTGTAACAAGTCAAATGTGATACACGCTGACATAACCACCCAGGGAATCCTGCACCGTAAACTCTTCCTCGGCGCCTGCCAAAAGCCAGTGCTACCCGTCCCTCACGTCACTGTAGGAGTCCACAAAGTAATTACTGCTAATACCGTTTATTTGTGTTGAGGACTATCCTGAATCAGCCACCAGGTAAGGAAAGTGTTCCTGAATTTTCTCCACACTGCCCACGTTTTCTTTGCCTCTACTGGGATATCCTTTAATGACACTGACAATGTACAAGTCTGATGGAACATTGGCACAAGAAGAGGACTTACGCAACAAATTACCTCCCGCACGGTCCCGAGTCTGCCGCTTTCAGCATGCCTCTGCGAATCCGGGGTGCAAGACGAGCTGCCTTGGAGGCCAGCACACCACTGCGCCACCGTGTTAGCAAAGATCCCCTGTTGGACGGGATAAGAGAATGGACGGGTTTTATTTCTGATGGGGAAAAAAAATCCGCCCGATGAGCAGCGCGCACGTTACTACCAAGGCAGAAGGAAGACACCGGCCATGTGGAGAAACTGCAAAGAGGAACCCGTGGCAAAGGGGCAGGAAAGGACACGGCAATAAACTGACACGGAGAGGATTTCCCCGTTTGACAGACATTTCTTCGTGCCGTGCTGCTTGCTCACTCTTCACGCTCAGATTTTCAGTGTTTATGGCCCTGGCTCGTTGCACACTTGTCCCTGCCTTCCTTTCCCGATAATTGCCTTTTTCCTACCTCTGATTCACTTCCAGAGATTTTCTACACCCCCCCAAAAATCATAAACAGCCATGAACTTTGCTGCCATTGCTTTCCTTGATCACTTTATTTTTAACCCTTGGACTTCCCATGCACCACATGTTCCCTTGGACACAGACTATCTACTAGTTTGACTTCACTCAGTGAGCCCAATTTTGGACTGCTCAGGCCCCTTCATTATAATAACAAGCATATTTGATTAATTAAATACAATCTCAGCACTTCAAATGTCAACAACACAGGAAAATCCTGTCTGAAATTTCAAGAAACCAACTTGGCCATCCTCGACCATCGATCTGCCTAGTTTGATTGCTCTTAGTCCTACTTGCCTACTTCTACACTCTGTCTTCTAAAAACATTTTCTAAAAACAAAAGCTACAGCAAGTACTTCCTGAAGACATTTGCTTTCTCTGCTTCAGTGCCTTCCTTGGCACTGTATTACCTTCTGCATAAAGTATTTTTTCCTGTTTACTCTTGGTTTCCAAAACTATTAAAAAAAAAACAAAACCCTTTTCTTCATTTCTCTTTATTGTGTTAAAAGCCAGCTTAAATCCCTAAATCTCAGCTGGGATTAATGTGTCCTAACCGAGGCATCCAAGTCAGGCTGATACAAGCAAGCCATCAAAGGCAGATCAGTTGACTCCACCTCTGGAATTGTTCTCTAGTCTTCCCAGAGTGCAGGTGGAGCCCAGGGTTACAGCTCAGGAGAGATGCCAAAAACCTGAGTTACCCAAGCAGTCACCTCCTCAGCAGTACAAGAACAAGATGCTGCCTAACGCCAACCACCAGGCAACTGTGAGGACGTGGACTCTACCCTTTTTTTAACGCTCGTGTCCCAGATTCAGACTCAGAGCTAAAAAAAGGCACTTCCAGAACCTGTAACCTGGCAGCTTCTCTTCTGGACAGGTCCCTCCTGACTTTTTTCTTTTTTTTTTTTTCAACAGAGGAGAGATTACTGTTATTTAAGAACAGTGCTCAGTAGTTCTGACAGGTATTAGTCATCCTTAACAGAGGAGTCTGTCTCTTCTGTACCTCTGTGCAGAAATAATTCAAGACTTTTTTTGGCTAGAAAGGGACAGCCTGTTTGTGCATCCTAGTCATTACGACACACTTTTGGAAGAAGGAGTTCTGGGCTCTCATTCTTCCTTCCAGGACTGTTCTCCAAGTTCATATTAATCAGTTAGTGAATAAAATCTATTCTCATATCTAGCCCTAAGGAACAAATTCACACGGCCTCTATTTTCCTGAAGTGCCCGTACTTACCGATCCTTGGGCTATCTTTAGACAGTTGTTCTCTCAGAGCCTCCAGACTTTTTGAATCTCCTCACAAGCACTTGGCTCTCCACACTAAACAGACACGGGGGCTGAAATGACAGTTCTACTGCCTGAATCTTTAAATGATTCAGCCTCAAAACCTTGGAGACAACCTCCCTCCACAGGAGCGGTATCCAAAGCTGGCAGCAGGGGCACAATTACACCTTCCTGATAACCCAATCAGTAGGGAGAAAACAGTTCCTTGTTTGGGACCATTATCACCCTTGTCTCAAAAGAGCAGGCGTGCCCTCAGATTCCAGCGAAGCTGCTGTGGGAGAAGAGAAGGGTAAATTTTCCCTTTCCATCACCTGTTTTTTTTACACACGTGCACACTCAGAGAGAGGACTTTGCTGCAGGACAGTCCTTTCTGGAGTGGGAAGTGGTGGTTACACACAGCTGTTGTACACTGCTAGCAGAGGTAAAACTGTTCCAGACAACAAGGGTAGGACGCTCAGTGTACCTGAAATCGCCGAGGGAATCCCAGCAGGCAAAATCGAAGAACTTACCGCGGGCTGGAATCTGGCCAGCTACCAAATTTCTCATCTCTTGCAGAAAGTGGTAACACACAATGGGAGGTCAGAGCTACAGTCTTAAATCTCATTAGTTTTAAAAAAAAAAAAAAAAAGGGCATTTACTTCCAGCAGCACAAGAGCCTCTAACACACCAGTGAGAAGTGCTGCCTGTCTGGTCCCACTACACATCTCCTAATGCTCTTGCTTTGCCACCGTAACTCCCCCACCATAACAGCACTGGCACCAGCTCCTTTTAGATCTACCCTTCGCAGGCTCCCGCGGTGTTTGCAGCACAGAGGCAAAGGCTCAAAGAGCACGGCTGTAACAGCCAGCGTCGGTTTGTCAGGAGGAATGTGCTGTGCCGAATCCACCCCGTGTGGATCAGATGAATAATTACAGAAAAGGGCTCGAGGCAGTTCACAAAGAACCTAGCGCGTAAAGCTTTCAAAGGATTTGAATTTCAGTCAGAGATGAAATTTCCTCCTTACCAAAGCTCATAAATATCTTTTAAACCTTAAGCAAATAAATTTGCCATTTTCCTTGTCGTACAGAACCAGTTCTTCTCAGGGCAAAGCTACAGTAGCTCAGCTCCGACTCGTGGGTCCTCGATGGGGAAAGAGGAGGAGAACACACAACTTTTCACGTCAGCCTATCGCTTGTTCTGTGCCTGTAGTTACTCTGCAGGACATTTTTGATCTCTGGGACAGCTCTCGGAACAGACTGCCGGGGCGGTGTTGTTCTCAGTCCTGCACGAGGATGTACAAAAGCTCATCAGTGATAATAACCTGACAGCTGTTTGTACAAACGCACCGAGGCAGACGTACGGGATGCATCTAGGTACGTGCTCGGCCATTCAGGAAGGGGAGTCACAACTGGGAACCGATCCCGGGTCACGCAGCAGCCTTAAGCAGCAGCCAGACCATCCTTCTCCCAGTTTCCCACAAAGCACTTACTGTACACTCGCAAAATAAATTTAAAAAATGAATAATTAAAAAGCGAAACATGTCTCGGAGTTTAACGGTTATGAGGGAGAATGTTCAGCCACAAAAGGTATGCTTTCAATAATTAATTGCTGCTTTATTTAGCACAGAAGCAACTGCCTTAGATCAAAATTTAATCCTTGTAAACGAGTTCCTTGAAAATGACTGCTCGAAAAAGTGAGGTAAAACCTTAGTCACAAAAAGAAGAAAAAAAAAAGAGGCCTATAAAAGTCGAACCTGAAGAGAATGGGGGAAAGGCTTTTTCAAAAAGGAAAACAAACCACATAAAAATTTCATTCAAGTTCCACACATTAGACGTGACCCTCCCGGCTCTCTCCCACTCACCGTCCCACCACCGCCCGGCCCCAGCTGGAATTCCGGTCACCAGCCGGGCGGCAGCGCAGGACACGAACAGCTTCACCTGCCACGATGAGCCCTCACGACCGCAGAGCCCAACTGGAACCAGCCCGCTCCTCACCAGCCCTTCCTCTCCCTCATCGCTTCTCCTGCTCCCCTGGCACCACCCGGCTCTGCCGGTCAGCTCCACAAAACACACGCCCGGAGCCACTGGGGTGTGAGCAGAGGAGGCAGCAGAACTAGTCAGAGTAACGGCTCTGGCCACAGGAAGTTGAAGGGGGGAGCAGGGGGTAAGGCACACAAGAAATAGCATAGAAAGAGGAAGAAAACTTATTTTTCGTGATTACTTTTCAATGCATCAATAAGGCATGCTTACTTCTCTTCCTCCCGGGAAAAGCAACATCTCGGATGTGTTCCGCAATCCCGTTGCCATAATACTGCCCTAGTGCAGGGCACTAAGAACGCGAACATGTGCTTAAAGGCTGACCAGGTCTCTTAACTAGTTCACAGGCTCAACTACATGATTATAGAAGGAAAATAAACACCTTTTGCTACAAATTTGCAGTCTTTACTTCCCAGTTCTGCGGCTTTTTGGTTTCTGCAAACTTTGGCTGGGCACCACAACTTTTTTATTCTGAGGACGGCTGCAAACTACGAGGGGAGACGTCCCCCAACGCTCTCATACGGCCATACAGTGCGTTTGCACTGCAGTCTATACACAAATAAAGTGTGAAATACATTCTGTGAGTAGTTTATTCTTTAGAGCTCCCCAAAATGGAAAAGAAATACCCAAAAATTTCAGTTGGTGCTTTCAGGATTGATTTTCTCACTCAAGAGCTTAGAAAGTCCTCTTGACTTTCACGCTAAAGGATGCCAAGGCAGGAGGGGGGCACAGTGGGACTTATGGTCCAGCCTAGGGACATCCTTTTCAGATTGCAGTTTAACCTACGCATCCATTGAAATAGTTTTATGGTACTTTTGAGTAATTTTATTTGCCTAACTGATATTCAAAAATCTAATCTCCAGGTGTGCTTTCTGTTACATTTTCAATTCTCTTGTAGTCACCGCTGCACTCTCAAAACCAATTCAAAAGTCCACGTAGATGCCAATACAGGAGAAAGTACCGAAAAAATAACAATATCCCTCAACACAGGAAAAATGAAAGCTTATAACTATGTTGCTGCCTTCAGATAAAAAAAACAAACCAAAACAAAAAACCCACCAAAACTGGATACTTCCTCCCTCTGCCGCTCTTTCTCAAGAGAAGCTCAGTAGCTGATATCAAAGGCATGTTGCAAATCAAGCCCGAGCTGCACATGACAGACGTGGGACTGGAATAACCAGGATATCAGAGTCTAAGATTCAGATATAAAAGCAGAAGCCGTATGAGAAACATCATCTGGAACGATAAGGAATGAAATATGTTTGCAGAACCGCGGGCAGCGTCGCACACAGAATTAATACTCAGAAAAGGAGAATTCCAGAGCTCCAGATGAACAGGCAGAACGACGCGAGGAGTTGGAGTGTGCTGCAGCCAATTCTGTTTCACCAGTTAACAGTAAATACGATCACCGCAATCCTGTCTTTTGACTGGGCACCTCCTTCGCGGCAGCTGTAAAAGAAGAGGCAGGACTGGTTGCAAAGGGGAGGAGTTTTACTTATGAGATAATTCTGCTCATGAGAAATAAATTAGAAACATTCGGAAAATAGGGTGTGTAAGTTATTACTGCCTGAGGGCAGCAGGAAATTATGAGAAGAATAGCGTATGCATGTCTTTTGCTATTATTTACCTTGGCATTCAAGAAGCCATGTGTAGTTGCCAGAGCAACTTCCACATCCCATGGCACAAAAGCTCCACGTACCTTATTTCTCCCTCACGGACGGACAGACCCCCCCACACGCTCCCCCAAAACCTTGAAGGAACGGAGCCATTTTTATAAGGAACCCAGGAAGCAGCCAGCCTTAGGAGAAGCAGGTCTCTTTTTTGGATTAAATAAATAACTTCAAGGAATCCTGTTCAGTGAAAATAAGTGTTCATTTCTGACTCAGCCCTGAATCCTCCAAAGTGCCTTTAGCTGGAGCCTGAGCACGGCCACGGTGCCAGAGGAGATCTGCATTACCCCATTCTCCGTTAGCAAACATTTTTCCAGCGGTATTTCTTGAAAGGGAATCCTATCCTGGATGCTGAATCCTCAGTAAAGCAGATTTCAGCTTGGACATATCCTCATATCCTCTGCTTTTAGACATTGATGACCTAAGCATTTTCAAAGTCCAAAACAGAAAAGATGACTGGAAATCATCAAGAGGGGAAAAAACCCAGCAAACAACACAAGGTGGTTATTAAAGTGATATAACAACCAACAGGCTGAAGATAGAACTCGATTCATCTTTCATTAACTTATTTTGAAGAGTTACAGACAAGAAGAACATCAGGATGCAGACAGGAGATCCTTAGGTAAATCCCACACAACGTCATAAAGCTTTCTTTACGTAGCTGGGGATCCTGAAGATGGAGCAGCAAAGTGCTTTTGCAGGACAACGTCACTCCTCAGAGGAACCTTTCGGGAAAAGAAAAAAAAACCAAACCACAAAAGGCAAGCCCAAGGAAAGCCACCAAATATGATGTGGGGTGCAGCAGAAGGCCAAAAGGAAAGAGAAAAGCCAACAAAATGAGTTGCTATAAATGGCAAAGAGCTTTGCTAATCTGGTTTGAGATGGTCTTAGGAGAAGAAAATGCTGTGAACAGGTTTTATGGTTGTGGATTGAAATACTTTGAACAATACTTTGGGGGTGCACGCTGCAGCGCGAGAGGAGAGTAACAACTGCGGTGCTGCGGCCACCCCGCTGCTCACTCTAACATCGCCTGACTTGCGGGTTAACGCCAAGGGCGAGCACGCGGAGCAGGTGTTTGGGAAAGAACAGCTCCAGAACCTGAAATGCCGATGAGATGAGCGACAAGGCTCGCTGCAGCGCACGGAAAACGAAGTGCACGGGAAGGAGAAATGCCAAGGCTGGCCAGCAAAGAATCTGCTCTGAGACAGAGAAGAACAGTTCCCAGGTCTCAGGGCTTCGGCGGCAGCGTGGTGCCAACGCTGCTGCAGAGCGAGGGCTGTGCACGTGGCCTCCCGGGAAACCTGCCTCAGCTCCATAAAGCTACAATGAAACTAAAAAAGCTCTTCCTTTTCACTTCCAGATAATACCACAGAGCAAGGTTATCCTCAGCCACGTCATTCATTCCAATAAAAACATTTCGATTCTGAAAAAGGGACACAATGTTAAGAGCAAGAGTGCAGAGAAGGAGATAGATCAGTTACTGCCATAATTTTTCGTTAATTATTCTCATACAAAGTTCACTCTCCCTAGACACTCTGAACTTTATTCCTCAAGTTTCTGTGTGACTCTAGGTTCCCAAGCCAGGTAAGAAACATTAGGCAGCCTGAAAGCAGCCGGAGGACAATAACACAAATTCCAAACCCCAACATTCTGCGATTCTGTGTGAGATGACTTGGGAGTTTTTTGATTTGGGTTCTGATTTTGTTTGTTGGGTTGTGCGCTTTTTTGTGAAAAACATGGTGAATTTTCTCCTGAGCATTCATGGCTTTTTGTTTGTCTGTTGCCAACCACAAGAGCTCTTGTATGTCAACAAGTGCTAGTGCTTTGTCCACTCTCAAGATTTTGTAACGAACCTCAAAGTTCTACAATATTTTCTTAAAGCCCTACTTTCTGTGCCACGTGACTGTCTGGAACTTTTGTTTCAGGAAAATAAAAAGTACATTTCTTCAATTTTTCCTGTTGTGGAGAACAGGGAGAAAAGCAAAACCAAAAGAATCGCATTTTCGTTATTCCCATGGGGGGTTTCACTTCATTGTTTAAATGTCCTTGCCCTAATCCAGTTTAAAAAGTAGACGTAACATTATGCAACTTAGGTGGCCAAATGAAGTCCAACGTGAAAACAAAGTTTTGCAAAATACATCAATGAATGGAGCGATATGAAATAGCAGGAATTAGTTCTTAAGGGAGAGACAGACCTGCAAGAAACAATTCTGTAAGCTGGGGAGATTTCTGCACTAACTCTGTGGCAGCTTCAGCTCATCCGAGCAATGTTGAGCACAAACGGCTTCGGCTGCCTTCAGCCCGGTGTAACCGAGCACGCAAACCCCTTCAGCTCGGTTTGTGAGCACGGAAATTGGGCACCACAAAGGTGACATTCTCCAAGTCTTACCTTCCTCTTCAAAAGAGGCAGGATCTCTTTCCTCACGAACTGTGCTCTTTACATACATGCCAACAGCTGTCAGACAGGACGAACAAAAAGGAGATAGCGCAGACGTCTTTCTCCTTCGCCCGCAGAAAGGTGCGCAGCCTCGCGGGCCCGTCTAACAGAGTCTGTTTGCCACAGATAAACTAATCTGTCCCTTACAAAGTGAAGGCAGTAAATATTTACTTCACAGGACTCCCAGTACACCCCTAGAGCAGTTCTGAGTTCTTCTCACGAGGATATTATAGTCTCACTCCCTTCCCAGAGCGAGTGATTTCCTCGTTCCAGTCACCTCTTGAGCTCCTTCCAGAAGAGGCTCCTGAAAGGTGGCAACAGAGAATTTTACTAACAAAATCTCCTGCCTTTTCACATCAGCTGAGCTGATGTTCCCCTGAGCTGCTGCTGTTTACTTCCGACGAAAACGACGCTCTTATTTCTCAGTCTGCATATCTGGAATAACCAGAGCCGGAGGTTGGCTGCCAGATTTTTCGCGAAAGCAGTTGAGAGAAACCACTTGTTAACAGACTCGTCCCATCGATATTTAAGGATGCCTTCGGGCACGCGCAGTTTTTGAAGCGGTCATTTCCACAGTGGGTTGAGGGTAGGGGTGGATGGATGGGAGCTCTGGGAAAAGCCCAGAGGCACCACATGCAGCTTCTGTGGCCCAGCTGATACACACAAAGTACCTCCTTGCATTCTTCAGCTTGCATCGCCAGTCTGCATGGAGACATAAAGTAAAGAATCGTGTCAGAAAAGCTGAAAAATGGAAGGTTTACATTTGAATTTGCAGTCTAACAAAAGGCTTGTTAAACTGAGGCAGTTTTGAAGTAAAGTCAAGCCGACAGCCTCTCCCGAAGGATCCGAGTAGCAGGAATCTGACGTGCAGCTGGCTCTTCCCGAGCTGGAGGAACGCCGTGCGGCTCCTGCGCTCTCCGAGGTAAAAATTACCCTCGCGCCGCGCAAAATCAATGAAAATGCTGCAGGGGACCAGGGCTTCCAGCTGAGAAACCAGACTCGGTTCCCATCTCAGACAGCCATTGCACCTTTATGAGGCGACTGCAGAGTTATTCCTGTTTAAATCAAGAGAGATGGAGATTGGTAGCTCTGTGGGGACAGCTGTCCAGACCTCTGGCTGGCTCAGGGCAGCCAGCAAAGAAGAGCCAGCCCTGCCATTTTATTTTATTTTTTTTATTTTGCACGCATTGCAAAGCTTTTGAGTAGATCCCTTGCAAATGCCCACAAAGGGAAGGATCCATTATTGGACAGACTTCAAGACCGAAGTGCAAATCTGATGTTGCCCAGTGGGCTGAAGCGAATGTAGCGTAAGCAGCTGCAGTCAAATCGGAATCTTCAAAGCACCGGGGCCGGGAGGGCTCTGTCGCTTGCTCTCTTGTTCTACCCCTCTCTACACCGAGAGAGGCCTGATTCTCCTCTCCTTGTTTCAGAGTCGTATTTAGCCATCATACAAATCCCCGATTCGCAGGCAGGCCCTGGCAAGCTTCCCCCAGACCTCTGGTGTGATTCACGTTCCTGTACTCTGACCTGGAAATCCTCACGTTCGTTCCGCTCTCGCAGGAGAAGAGAAGCACTAAGATAGGGAAGAAAATGTCACAACTAATCTTACCCAAATTAAATCTAAGGGGAGACAAGATTTCCCCCTGTACTGTCTTTACGTTTCCTCCCTAGACCTATGTCATCCTGATTACTCTTACGGGAGGGAAAAAAAAATGATTATTTTGAAAGTGTAAAAGCCAGACCACGGTGAAGAATTTAAGATGGAGCAAACAGAACAAATTGCTTTTTAAATCAGTTCAGAATACATCAGACTACAACAACCAAGATGGTCATAGTCCAGCTATATGCAAACATCACTTCTATTCTTTTTTTTTTGGGTGGTCTTGCAGTATTTTGTATTTTTCACAAAGATCCAGCTCCTGGAGTCAAGAAATTACATAACGGCTTCCCTGTCAATTAGAAGATAGTTTCTGAAATGTGTAAAAAAGTCAGGAAAGCTGAATCCTAAAGGCCATCCAGCAAGTAAAAAGAAACTAGAAAAATCTCTTTGTTTCTGAGACCTGCTTTATGTCTTTTGTACATTTTGAACAGTCCATAGCTATATAAAGAAATTAAGTTGGAGTTCTTCCTCTTCTTTAAAGATTTGGCTTATAAACCAGCACGAAGGAGTGAAACTGCAATGTTCTAGGTTTTTCTTGTAGAAGCTTTAAGCTCAAATGCTCAGTATTTTCCAAAAATTATTCCTACGTGCAGATAGGGAACATAGAACTCCTTCTTTCTATTTCCAAGCATGCTGAGTTCAACCTCTCAGCTGAGAATCCAGATACACCGAAGCTTAGTCAGTATTACTGTATTTTAATTACATTGCCAGTTCTAAGGCAACATAAATACTGACAACTCCACCAAGTAACGCTGGAAATCACGTAGCCAAACATCCACGCGTTATCAAGGAAGGTGCCATAAAAAAATATAAGATTTATAACATTCTCACAAACACAAGGCAAGGAACAATAGTATTAGGAGGTAATAATTCAGATGGGTTCACCATGAAGTTTCGTACGACTAATGAGACCAAAAAGCTTAACTTAAAAACGATGTCAGCAGTGCTTTTCCATAAGAATTCCTTTGTCTCCTCACCCTGTACGAACCACTACACATGGCAGCACCCCCTGCCCTCCAGCAGGATTCCTGCCCTCCCTACAGCTCAGCCCATGAATCCATCATCCCATCTCTCTCCGTATCTCAGGGCCTCACCGAGACTCAGTCTTTTATTCCTGCACCCACATTCGTAGTGGTTCTCCCCTCCCTGACCAAAAATCCAACACAGGGTCCAAGGGATGCGTATTAATGATTAAAAAGAAACAAATACAACCTTCCCTTCTCAAAAGAACCAAACAATTACGCTTGGGCTAGTCACGAAGAAAGAGGAAATTAGACAGCCACAGGGCACGGAGTGCTTGAATCTCCCCAGCTGTTCTCCCGTTCTGAGATGAAAGTTTAAAAATCTTTCTCGTTTTAGAATAGTGGCGAAAATGATGGCATGCAGCCAGGGGCTGAGAACTGCTGCCCCACCCCGCAGATGAGAAGCAGGAACGTTCACCTCCACTCTCCTCTTTCATAAGACTAACTTTTGCGGGGAAGGGAGGAAATTTAACATTAAAGCTCCCCGAGGCTGTCTCAGGTATCCTCGTCCTTCGAACAAGTGGGAGCCCAGCCCGCAGCGCAGGGCAGGCACGGGGCCGCGCTAACGCCTTCCCGTACCACACCAGTTACTCTTCTCGCTTCTTGGTATTTTCAGCTTCAGTCCTTCTCCGATAATTTTCACAAACCTTCAGCTGACAGTCGTATTCCTGCCTGGGGGAAAGAGGGGTTGACCTCACCGTGGGGATTTGGTGGGCAAAGAAGACCAGACCTTGCAGTACCTACCCCTGCCAACGCGAAGCAGAGGGGCAGGAACAGGGCTGCTCACAGCGCGAACTGCTGGGAGGAACCGATGTGCCGGTGTGGGACTAATGCTTGTTTCTCCTTTTTTTCCTCTTTACATTTAATTCCGACATTTAAACCGCAGCCACTTCTGGCTACAACCTGCAAGTACTTTTGTCCAACAGGAGCACATTAGTAGATCAAAACATACTCCAAGAGCAGTCCTAGAGTTTTGCTTTGACCTAGATTTAGCCTGGTTCCATGGACTGAGTATCCCTGACATATATTTTGTCCAGGAATACCCACGAGACCAATAATTGGTTTGGATCTGTATATCCCAACTGAGGGGTGTGGTGCTCCTAAAGCCAGATTCTTTAAGTGCTCCCAGAAGAAACCAACTGAATGCGTTCTAAAACCAATCCAACGCATGCAAAGTAGAGATGATTTAGAGGGCTCACATCTAAGCTATTGGCTCCAAATCAAAACACTAATTCAGGTCGTCTTCCAGACAAAAAAGGCCGGTTCAGGGTCTCAGGCAAGTGGTGTTCTGATAGGGGTTCCTTTTAATACCTACAGCCCTTGCAATGAATACCAGCAGGTCTGTGTTTTCTAACATGTAACTACCCTTAATTTACTTAAGTTCCCCACAAATCTTTCCTCAAACACAGAAAAGCCTCAGATCACATCAAATGGGAAGACGGATGACTTGTGGTGAGCCCATGTCCATATCCCTTTCCTGAACACCATCTCCTTTCCCCAAACAATGGGAAGAAACAGAACGACTTTTAAAAATACGTGGTGATGTGCCCTTGCTCTGCATAGGACAGGAGGACTCCAAACCATTCCAGTCTAGGCTGTGGCTGAAAACGATCAGATTTAGGAATCTGTGTCGCACAGAGCGTGGCTGAAACATGCTGAGCTGGCACAAAAGCAGGGAGTACCTGTTGTAAGAGAGAGGTAGAGCAGATCCGTAGTTCCTCTGCTATTAACGCTGGTGCTTCAGAAGCTTTCTCTGCTTCTACAGCACAACTGATCTGATCAGAACTTCCCCAGGTCTCCAGTGCAGCGGTGCCCACAGGAATCCTGTGAAATCAGTGCCTTCAGTCCCTGAATAACTGCCCCATGGCAATCTGAAGAGCTAACCTATGCAGATTCTTGGAAAGGTACCAAAGCCCACCTTGTGATCCACAAGATTCATATTGCACAAGGCATTACTGCACTGGGGACCACAAGCCTCCTCGAAAAAATCTTTTGAGGTTTGTCTCCGTGAAGAGATTTGGACCCTTTTCACTACAGGAATACAAAGAATTATGATGGAGAGGAGAGAAATTAAAAAAAAAAATTAAAATTACAATACAATAGCTGCCCCTAAGAGCATCCACTACCAGCTAGACAGCACAACCTACATAGCTCACACTCTCTTTGTGATCCTTCAGGATTTTGTGCTGTTTAACATTCCCCCCCCCCCAGTAGCAGCTCTCAAACCACTGAAGGGCAACAGCCTGGTTTTAACACTGGCCCTGCTGAACTGTCTGCGCTTGTCAGACATCCCCCACTTGGATGAAAAGAGACGAGGGCCCAGATCAGAGCCTTTCAGGACAACTCCTTCGCGCTCGCCCTCGTGCGCTGCCTGCAGACCTGCCCTCAGCAGAGATCATTTCGGTATTTCTCCTGTCCAACCAAATCAGAGTTCAACGCCGAGTTCAGTGCTCTCTTCTTATCCTTCCACACGCCACAGGGAAATGGGGAAGCAGAGCAGAGGGGGGAAAGCCGCCTTCCGTTGTGTATAATTACAACGAGAGGGAAGAGGGGATGTTCTGCTATTCTATGTCATTTTCTAAAAATCTCTTCAGAAAATTCCGCTCTTTGCCGTGACTAATTCAGGAGCCTCTTCTTCACCTATAAGAAACTCCCACCTACCGTAATCTGTTATTTCTGGTTCATCCTAGTACTCTGCACAAAATGCTCCCCAGGCCTGAACTTGATTTCTTCACTGACACTACCCACTGGTACCCCAAAAAAAGCATCTCTTTTCTTCAGGGCAGACATCCACCGCTACACCTTTTTTCCCCCTCAGAAAATCCCAAATACGTTTCCGTCGTGGATCCTTCACTTGCCGATTAACAACTAACTACTCCCACTCTTGCGTATCAGCCTATGTATTCCTCGCGTGTTGTACATCAGGATGAGACTGTAAATTGCTCCAGGCAGGCATCTGCTTAACCTAGGAGCTCTAAAAACACGCAGATTGAGTCAGACTGATTTTTTTTTTTTTTTTTTTTGCTGAGGGGGAGTCAGGCAGAAAGAAAGAAAATAACTGTAAGATAAGGGTGAAAAGGGGGAAAAAAAAAAAGAACAGTGGAATGAAGGGAAGAAGGGAGAAACGAAAAGGGTTGCTGGAGAGTGGGAACAGAGAGCGAGCTCATCTATTTGATGAAAATGCAACATTATGATGCACAGTGTGATTTGACAAGTGTGAACAAGCCCACACCGATGTTAAAAAGCACTACATCTGGCAACGTGTCAATGTTTAAGCAGCACTTTCCTTCTCCTTCCCATGCTGGGATTCTGCACCCGTGCTGTCCCCTCAGATCCACTTGGAAGCTGCTGAGGTCTAGAGGAATACATTTGGCGAGGTGGATTGGACAGGGAACAGCTACAGACCAGCAGTAATCACAGTTCTTAGACTTCTGTCCCCCTCCAGGTTCCCTCGCTATGAAACAAAAGATCAGCGAAACATTGCAAAATGCTGATATACACCCAAATGCAGAGAACGCTTTAAAACAGAACTGCTGGGGTTAAGCATATGGCGTTTAACCTGTCTGTCCCCTTGTGTATATTACTTTTACTCCAGCAAATATACGGCAATGAGATCACTTGTCTTTTGGAATACAGCTACGGTTCTGGAGCACACAATTCAGCAGCTGCAGAACCTTAGCTAGAGCAGGATACGTATGTGAAAGGAATTTTTAAAATTTCCTTTAACAACTTTCTTCAGGAACCCACGACGATAGTTTTCTTAAGGAAACCTAGGCTGTTCCCCTGCTACCATATGATAAATTCCATGTGTAGATATGCACGCCAGTTGTGGTCGTAAGACTTAAAACCACACGTTATCGGTGTGCACGTACACACATCATCCGCGCTTGCTACTTTTACGGACATAAACCTCCTAGACTGGCTGTATGCTAACAGTTTTTAGGAGGTTTATCCGGTGGTGTTTTCATCTAGGGTTTTGAACACTCTCCTACATTTTAACTATGCTCAATCACAGCATTTTGTTCCTTCCTTACCTACGGGTGCATTGGTGGGTACCCATCACCCCAGCGAAGGACAGAACCTCCTATCTCAGAACAAACTAGAGAGCTCTGTAAACAACCAAATCTCTCACATCCTTGGATTTTGGACGTATTGCGGAAGGAAAATACGAATCCTCAACACTTCATTCTGCGTGAATTGCACTGGGTACTGTACATGGTTATATTAAAATAACCAAAATCACAGCGACACAAACTTCCTGCTCCTTATCAAGCTTTTGCTCCCGTAAAGCTCCTATGAACAGGTTGCTGTTTATTCTCATATGTTAAAGCATTTGGAAATTATCAGTTA
Organism: Trogon surrucura; assembly: GCA_020746105.1. Classification (NCBI taxonomy): domain Eukaryota; kingdom Metazoa; phylum Chordata; class Aves; order Trogoniformes; family Trogonidae; genus Trogon; species Trogon surrucura. The sequence continues at coordinate 2,336,689 of CM036634.1, read as the reverse complement.
TTTGGAGGGTGGAGACAAGAGAGGAAATGCCCAAGATTTTGCACGTAAGGACAAATTCTGCCCCTGATTAACAGGTGCAACTGTTGTTGTTTTTGCCAGATTTATTCTTGCTTCTAGAAGGACAGAGCTGAAAAATCACAGATCCAATAAACCAGATTTATCATCTAGATAAAAATAGTTTCCTTATACTCTGCACTCCGCGTCCTGTGCTGCTAAGGAACTCCTCAAAATTCTTTTGTTTTTGACAATAAAATGGCTCCCATGGCAACACCACCTGATGTCACAGAACAACACGTATGAGGTCATAAATCTTTCAGAGGAAAAAATAAAATCACAAAGGAGGCCCAAAACTTTACATATCTGTGCTTGGAGGCTAATGTTGGCTTTTTTTTTGTTCTGTAAGACTTGGTTTCACTTTTTTTTTTCCTAAATATTTGATTAAAAAAAAAAAACAAACCCGAAAACAACCCCAAAAAACACACCAACACAAAACAAAACGTGGCAAGATTTGTCGCAGGAATTTCCTGCTGGTTCTCATCCAGAAAACAGAGCATAGCAGCAATAATGTGAACAATGCAAGTTCCTCCTAGGCCTGCTTCGAGCGAGCTTCCAAGCCCTACTATAACTTGGCTGAGACATGACAGCACTTTGGAGAGCCTACCGGGCTCCGCAGCCAGCGGTTTGTGCAGAAACATTCCAGTTCCTCTCCTGCTCTTTCGCCTTCTCCAGGCTCCAAGCTCCAGGAATGCAACAGTTCCTGTTATTGAAATAAACATCCTCCTACCGCACAGTGAGGAATCCTTGAAACAACTTGCTTTGCGAGGGAAAAAGAGAGGCTTGCTATAGGATCAAGTGCAGGACGCTGCCGACCTAGACTAGCGGAGCAGATGAGCTGAGGTTCTCAGCCAAATGTTCTGCCAGTGGTCACTTCCAGGCATTTAAAAGGGAAGAGCCAAGAAAACAGCAGGTAGCTGTGAAATAATCTGCTCATCATTTTAGTTCCTGACCAGTGGTCTTCACGCCTCTAAAAGCAGTTTGCTCGCAACCACACGTACACGCGGATGCACACGCACACTGGTTTCTTACTTTTCTACCCCTTGGCAGAACCAAGCCGTTTTCCACTTGTAACAACTGCCTTTTTATGCACTGTACCCTCAGAGCCCCAAGAACAACAAAATCATTTAGGTTGGAAAAGACCTTCAAGATCATCAAGTCCAACCATTAACCCGGTGCTGCCAGGCCCACCATTAACCCACGTCCCTGAGCATCACGTCCCCGAGCACCACGTCCCCACGGCTTTTAAATCCCTCCCGGCTGGGGACTCCACCCCTGCCCCGGGCAGCCTGGGCCAGGGCTTGACAACCCTTTCAGTGAAGAAATTTTTCCTGATATCCAATCTAAACCTCCTCTGGAGCAACTCGAGGCCATTTCGTCTTGACAGTGTCCTGTCACTTGCTACATGGGACAAGAGATCGACTCTCCCTCACTCCCTGAGGGGAGCTTCTCTCCCTGAGCCTCCGCTTCTCCAGCTGAACAGCCCCAGCTCCCCCAGCCGTTCCTCAGCACACTTGTTCTCCAGACCCTTCCCCAGCTCCGCTCCCCTTCCCTGGACACACTCCAGGCCCTCGATGTCGAATCCTGAACACAGGATTCGAGGTGCTTCTACGAAGTGGTTCATAGAGTTCCAACAAGGACTCAGCCAGCTCACCGAGAATCTGCCCTACTGTCACAGAGAGACCACAGCAGAGCGTCAGTGCCTGAGAGTAAGACTTCAAGAACTGATTTTTAATATGCTTTATATGTTAATGTATATTTAAGAGTACAGATGTGTTTTTCACAGCTTCCATCCAACAATTGCAAAGCATTTTGAAACTAGTTTAAACTTCACTCTTTCACGAGGCAATGCAAAAGACATTCTACCAGTGAGATATATTCAAGCTCCCAAGTTGAACATGGCAGCAAAGAATAAATAAGCAATACCTCATTGTCAAGTCCAAACATCCGAAATTTACAAGTCGGGAACTTGAAAAGATACTTGCCTAGATTAAAGACTATATTTAAAAGAACACACTTTTAAATTACTCTTTTTTTCCCAGCCTTAACAGTGCACTGAGCTGCTAGTTCAAGCTTTTCCCCCAGCTGAGAAAACTAGAAGTGTGCCCTTTATGTAATGAAATACATTTCGCATATTTGCATTACTTCAGGAGCTGGAGCCTTGTGAAAACACAACGACTATCCCGAGACTCAATAAAACCACGAGAGTTGGCAGCATCGTGCTTAGGACAGGAAGTACTGAACGGTAATGCCTTCACTCAGAACTCCAGGGACAGGTAGAGCACAATCACCAAAATAGGAATTTACACCGGGCTGTGCTTAAATAGGCTCTCTGAAAAAAAGTCTCTTAGGAGCAGAAGAGGCACAAGTGACCAGGTGTGTAAAACATCATTACCAACGAATACCCTGGGCTCCGGCAGCTCCTGAAGCTACAGGTCAAGACTGGTTTCAGGAACACTTTCTTCTCTCCCTCTGCTCCCTGCAGTATTCAGCTGTGAGAGCCCGGACTCCGAGCGGGCAGCCGAGGAGACGACAGGATCACGGCACAAACACGCTGCCCTTTATACCAGCGGGACGTAACACAGTAACGCAAAGCATCTCAATCCCCCGTGAGCAGCCGCAGGCAGGGCCGTTCCCCCGCCTCGGATGTTGGCAGAAGAGGGTAATTGCCAGTGATGACCTAAGAGTGCTATATATACTTAGACCACATACGTGGTCATGGAAACCACCAAACTGCTGTATTTTCAAAACCATGATATAAATTTCAAACTATTATATAAAGTGGCTTTATACTTCGCTGCCAGGGCGCACTAGCCTCTTTCTATACCATTCGCAGCATAGTTACTATAGTAACTAATGCATTGCAAAAGAGAGGAACAATCTAAAAGAAGCTAAAAAACACAAAATCACCTTAAAAATTACGAAGGCCACAGAAAGGATGCGTCCTTACAAAACCAAAAACCACTCTGTGAGGAATGCAGGCACAGCTTTATGGTCATTTGTTTGGAACTACCAGCATCACCTCACTCAGGATGTTAAATTCATGTAAATTGTTTAGCCAGACAGGTTTGTGGTCCCTAGTGCTGCGGTAGCTCGGCATGCCCAGACTTCACAAAACAAAGACTTTACTCCCTTCCCCAATACGCAAGAACTGCATAAAGAACTTCCTCCATCCTCCAATTAATACTGCAAAGTTTTAAAACCCATCAACATTTCTACAGCGTATATCAAACGGAACGATCGTCTTCGGGAGGGAAGATCGGTTTCTGAAATCCGCAAAGAGATTAAAATTTCACATTTTCAAGTGCAAAGCAACCATCTTTGGCTTCAGCAGAGAAGTGTGGGAGTGACAGAGCAACAGACAAAGTAATAGAGACTGTTACATAATACCACATACTAAAGAGAAGAAACCTCAGCAGAACATCAGGCTCTCTAAAGTCAGGGATTAAAAAACTTTTATACTCTGTTTTACCTGTGTGTATGTGTATATTCAGACAGTGCACAATTTGCTTTTCCACTGTTTACCGCATGCAAATCTCCAAGTAAAATTATCAACACCGCATTCACTCCCATTGCTATTACACAGCTACACCATGCAAACCAGCTGTGGGACAGTAGAACAACTAGATACAAAAATAGAAATTCAAGAGCTTCAACTAATTCAACATTCCATTGCTTAAGGATATTCCTGATGAAGCCTATGGCTCGCTCTCTCTGTCAGCAGCTCTCTTGCCTCAACCTTCTTTGATATTGTTGCCTTAACAGGAAAGCTACCATCTCGTATTTTTTTGTCAGATTATTATTCTGTTCTCTGGCGCCTCCGTGACGCTGTCAGGAAAAGCCACTCTGCCCATCACGTATTGGACGGTCATTTAAAGGAAGCTTTCCGCAACTGACATTTCCGAAATACTTTTTAGAGAACGTGAAAAGCAGTAAAAACGGATTCCGTTGAGTCTCTCAGGACTGGTCAGGTTTAGCCATGAGCCACGCAAAGGCTCTGGCAGCCGGTCCAAAGTCACGTGTCACCCGCACTGGGCTCCAAAGCAGACACAGAGCAGAGGGAAGATTGCCACCCCAGGTAGTTAAGTAACAGAAATGCAGGAAACATCCAGGGAATCTTCTAAGACTCCCTTTCGTTTTGCAAAGACTTTGCAAACCTCAAAAAAACAATCCAAGTTCAAAAAGACGGGGTTTGCCACTGGTTATTTGGGTCGGCTGCAGCAAGTGGGGCAACACGGAAAGCCCAGGCCCAGCACGCGCCGGGATGGAAAGCTCGCACCTCCCCGGCCCTGCCTTAAGCGCTGCTGAGCTACCGACCAGGGAAGAATCGCACAGAAACTTCCCTGCGATCCCCTTGCTCCCTCCTCACCTAGCACCTCAGCAGCAGATTTCAAAACTTTAGAGAGAAAGAAGAGAAGAAATTGCATTTCCTCATCAGCCCATCTAAACCGTATAAAAAGCACCTAACGAGAAGTTCTCAGCTTCTCCCAGTGAACCCGAATTGACAAGTTCACCTGTATTTCTCATTCCTTTTGATTCCTCTCCTTCCCTCAACACACAGCGCGCGCTCTTCAGACAGTCTAATATTTTTTTAATCAAAAGGAAATTAAAGAAGAGGCAATGATGTACATTCCTTCTGGGGAAAGCAGAAGCCTCATTCCTATCCTGTCTTAAAATAGCCTGATTGAACTACAATATTTGCATTACAATTCTGGGTCAGCTGCACCATGGGATTACGCGTGCAGATCAGAGGGTTGTTTAGTTTTTATTTTCAGCCTTGTAGATTTTTCACATTATATCCATTCTGCTGCACATTCCTCCGGATGTCATAGATCGATGCAGTTTGGAACAATTGGAGAGATTTACTCCCTGGATATTTGGAGTAGGAAACAAGCCTACGGCAGTTTTATTCATTGGGCGAGGAAATCTTTGCTGCCGAGTATCAGGTGTCAAAGGAGACAAAAGAGCCTTTGATTCTTTTCAAACATTGATTCAGATCCTGATATTGTCTACTTCAGTATCAAATCACAGCATTCTTCACTACAGTTCTCTGGATTTTACCTGGAGTCTATAAAATAAGGACCAAGAAATGCTTATGAGGTGTCACCTGGTAAAACGTCTTCCCTGTCAACGGTGGCCGAACAAACGTCTACTGCGGCTCAGCAGAAGTTTCCAATTAATTTCACTTTCTTCACATATTGTATCTCAAATTCTTGAGTATATTTTTACCAGAATCATTTGCAAACTTATTCACTGGGTAATTCTTGATCTGCTGACAAGTCTTGGTGGACCGTTCACATACACAATTCAGGCTGAGCTACTTAGTCATATATATCGGCTGGTTTTTTTTACGTTTCTCTCCTGGCGCTCTCTCGGCGACGCTGAGCAACGCCCAGATCTTGCCAAGGCCCATCTACGCGGTTCATACTCATCTCACTTCACCGGTTTGTGTGTAAGAAGCAGAGCACTTGTTGATCGCAAAGGGGAATTCAAAGTATTAATTAAAAGCTATTTAAAATCATCTGCTGCAAGAAAACGAAATATTATCTGCCACGTACCCAAATAGTGATTGAATCCATGCAATTACGAAAACTAGAGACTGAAGCAACTACCCAGTCCCTAATCCTGATCAGTGCGGCAAGGAGCGTATTCTAAGAACGTTATTCAGTCTTAGTCAGTGCCCGCGCTGCTATCACATTTCTTAGAAATGTGCTCCCCGCTACGCTGACTCACAGTCAAGAACAAATTTCATCATCTCATTTTACCTTGAGAAATGACACTCCTTTGTATCATCTTCAATGGTTTTTAACCAGAGTTTTCCCTTATGGTTTCACACCGCACGTTCTGGGTTTTCTTTTGTAACCTCACAGCATTTGTGGCTTTTCGAAACAACGTGGATTATCAGACCATCTTTCTCTTCCAAGTGATACATAAAAAATCTTCTTCTGATCTGCCTTCATGAATCAAACCTCCAGACAGTTCATCCTTTGAGTTGGTGCAGATATGAATTTCCCCTACTTTCTAAAAATATTTCTCAGACCAGAACTTGTGCAGAGACTACAACACTTACATTTTAGGGAGGAAATCACTGGCCAGAACGTAAATAGAAATAGGATATAATCTCTTCCAGAAGAAGTCCATGTTCCCGACTCTGTAGCCCCAAAAAAGACGGTTTATTTTCATTAGACATTTCATCCTTGCCACCTTGCTGTAATGTCAAAGTGAACCTGCTGGTACACTCACCTGCCTTTTTTCAGACGTGAAAACACTGGGCTTTATTTTGATAGCAAGAATGTTTCCATTTATTAACATCAGAAATGCTCTAGACAAGGCCCAGCAGTTGATGAACTGTAATTAATTGCACAACTGGTTAATGATACGAGTGCATGTCCTATATTTTTTGTTACTCCTTTACTGTTGTTACTGATACACTGATACACAGGAACTTTGCTCACCGATTTTTATACTAGTGTGATCTGTGTCACAGTTTCGTGTCTGTAGAAAACATCTGACTTTCTGTAATATAAAATACTGATTAAGAAGCCAGAACACACACATTGCAATGTGATAGACATCAAATTGATTAAAAGTTGGCTGATAGGCCTTAAAATGTAACAGTCAGAAACAAGCTCCCCCTCTCACCTTGCTTTACATGAGTCTTTGCTTTGAGTGTCTTCTGGATACGTAATGTATGTTCTACAAGAACAAAAAAGGTTGTGGGTAGTTGTGTTTTTTTAAAGCTACCTCCATATGTACACAAAACAAGTCTTTTCTCCACTTCTCCTTTCTCTCTGCCTCTCTCACTCTTGTACACACAGTTGAGACCTGAGATGGAAAAGCCACAGTTACCTCCTTGGCAGAAAACAGTAACTGCATTTCATGTATATTAATGAAGCTGCATTAAACATCTGTCACTGTGACTGAGCAAAACAGTGTTTGAAACCCATAAGTTACTGAGAGACGGGGAGAGAGAGCAATAGTATAGAAATAAACACAACAACACTCTGAACAAGCCAAGGGCAACACACAGATTTTTCACTTCCTTCGCGCTAGCATCTGTAACGGAGAGAACGGATCAGAAGTCTCATCAGGTTCTATACGCTGCCTGTGAATACGATACTCGTGAGGTCTTTTTCAGGGTTTAATTTTGTTTAATGTTATTGTTGCTAGTACCCACTTAGACGCATGGAATTAAAATGGGGCTTTTTTGTTACCACTATCAGATTTTTCTCTTTGGCAGACTGGTTACTAAGTTTTGGGTTCTACTGGGACTTGAAAGGAATACAATGTGCCATCTTTTGTGCACAAGTCTTTTCCTCAGTATCTCAGTTCAGCGTTGCCCAAGGTGGTTTAGTGGTTAACGTTCACTCCCTCTGCTGGCTCTCAGGCATCAGAGCAGAAGATACTATTTTGTTTAGGTCCTACAAAACCAAATTGTGTTTACTATTACTTTTACAGAAAAATCGTGGTAGCATTTAAAGGAAATTCCTGACACATTAAAACAGTTCCGGACACACTGCACAGATCGATTTTGCAAGTTCATTGAATGTTTTAGCCTCCCTTCAGGAGCCTAAAACCTTCAGGAGTTCTAACCAGCCACAGACAGCCAAAAATCCAACAGCCCCACAAAGCCAACACTTGAGTGTATTCATTGCCACAGAGAGAATCTTACACCGTCAGACTTTTGCAAGAAAAAGAGTATGTTTGATATAGCTGTAAGCCAAGACTATGAAGATCCCTTGGAGAAAACCAGCAGCAGTCACAATTGTAAGGAGGAGGAGACAACCAATTAATCCCCTGAACAGCGAGGGGAGCTCAAATTGAAAGATTCAGTCATACAGGCCTACAAAATAATGTTGCCAACAGCAAACACGATTCCTGGTGATAACACAACCCTCTCAGCCCATCACTCATGGCTCTTTTTTTTTCTCTAATAACTGTGGAATTAGTGCACGTGAAAACAAGGATACTCTCAGCCATTTTTCAGCATTATGCAAGAACCGCCTCACTATCTGCAAGTAAAATACAAAGGTCTTTTTCAACCTCACCGCTGGTCGCTCTGCTCTTCCATCATCACAGCTGACACAGCTGACAAGTTTATCTATCTTAACTGCGCTCTCTCTAGCTCAGCAGCAATTGCTGGCGAGTATCTCTGCTTTCCAAACAAGCTGAATACCAGGTTTTCTGCAAAATCATGGCTGGAGTGACTGAAGGATCCTGTACTCACGCTGAACATGTTTTAGGAGTTTGGTCGTATTTCTGCTGTTCCTCATGGTCTTCCATAGCCCTGCCATCTCCAACAGCGAGACCGATCCCTCCAGGGCTGCCTGCAGAGGAGTCTGGGAACCTGCTGACATGTCTACGCAAGAAGCACTGACCTTGCATCTCACAGTCGGTCACTTCCCAGCACTGTGAAGACACTGACAGCCCTCCTCAGAGTCTGTCAGCTCAGTATAAGCAACACTGAAGTAAAACACTGTGGATCAAGAGATCCAAACGCAAACCTGATACAGTGTTCTCTCATATCTATGGCACAGACAACCTGGTGGAGAAAAGAGAAAGCTCAAAAAGAATCAATTAACACCTTCTCATCGCTTAAACCTCACATCTGTTCCTCCTAGGTGGTCTGTTTCCAAATGGCAGTATGCAGAGACGGTAAAAGTAAAAATTGTTATGTCACATTCAAAGAGCAGTGACTGCCAACTACAACAATCAATAATAACAGAAAAGCTTCCAGCAGCTACAAAACCTGACTGCCCTAAAGAGACATCTAGAGACAAAGGTTATGATAATGACAAATAGGCCTAATGCATCCTGTTCAGAGCGAAGCAAAATCCAGGCCAGACACCTACAGATTTTTAAGGATGACCCAAAGCATTACTGAAAGACTGCAGAGAGATATACAATGAAAAATAAATTACTTCAAGGGGTCTTTTTTAATTAAAATTCTTTTTTTTTCAGCTTCTTAACAGATTCAAGCAGAAGTCAGCTTTCCTCAGGATTTCTGATGTTTTTCTGCAAAAGCCTAGGAAACATTCTGGGCTTGAAGAAAACAAACATCATTTGTCTCCAGGTCTCCCAATGATAACCTGAAAGAAATCCACGTTTGGTGAACTTCTACCTGCATCTGGGAATGTTCTGAAAATGGGCCGTATCGCTGATCAGTAGTTTGAGCAGCTTTACAAGAGACATGCACGCAGTAAGAGTAGGGCTTAGGAACGGTACTAACTTCTGTTAACATCCCCTGGCAGGTCAGCGCGCACCGACTGCAGCAGCTGCTTCCGCAAGGTGACCCTCTGCTCTTGTGAGCTGGAAGTAACGCAATCTCCGCAAAAGCCTGCAGCCTGTTAAGAGAGACAGAACTGCGACTGCCTTTGACACCGTCTCCCACAGCATCCTCATAGGTAAACTGAGGAAGTGTGGTCTGGATGACGAAGTAGTGAGGTGGGTCGAGAACTGGTTGAAGGGAAGAAGCCAGAGGGTTGTGGTCAATGGGGCAGAGTCTGGCTGGGTGCCTGTGTCTAGTGGGGTCCCTCAGGGGTCAGTGCTTGGCCCGGTGCTTTTCAATATATTTATCAATGATCTGGATGAGGGATTAGAGAGTGTTGTCAGCAAGTTTGCTGATGATACGAAATTGGGAGGAGTGGTTGACACCCCAGCAGGCTGTGCTGCCATTCAGAGAGACCTGGACAGGCTGGAGGGCTGGGTGGGGAGAAATCTTACGAAGTTTAACAAGGGCAAGTGTAGAGTTTTGCACTTGGGAAAAAATAACCCCATGTGCCAATATAGGTTGGGGACTGCCCTGCTGGAGAGCAGCGCAGGGGAAAGGGACCTGGGGGTTCTAGTGGGCGGCAGGATGGCCATGAGCCACCAATGTGCCCTCGTGGCCAAGAAGGCCAATGGCATCCTGGGGTGTATTAGAAGGGGAGTAGCCAATAGGTCAAGAGAGGTCCTCCTGCCCCTCTGCTCTGCCCTGGTGAGGCCACATCTGGGATACTGTGTCCAGTTCTGGGCCCCTCAGTTCAAGAAGGACAGGGAACTGCTGGAGAGAGTCCAGCGTAGAGCCACAAAGATGGTGAAGGGAGTGGAGCATCTCCCTTATGAGAAAGGGCTGAAGGAGCTGGATCTCTTTAGCTTGGAGAAGAGGAGGCTGAGGGGTGACCTCATTAATGTTTACAAATATGTCAAGGGGGAATGTCGGGAGGATGGAGCCAGGCTCTTTTCAGCGGCGCCCAGTGACAAGTCAAGGGGCAATGGATGTAAGCTGCAACACAGGAGGTTCCATAAAAATATGAGGAAAAACTTTTTTACTGTGAGGGTGACCGAGCACTGGAACAGGCTGCCCAGGGAGGTTGTGGAATCTCCTTCTCTGGAGACATTCAAAACCCGCCTGGACGCATTCCTGTGCGCTCTACTGTAGGTGATCCTGCTCCGGCAGGGGGGTTGGACTAGATGATCTTTAAGGTCCCTTCCAACCTCTAACATTCTGTGATTCTGTGACCAAAAATTGAGGGGCTTCTCCTCTAATATATTAAACGAAGCCCCCCTGAGGCAACACAATATTAAACTACCTCCCAGATGAACCAAATGTCACAAGGGACTCTACAGGTATGTAAACAGCGAGAAAGACTCTATCATTTTTACGGGCCAAACGTAAACCCATAGGCCATATATCCTTCAGACCCTAAGGTCTATGACACTGACAACCACGCATGAAAACATAAATTGTACCCAAAAGGAGCTACAATTAAATCCACCACTATCGTACGTATTGACTTCTTTTAACAAGCGCTGTGTAGAGTGCAACTGGAACTACCTGGCGTATCCTGGCGACGTAACACACTGAAATGGACGGTACTTCGCTGAAGACGACTGTCAGACTCCCCTGCATTGGCGTGAAGGTTGAGGAAGACTTGCTCAGCATTTTCCTCGGCTTCACGGGTTCCATACAGAAGCAGGTGCCAATATGGGAACAGGCCAAATGTGTAACCTGAGCACTTAAGAAACAGCCTTTTCTAAATTTCAGTCATAATCTCGCTGAGCCGCACTTTGGATTCCAGGTTGGAGAGAGAACTCTCCATTTGTGTCTAAAGGGACAGATGCTCAAGAATAAGAAAGATGCACACGAATAAACTTTCCTGGTCTTCCTCCACTTTGTCTATGGCAGATGGATAGAAATGGGGCAGAACAAATTAGGCACCACAAGGCCAGGATTCTACCCAAAGAAATAACCTAGTACAGAATCAGAGAATTGTAGCCTGGAAGAGCCTTGTTATCCAGTCCCTCTCCTTACTCTGCAGCAAGATCAATTCGTGCTTATACAAATTCTTCTAAAATCCTTCAACTTTCCTAAGAAATCTACTTCAGTGCTTTATTATCATTACTGTTAGAAAAGGTTTCCTGAAATCTTCTCTGAGGCTTCCTTTACCCAACTGTCAACTGTTTTTTCTTCTACTATCCACCATGAATTGAAGAAAAACGGAGCCCTTTTTCTTTACATGAGGCATTTATGTACTCAAAGACTAATATCAAGTTCCTTTTAGAGTTGGATAAAGAATCACATTTCTGCTTTTGCTTCAGAAGAAGCACCAACACTGTCTGCAGAGTCTCCCTCAAGTTACTGGGCTATAAATCTCCACTAGTAATCTGAACATTCAGGTATTTGCTCCTCATTTCACCCTAGAGCACATTTCATCAGTTCAAGCCCATGAAGATCTCTACAAATCTTACTTGTCAGATGGTATCCTGTGCAGGATGCAGGAGGCCTTACTGGGAAAGAAGAAGGAGCTGCCACCTTTGAGGCCCAAGAAGCAAATTCACCGTTATCCTTTGCTGAGTTTGATTTCAGTGGAGCCAAAGCTGTTGATGGCACTGCAGCTTTGATCCCTGCTGTTCCAGCCGTTCCCTCAGCCGCCTGCCAAAGCCTAAGGTAGTCGGAAACTTTCCGGTGTCCGAGACGTAGGCTTCGTGTTCTCCAGAATTCTGTAGTTGGCTGCAAATAAATGGGACATGTATGAACCGACAGACCCTCTCTCTTCTCTTTGATGGAACAGGTCACACAACACAGTCCTTGTGAAGACCCAGGAGGCCAGTCTCAGCTCTATGTTCCCATGTAGTAAAAAGCCCACGGAGAAGATAAAACACAGGCAGCTAAGAAATACCTTCTCAGTCCCAGGCTCCATTTATTCAGTCATTCCAATCACTGCACGTTGCAATTTCATTCTAGCACAATTAATTCTAATCAGGAAGATATTTCAGTTGACAGTTTTGCTTTTTCAATACCGCATTTGTGCTGAAAACAAATTATAAATGCTCGACGTAAGGATTTTTTCTGATGTAAGCGTGACACACCTGGGACACTCAATAATGCCATAGGCCCAAAAATCAGAAATGAGAAACAGGACTGCAGCGACTGACAGTACGTCTGGCCACAACTTCAGGTAAAGAGACACACAAATGTGTGAGGATGAAACCACAGCATCTCAAGAAAAGTCCCAAATCCACATTCTCAGGTTAGCCACTCTGTTCTAGCACTTAAATCATCTGAATCAAAATTCTGAATGTGAATTCTTCCAAGCCTCAGAATTATTGAAATCGATACCTATTTTTTCTGATCCACACCCAACTAACAAGGGGTTAACATTTAGAGGCTTAAGGGTTTAACTAAGTAAGGAGGAGGACACTGGTATTCCCAACCTGAAAGAAAATTTCAGGCAGGCGTTACCTCCTGCGATCTCCTCCAAATAAAATACTGGTACTCGTGACGGAACAGAAAAGCCACGTTTCTCCGCAGTGATCCTTGAAGAGCAGAGCATCCGAGTGCAGTGGAAGGGAAGCCAGCGCTCGGCGTGCGGTGCATTAGTGCTCTGTCACCTCTCCTGGCAAAGGGAACCACCGCTTACAAGCGCTCTCAGACAGACCCCTTCTGGGACAGCGTCCCCACCGCTTGCTGAAGGGTAGTTGGGAGGATTCTTCCCTTTTTGTTGGACAGTCCCCTGAGTTTCCACGCCTCATGAATTATGCATAGCATCCTAATGGAGGCTGGCTGCCTAAGCACTGCCTGCTGAGCCTCTCGGCTCAAGACAGCCATTGCTGCTTTCCACTTCTCTTTCCATCCCGCACACACAAGGCCAATTAGACACTTACTTGATTTCTGTTCTGTCGGTATGAACCCCATTAAAACCTGATTTTTGCTTATTACCAACAGCTTTCTTGAACTGGAACTACTTTCCTTTTAAGGGTTCTCCCAGATTCAGAGGCAAATCAATCTGCAATTCCCTGACGTGTTGCCAGTCCGTGCCACTTGGACCAGTCCCCCCGCTTTGTACTGAGAGAGCCCCCAGTTCACCATCACCCCCTTGGTGCTCTGACACCTGCCACTGTGTTGTGTACCCCTGTCTTGTCTGATCAAAAAGGATAACTCTTGAAAATAAAAGCCCTCAAATTATGTCTCTCTACTGTAACACAATACCTGAATATTGTCCGCAGTAGTGACCACAGAGGCATCAGCTCTTGTTGCAAATGCAACAATGATTTAACTCTAGGCAGGAAAAGAAACTTGCTTATAAAATATTTGTCAGTATCAATAGGCAATTAATATCCAACAACCTCTTAATGAAGAGTCTCCCAGATCACAGTGAAGCTTTGTAGCTACGCCCTAATCTTCTTTAGCTAAGAAATTTGGGATAATTTATGAAGGTCGTGGAACTTTACTACTGTTACAGATATAGAGAAATGTGAACGGGTTCATGTCTTCTCATACAGCAAAGAAGGGTCAAAGAGAAATATTTTTCTTCCAGAACACAATAATCTGTTTTCTATGACTCCTTGGAAAAGAAAAGAAATAGTTTCAAGAGCGTGCAGTGCAGTGAGGTTCTCCATGTCTTTTCCTGGTGATGATTGCAGCTGGTAAAAACAGAAAGCTCTTGTTCTGAAACTATGTCTGTGTAGCTTGATAATAGACAACAGAATTGTCTCAGCCTCCAGATCCTCTGATCTGCTCCTTTCTCCTTGCTGGGTTAAGCCATCCCTGTTCTTCACTTTGGTAGGAAAACGCTGTTAAAAGGTGCTACGCTTTTACACCAGCTGGAAACAGAAAGTACTTCAGATCTGGAGGAGACTCTACAATTACAGAACTACCTTTGAATTCAGGCCGTTTGAGTAATACTTGAACTCTACTACATTGAGGTGAGGTTGTTTCAAAAGACAACGAGGACTGACACAGACGCAAACGTTTCTCTCCCCAACGAGTCTGTGTTGGGAAAAGGCTGATTCCCTGTTGAACCGGGGGCTTCATACAACGATCTCGGATGGAAGTGGTTTTGCTGACATATTACCTGCGGGTAGGTGTATTCTATTTGTAATATTTTTGGCACAGTAAAGTGTGTGCAAAAAAGCACAATGCGATGTCTTCCTTCTCCTCACGAGTTCTCACCTGAAGGTTTCTACATGGAGAGATTTCCCTTTTAATCCTCCCCACGTAAGGCTGGCAGTAGAAACATTCCAGGCCGATACCCAGAAACGACACCCAGCCTCTCCTGAGCTGCTCTGGTTTTACTCTCTGGAACCTGTCCATGATGAAGGAACAGAGTCAGATTAAAATGACTAAGAAGCCACGAAAGAGAAATCGGAAGCAATTAAAATGTATTTTGCAGTTAGAAATAGCGAACTCCTTGGAGCAAGAATACATGTGGCTACCTTAGGAATTGCAGCCGTTCTTTGTTGAGCTATAGAAATGAGTAGCACTTATATATCCAACTGCTAACAATAAATATAATGGTAATTTATAAAGTACGCATGTAAAATGGTAGCATGATAAACTGTAAAAACAGATGATAAATCATATTTTTCATTCAACCCCAGTCGCCTCATCTGCGTTGTGTGTACTAACCCTCCTCTCCAAGGATTTATCCCATCCCAGACTCTAAGAACAGTCTGAAAAACAGCTGCTACTTAAAATACAGAGTGGAAAAAAATGCCAGAAGACTGTTTTCCTTTCCTTTCTCTTCCTCTCGTTACACAGGTCCAAAGTGTAAGGTGAATAGTAGTCACTCTTCAATTACTGCTAAATTGAGAGATCTATTGCGTTAATCCTCAAGGGCTGGCTATGAATGCTGTAAACCAAGGCCCACTGCTGCCATGTCCAGGGAAAAGCATAATTCCTGCGAAAGGAAAAACAAAGCCATCATAGATCGCTTCCTTTCAGCCACTGGTTCCAGCTAAAGAAAACTTCCTGCTCACATACTGATTGAGAAACTCAGGGCTGCTACTTTTTCCACCTATGAACAACAAAACTTGGTTTTAACTGTGGCTGCAGCCTCTGGGCATTAGAAAAGTTCGTCTGAGTTCAAAAGAGGGCAGGAAGCCATGTTTACTTTGGGGAAATCCTGAGTAAAAATAGTGTGCTTGTGCGCTCTGTAACGCAGGCACAGCGAGCTTAACAGAGCTGGGATGCGTAAGGTCTTCTCTGCAGCTTGCCTGCAGCAGCACCCACTGCTCTAACCAGGCTGCTGGACTGCTCCAAATCCAGGCAAATGGATAAAATCCTCAAATACCCTCCAAATAATATACTTTGGGCTGGGGGAGGAAGACATAACCAAGATAACACATACGGTTGTGTTAAGACAGGGAGGTAACACTCTAGTTACTCCTTAGCTCAAGCAAGGTCAAATACCAAAGTCTAACTTTCCTTAGAGTAACAGAACTTTTCTTTCTTATTTCCACTCACTGGCCACCACCGTTTCTTTCTTAAAGCTTTCAGCGCTTAAAGACCTTATATCCTACAAGATATGTATGACATACTATTACCTACTGCTGTAGTAATACAACTCCCTGGGTGGATGTGTTTGCAATGGCTTGGGAAGTTCAATGGCTTGCACAAAAGGCAAAGAGTAATGTCAAGCAGATGGCTAGAAACGGGAATCAAAGCAGAAACAAGAAAGTTGTTTGAGCAACACACACACACACATCTACAAGGTCTCACTGGCAAATCAGGACAATAAGTCTTTTGTACGAGGGAACAAAACTATAAAACATACCACCCTGCACGCAACGCTGCATTAAATGAATTGGCTGATTAATAAATTAGACATCGAGAGCTACTAAAAGCTGTCCAGGAACTCTCACTGCTGTACCCTTCATGTGTACACATAAATGACACACTGTTGGTTTTAAGTGGCCAGAACTGCATCTTATCACATGTGAACATCATAAGCCCTTTACAGCAAAGAGCCAGCGCAGATTCTTTTTTTAGCCTAAATGGGAAGAGCCTTTGCTTTTGGAACAGGACAGTTCGAATTCTATCTCCAGTTAACCACAAAGCCCTGAGTGACTGTAAAACGCAGCAGTGACATCTGTACAGCTTCAGAGGCCACAGATTGTTTCCATATTCTAATTACTACATCTCATTACAATGAAGAAAAATCGCTTCTTTTGCGTCGCAGATGTGAAAGGAAGATCCCGTAGTTCAAGTCAAGGATTCGCAGAATCCAGAGGCTTAGATTTTTTTCTCCTTCCAACTATATTGCAGACTTCCAGCGCAGTAACACTCACTTTCTTCCCGAGTCTTGAAAGACTTAACAAATCTGTGTTCACGGAGCATTCTGAGGTCCTAATTTAAACGCCTCATACTGTCACAAAACACGTAACATACCTTACAAGCAGAATTTCGATTATCACAGGTTACAAAGTTCAAAAAGACGAGATACTAAATTTATTCTGTATGGCTGATTTTCTGTGTTAACTTTATTTTCATAACACTAGACAATTCGGGGATACTATGCAGTACTTGAATTTCCAAAAATGTAATCCTTGATTAAATCACTGTTATGTGAAAGTCTGTACAGGCTGATATTCGATTCACACAGTTCTGTGTGAACTTCCAGCCTTCCAAAGGCATCCACAACGCATGGAAATTACAAACACTGGTTCAGCCAGAAAAGAAAAGTCACTGGTATGATCGACCACACCACGCCGGGGTTTTCCGCCCAGTGCCACGTACCCTCAATGTAACTGTATTTAAATTTAACCCGGCAAGAAAGTAGGTGCCTGACATTGACAGGAATCTGTGGTCCTTCACCAACATTTATAGACCGAGGCATCTTCTTTGGAAACCCTGAGTTCCACGTGAATACTTAAGCAAGAGTTGGCATGAACACTTGCGGCCAAAAATACGCACTCTGGGCGCGGTACGAGGAACGGGGTCAAGGGATGTGGGCCCTCAAGCCTCAGGTACCAGCTGGAAAGTACTCTCACGGTGCAGCAGCGCGGACCCAGCGGGGCAGCACTCTTCAAAAGGCTTCTCCATACCTCAGGACTTCCAAAATCACTGACGGACTGCCAAAGAAGTCCGTGAGATCTACTTACACAGAGGTTCTTTAAAGGGATAAAAAACTGTCAAGTATGAATCTCCTGCTGAACATCTACAAGTCGGAATACCTAAAAGACTACGAAAAAACCCTCCTGCCATTTTTTTGTGGAACGTAAGCAAATCAATTCAGAGGACACTCCATACATGCTCCTCTGAAGCCTGTCCTACATAGCAAAGGAGTTCTGCAGGCCTGCGAGGGCTCCTATGAGCCGCCCTCAGGAAATGGAGGTATTTCCCTGCTTCAAAAATTCAGATTCACTGCGCCTTGGTGGGGGATCTCTAGAGTGTGAGTCAGCCTAACTGAGCTGCCACTGTTGGCCAAAGAAGCTTGCCTAATTTGTTTTTGTCGGCAACAGATGCAGCATCACAACTCTGAGGTCTCAGCCCCTGTTCAGTCTGCAGTTATCCATTCTTCCTCCCAAACTGAGCTTGCACTGACATTTTGCAACACACAGTCAACTGCGGAGTGAATGACATTACGGTGGTGACACCAGATCTTTGCAACCTGAACTCTCCAGTATAAACAAAAAGCAGAAATGAATCCCCTGTCTCCCGAGCATTAGTAGTTCTTGAAAAGAGCAAACACAGAATTGCTTCGCTTATGGTCAAAAATGAATACTGCGAGGAAGTGACTGCAGGGCATTTTAGATTTCATGTTAAAGAAACAAAGCACAAATTGACTTTTTATAAAGGTCAAGTGAAAAACTGGGTATCTTAAGGCTGCAGAGAATTTCTGTGTTCAGTTCTGTTTACATTTTTGAAGAAAGAGGAGAAAAATATTGTCATGTCCAGCTTAACAGATGATCTGGCTTGGGACAAAGGAAAAAAAAAAGAGCGTATTTCTCATAAAAAGACCGTATTTGCATGGAAGTCTGGATTTACAAATAATACTGTTCACAGTAACGTTCCTTGCCGGAACTTATTATGTTGCCCTTTCACAAACCATTAGGAGGGAGACAAAATCCATCCAGTTTAGTTTGTGCATAACTTGAAGGTTCCAGCGTTTGCCACAGGCTTGTGAATTATTTGGTTATGTGCTGAAACAAGTATTCAAGATATGTAATTTGTCCTCTAAGCAACAAATACTTAACGTAACAAATAATACCCACACTGAAAACTGTAGTTTACATTCCTTTGCCAGGGACTAAACTGTGTCCCATGTGAACTGATGGAAGGGCTCACGTTTTGCAGCAATTAAAATTGAAAAACGAAAAATAATCCTGAATCTGATGTTTTAACCTGAACCGGTTTTAATCGTTACGCACCGGGCGACTTTCATCCTACAGAGGGCTTTGTTCCCACCATTGCAAGATTCCCTGCTGCCGCACTACACCGTGGTTCACCTCGTACACGGGAGACGAACGCTCAGACCGAGGGCACCACAGCCTCTGGAAAGGGAAGCAAGAAGGCAGCCCTGGGGAAAGAGCAGCAGCGCTAATGGAAACAACAAAAATCTGCACAATCAGAAACACACAAGCAAAAAAACCTTTTTGCTACTTCCTTCCCTGCAGTCAACCAGGCCTTTCCCCAGCGCCAACTTTGTGTGTTCGCTGGGGAAGGAGGTTGCTCCCTCTCCAGAGATCACAAGCATATTTCACCCAGGGCTGACCAAGCTCTTCAGAATCGAAGCCACTGCCCCCAAATGTTCACCTCCCTCCATCCGTACACAAGCCCTTCCTTCCAGCCCCCTTTAAGTTTTCTAGTCAGGGAGATCAAGGCTGTTTGGGTCTTTAATCTCCTCCTCACAGTTTTACATACAAACCTTGGCTTCAATATTTGGATACATTTCCTGCCCGTTTTCTTTTTTTTTGGTTTTTTTTTTAAATACTCTTCTGAAGCCAAGTTGCTGAGTGAATCGTAAAGGGAGAGAATTCCAAGAGCATTAGCTTCTCTGCTGTTCCCAGGGCAGGTCTGGGCCAAAACAAACCCCCACTGTGCCAGCAGCAGTTACTTACAGTCAAACCCCAGGCACCACAGCGCTCTGCAGCTTCCCCCTCGGAACCATCTCCCATTTCCCTTAAGAGATAAAGCCTCCTTAGAGACTTCTCACTCCATCTCCAACTGCGCCCCTTCCCACGTTTTCCCCCCCGAGTCACAAAATAACCATCTGAAATGAAAAGGGTGAGAAGGTAAATATTCTGTCTTGGCTCCAGAAAGTCTCTGCCCAGAACATATCCTGCTTCGCTACAAAGCTTTTCCATTCCCACCCTCATTTCTACTTCTTAAGAAAGGATTTGTTCCCAGTTTCAGAAAGCAGTGGTTTACACTCTGCCTTCCCCTCCACCACTTCTGTGCACAGAGAGAACTTGGATGCCTAAATCAAATTCTTGCTAAAGAATTATAAGAACAAACGGCCACAGCTTCACTGATCTCAGGGTCTCAGTCAGACGGGACTGAAATTTGACATCTGGGCAAAGAAGTCTCAGTAAGAGACACATCGCTACAGTCAGTCACTACACAAAAAGGATGGAATTACTTTTTACCTTCTGGAAAGAAGCTTCAAGCTTAAGCCACAGTAAGAAACCTGTTTCAATAGGTATTTCATCAGGCTAAAACTTCTTCCAACTTTAATGATTTTTAAAACATTTTCCGAAAAATTTTGCGCCAATTTTAAGAATTTCCACCACGTTTACGTCATTCTTCTACCCAATGTAAATGAATTTGCACCAGTTATTCACATCCATTTTACATAAGCATTTACACTACAAATTCTTAAGACTATCAGGTTTGCAGAGTGTGAATTTCAAATGTTTATAGGCAAAACCCTGTAGGTGAAATATCTGAGCATTTGATCAAAGAGCAAACACAAACAATGTCATGACAATTATAGTTTGGGTGACAGCCAGATGATGGCACAGAACGGCCCATCAGCAAGTCTGAGAGATCCAACATTCCACAGATTTGGAAAAAAACCAAAAACTACTACTGCAGAGAAGTAAACCAAATGAAACTAGGTGTATTAAAGAGGTGAATTATTCCCATAGTTGACTCGTCATCTTCAGTACAGAGGGCGGAAAAGCTCGACAATCTAATTTGCATGAGGTATGCTTGCAAATATTCAGGAAAATACCACCGTCCAATCTATACAGAGACACCATCTCCTCATCTTTTATTTTTTTTTTCCCAACATGCCTCCATGCTCTTCTCCAAGGCCAATACCTTCCTCCCTGGAAAGGCCAGTCTGAGAAACAAAAGAGCTGAAATGCTCCAGGCTCCTGTCCCCCTTCCTTTGGAAAGAACCATCATTCAGATCATCTTGATTCTCAAACACCACCACTGCAAACCAGAG
Organism: Trogon surrucura; assembly: GCA_020746105.1. Classification (NCBI taxonomy): domain Eukaryota; kingdom Metazoa; phylum Chordata; class Aves; order Trogoniformes; family Trogonidae; genus Trogon; species Trogon surrucura. The sequence goes on along the minus strand of CM036634.1, from coordinate 2,315,978 downwards.
GCTTTTACAACACCAGGGCGTCAGGGAGAGCGTTCTCCTTAGCACCATCAGAAAACCCTGATCATTTTTTGATCATTCAGCCATGGACCAAAGTGTCTAAGCCTGAAAGAGAAGGCAAAGCTGTTGCTTCCTCATCATCTCACACATAGACACACACATGCACTTCTTCATAACTGGTTCTGCTCTAATCACAGCTCCTCCTTTATACTTTCCTCTCCTCTGCATTTATTTCTATGCACTCCTGGTTCCAACCATCAGCCACTGCAGCAAATCCCCCAGTTCTCACTGACAGCAACAGTAGAAGGGCCTTTTTCATTCAATAAAATTTCTAGCAAATCACAAAAATTAATTAGTGTTTCCATCCATGCTTTTTTTGAGTCATGGCTGCAGTCCCCTCTCGCTTCCACCATGATCCTTTTTTCTATTACCCCTTTTTCTCTATTTCTGTATAAATCTGACTTTTCATTTTCCTCGATTCATGTTCCATCTCTCTCTCTCTCTCTCCCTCTCCCCGTGTCTCACAGCGGTGCTGGAACATGCAGCAGGAATATGATGGATGATCACCTGTCACAGCTTGTTTATTATAATTCAGACAATCAATTACACATCCCTAATGCTGGCTGGCCCGCTGGAAATTTACATGCTCGGCACAGACCAATGTGAAAATGGAATCTCATTTGCCAAATGTCTTTCCGTGGGTACAGCATGATGATTACAGCCTCGTTGTTTCAACAGTTGTGTGTGTCTGACAATGTCATCACTTACTCCTCGCCACAGGTCACATTGCTCCGAGGCATTATTTATCGCGTGACGCGGGCTAAGGCTTTCAGAGAACGGAGACGGTGCTGAAGCCGCGCTGCTCGAGGCAGATCACACGCCCAAGGCGCAGTTTCAGCACCCACCACCTGCCTTTGTTCCCACTGCCGTGAATCCTTGCACCCTCTCCACCTTCTATTCTTTTATGGATGACTGCCTTGTATTAAAGGGCTGGTGAGCCCTCGCATTGACAGGCAGGGCTTTGGCAGGAGGAAATGCTGTTCGTGCAGTTAAATAATCCCAGGACAGCTAGTGATTTAATAAGAAGCAAAGGACTGCAGAAAAATGAGAGAAGGGGGAAAGCAAAAAGGGCTGATAAGTGTTTAGCTAAACCGCCATGGAGTAGTAGGTGCTGAAGCTGCTGGGAAATAGGGTTAAGTGCATTTTACGGACTAACTGAGTGGTAGGGGCCATTCCACCACGCAGGTAGAAAGGACTGGGGAGATCCTACAGAAAAAAAGGATGTAAGAGTACGGACTGAGCAGCCCATGCTGGGAAGGATTTGATCTGAAGTAGCCAGCACTTCAAGAAAAGGAGGGAGGACTTAAATTTCACCGTAACTGTGTTTGTGAGCAGGTTTAAGAACATGCAGGTTCCTGTAAATGTAGCTTTTTGATACCCTGCATACAGGGATGCTTCCACAACATGCGCAGCAATGCACAGACACACACACACACACACAAACATACGTAAGGCACAAAGGAAATTTCCTCCCCTTTATCAGGGGAGAAAGGCAGGGAAAGGAAGATACCACCTTCCCTGACGAGGAGCCAAGTTTCTAACACCTTCCTGTTAAGTGGAGAGGAGGACACAGGAATATTCTCAGTAAATCACCTTGCTGACTTAGGTTTGCCATTCTCTCACACAGAAGTCAGCTGCTTCTCTCCACCTCTTTCTCCTCAACCCAGACAGACTGGTTTGGGGTTTGTACCTAAACTGCCCGTGCTCCAGAGCACCCACAAACTCGTCATTCCTAGAAGACTCAGGTGGAAGATGAGTACACAGTAAACTTACCAGACTGATTTTCTAGATGCCAGTCTCAGTTGAGATGGTTGAACTTTTTCAATATAGTAATTAACCCGCCAGATTAACTACTTCGTTAAAATGATTTTTAACATTCAACATCTAAGCGGTTAATCTAAAGATCTGTGAGCACACAAACATTAGCGTCATCTGCAGAACAGCCATGACATTTATGACACATAAAATAAAAAGCTAGATTAAGTAACTCGGTTAGACTTTTTCAATGAAGAGGACTAGCCTTAAAGAGGCCTGTTGTTCAGAAGAGTTATCTTATCGAGGTGGACAACAAGCAGTGAGTCTTCCTAGGCAATGAAACAGTGGAGTACAGATGACACTTCTTAAGACCTTAGGAGCCGTCTACCAATGTTTCCCAGTCCTGTGTGCACACTGGGTCAGAGGAGCAGCCTTTTGTTCTTCCTCACAAAATAAGGGCAAAAGAAAGTATTCAGCTTTCAGATGGGAGCTATGGTCCCTGTGTGAATAGATGTACGAGATGTGCCAGCAGAGGACTGGAGCAGATGAATTGGGAAGACCTTTTGCAACCTTTCTTCTTAATGATACCACCTGTACATCCATGGGACAGGGTTCAGCAAGTCTGCACGTAGCAGATCATGTTGGTTATTTATTCATGCGCTAACACCTGTCTCAGCAGCACGATGAGAAGTAACACTGGTCGCAAATCCCAATGAGTCAACCCAAATGGTGACAAAGTGCTCTCATTCTCTCTGCATATATATATATACACACAAACACACACACATATGGATTGGCTATGGTGGTGGGTTTGTTTTTAAATAACCTGGTTTTCAACAGAGGATCGGCACACTTAGCACTGAGGCAACATGTGCCTCTAATTTCACAAATGTGATACAAGAGCATGTGAAAGGGCTCAAGTCCTTCTCACATAGCAAAACGCTTCCTGTGCTCCTGTGAGTTCTGTGTGAGTTGGCACAAAAAAAAGTCTGCTGAGGGGGTAGGAAGGAAATGGAGCAATCAAGTGTGTAAGGAGTCACCGCTACCCGCAGAGGCAAATGTTTTTCTGAAGCTGGCTGAAGTGAATCATATTGAACACTGAAACTTTTTTTTTTTTTTTTTGCCTGCTCCTGTCTGCAGAAAGATGTGTAAGTTACCAAGAGGAATTAAATAAATTAGCTCTTACTGCTACGAAATCCTAATTGTATCAGACAGACAGGCTGCGATAAGGAACGTCAGTTCTGTTGCACTATATGTGGGATCTGAAGCTGTGCTGAAACTTTCTGAGGGAGAGTTGCATCATCACCACTGCCTGACCTGGTGTAACAGCAGGGCTGTGAGGATCCAAATAGTGTGAGCTGTCTTGGGATGCTCAGTGAAGATCTCATGACAGACTGTGTAAAACAAGACAAGTTCTAGAACGCTTCTAGTGAGGATATAGCACTTCTCCAGTCCAGTGCTTCCTGCAGACCAGTTTGAATGACTGCAAGACCATTCACAAATTGGCTGCTGTCTTAGGCAGCCAACCCTCCTGACTCCTCCAACACCTGCATTAGGACACACAATGGTTCTTCTGTGCCGGATTCATAATTTGGTCAGTTGTGTCTGGGACAGGAAGTACACCTTGTCTCTATGACAGGCACAAAATATAAGGTCAAACGCAGCTACATACATCAGGAAAGGCAGGCTTGTGTGATCCCAAGGGAAAGGAAAAGTTTTCTCCCTCTTCATCAACTACAAACTCAGGAGCCGCCAGGAGCCTCAATTCCAAGCAGAGGTACTGCCAGAAAATCAGCTCAGTTAAAGAACTTTTTCCTCATAAACAGGCAAGTGATAAAACTGTTATCCTGTGAAACAGTCAAATTCTCATGCTTACAAGGAAAGTTCCTTTCCTGTTGCCCTCAATAACCTCACTGCAACTGGAATTTTAGCTTGCTTATTACAGTGGACTCAAATTACACCAGACATTTAATTCTTCCTTGCTATAACTGCTATTTTGCTGTTCACGCAAGTCCCACTGTGTTTTACAAAAGAGATTCATTTTTACATTATTTTTGTTACTTACTTGTAGCACTGTAGTCCTGAAAAGTTCTCCATCAACTCAGTTTTTGACTATTAAGACACTACACAATCACATGAAGAGGGACCACCTTTATCTCAAAGGATTATAGTCAAAACAGGCAATGTAGACAAAGGACAGAAAACAGAGAGAGGCAGAGTTTACTTGTCCAAGGTCAAAAGCAGAGCTGGTAATACAATCTTGCTATTCTTATTCCATTACTCAAACCACTAGGCAAAAAGTGTCTTCCTAGCCTCCTCTCTCGCCAGTTCTCCTCCACCCTCTAAGCCCCCCCCCCAACTCTGCAGCGTGCAAACATTCTTCAAATCAGTAACACATGCAGAGAGGTCAAATGCTACCCCATGCAAAGGGTATGATTGAACCTGTCTGGAAAAAGTGACTCAAGATACTTACGAAACGCTGCACATTGTCATAGGACTGGAGTATAAAAATGGCTCCGTTTGCTCTGTAAAGCTAAATCTGCTAAACATTGAATACTGAAAGAGGCTCTCGCTCCCCACAGCAGCCCAGCTTTGCATCAGGTCCTTTCTACACGATCGAGCTCTTTTCCAGCCATGAACAACTTACACACACAACGTATTTCTGAAATAAAGACCATGTATTGGCTCCTTCTTTGTGGGCACACACCCCAGAGCAGGCGATTCGCCTCACTTCAGTCTGAACACCCCTGTCCATGAGAACAGGCGTCTCTCTCCTCACTGGTTGCAGGAGGTAGCAGAGGGGACCCATGGGTTTGCCCACAGGATTCCTTAGTCTTGCCTGAGTGCACTTTGTGACTGTTAAGGCAGGAAATTTGCTGAGTCAGGCAGCTCCCCCAGCTGCTCACCGGAAACACAGCTGTTACGCAAAAATAACCATGAAGGCAAGGACTTGCACTTTTTACAAAAAAAAAAACCAAACGACCACAACAACAAAACCACACGTTGACCCGCAAACTCAACGACTGACTCTCAAAGCTGTTTGATCAGATGCAAACCTACTTCATGCACTTCTTTTACTTTGGGCCAGAGTCTGTGCTGACTACTGTCCTGCTCTTTTTAGGCTGCGTCTGGGTGACAGGACAGGAGCCAGAGCCTCTCCTGACTTTGTCAAACCAAACCAGGAAAGCTGAGCTCACTGTTTAATTGGGAAAGGACGGGGGAGGGTGTCAGGCAGGTGGACAGTTAATAAGCACAACCCCACGCTGCAGCCCACGGCCTGGATCAGGTTATGGAACAATATCAGATCAGCGCTGAACAAGCTGCTGTTCCCTTGCGCCTGTGTCCGCGTGTCCCCAGTTGTGCGGTGGCACCTGTTCTTCCGAACGCAAGCACAAGCTGTTCCCTCCGCGCTCCAGCACATGCGAGTCACGACTCAGATCCAGCAGCTACTTGGATAATGCCCCAACTTCTTAAAGGGCTCCAGCTCCATTGCTGCCGGCTTCACTCAGTACCATCCCGCACAGCAACAGCTCCAACAAAAGGTGAAGTCTGGGAGAAGGCAAAAAGCACAACACAGCAACAGAAAACAGGGGAAGCTCACAAGAATAAGAGCTCACAAGGGAAAAAGGAATTGGCTTATTTAAGCAACCTGTGCAAGAACTGCAAGGGCTTCTTGATCTTGAACGTGATCAGCACTGAGGTATCCACCACACGAGGGCATTTATCAAAGTTCCCCGGGCTCCCAAGAGAGCAGCAGTTTACGTGGAAACGCAGAGCCCCCTCACCTACGGGCTGGGTGAGGAGGAGGAAGGCCAACGGTTCGCTCTTGTCTTTCTTTAAAAGCCAGTGCAGGTCGTGCCCACGGTTGGGTTTCGACACGGCACGTGCTGTAGATGTGCTAAACCCACCAAGCATCCCGCTGTCCAGGTGGCACCTCTGCAAAGTCACCTTCAAGCTCTGGGCACAGCGCTCTCTCTGCCTCCAAAATGGACAATTAAAGGTCAGCCCTGAACAACCGTCATCGCATTTTCACCTTTCCCCAGCGACCGACAAGTGAGCTGCCTTTTCCCCCACCATAAGGCCAGGCTGCTACCCGGGGAATTTCACTTTGCGGTCCCCATACCTTAATTAATTAACAGATTAATTCAGAGAGGACCAAATTGACAAACAACAAATGTCCTGTGACAAGCCCCAGAAAGCATCATGTTAATGACCTCAGAAATCAAAAGGAAGAGGATAATTAAATGTAGGCTGGGGAGGAGGCAAAAGAAAAAAGAAAAAAAGAAAGAAAAAAAAGGAAAAAATAAAGTTTTAGTGGTCAGACCCAAAAAAGGCAGATAGGAGATACCAATTTGCATAATAATTCAGCAAACAACAATGGGTGTCCAGAAACTCTATTTAAAGGCTGTAATATTAATTTATTGGGGAAAAGTATCTAATACAATTCCTACAGAATTTTTCAATTAAATTAATATGATGGACTTTAATAGATACCTTAAGCAGAGAACACGATTAACAGAACTACTGCATAAATTACACTTATATATTTTATAAAATCTGGCACACAGCCTTGCCATGCAGGGGACCTTATTCTAAACTCTGGCATCCAGCTGTAATTGCATTTAAAAGAATGATCATTTCCTCCTGGGATTTTTATCCTTCCCATAGTCTGGACTAGTAGCAATGTGGTTCCAAAGAACCAGGAAGAACTGAAGATCAGAACTGTCTCGGGGTGGCTTTTTCCCTGTTTGCACAGCGTCTAGGACAGCCGGTCTGCGTGCTGGACCGCGGAGTTGCTGCGATACAGCCGACACACTGTGAAGAGCAGCAGGTCCCTGCAGGAGGGATGCACCCTGCCCTGGCTGAGCACTGGCAAGCCCTGTGCTGACACAGAGCCTGGCGATGGAGCAAGGAAGAATTTTGACAAGGTACTGCCCATCGCCACCACACTCCCAGCACCTGGAACGCAAACCCCCAGCTTCTAAGGATGGCAGGAATATGGTCTCAGCCTCCAACGCATTCCTTCGCAGAACAGGCTGCACTGACTTTGAGGTGAGCTTCCCAGGTCGCACAGTCCCAAACGGGCCCTGAACTACTCCGGCAATCAGCGGTTAAGTCAACATCCCATCTCTACTCACCTCACAAGTTCCCTTCCGACCACCAGCTTCCTGCCTGTAACCACCCACAGCCCACAGCCTCACCCCGACCAGCAGCCTCGGTGCCCACCATTCCCACCCGCCACACACAGCAACGCTGTAACGCAGGGTTGCCGAGCTCCTAAAAATCACGCAGTCTTTCTTCCCCCTACTCCTCCCACTAGAGCATAAGAGGAAACAACACGAAGGTGTTTAGTTGATATGCATTATACTTAGTGACTGCTAACTGAGCAGGAATTGCAGTAGTACACGCGGTGTGTACACGCGAGCGTGCCGGGGACATTGCAGGCAGTCAGGGCTGGTGGCTCAGACGCTCTGTGGTGTGCCAGGAGAAGAATCATTGCTCTTGTGATTTTATGTGGCTTAACACCCTATTCATTAGCAGGTGTTGCCATATAACTACATGCCAGTTTTTAAAATCCAGAATGCAGAGGTAGGGAGAATTTTGGTGGAAGCTCACTTTTAGAAGCTGGGTATATCATACATCAGATGAGCTCAACTCAGTTGTACCCTCGGTCTAACTTTTTTTTTTTAGATTATACCCACACACAGCAAGCTAAATTTTATCACAGAGATACCACACATACATTTCATACTTCCTCCCACATAATCCACACAGAGATGTATTCAACAAACTTTATAAATATTTGAATGAGTTTCCTGCAAATAAAATAGATCCCAGTTTTATTCTCGGCTTAACTACTACACAAGTTAGTGGTCCCTTTGAGCAATTACTAGATGTACTTGTTCTGCAGCAGTGTCTTCTCAGCTCGTTCTTAGTTTTGGAAAACCATGGGCCCAACTCTTGAATTTCTTAGCGATTAACCATTTCTGAAGAAAGTGGGAACTGATACGCTCTATATAACAGGACCCAGTTCCCTCAAATTAAGTCTTCAAAAATGCTGACACTTTGAATGGGTGGTACTTTTGATTAGTAGGGACACAACAGCTTTCTAATTTGTGAACACAGTTCAATCAAATGTTACCAATTTCATAGTCACGAATCCGAATAAATATTTCCCCAAACCACTTTAAGATTGCTGGACAGCAGGTGTTAGTGAACGCTAGGTGATATTCTTTTTTCTTGCGAAAAACTTACCAGCTACTCCATGCTGTGATATCCAGAAACACAGTTTCCAATGAAGAAAAATTGCTTGTCACTCGCTGCCTCAAGATGCGAGATAGTTAAGTTAAGCAGAAGCCATATTGCTGTGTTTTCTATTTCTTTCATAAAACACAAATAAAGTACCCTGTGGAAATATGTGAGCTGAAGTGACAGGCATCTCTTGAATGCTTTTAATTGCTGCCAAAAATAGTCCGAAGCTTTCACCAAAGTTAACACAGACAAAATTTCCACCGAAAGCATCAGTTTTATGTGAAAAGAAGTTAGCTACTTCATCAGCTAAAATAAAACTAGCAATTACATACTTCACCTCTTTTGAAAACTCCATTTCACCTTACAGCAGAGGGATACACAGATAATACTGGGCTCACGTCAGTGGAGAATGCAAGAGGCTCAGAACACCATCTTACTTATAGTACTATATAGTAACATCATCCCCCACCACTAGTAGGCAGATTTTAATCATCTTCTATTCATTATTGTTACAATAGCTCCTAATAATGCCAGGCAAGGACTGGAATCTCATTTGCTAAACTCAGCATAAAGACAAAATGCTCCCAGCATGTTCAACAACACACATCTTCAAAACCATGCGCTCACAGCTTCTAAAACCTCGCGCCGTCAATGAAAATTCAGGCTGAGTTAGCAGAAGATTTGCTCCCCAGTTACCAGAAATTAATCTTCCCTCAGGACGAATTTAATCAGTAAACGCTCCCCAGGGCCAGACAAGACTGGCTGAAGCCCTGCGCAGCGCAGTGTCACCCCCAGCCAACAGCTTTGGCCAAAGACCTCGGTGCCACGTCAGCAGCTCATCCCACCGGTATCAGCAGATCACAGAGGGTATCTCCTGCTAGAGCTGGGCAGCAAACAATTTTATCTCCCAAAACTTCCAATTATACTCATTTATCATCAGCTCTCAAAGGCTGTGTATTTTCATTGGTTCCTACTCCACGCAACCGAACGAGACTGATACCCAAGTACTCAAGGCACTCGTGGAAAATTGTCGCTGCCTGGTTCAGACCAGTGACCTGACCTAGATCCTCAACAGCGCAGGGAAATTCTCCCACCATGAGGCTATTACCCTTATGAGGTAATATTCTGGGACAGGTCTCTCTTGTTTTAGGCTAGAAGGGGCTGGACCTGAGGGACTACGCTACAATGTTTCCCAACCACATTTTGACAAAGAAGATCCATGGACGGGTGTTTTCTGAAAGAAAAAACGTTTTTTTAAAAAAAAAATAAAAATAAATCCTGACCAGTTGTAGCCCAAAACCTGTATTTCCTGAACACTGACAACTCTCAGTCAAGTCAATGAATTCACAAGATGTACAAGATGCAGGATCAAGCTCCTTGTGGTTAAAAATACTATTTTTCCAGTCTTCTTTATTTAAGTTTTACTTCCCCGGTATCCAGAACAAACACACATCAGCATGAAAAGAGCCCATTAATATGTCTAATGCTTTCCCCCTAAAACTACCATGATCTCACCGCTTCCAAAGCCCAAAGGAAATTGAAGCACAGCTCAAGTTGTATCCTTCAGCGCTGTCCTCTTAAAACCAAGAAAGCTGGGAAATTTCTGTGCAAAAGCTGCAAATCTGGGCTTGGAAAGGAAAGAAGTTTACAATGAGCTGTAATAAAATTATTCCACTCCGTAACCTGAAAAGAGAAAGCCTGCCGTTCGGCAAACAGGAAATCCCAGAATTTATAGATGACCCCGTTACAAAGCAAATGTTTTGGAACAAATCGTTCTTTCCCTAGTGCCTGTTTTTCAGTTTTCTCTCCTGCACTTTCCCCTATAATGCAAGGGCCAGAGCAGCACCGTCTGGCTGTCACTGGTAGTGGCACTCCTCTGGCCTGCACCACAAGCACAAGATGAAGTTGGAACCTGGAGCCTGAAAGCATGTTTGGGTTTTTTTTTTTAACTGTATCAGTCAGCCAAATAAAAGGTACTACCCTCTTCCTACTAAACTTGCCGGGTTTTATGCCCATTAATCATTGCAACTGCAGGACAATTACTTTTCTACTACTGAAAAAGCAAAAAAAAAGTAGTTGGAAAAGCTTGTGGGTAGGTGTGTGATGTGCAGAACTTGTCCTCAGTCAATGTCAAATTTCACATGCTCCTTGTACATACGACAAAGGTGACCGCACCAAATGAAAAAACCCCAAGCAAACAAACAATTAAAACAACCTTCCCAGCTTCTCTACTTTTCTTCTGCTCCTTATGTTTCAAAGACTCATTGCAGATGCAAAAGAAAGAAGCGGGAGCTCTCACCAGTGACTGAGGTGGTCAGGCAGGAGAGCTGCAGATGGGTGCCAGCCTAACCAAGACAAGAAAAGGAGGAGGAGTTGCTCATCTGCCCTCTCATTCCCACCACACCTCTTCTCACTCCTTTGCGAGCGAGACAGAAGTCAGGAAATGCCGCTATGAGCCACCAAGCACATCCCACTCAACCTCTGGTGTCCGTGTCCTTACTCTGAGGAGATCAGCAGCATCCAGAGGTTTGCAGGAGAGCCGGAGCAGCGCTCCGGTATTGCCAAGTGCCATGTCCCAAAAAGCCTGGCTTGGGAACCCCTCCTTCCTCACTGGGCGTAATCCAGCAGCTGCCAGGGCAGACGGGTCTTGCTTGCTGACTCAGCAACTGTGTCCACCCTTGTTTCAAGCAACAGGGTCACAGAGCAGCGACTTTCTGTGGTTGTCTGTGGTTTTAGAGAATAAACGTGTTAAGGAAGGCCGGGCTCAGCTAAACCTGCGAGAGCAAAGCACGTGCTCCCAGAGGACAGTGCTCACTGTGCAGCGTGACCTAAGGATTAACTCCTGACAATATGGAAACCATCTACCACAGCGAACCCTTCTTTGTTCCTTTTCCTTCTCTCATCCTACTCCAGGATGGTTTTAAGTAACAAACAGAACTTTAAAAAAAAATAAAATCATTTTTCCTCTGCAGCTATCATATTGTCTGGATTCCTACACACTTTAAAAATCAGATATTAAATATATCTCTCCTCAGCAAATCTACTCTGTGGCATAAAGCATTCCCCACAGGAAGTCTGTGAGGTTCAGTCACTATGACACAGTCAAGGGAAATTTAGACAGTCAAGGAAAATTCAGACTGATGTTTGAGAAGCCAGGACAAAAAGGATCAGCCCTTCTCAAGATGAAGAAAAGGTGCCTCAGCTAAGTGGGGCTGGCAGACCAGCACTGAAATACTCTTCAGATATGCAATTACGGTTATCCCTAGGGGTTTTGCTTTTGTGTTGTTGTTTTTTAAAACCCTTCTCCAGAGTCAACAATTTGCCTGAATTGCTTCTTATTCATTTCATCTTCATGACTTCTGAAGGCACCTAATGAGGCACTTTGAAGTCTGCCTGAAAATAAAACAGAACAAAAAAAAAAAAAAAAAAAAAAAAAAAAGAAAGCACCACCCTGAGATGACATTAAATCTTCCTTCTGAAACTATAATCTTCAAGATTACAGCTCGGCTTTGTTTTGTTTTAATACTGTGTTACCTTTGGATTGATGGGCTTTGTCCTCACTGTGCTAAAGTATCTTGGGGAACAAAATCCAAAACGTGGCACCTACGATACGGCTATGCAGGCTTGATTGCCTGTATATGGAGCGAGGGCCGGGTCTGAAATACAACATTTGGGGTAAGCATTTTGTTATTTCAGGTTTTGTTCAGAACAACGTCTTAGCCTAGTTAGTTCTTAAAACACTGCAGGTGGGACTGTGTGTAATTTACAGTGAGGCAAAACTGGAGTCACTCGCATTTTTTAGCAGAAAGTTCTAAATTTACAGTAGTTGAAGTGTATGATGTGGCCTCGTATCTCTTAGCCAAGCCCACACATAAATACCCACCAAGCTACAGAAGCAAACACAGTTTAAAACATTATTTAACCCTATTCCCTGGCTCCTGCTTGAATATCCCTCCACAAACACACATACTTTTGAGGGGGATTTTTAAAAGAAGGAATCAAAGAAGAGGAAGATCTATGGAGATACGGTCAGTCTCTGCTGAGGCAGCAGCAGCGTGCCAGATCAATCAGCTTTGTGATTAGTGCCATCGGTTGAAGTATTTCTTTCTTCATTTTAAGGAAAAAAAGAAAGAAAATAAAAAAAACACCAAAAGCTTTTCTATTTTTGAAGAAAGCTACCAAATTTTGTTATACAAAAGCATTTGAGCTGTCGTGATGGGCCCAACTGTGCTGTAAACTAGTTCCTCCTGAAGGGAGGCTTCAGCCAGTTCATTCAATCAACTCTGCAAAAATGAGCAACGTAGATGTGAGCAAGAGGCTGGAATTGTCAGTCTGTCTGAACGTTGACAAGGACAGACAGATTTTTCAAAGCAGTTCAGCTCCTACATACAAATGGCCAGCACTTAAAAACTCCTTTGGACATAAGAGCCCATCAAAATGTTGTTTGTTGAGCAATTTTTGAAATCAAGCCACACAATGAGTACGGAGAGAGAGCCAGTCTGCACGGAGGGAATCGGCTTCAGATCACAACGTGGGATTGTGCCATCAGCGCATGTGTTGCAACAGGGGTTTGGTTTTTTCACTCCCTATTTAGTTAAAGCTAAATCCTAGGAAGGAAACAAGCCTGACACTTTATCAGAGTGTCCAGATTGTTTTAAAATACAGGCAAGAACGGTAACAACTTATCTCAATATTTGCCTACATGTTTTCCTTGTGCAACCACACACGGAAGGTAAGTTTGTAGATTTTTCTGAGTGAGCCGCATGTTCTCCTGTTTTAACCGATTCAAGTTTGATGGGAAGCAAGAGTAGAGCTGAAGGGGGGACACTCTTCCACGCAGCACCTCAAAACGTGTCCAGTCTGACACATGGCTGGGATTAAATTTGATTCAGGTTCCTACAGCTGACACTTCTACCCTTACTTTTACAACATAACAGCTTGAAAACATCCCTCTTGGCAGCACCTTCTCGCTGGAGTTTAAGACCAAAATTTCTGTGTAGCACTTCCTAACAAAAGAAAAAGAAAGGTTCATTTCAGAGTATAGGTCTCATATACAAGCTGACAGTTCGCTTGCCAGAGACTGGGAGTTTTAGTCGGTGCCGGGTGGTTTTTGTAAGCAGTTTTGATGCGAACAGCAGCACACGTAACTAGTGAGTCACATAATGAAGCTTCAGTGCTGGAAGGCAAGGAGGGCACAGCAAGCCACACCTTTGACATTTTGCCCATATCCCCGTGCTGCTCCCACCACACCATCGCTCGCTGTGCAGCTGCTCTTTGGAAAGAGTTTCGTAACTTCATGATGCACCAACACGGTATTTGAGACAGGCTTGTACCTAGACAGCACATACCCTTCGTTCCCCGACGGCAAATTCAAAGTGACTGCCTGCAACCACCACGCACCTTCAAGTTTCTCTCCATATTTGCCAGCCCTGAGGAAGCTGTACAGCACAAAGCTTGTTGTAATTAAAGTGTCTTTCAAGATATATAGGCCATATTATTGAGAGATGGAATAGGGACAAATGGAAAAAAAAAAAACAAACCCAAACAACATAGAGTAATTGTTTGCAAATGTGCACAAAAGATAAATTGCTTTATGACAGCTCTCTCTTACCTGAAAGTAGCATTTGGGGGAGAGAAAAGTTCTTTCTTCTTCAAGGCCTTGCCTTTCAAACACATAAACATAAAGATGCTAATTCAGTATTCTGATGTTGATAAGTAGGAAAATAACCTACCAGCTTATTTATGTGCTTTAGATAGCAAATTTGCTCCCACAGTCTGCTAGAGAAGTAGCTATTTCATTTTCACAGCTGTTAGAGCCTCTTCTAAGACACACATACACTAAACTCTCCCTTGGGAGTTTTGTTACTATTTAATCTTAGATCAGAAGGAAGCTTTTAAACAAGTATTTCTGAACTAAGACCCTATGTCTGTCCTTTGTGAATTTAAAAGTGAACAAGTGTAAAAAACAACGCTCACCACACTGCAAAGCAACTTCAGTGACAAGAACAACTGCTCCAGCACTGCTGCAAATCTCAGCACAATACTGCATTATAAATCAAGAAACCAAATTAATAATATTCTTTCTGTTAAGTCAAGATAGACTCCGACCCCTACTTAAATCCAAAGTGGATGACGGGGTTAGGTGGCCAAGCATCACAGGACTGTTAGGAGGTCTACTTTAAAGAGGAGTAAAACGTTAGAGACAACAGGCAGGTAGTGGCCTTGTTTGCTACATTTGGGAAGCAGCAACCATTTAATGATCCATCCTAGTTAGGAGCAGCTTAATGGCAGGCTTTAGAAACTAAAGCATTCATAGAGGAAATTCATATTTCAGTGGAGCTACTGCAATAAATAATAAATGGGAACTTAAGAAACTGACTACACTGTGGAATCCCAAGTCAGAGATGAGACAGAAACTTCTATGAGTGGATAAGGGTGAAAAAAGTCTTTTGTATGTTGATTTAAGCTCTAGAAACAGCAGGTATATTGACTTTGAAGCTTAAAAAGTGAAGTCTGATTGAACTCTGTTACGAAGATAGACTTGACTACTTTTTCTGTTCTTTCCAGTGTTACCTGTGATGTCTATTCAATTCAATACCTCTGCTGCTATTTTGTAAATTTAATGACATGACAAAAGAATTCCAGCTATCAGCCTGAAAAGATCTGGGTAACCAAAAGCATCTCCTGTTAACATAAATAAAGCCTAGATCTGCATAAAGTCATGGCCTTCAAACATTTTCTCTGGTAAAAGACAAAATTAAGATAGTCATACTTCCCTCAGGCCCATTTTAATTAAGTAAGATTCCTCAAGGATAAACGAACAAAGTCAGCTCCGTTTGGAACAGCTTTTTAACTACCGAGTGAACTCCACGGACAGGGGGGAAATCTCCTTATACCTAGAGAGACACTTGCAGAGGGGTTCTTGCTGGGATCACAGCACTGACCAGAAGAGGTCCTTGAGCTCTTGCAAGAGATTCATATGGACCTGAAGTACGTCTTTAGATCAAAACCCCCACTCAAAGCATCACAGGATCCACCTGTCAGCAAAACTTGAATTCTCAGATGCACTAGTCCTCATATATTTTTTTTTAAGTATCACTGAGAGAAGGCTCCCAAAGATTTGAATGTACAGCTGCACAGCAACTACAGCTTCCTGTTTATACCCAACACAGACAAACTGTGACCCAACATTGTCTGTAGAAAGTGTATGTGCTTCGGGGAGACTACTAAAATAAATACAAATGCACACAACATGCTCAATTCCACGGCGTTCGAAACTCACTTGCATCTCTGTGCTAGTAAGTGAGAACTTGAAGATACATTAATCATGGAAAAATGTGCACGATGCCTTTCTTCATACATTTTGTTGGCACCATCTTCAAGATAACTCAATGCATTTGGCCTTATTTTCACCCACAGCTGCAGTGATTTAAGCAAAGAGTGACTTCAAACCCATTTAGTCAAATGCTGGCAAAAGTCTGGAAGATATGTTTATTTTGGTTAGCTAACATGGACTGGGAATACACAGTAAATCAAAGCTAAACAGGAATAAGACCCTCTTAAATTGAAATCAAGTCATCTGCATTGTGAATGCTTAAGGTAGTTTAAAATTCTGCTCCCAGTGAACCAGCCTCACTCTCCCATCTAGACGGGGCCCCCGATTCAAAGGCACCCTTTCTGCCTGGCAAGTGCAAGGTAGTTTTGTGGGTTGGTAAAAACTCTCTTAAGCAGTTCTGAGACAACTGCAGGCCACTACATGCTTTGGGGAAAAGAACTGCTAAGTACTCCCCAAAAAAAGAAACTAACTTTTGTGTTCTGTTTAAAAGAAAAACAGTTTATAAACTGCAGATGAACCTCTTATCTGGTATATCTCAAAATCCAAGAATTGGCTGGGAAAACAGCAGAGCAGGGGAAGAAAGCATTATAAATCATCTAGAAGAAGAAATGTAGACACTGAGTCCATCTCACTCTTGCTGGGCAGAGCACATACAAGTTTTTCTGGCTATTGTGTAATGCCTTTTTTTTAAAAAAAAAACAAAAACTTTAATATAGGCAATCACCTCTGCACGTACTATATCAATCTAGTATCACCGGAGCAGAGTTGCAGGGGAAGGTGGGGGGCCGAGGGAGGGAGAAAGGAACAAGCTGCCAGCGTTGGGCTGCAGCTCAGCCAATGCTTGATTGCAGGTATAAACATTACACGCTGTATCAGCAAAGCTGTAGAGAGTGAGCCATAAACCTCCCAGGAGGGGCTGCACAGGGAAGGCTGACAATGCAAGTTCAGAGTCAGTGTGTTATTTGGAGACATCCTGAGCAGCTAAAAATACAGAGCAGCCTTTAGGAAGAAAGCAAAAGGGAAGTATTTTCCTCTTTCCAGTGCAAAGGGAGTGGGGAGGAAGGAAAGAAAGCATTATCAAAAAAACACATGGAACATCTAGCTTGGAGAAAACCTACGTGTGTGCATGTGAGCAGGTAAGCCACCTGCGCTGCCACTTGTAGAAGTGAGATCCTGATGCTTGAAATGACTTTAAATGTGGGGAAGAGTAGAGCCAGGGGCTTGCTCTAATCATCATTGTACTATCATCTTTAATATCTCATCTCTGCTTGAGCAGATCCTGTACTCACACAGCAGCTATTAAAACCAAATTGCTTTCATTAATGGAATTTCCACATTCCTTCTGTGCATATACCCAAATGTCCTCTATAGACAAACACTGAGCTTTACCAGAAGAATTGACAGCAAAAAAGTATTCTCATTTTATAAGGTGCGATGAATGCAAGAGATTTGCAACGTTGGGGCTAGCGTGTGTCTCATCATGCTACGTTCCTCCCATAAGCTGTCAGTATTTTGCTGAGCCCCACAGTCTGAATACGTTACTGGGCAGAAAAAAAACCAAAGCAGATAGAAAATGGCTTTTAAAACTGTGGCCACGTTTTCAAACAATTCTTCTCTTGCTAGGTCCCGTTCAGAAAAACTGTTGGCAATGGGCAGTTCCGCAGCAGCCTGCACAACTTCCAAAAGCTGCCCTGAGAGACAGGGTCTATTCCTAATTTGGCACAGGACTAGAAATACTCTGCAATAGAAGGAGTAACTAGCAGGGTGCTTATTGCTGCTAGCAATGAAGGAGCCAGAGGAAACCCACCTTGACTTTCAGATTCCATTCTGAACCTGCAGGACTGCACCAAGGGATTTTCATGCTAACCTGTAAACGAAGTGAAGCTGATCCACAGTCACTGGAGGAAACCTGGAATTTATAATGCTAACTATCTGTCTAGGAAGACCTAGACAATGAAATGCAAACTTAATTTTCAAAAGAGACGCATCCATTAGGATGAATGTTCAATCATTCTTTAAAACAAGAAAGGTAGAAGTGGGATCAGCCGGTATTAGTTATACACGTTTCAATTGCCTGCAGTGTCAGATGCCCTTTAGAAAAGCATTTCTAGATTAACTAGGAGCTGTGTTTTCTCACCTTCTTGCTCTAATGCTGATACAGTACAAAGCTGCCCCAAGGAACCTTTCTTCAAGAACTGCCCAGTGTAAGACCTCAATCACTCTGGGAGCTCAGGTCAGGACTCAGGAAAGTTTTCCGTTTTTCTCCTGTTACGTGAATGAGAAGTGCTCTCCTCAGTAAAGGCAGGGGGAGATGTCACAGGTGGTGTTTCAAGTTCAACGTGTGTGACTATCTCGGAATGATACTGTGAGAACAGACCTTGACTGTACCTAACAATCAAGTGAGATTATATAAATTCAGACTGAACTATCTGCACTATTTTTAAAGGCCCTACGATGCAGGATAAAGGTAGTGAGTAGGCTACAAACACAACCAAATAAAGGGAGTTTGCAATTCCACCGAGTAGAGATTCTGCAATGCCAGAACTAGTGCAGAGAGATGAACTGCAATCTTATTATAAAATGTGATTTAGAAGATGGCTCAGGTTGTAACGTTGTCCTGGAAATAAGTTTAGAGCAGTTAGTACTGCCAGGAGTTGCTGCCTCTGCCATAGATGTTATGCGACCCTGAATAAATTACTCAGGCTTTCATTTTATCAGCCTATACCATAAGGACGACATGCATCTCAAAGGTGTTTAAAGAATTAACTCCTTAATGTTTGTTAAATGATTTGAGATCCCTCTCTAGAAGGTGCTGCAGAAGGGCAGGCTTATTACTGCAGTCATTACAGCTTTCAACAGATTTTAGCTACGATAAGGAAAGCTCCTGCAGGAATGCCCTGCTAGGAAACTTAATGCAGCTGTTAATCCTGGAAGACTCTGATTTGCAGAACTAAGTCCAGAATGTGCAAAGAGCTGGGGCGAGAATAAAAATGACCTTTTGCACACATTCTCAAGCTTTTACTACTGTAAAACTATGGAACATCACATGTATTTCAAGTATAAAAGAGTATTCACGCTCCCAACTAGCCAGCACGCCACTCCACCACATTGCCAGGCTCAGAAATGAGGCAAAATAAAGCAAAACAAAGGCTAACTGGCAAGCAGGGCTAAGGAAGGAACCAGAATTTGGAGTGCAGAAGTTTTTGCGGAACAAGACTGGGATGCTCTAGTAGAGGAAGCCTGTGTAATAGCTGGCAAAAGGTGAGAGGCCTCCGTTTTCAGAAGCAATCAATTTAATGAAGATCCAAACTGACAATCTGAATATGCATCTCTCTCAGCCTTCTCTCCTTGCCGCCTGTGTCATTTCCTTGGGGAAGATTTCAGTTCTTGTTCACCTCTGTTGTGATTCCCTTGAAGTCTCAGCTGTTCCAGGGAAAGTAAATAGGGTTTAAAATTAATTATCAATTAAAATGAGGTTAATCAGCACCAGGCTTGTCATCTATTATCCTTGTAAGTGAGACAATCCTGTCGTCCTGCAAAACCCCTACAAGGAACAAGGCCAATAAGACTCAGCAACAAAGCCTGTTCCCTTGTGACCTTTGCTATGTTTAGGAAGAACAGCTAAAATAAGCTCTAATCCTCAGCCAGGCCAAACACTGTTGAGAACAACTATATTTAACCCTTTTAATGCACTGTCTATGCAAAATGTCTGGACAGCAGAATGTGTTTATTATCCTCTAACGCTTGTTGCTGTCAGTTATAATATATTCACTGGATGTGGCCTTCCACCATCCTAGCACAGAAGCGGTTAACTCCTCCGGAGCCCTTCGCCACCTCAGGATTTTTTGGTCCTAATAGGATACGCTGGCTTGTACAACCAGTTACACAAGGCCTTTGTTTCAGACTCCTTCCACATTTACTGGGGTGATCTTCGCGCTCACACCAGCAGGAACTACACAGGCAACTTGACAGAAAGCCAAAGAGTCTGAATACACTCACCTGCAGTTTATAATTTTTAAAGAAGCGAGAAATTTCACCACTGACACACGCAATCTATGAAATGTAACACCTTCCCAGACACACAGCAGGCGTACAGCAACGCCTGAGCTCTGGCCTGTGAAGTGACTTACCTGCCTTTACAGCCAAGAAATCTTTTAAGGAGCCACTTAATTTTTAGTCATCAGGTTCCATATCTGTAACGTGGGAAAATATTTAACAAGGTTAAAATATATATATATGTATGTATAATTAAAGTGAAAATATCTATGAAAGCAGGATATACTTTCAACTCTGGATTCAGATTTATACATATTTCTATTAACCAGGGGACAGGCACAGATATGTGACAGGATGTCTTGTGTAGTGCCAGTGCTGCTGCAGAAGCATCCTCAGCTGATAATCCCTGCAAGCCCCCAAAGCTTTTCTTCAAGTTTTACTGCTTGCTACAAACAGAGGAGGAAACTTTCGGAGGCACTACTGAGAGTTGAAAGAACTCAAATCCTACTGAGTTGAAAAGACATGAGCACTTCGCTCCCCTTTGCGTGTTTAAAATCTTCCAGAAGCAGTTTTGGACCTTGGACCTTTAACACTGGATTAGAAAAGAACACGTTTTTTTTCCTGAATCTGGGCATTGCCTGCTCTTTCTTGCATTCAAACCATCAAACAGAACAGAAAGTTACGTGTCCCTTCTTCAGTATCTCTTTGACCTGTGTTTTCATCTGTTTTTTATTGTTCCTATTTTAAAATAATTCAGTAGTGAATGTGTGTGTGCTTGCACTAAACTTTACTCTCAAACTATTTTTTTTTTTTAAAAAAAAAAACACAAACCACAAGAACAATTTGTTCCAATCTGCTTCTGCAAGTTGTTTAGGGGGAAGCTCAGCTGTCAGTGCCCTAATGGGCTTTATGCAAAGAGCTTCCTGCCAAGAAATGCCACAGAGTTCCAGCCCTTTCCTTTGCTAAATCTTGCTGTGTATCTTGACAAAATCGGAGTTGATCAACATGATCTGGAGAACAGCATATTGGAGGACATAAAAGCAATGGATTCCAAGGCTACAAAACCTTGATGCTCAGCATGCACAGGCAGACCTGGCCCCTATTTGTGAACAGGAGATGCTACAGAGAAGCCCTGAGGAACAGAGCGTGCGTGGAGAGGGAACACCACAGGCAGGGTATGCAGCGGATGTGGAGTCAATTAGCAGGATGGGAAAGAAGCAAGTTCTTTAAATTCCATCAGTACAGTCCTCTGACCCAGATATAAAGATGGCAAAGACAGAAAAGAAAGCAAGCAAATATGGTTGTGGTGAGGCTTCACATGAGAACCAAACCCGTGTGCAGCCTCATATAAAAACACATTTCCCTGCTGCAATTTTTTCTCTAATGGTGACCTTTGATGTGGCGTAAGATATCCACATACAACTACTGGAAAACAGCCTTGCAGTTTGGCTAAATTTGGTTAAAAGAAAGCTCGTACTTAAGTAAAGCCTTGGCACAATAACATAGGACTATAGGGTAGAAAATAAAATAATTAGACTTTGCAGGCATTTACAGCAAAAACCATCTGGAGAGCCAAGGATATCAGTGTCGGTGGTTTCCCACAGGCAGGTTACTCAACCAACAGGTTCCAGTTTAAGACCAGGCTGATGGATAAACTTCGTCTGGGCCTCAGTGGGACATGTAAAGTATGTTGTTTCATGAATTTCTGCTGAAGATCTGCTATTTTGACAATTCTTTTACCAAGCAGCTGCTATCAGGGCCTGTGGGCCCCACCTGGCTGTCTCGCTGGAGCCCAAGCTCTGCGCTGCTGCTCTGCAGAGCAGGCCTTGGTGAAGCTGTGTGGTACAGGTTAATGGGGTGTCTCCCTTCTGGAAGTGAGATACAGAAACAGCTCCATATTGGAGGGTAGTCTGCTCAAGATCAGCAAACAGACTTTATATTCATTATCTCTTAGGCACCCAGAAGCAGACCTTAAAATCTGCCTTCAGAGGCAGACACACACAACCACCTCCTCAAGATCCCGGCTAGCCACCACTGCTCGGGGAAACACAAGGGCTGGGAGGCAGATGTGCACTCTCGGAATCCCACTGTGACTTGGATTTCTGTATCCAGTTACCATCTCAACAAAGACATTTGTAAAACGACGCTGTCTTCACCCTCCCCCTTCTCTCCTTCTGCATTACTGGTGTCTATTTTTGGTTGTGTTTTTTTCAAGTGTTCCACTTAGAACATGTCACTGTGTTCTTTACCACAGTACTTGAGACCTCTGTGCTCAGGATGCGGGCAGTGTGTACCTGACTTCTTTCATGGAAAGCTGGAACCAGAAAGGGGTTCTCCTTGATGACTTAAAAATTCCAGTCTTTTAAGACTTAGTAAACTGTGTAAAATCAGAGGAGGAAACCTGTGCTGATCTGGATGTTTTTATTTTGTGTCATCTTTTGTACATATCAAATATTCTATTGATTTATTCTAATATAGTTAAAACTGTAACACTCCTACCACCTATGCACACGTACAGAGAACACTGAATATTTATATTAACAACTGTTCCTGAACTGAAAAAGCCAGTTATACTTCAGTACCAGTACAATAGCATTGACAGTGCAGAAACACGTACTACTATATTATAAGGAAAATCACACCCTTACTCGATCAGTTTTTACATTCAGAAAACCTCGATGCAGACAAAGCCCAGGCTGCAGAAGAGACTTGAGGGATCCTGCCTGCCTGTGCCTCCGCCACCCTGGGATTTGCTGCTGGCCGTGATGAGGTGTGGGATGCCCTCTAGTGATGCAACGTTCCTCTCTTTGGAAACCCATTTTTGCTTCCCATGTGGCTTTTGAGGTCTCTAGACAAAACAGCAGCTTGTGGCCTGAGCAAGGCAAAGCAGTTAAAAGCATTAATGATAATACCACCACATCCTCAGCCCTGGGGAAAAAAAAAAAAGAGGCACTGTGCACATGTCACTTGGCTGTTGTGAGTCCTGCTTTTCTGACAGGACGGGGTGCACCGGGGTTGGCAGGCTGCAGACGGAGCCTCACATTGAGCACCTCTGTCCGAAGGAATACTTCTGGCAGCTATCTAGCAGGAAGCAGGATGACTGAGGGAAGGTGGCCTGAGTCCTCTTAACCTTTGGTTAATGACTGTCTGTTGCAGAAAGGTTTATCTGGGAAGGTGGATTTTAGAGACGGGCCTCTAGTGGGCAAGAACGTAAGAGCAGAAGAACTAAGTACAGGAAAGAAGGCTGTAGACAATATTACAAGAGAGAGGAAGCAGTGATCCTGTGTTTGAGTGGTCAGCGGGGCACAGGCTCCAAGTGCAAATCAGTCTTTAGTCACTGGGGAATATAGGTACACAAGGCTGTAATTTCTATTTGTTTATCACGCCTCTAACTTCCATTGCACAGGTGACACTTACATACACTGGCACCTGCCAGTCTAAGGACGTGGCTCATGCTGAAACCCATTTTCCTACTTCTCATGAACCCCACGATCAGACCCTCTCCGTAAGCCTGGAAAAAGTAGCAGCAATTAGGACAAGCTCTCAACATTCTGCAGGCACAGAATGCAAGTGACATTGATACACAATGGAAAGCGAATATGAAGGGTACTCCAGAGACTCTGGGCTGCACACTGACATCTGTGAGGATGCTGTCATTTCCCTGCAGCTAAGCAGGTACTCTTCAGACTCCCCTAAGGATAGTAAGGCACTCCCCAACTGAGCTGCTGCTGTCAGTCCCAACCTTAGTAAATCCTAATTTCTCCTAATTGTTAGGGATCACTGGAAGTGTTTACTCAGATAAACCTGGCCAAATTGCCATTAGTGTACCTATCTTCACATTCAGCTGAGTGTCTTCTGTTCGAGAGGTTTAAGAGCAGCTTAGAAGAGCCCAGACCAAGGAGGATGGAGTGTGCCCTTGAACGACTGGATCAGCTCCATCGCAACTGCTCGATTCCACAAGAGGTCACTAACAATCTGTGCCCTGCACCTCTGCCAGGATTCAGCAGAGAGCAGCCGCTGCCTCCTTTCTGGCACCAGAAGCAGCACCGTTGTGCCAGACACAAAGCAGAAGATCCTTTCCCGAAAGACGAGCTACAGCCAAGTGTCCAGCTGCACTGCCTTCAAAATGTATGAAAAACACGTAGCACTGAACAGCACTGTGGAAGGTGGCCATCAAAGCCCATCTACGCAGTAACTAGGATTAAGTCTGTTCTAAGATATTGCAGCCAAAGGGGGGATGTAAAGCACCAAATTGCACCAAAATAATTGCCAGAACAAATCAAAACAGATTTTTGTTAATTTAGTTCAAGGTGTAAGTAGACAAGCCCTTGCTTTTGGAAGCACAGTAGAAGAAACAAATTAAACTTGCCTCCAAGTAAGATAAAGCAGTAAATATTTTGACTCAGCTCAGGATCCCATTAAACTAGGAGACCTGAAATCCATCAAGCAAAGTCTCTTACATCATACAAATAATGGCAAAAAAAAACTTGGTGACATTCATCATTTTCTTTTAAAACGTCAAACAAGAGTGCAAGACTGATACTTCGGCAACACTGCCGCTGCTGCTGTCAGCAACTCATTTAATCAACGGAGATGTTAATTCTAATAATGTCCTGGACTCCATTTAATTTTGATTACATCATTGCTTTTTCGCAGTCAAACTGTGCCCTGCTTAGGTTTACAAGTAAGTGCTTTGTGTCTGATATTACCTTTCTTCCATCTCGAATCTTCTTCTCTGACATTTACACTTTCGCTTACCTTATATATTATTTGGCTGGGATTTGAAAAAGCTAAAGCCCCATCTGCTCTGATACTGAAGATCCAGCAGCACATTGCGAGTAGACATTTGCCCCAGATTCTTAGTTAAGATTCTGCCCATGGATAATATTCACAGCATGCTAGTTCCATTGTCACCTTCTCTCCCCTAGACATTGGTGCATTTCAATGACACTATCAGATATGAAATACTGCTATTCTTGACACCTCTTCTGTTCTCATTCTTTCAGGTCTTTTGCTCCCCTCCCATTTACATACCTTCCTTACTTTAACACACATAATCCAAGCTAAACTCCAGTGCCAGTCAACAGGGAAAATAGATCTAGACCTTGCATAATAAGAAAAAAATAAATTATTTGGTATCTTAGCTGTTCAGCAGCTTAGATGAAAGCAAATAAAACTACGTTCCTCATTATTTAAAGCATAGCAGGCAATTCCCTTCAGGAGACAAGTTGCAGGTTATTGCTAGTGAAATGGTAACTCTTCTTTAAGGGTCAGCAGCTCTTTTAGGGTCCTGCCCATCTCGTTCCACCCTCCGTGAAATGGATTTTAAAACAGAAGATACAAAAGTCTAATAATTTGTTTTGCTTGTAGAAGCAAAATTATCTTTCAACTAAACACGTAGATATGCCAAACACAAGTTGAATGTGGCCAGAAGGGATGAAAAACAAAGAAAGAATTAAAATAAAAGCAAATGGAGGATTAGAAACCAGCAAATATAATTTTTACAATAGCTCTTGTGGTGATTGCAGAGCTTGAAAACCACTTAAATACAGCCAGAATGTTTCTCACCTCTGATGAAGCAATCTTGTGAAACCCTGGTCCTATAGTTTTTTAAAAGCAGACTGCTGAGATTTTTAAACAACAGTTCAGTAATTAAAAAGTCCAGTTTTGTTATATAGGAGCAGATTAAGAGCATCTCCATACTTTCTGCTTTGCTTCTAAAGCCAGAAGAATGACAACACCGTCAAAACCAGGTACTACTGCAACAACCTTCCTAGATTTCACTTGGACTTAAAAATTTATATCTGTTTATGTTAATATTATGTTAATAATTTCTCAGTTTTGCTAAAGACACATAAAATTTATATGTGATTTCCCAACACACAGGAATGTGTTGAAGTGGTCCCAAGGCTGAAATCCTGTGTAATTGCCTTTGCGGCAGAGTTCATCCCTCTTACCCAGGTACTATAACTAATTTATTGCATGTGTCTTATGTCTGAGCTTGTCAGCACTTAATTATATCCTAGAGAACCGGCTCGCCTGTCCTGACAAACTACTGCTCCCCGTGTTGCTGTTCTTATTAGGACATGGAACAGCTTAACACTGTGTAAGCAGTACCGCAACAGCAAATGAGCTCAGGCTGGACTGCAGCCTCCCGTAAGGCAGAGCTGGGCCCCCCAAACCAGGCACGAGGGGTGGGCTCCGCAGCCACCTCCAGCAGCTGGGACCCGAACCTTCAGTTCAGGCAACCGCTCAGCAAGCTGGGCAAAGCCATCACCACACCACGGGGATGGAAATGGTACACAGGTACTTCTATACACGGGCTCTCAGGCTCAAAACATTCAGTCTCACCAAAATTCATGTAGTTTAAGGCCAGTGTATACCTTTAAGCAGCTTTATGTGACATTTTCAAGCCAGTCATATTTCAGCCACTCACCTTATGTTGTTTGCACATCTTTCCAGATTCATCACAAAGCACCAGGATTAGCATAAGGCAACATCATTTGACAATGTTAAACTTTCAGTGGCTGCAACAACGTTTTAGAACATATGTGCCATTTTGCAGAATTATTCTCATTTGTTTTGTTTAAGCTTTTCAACAGTAACTATTTTAGTTCACTTTTGGCAGAGTTTTGTCCTGTAAGTAGAGATAAGGTCAATCTGTTCATTACAAACGGTTCAATTTAAATTAGTAAAGCACTCACTCCAGGGCAGGACTACTGAAATTATTGATTGCTAAATATATTTTCTCCCACTCACCTTTTTTTTTTTAAAAAAACATTCAGTAATTTAGTTTTTAACTATGTCATGTCACAGTAGCTATGGGCACACCACTTTTCCCTTTTCATAATAAACAGACTCACCCTTTGCTCAAAGAGCTGCTCCCTGTAACGGCACATTTTCTGTGCCCTTCTCTTTCATGGAAGCATCGAGATTGCAGGGAGGATCGGTATGTTTGGGTGTGGATGCTATGACTTACTGGGGTAAAAAAGCAGCAGACGTTCTCCTTTGTGTGAAATTCTCTAGGGAGGCCGTACACACGCAGGAGCAGACACAAGAATACGCTTTGTCACAAACTTCTCTGCAGACAGCAGCACCGAAACTCTGAATACTTCACACAGCCTGGAAGTGGCTTAGAGAAAGCATTTCTTGATAGTTTAATGTCTATGCCAATAAAGCCATCGGTTGAGCTGGTCCCTTTAATGCTTTGTGTGCCTTGGAACACACTTTTACTACATGCAGTAGTGTATCTTTGAAGGCAGCAAAGCTTTTGGATTGGCACAGTTACAGTGCTGGGTGAATTGTAACATCCTGGAAAATCCCTTTTAAATGCCAGACTAGGACTTGGAACATATCCAAGCATTTGCAGCAGGCACAGCAAAACAGCTTTTGCAATTTAGCCTCCATACTATGCAGACACTTAAAACGGCAGAGACACGTTCAGAAAAGCTAAGAGCACTTCAAGTCAAGCAGCATAAAATAAACCGGGACACTGGATTAACTGGTGTGAGATGCTGCACGGGGAAATGACGCGCTCGCCTGCTGGGGGAAGAGGGGATGGGGAGATTGCTTAAGAAGCTAAGCCTCGAGTTCACAATAAACACATTTACAGCAACATGAATTCTTCCGCAGTGGTGGATAGGGATTTCTGGAGGAAGACTTTTTAACTAGGAGGAGATCCAGCTGTTTGCAGCGACTAATGGCTTGAATATCCCAAATGCTAACTGATAACGAAAGCAGATCTCGCTCCACAACGTTCGACTTCTCACGTTGGTGAGAGAGCCCTCCTTTCTGGCTGCGCTCAGCTGGCTGCTCAACAGAGCTGTTTCAGCTTCAGGCTGCCAGCTGGTAGGGAACTTTCAAACAATTCTCTGCCATCAGCCACAGCCTGAGTAGGAACCCCTGCAGCTATGAACTCCTTTGGGATCTTCCCCAGAATTAATAAGCCTGTACCTAAAGCTATAGCTACGGATCACCAGATCCCCAAACCACATCTGGCTGGCTATAAATAGCTTCTTTTTTTTTTTTTTTTTTTTAGGTGAAGAGCAGCTACAAAATTTCAAACAAAGTCCTTCCATTTCCTTTCCAAACCTAACTTGTTTGCAGAAAT
Organism: Trogon surrucura; assembly: GCA_020746105.1. Classification (NCBI taxonomy): domain Eukaryota; kingdom Metazoa; phylum Chordata; class Aves; order Trogoniformes; family Trogonidae; genus Trogon; species Trogon surrucura. The sequence continues at coordinate 2,288,472 of CM036634.1, read as the reverse complement.
TAAAATTAATCCTATTTTGTATTTTATTTCTGAGTCCTGCAAATCAACAGTCACGCTGTGAGTACTGCAAAGCAAGCTCAGTTTTCGTTAAGAATAGCTGTGTGCTTTTAAAGCAGTCTTTGCCCTAGGAATGCCTCACCCTTGCTCATACACACCACGTTACATCATCATTAGCCGCCTTAATGCTTTAAAGGGATATTGTCTGGTACGCTTGGGCAACACTGTCAGGTTTTACTAGTGTCTCTGCATGCAGTTTTTATAACTATTTCTGAATCTCAGTGTTTGAAGAATTGTCTTTCTAAATGCTAAAGCATTGGTTTATAGCAAATAGTGAATTAGAATTTAAATGACTACTACCACACTTATCACAATGCAAGTTTGGTGGTAACAAACTGGTTTCAGATTCGTTTCTGATCTTCTGATGTCACTTTTATTTGATATTATCTTTGCAAGATGAAACAATATTAAAGCACATCCATGTCCTTTACTCTGCTTGCAACCATGTTCTCCTCTGAAAATATCTCACTGAATGCAGCAATATCTTCAGGCACGTCAATCACTTCTCACAGGTTCCTTTCTGTGTCCTAAGGTAAAACTTACAGATCATTTCCCAAGTCATAGAAATTTCCAGTCATAGAAAAACCTGCATTTCTTCTCTTTGATTAGACTAAAAATATCCTAGAGAGGCATGGAAATATTTCAGAGTTTGCTTCTCTAGATGGCATAGATCACAGGCGTTTGGTGATTTGAGCCCTTCCCACACTTAGAACTTCAGTATAGCTCAGTACCTGTTACCCTGGGGCACTGCTCTCACTGCTCACTGAGATACTACCAAAAAAAAACAGATTGCTCTAAGCCAGGGTGGCACAAGCTAACGGAATTGAAGAAGCCACAAACTCTTTACAGAGTTTTGAAAGCTTTGGTTAATATTCACTCACAGGAACTAGGTTACTAGTTATGAAGCCTTAAAGGTTTGTGATATCGGTACCAAATATATTTTTGAAACACATATTTAATCATCCATGATAAAGTAACCCAGGAATAACAACTACTATGGAAAATCACCCATCGAGTGGTCTGCTGTACCAGCCTTACATCAGACAATCTTCGTTGGCTGTGGTTAGAAATAGGATGCTAGCAACTGCTTATGTGACATAAAAACTTGAAACAACTCTCGGCGGTTGCTTAGCATTCCCTCCAAAACTGGTACGGGAGCCCTGAACTGAACGTCTGCTGGGGTTGGCCCATGCTGCAAAGTCAGAATTACTGACCTCGCTGGCCATGGAGGAGACAACCTTCCCGACCGGCAGTCTCTCTCGGCTTTATGCCGTTATGCAGCCAGTTGACAGTTACTTTATGGGGTTTGGGGCTTTAACTGGAAGCACGCACTTTTGAAGTAACAAAAGAAAAGAAAACCTCCAGAGTTTTTCCCCTTTCATTCCAAGAGGATTTTTAGGTCTTGACTAGCATATACAAACAAAAGGTGATTGATGAGAATATTCATCCTCTGCTGCTTGTTTCATTTACTAAGCGTTTGGGAAACAGAGAAAAAATGTAAACCAAAACCAATTTCTAATACTTTACGTGTGATAGAGGAAAATTTTTCTGTAGAATGCCCTAACAAACCTATAAAAATGTTGTATCTGGAAAATAACAGCAGCTCTTTGGGAAAGGGGTTTGTTGTTGAGATGACTGACTTCCCACAGCCCTCCTCAGAGTTCATGACTCATCTGTGAGCCCTCAGTCAAAAACTGAAGACATCCAGACAACTCATTACGTTACCAGCACACCACTAGCAGGCTATTACCAAGGTGTTTCACGGAGCACTCTTGGTCTGTGGATGGCAGAGGTTAGAAAGTGCTGACAGACAGTACTTCTCTTTCTTCACATCACTAAGAAAGAGATACTCACTGGGAAACTCTTGACAGCTGATGCCATGAAGATACAATAGTCAGTTTTAATTAAAAAATCAATTTATTTCTCTTACACTCCATCATCCCAAGCTGCCAATGTTGCCCCGTGCACAGGTACTCCACAACCACCCACTCACACAGAAGCGCAGCATCTAAGGTACGGTTTTTGCTGACGGACAGAGTTAACTACCTCAGCAATGGGACAAAATTAAAACTTATTTACACCAAATACTATGTCATTCTGAAAGACAGAATCCTGTTTACTCTTACTGCACGGGTAGCCAAGCTCCAACTGCCCCAGATGGAGCAGATTAATTCTGATGCATTCCTTCTCTCTGAATGTCATTCGATGATCATGGCACTGCAGTCCAAAAAAGCATCGCTCATAACTGAAAATTTTGTGTGAGAAATTATGGTATTTATTAAACCTCATTCTACATTTAAGACTGGTGATAGCTTAACGAGTAGTGTTACATACGTCAGAAGATCAAAGAGAGTCAAGAAACAATACAATACACGACGCTGGCTGTGCTCATCTCGAATCGTGTCGCTGGAGAAAAAGCGTCCCCCGGAAGGGAAGGGCAAACCAAGCGCAGGGAAGGTGGAATTGGAAAGACAACTGCAAAACAAGCCTGTTCCATTCTCCCTTTAGAGGCCTCCCATCTGGAACCGTAGGGGGAAGAGGAACAGTTCACATTGTTTGTGGCCCATTGCTAGCAGTAGTCTGCCATCTGCTGATCCGCGCAGCTGTGTTTATAGCCTTCAAGGTAAAGCAGCCATCCGTCTTTGCTCACAGCCTGCTCTTATTTCAGCGTCCACTGCTACACAAGAATATGAAGTGCAGCGTCTACTCATCTATGCTACAGTCAAGCAGAAGCCAAAGCCAAAACCACAGGATATCAAAGTGCAGCTGACCAGTACATTAAGATGCTTGGATCTCTGTCAAAAAGCCATTCCCTAGACTTAGAGCTTTGAACCATGAGAAATAAAAAACCAAAAACCACCACAAAACTCAAAACAGTTTACCCTAAAGTAGCTTCCTGCAACCAAGAGAAGGGCCAGAAAATTGCTCCCTTTCCAAGCGCCGCTCAAGCTGCTGAGGAGTTCCATAATGCAGCACTGTTAACCCCTTCTTCCTGCGCAGGCAGTCCCTACGTCTGCGACGTGCAGCTATTTGCTTCCCTCTGCTTGGCCCTGGCATTCCTGCAGCACTTCTTCCCGTGCACGAGTACTGACGGAGCACGTGGTAACGGCGGTCGCTGCATGTGGCCAGCTGTACAATGCCATTATGCAAATGACAATGTTGATAATTAAAAGTGTTTATCAAGTAACCGCAAAGGAACACGGCTCTGCTCCGTGACCAAGCCCCACTCTTCATCATTGCTGGACTACATAATAAACTTATCTGTTATCTCTGCTACAATTGTCTCAGTAGTTATTCAAGACATGGGCTTACAGTCAGTATTTTTCTAAGATATGACTGACTTTCATAGAATGACAAAATAAACAGCCTGGTATTTGCTATTTGTCATTTTACATCTGGAAATTTGGTTAAAAAATAAAGCCAACTTTTCCTTCCGTTTTAAAGAAATTCTCTTTTTAAAGGCAAGAACTGCAGCAAGAAAAATAGACGGGCATGCCTGTTCAGGTCATATGCAGAAGTTTCTGTGGGACCTATTGTAATGTTTTCTCAGATCTCTTTCTAGAAAAAAAGACAAAACCCCAAAGAAAATCAGAAATCAAAATGGCCTTTGAGTATCCACCAGCAATGTAAAGTTTAAAAGGAAGGGAGAATAAAGTATTAAATACACTCTGAAACTTTCACACGGGGATAACACAGATTCTTCCTTATAATCACTTTCTATAAATGGAATTCAAGGGCAAAATTATGTGGAATTCATCTGAAAAAAAAATGGAGAGAAACTAAAAATGGGAGAGAGTTCAGAAATTTTAAAACAAAGAAACCAAAACAGGTGAAACAGGAGAGAAATCTTGAGAGGGAGGGACCAGTGAGGGAGACTGGAAAACTTGTATCCCATTTGTGCCTGGTGCTCTGCAGCCTGAGCAGTGACACCATTCGCTCCACCCGCAAAGTGACTTCAAACTTATACTTGAGTAACCAGGTAACTTAGGAAGGAGATGATGTTTTATGTGACATATCTATGAAGAACTAATTCCCATTTCTTTGATTAGACTTAGGGTTTCAGCTGGGATGTGACCAGCTGTTTCCTGGTTTACTCCTGAGGTTTATTCCTGAGGAATAAAGCTCTAACCTACCAAGTGACTGCCAAGCACACCAAAAAGCTATCAGAGCATAAAACAGATTATTTGTTATTCCGACTGCATTTAAGCTGGCACCTCTGAGGTTATCAAAACTATTTTCTCAAAAATGTCAAAACCGATTAACAATTTGCCGAAACGAAACCAAATTTAGTAATGCTTTTATGACCCTCCTAAGACTTTTCAAGAAGATGATATGGTCAACATTTTCCACATATCCTGTCTCCTAGCTGCTGGCACTCCAAAAATAGCAAAAGTTTCAGAATTTATTTTTATTGTGATGAAGTTATTTCACTCCTTTCTTGCTACAAATATGCTATTTCATGTATTAATTTTGAGAATTTTTAGGGGGTAAGAACAGTAACAACATCAGCATAACTGCAAATAAGTGGGAACCAGCCAGGAATGAACTTAGAGAGACATTAAGAAGAGGCTCCTAACCATCAGACAGATGAGGTCCTCTAACAGTTTCCAGTTCTGCAGCAATGACAAAGTGGCACAACTCTTTGTTAAAAGTCAGTAAATTTACTGAAGACACTGTATGACCTTAACATCAGGTGCCTGAACTTGATGATTAGGGTTCACATGGACAGAGAGGGAAAAAAAAAAAACCCACTTGCTGATTCTTCTTTGCAGCCACACCACGGGGCTGAGATTTGATCCTGGGCAACTCACTTCTGCCTGGTTCCCTGCTTCATGGGGATTCTGGAGAACTTCATTAGACAACATATAAGCAGGCTGGGACTCCTTAAGTATAAGCCCAGTGGGAGAAAAAGCAGATTTACTTGCATATATAAAGATCCTTGACTAGTGCTGACAGTTGTTAACTGCCACCTCTTATTTTTTTCCCTTCCCATCAGCAAACATGGTCCTCAACTGAATTTAGTCAGAATTTCTTGAATAATATTTTGAGGAGAGAGAAAAGGTGACAGAAAATGTTGCAGTCACTTGCAATCTTAAAATGTGTCTTGCTGGCAGCTTCATTTGGAGGAAAAATATAATCTCCAGTAAAAGTGATTTATCACGATGACATCTCAATGCGGAGCTCAGCAAGAGCCACTTAATACACACACAAAAATGAGAATGAGAAGCAAAATACAGAGGAGAATAAAAAACCCTGCTTTTACGATACCTTCAGAAATGACAGTCCTCTTCTGATCCATTCCCCACAAAAAAGGTAGCTTTCTCACCAAGCTCCCAATTCAATCCCCTGCCAATTACATATTCATCTGATTTTTTTTCCACTGGAAAGGACTTATTCTTTTATGTTTTTTTTCATTCGGACTAAGCTAAAAAACAAGTAATTGTATCACATAAAAATTTTAAGAAAAAGATACCAAATATTCTAAAGGTTCAAGTTTCTAATTAAATAGAAGTGGAAATATCTGGTTACCTTCCCCCCCCCCCAATTAACATTCTTAAACCAATACTGACTTTTTCTTTCAGCATTTTCATTTCACGAAAAAGCAATTTTCTTTGGGGGGAAAAGAAAGGAACAGCAAGTTTTTGATGAGACATTTTTACATAAAACAAATTACTTCAGTCCTTATGAACTTCCTGGTTAACACTGTATTTGTCACGAGAGCAATAACAGAATTTTGGTTGGTCTGGTCTAAACCCACAAGCTCTGCTCTCCCATCTAACAGCCAATTTTCAGGAGGTGTTGGCAGAGGAGGACCAGACACAGCTGAAGAGGTCTGCCAGCACACAGGAGGCTGAGGCACACAGACCCAGCCCACGCTCCTTCGCACACTGCCTTCCGGTCACACAAGTCCAGTTACGCTGTTCCCATCTAAGGTCAGCAAAGGTAACAAGGTACAAGAATTACTAATTCCTCCTCTTCACAGAACCTAGCACTTGGACAGAAAGTACAATCTTTCTTCATGACATTGTCCAGGCTCACAAAAGATGACATTCCCAGCTTAGAGGGCGGCTCAGTTAAATAAGTGTGTATCTCCCGAGTCTGTGACCTGCTCAGTGCACAGACAGGGCTGTTGGAGCGCTAAAGTGAACTAGAAGTGTGACACGAAAACATACTCACAGCTCCTTTTCCCTCTGTGCAGGATTTCATTACAGTATTTTTCAACGCAACATGAAAACTGGCCAGACCACAACTAAGATTTAAGTCATCAGAGACTGTCAAGGCTTCTTAAGAGGAAAAAAAAACCCCACAGGTGTAGCACTTATAAGCTCAGCATCTTGCCAGCAACAGAGTTCACTAGCATGCAACCATCTGCTGCAGAACGGCTCCGTTCACCCACCTGCAGCATAATCCTTCTAACAAGGCCAGCTATTCAGTCTTGTGCCCTAAGCAAAATCCTACAAAGGAAGACAGTTTCATTTGGCACCGGTTGCTATGGGTATCAGTGCATCTTGCTTTTAAATTAGGTCAGGTGTGGTTTAAATAGTAGAAATAAGGGACATTGTGGAATTTTAGAAAGCCCGAGGACACAGTTCCCTTCAGAGATCAAATTTACAGATGTTATATTCAACAGCACTTCCTAAAAAAATAATTCCTCAATAGGCATAAACTCTGTTATTAGTTGCCTTGTGATAAAATTACAGTAATTCCACTACCTTAAAAGTTCTTCTCAATTTAAATCACCAAAAAGGTAAGCATTTACACAGATTACATTCAGATTTTCAGTTCTGCCAAAAAAAAAAAACCCGGGAAAGAATAAAAATAGCAAAGCTATGCAGTGAACACTGTCTTTGTTTACTATCCTGCAGAGTACTCCAGTATAAAACAACAGAACCAGCAATAAGCAACCACAGAGCAGCAGAGTTTGTGGGAATTAGGTTAAACAAAGCCCGTGGATTAAACAAGGAAATCAGTGAAGTGTCAGAAAAAGCTGTTATTTGAATATCACATAGTAAATACTTTTAAAATGTAGTCATATACATTTATTTCTTCAAATAGAATCACAAATGACCAACAGCAAAATAAAGATCGATGAAGACCTTAATGGTAAACAACTGAAAACTGCAGTTATATTTTTTGCTGCCCTGTACACAAAATACGAAGAGAATTGCCCAACAGATGCAAAAATAAACAAACTAACAAATGATTAAACAGCTCCCTAGCTGGGCTTTGTCTGCCAAATCTCTGCCTGGAGAGGACTTTTATGTCCATGTAATGAACCCTCAAAATTATCAACTTACAAAGGAAACAGCTGCTTAACCATAACGGTAATTATGGTCAGACTGCAGAGCACCCAACCTTGAGGCTGTGGCCCAAGGCACCCGTCTTGCGCAACGTGCGACAACACAGAGAAGGAACTGAATTAAGTGTCACTGCACAGAGCCTGTAGCCACCTCCTCTGTTCCTCACGAGGCAGGCTGAGGAACAGGCCGAGGCAGTGTGTTCGGCCGGCTGTGTGGCAGGCCCTCCCCAGCAGGATTAACAGCCGAGAGTGTGTTTGACACAGGCTTTGTGGGCGGTGTGGGACATCGGAAGGGACCGCTGTGGCCCAGCTCACACATCCTGCCGATTTTGGTATTTTTTAACTCGCGCTGAGAATTAGTGGGGGCCAAGTTCTTCTCGCACTGCCCTCTGCAGCTCACCCAGAAGCTGCACTGAGACATCAGCTTAGGGAGCACCCCTCTGCTTCTGCAGCCCAACCCCTGCAGGATCGGGGCTGAAATCATCATTACTGCACTTCTGCCACCTCAGCAGCCTGTGGGCCTCAACGCAGCGCTGGGGGCACTGCTGTTCGTCCTGCTGCTGAGCATCACTGATCACCACGGAAGGCGGTGCAGGCCCATCTGCTTCAGAAGCACTAGTTATTTGAAAAGAGAGCAGAATGTGTCCTAAGTACAGTATGTCTTTCTACAGCAAACATTATAGCTGGGGTAAACCTAGATAAAAACTAGCTGAACGTCTTTCTCGTGGTTATCTGGCAACCTGGGAATGGTCAAGCCTAGAAAGCAGAATCTGGACTCTCAGTTTTCTCTTCTACCTATCAGAAAAAACACTGCTTGCCACAAGTGCCATTTTCTGTATTTATCTTGACTGTCTATGTAACTATAAATAGTCACAAATACAACACTCCCTAAATTCTTCTTATGCTCGTATTATCAAATAGATGGAAGCCAAGACTCCCATTATCACAGATCCTGCCCCATGTGGTGGAAGCCACTGAACTGAAGTGACAATTGCTCTGGCTTGCACAGCAATTACCATTCTCATACACATATACCAGAGATAACATCATCAACTCTTTACTCAGCAGCTGACAAAGGATACCACTTGCTAACAACATCTGCCCTGCAATTCCACACTGGCAGGACCACTTGGGGCTCGGCGCTCTGCAGCGCTAACTGCACAGCACCTATGAAGTGCATCCACAGTGCGCAGAACTGGTTATATTTAAACTGTTTATTCCAGCCACAAAAGTACTCACGATGTAAAAGTTGCTACAACACTCGTGCACAACAGGGTGCTTTTAAACGCGTCATCTGCCAAATACATTTTCTGACAGAAAGCAATTGCTGATATGATACTAGATAATTTCTGTACGAACGGAGATAAGCATGGCTTGTAAGAGACCAGGACAGCAGTATTTCAAGAAGCAGACAACGGATTAGAGACAAGTGACAAGGCTGATCTCTGCAGCTGCAATTAACTGTCTTGCCTTCGGTCTCTCCTGCACAGTTCTAAGGGCTACATTTTCCTCCTGCTGATGAAGGTTGATTAGCAGTCAGGTGGGGAGAGGCTCTAGGGATGGCATGATGCATTAATTAAATCACTTCTACCAGCTAAGTGATGACACTTTGATTTATAGCAGAGCTCATTCAACTAGACACTGGCATTTCCTGGGCACCAAGATGAGGAAAAGCCAGGCTGGAAAGCAGGTGGGAGAAGAGGGAATGTGCACATAAAGGAAGGAGAACAAACTGTGAAATAAATACCTGAAGCAGATTGAGACTATTTTCAAAACAGAGTGCTTGCAGAAGCAACAGGAACAATCATGAAGCAAGAGTTGAAATCTATTTAATTCATGTTGCTTATACAGAGATGATCTCATTTTGTCTGCACCCGTAAGAAAAGCCTGCTTTAGGACACAGTCTTGCAAAATTTTCTCAAGTTAAACATGGTATCAGTTATTTGACAGGGCACATTTCAACCTGACATACTTGGTGACTATAATCATGAGTCAGAGGTGTCTTCAGGCACAGTAGCAGCAATCTCAAGGAGGAGGCAGAAAGCTCTAGAAGGCAGAGCAGGACAGTGATCCAGGGGCCAGTTCTAGATGCTGTGCCCCAGTCTGCTCCTGCTGCATCATCTGACGAGACCGATGTCTCCTGAACACCGTGTTTCTGTTTCTCCTTCTCCCAAAGGGCAGTAATGTTATTTCCCCAACCTTTGTAAAGGGCTATCTTTATCCAACTTTATCTATTTTGTTTAGGATTCTGACGTTTGAAAAGGCTAACTTAAATAGTCTTTCTATTGCAACACTTCTCTTTTGGTGACAAGTCTACATATTCTTCCTTGTGAACTCTGTGGTCAAAATCACAAACCTGCACAACAGAGAAAATACTTCTACACCCGGGAATCCAAAGTAGGTCAAGGCATGATTATCATTACAGTAATACTTCACTCTCTCCCTTCACACCATGCTTTGGATTCTTGGAGTACTTTTCTCTTTGAAAGTCTAAAGCAAGAATTTCAGAAGACCTAGGTTCTAAAGCATTCCACTTAGCGGACAAGCCAGTGATACCTTTTAGTACGATATATCCTTACATTTTTTTAAGTTTGCTCACACCACTGTGCGGGGTGAGCATATTTTTTACTTATTTTATAAAAAAACTCTTTAAAATATAGGCAAAGTTTTAGCAAGAATCATCTTGGACTTCTCAAGCTACACCAGGCTCAGTCAAGTTGCACACATGAAGAGCTAACTTTTAAGGAAATCATCAAATAATTAGGTTGATTCAGAGGTGACCATCCTTTTAGCTAACCTGTGTCACCACAGCAGGCAGTGGCCTCAGACAGAGCTGAGGCCATGTCACAGTAGATGCTTGTAAGAAGATTTAATAAAAAAGGAATCCTTAGTCTCTAACCTTTCACTAGCAAACACATCTAACACCCCACAGACAAACCACCTCTACTCAGACAGCTTCTCTAGCAGTGACCAGTAGCAAAATAACTGCTCTTACTGTAAATCCAAACTCTGATCAGTACATCTCATGAGCCTCTGCTTGGCTCATTCATCATGTACATTTGTTTTATCTCATTTGCTTATCTAAATTATATTTCTTCTTTCATCTCAAAGCCTTGCTGTGTCTTTCTATAAACAATTTCCACCTCCCTCTCAATGCTTCATCCCATTTATAAGTGTGATTATTGTTACACTTGATAATATCTAACTCCGAGCATACCCCTAGGACCTCCGAGTGTTTATGGCTGATCTATTATGAGAGTCAGACAAGAGAAATCCTTTCCAGAAGCTGTAGCAACACAGAAATTCAGGTCATAAAGGAATTCTGCGGCAGACCGGTACACAGATCAGTGTTTAACCAATATCATTTGTCCTTGTTAATGTTATATAATGTATTTGGATTCTTTTGCATCATCAGCTCTTAGTAACAAAAGACTTTATTTAACACTGAACCTGGTAGGTAGCTAGGTGGGGGTGGGGAAAAAAGCTAGCTTGCTTTTAAATAGATCCACATGCATCTCCTTTTCATCATTAGAATAAATTTCCAGAGAGGTGAGGAGAGGTTTAGCTGCGTGACTCTCATTAATGTTAACTTTATTTCAGTAATGAGGTGAAAGTACAATCACTGGAGCTAATATAATCAGAGTGATGAGACAAAAGTCTGCTGCCATAAATACTGCTGAAGAAGATGACATTGACAACGCTGATAGGTAAGGAAAAATAGGTGTCGGCAGCAAAATGATGCAAGGAGGGTTAAGACCTTGCCTTTAGGTATAGTGGTAGAACTTAAAACTGACAGGAACTGTTGCAGTGATGTGAAGACACTGACACTGGGCAGAGGACTGTCCAGCAAGATAACCGAGCACGACCGTTGTCGGCTTTGCTAGTTCCTAGCAGAAACTGTGGGAGCAGGGGGCTAGCAGTCCCGTGCCCTTAAAAGTCATTTAGGAAAGATAAAGAGGATTAACGTAGTAGCAAAAAAGGAATGTTGAGATAAAAGAAAACAGCAGGTGTGGAAAATCAAAAGCTACTGGCAACAGCCCCAGAAGACAATCCCAGTAATATACTGCACCAGAAAGACCTTATATAATGAAAAGCGTGAAAGCCATCATGCCATTGCACTGCATTACTTTAGCTAATAGAATGATCTGAACAGAACAAGGCTTGGAAGAATTTTATAGTAATTAGCAAACCTGTTAGTGCCCATTTTTCTCCTGCACAACAGATGAACAAAAGAAAAGCAGACACAGCTATTAAGGGAAACTGACAGGAAGGAAAAGTGGGCAGACAGACAATGAGTTGGGTACTTCTGCAGAAATAAAAGTAATAATTATACTTTTTTATTACAAGATCACTGTGTACAGATTTTTACCTTTGCACTAAAAAACACACTGCAATTCTTGACTAAATATATAGCACATAATCCACATCCAAGACGCACTAGGAGAGAAGGAACAGAGGAAACATAATGTATACATCCACCCCATATAATTCTTGGCAACATTCAGTATCTCTGTAAGCAGCTCAGTATAACTTTATCCAGATACCATAAACAGAGGGCATTTTTTAAAATCATTTGGAACTGATCCATTGCAAGCTGTTTGTACTGAATTCGTTATTTTAACCTTATTGCTATAAATGAAGTGTATTTGTAATGACATGAACAAGATGTGCCCTTTTCACTTGATTTCAATATCTTACTGACCCCTTGAAGATCAGCAGAATTGCTCTGGAATTGCTGCTGCTCAGCAGCAAATCCGGGTAGTAAGCCCCTCACTTTTTCGATTAAGACAAAGCATATTTGGTTTTGCCATCCTGGCTTGCTGCATTGCCCTAGTCACTGTTATTGCAAATATCCAACCACAGCAAGAAGAGCCCTGATCAATACGTCTTTGCTGTGCAGACCTGAATTAACTACATCTCACTTGCATTTGACAGCGACACAGATCACATGCAGCTGCTGCTTCCACTATGAGAAACACGAATTCTGGAAAGCACATTCATTACCTGGCTGTTAAAAGCAACGGAGCCATGCATGCCTCGCCCTGCCTGCGCTACCTGAGAAATCGACGTCTCCGTTTGATGAAGCGACTGCCCACTAGTCACCTTCTCCCTCCAACCTTGATGTGGCAGGACTGTGACAAGCGCACACAGTGTAACATCACAAACTGTTTCACTGACGCTCACAGACAGGTAGCTTAATTTAACAGCCTGGTCCCTTGCAGCATTTCCACTGCAAACTCTTGTTTTGAGGACAGGATATATCAGCTCTTTAAATAGAACCTACCTGCAGGCCAGCTGGCAGGAAGCCAGGGAGAATCCTGATGAGGTCCAAAGCTCTCAGTCTTTACCCAGCTTACAGCACTTAAGAAGGAATTCCACCCATCACCAATTCTTTCCTCTAGTTGTAGGACTCGGGATCAGAAGAATTATAGAAGTTACAGCTCCTTAACAGATCTTCTGTAGCTGAGTATCACTTGTGTACCATAAAAACCAAACCTGAATGGATTTCCATTTTATATACAGAAGCAACTACGTCCTTATAGGGTGAAGTTTGATTTTTATTTCATCCATCTTACAAAAATAATAGGGCTGTCAGTCGCCAATACCCACAATGCTTTCATGGGCTTCATATTATTCATTGCTTTTTTTCAAGTTGCTGCTGCTGGAGTAAGTAAAGTGGCCACACAGAAACCTCAGTTTTGACATAAGAAAGAAAAAGGAAACCCCTACAATTGTATGGAACAACTCAGAACTCTGAAACTTCATTAGTCCATCTTCAGACAATACACAAGCACAGTTTTCATTTTTAAAGTTATTATGGTGTTACGAAGTGCACCTGGCTTGTGATTGCTAAACACTTAGGAGTCAGAACTCTCAGCATTCAACAATGTTTTTTGGCTTCATGTATCACCAGTAAATCACCTCACTTCGAAAAGCAAAGCTTTCACAAATAGGAATGTGCACGATGCAGATGGAATCCAGCCTGAATTTTCAAACTAGCAGGACAGGAAAAAAACCATGCTGAACACTGAGAACCACTCTTCCCACGTGACACTAAGCAAAGATCATTGTTTACAGATTTTTCTAGAATTAGTTTTCAGCATAGGGCTGGGTTTCCATACAGCGAGTTGAAGGTTCACAAGTGCGACTCATCTGGGCTCATTTTGAGATAACAACAAAACTTTAAGTAACTACTCCCTCACCCCCCACCAAAAAAAATAACTGGTACTGATGCTATTTTGCCATTACAACAAATTCTAAATACAGACTTTTCACAATGAAAGACTGAGATCAGCACAGACACCTTTCTTCTCCATAAGCCACATTTCTCCTGCAAGCAAGCCTTACCTGCTGTTGGCAGCAAGCGAGGAGACCGTAATTAGGACAAATGCTTTCTTCAGCAAGCAAGGGAGTTTCAGTAACTTTCAAATAGATTTAGAACTCTTGCTGCTGAAAAAGTAAATGCATGCTTACCAAAGCAAAGCCCATATATTTGAGCTGCATTTGCCTAGTGGGATCCAGGCCCAAGACGTGTGTGTTCTTATCGACAAACACAACACAAAAAGGGAAAATCATACTCTCCTTCCAAGCCCAGCTGATAGCACAGGTCCCAGGAAACGCTGGCTTTCTCTCCTGAAACTCTGGATGCAAGCAGGACAGCATGAAATTTTGCATAAATCCTCAAAACTTGAGGTGGACTGAGACACGAGTCCTAGTACCAGGTTAAAGTGAGAAGGAGGAGAAATTGAGAAGGGGAGAAAAGAGTGGAAAAAAGCAAGGAGTGCTGCACTACCTTTCCCTACTTAGAAAAGCCACATTTTCTCTAGGAGGGAGAATTCCCACTATCCTAGTTCAACCTTGAGGAACTACGGACCTAAAGGTGAAGCAGGGGAAGGGAGAAAAGATACAGAGGCCTGAGAGGAAAGGAGGGTGAAAAACGAAAGAGAGCGAAGCCAGAGCAGCCAGCGAGCAGAGAGGAGAAAAATAAAAGCCGGTTTAGGGATGGTGGCAGGTTAAAAAATGGAAGAGAGCTCAGTGGTGCGAGGCTGGGCAAGGAGCAGGGAAAGCGGGCTCGGAGGGGCTGAACCGGCCCCAGCCCCTCGGGGCACCAGGCAGGTGAAGATGTAACCATGTGTTAAAATACGGCCTTGTGCATGTTCGATTTATAACCAAAAAAAAATCAAATTACAACACCACAGCAGGCTCATTCAGCTGCAGTAACTCGGGAAGCTTCCAAGTGAGCGTAAACAAGCACCGCTGAAACAAAGCAGCACCTCGCGGGGAGGCCAAAACCGCCGAGACGCCGCCTCACCTCATTTCACCCTCTGGGAGTCACCACCGAGGAGCCACCGGGCGGGCGGGGGGAGAAGGCGCCGCAGTCGAAGGCCCGGACGCGGTTATGGAGCTCCGGGAACGGCAGGAAACCGGTCTGAGAGCCACGACGCCCCGTCCTGTCCGGGAACCTTGCCCCGGGGCCCGGCTCATTACCGCAGCGGCGCCTCAGCTCAGGGATCCCCTCGCCTCGGGCCAGGCAGGTCATGGCGGGGGGAGGGCAGCAGCACGAAGGGGAAAAGGCGGGAAACGGGGCCAAGCGGGGAGGCGGCGGCCTCAGCGAGGTTCGGCTCTGGAGGAGCCCCGGCCTCGACCGCACAGCCGTACCCTCACACCTCCGGAGCCTGAGTCCGTCCCTTCCCGCCTCCAGATCCTGACTCGGAGGGAGGAGCCTTTTTCACCACGTTGTCAGAGCGCGGTTGTGCCGTGGCGTGAGGGCAGGAGCCATGACAGAGCAGCGCACAGCAGCGGCTGGGTCAGATCTCCCCAATTTCTACCCGTTCTGTGAGGCTCTGGAGGCTTTTTCATTATTATATTATTATTGTTATTACATTACTCGACAGGCTGCCCCAGTACTGTGGCTGTTTCCCCCACATTGGCACCCCAACACGTTGAAACCCCTGAGAGGGAAGCTGAGTTTGCGGGTTTGGGCCGGGCCAGAAGCGCGGGAGCGGTTCCCGGCGCTCCTTCCCCTGCAGCAGCAGCGGCAGCTCGGCCGGCCGCTCTGCCGGGGCTGTGCTAACCCCTGCTGGCCGCTCCTCGCCCTCACACCGGCCGGGCTGCGAGCGTAAGGGCTCGATTCGGCTCTGAACACGCAGCTGAGCGGGCGAAAAGGCACCAGAAGAGGTGCGGCTTTCCCCTGCTTTTCTACACGTTTGCTGCTACTACAGAGGATTGGGATGTGTTGCTATTTTGGTTTTGGTTTTTTTTTTTTTAATGTATATTTTTTTGTACTTTTAAGGCACCAGCTGTTTAAATAAGTAAGGATACTATTCATTTGTGTACAAACACATGTCCTCCGATAGGACAGCTTTGATTACTAAGCTGCTCTTTTTTCGGTTTGGAGACGGGGAGTCAGCGTACCCAGCATCACCTCACACGTGGGTGGATGCACTTTTATGCACATAATGACAATAGCTTGGGATAATACTTTTTGTGTGCGTTAAAACACAAATCACACCTGTGATTTATGCCCAGCCTTATCCCACTCCCTCAAAAGGTGATATTCCATGTCTGTGCAATACAACTATTATTCGTATCAACAGGTACGTTAAAGGCTCCGGGTGAAGCTGTGGTCAGAACTTACAGGAACTACAAATGTAGAGTTGTCTTTTTGTTCTGAGGAGTTTAAAGAGGAACAGAATGTAGACCATTGACATATGATTCCATTCACCTTGATTCCTATTAGTGTGCCTTACTCTGCAGGTGCACGCAGAGATACATCCAGGATAAATGAGAGGTGGATTTTATTGGAAGCTTCCATTAAATTGGCAACTCATCAGGTGCTAGTCCTCATCTCAACCATTAACAGCAGAAAGAGATTAATTGTAATCTCATCTCTGGAAAACATAACACTTGCCTCCCATTCGATTTCCAGCTATAGCTTGCAGTCTTCTATCCCCCTAATTGAAATACATACTAGAAAAATCTGTGAGGCAAGCTTTTCAGCTAGAATTAATTTCTTAATTCTCTCTAGTCTGCAACTTCACGTTATTTTACCATAGGTGAAACTGCAGACCACAGCAACAAACATGCTTCAATCTGAAGTTGTCCTGAGAGTTCTTGTTTAAAGACCTACACTTCTCAGTCTACGAACTAAGATTTCTACAAAACGTCTGTGGCCATATGACTGCCCTGAAAACGGAGAACATCACGTAGATAATATGCATGTTGCTACAAGTCAGATTTTGTTTGACCAAAAATGTTAGACAGATCTGCCTGTTTAATTAGACACAGATCAAAACTAAAGAACTAAGTACTTTCCCGTCGTTCCCTGCAGGTTTTGAAGCTGTCATTTTCTCCCCTCTGCATATAGTTAGTTGTTTGCCTCAGGTTGTAAAGAAATGCAGAAGGCTCTTATTAAAGCACCAATAATTTGCTGAACTCCATCTTTTGTGGAACTTGCTGAATTAGAAAATTCCTTTTCACCTCCTCCCCCACCTCTCCTTAACTAGGATAACTGAAGAACAAATATCATCCTGTGGTGCTAGGTAAAAGGATTTAGTGTGTTTGCAGGTTAAGTGACGAGCACAAGACAGAACAAGTCCTAAAGCTCAAGCCTGTCCAGCTGACAAGTAAAAAAAGCTTTCACTTTTAAAAAGCGTATCAGGACAAAGACTCATGTTTAGGATTTGCTGTGCTTAGTGTTTCATATTCAGAAATTGACTTCTAATTATAGTTTATTAGCAAGTTCTCCAAGCACTTAGAGCCTGAAGGCATACAGGGATACGCAGGTTCAATCCCTGTTGGGTCCCCATGTGTTGCCTGATCTAGTTGAGAGGCGTCCCTGCCCGTGACAGGGAGGTTGGATTAGATGATCTCTAAGGTCCCTTCCAGCCTGGGCCATTCTAGGATTCTATGACAAGAGTGAAGAATTGCCACTACAATGAGTGAGATTCTGAGAATGCAGAAACTGTGATTCCAGCTCCTCAACTGTTTAGTGCTGGCCTCAAGGCTTTTGACTTTTCAGAACTTCAGCCCGTCACAATAAGAATTTTTATCCAGTTCTCCATGTACGGTTCCAGTGGAGCAGTACAGCAGGTCCTTTCAAAGCCAGTGGCTCAAATTTTTATTCAGCAAAGATGGCAGTTACTGCTTAGCCCTTCTGCCATACGAGGGCATAGATTACTGTTTCCAGGTTGGTACCACTAAATACTACACCTGTTTCTTATTAGATGCCAGCTGCTACCATTTTTCACTTTAATATTCTTGTAAACTACAGAAATCAAGGAGTACCCAACCCATTCAATTATCCCCAGCGCTGACCTCTGTGCAGATAAGCAGAGCTAGTCACTCCATCAAGTTCTCTTGTTAAATCTGCTGCCAAACACAAGTCAACAACCCGAGTCTCTTAGAAGGGAGATGTCAGACAACCACTGACAACAACAGAATCACCAGGAGGTGAAGGACATCATTTAAACCACACAGAAGGATTAACAACAAGATTTGGCACTGCTCACCGTATCTTCACAACGTGAAGTAATCGTTTGCATTGCTTTCCCTGCTCAATCCACTTTTGCAAAGGACCAGATCTCTCGGTGCACCACTGAGAGAAGCATACTCTTTTCTTAAATGGAAGTGAGTTTGATTCCCTGTCTGCCTCTACCTGCTTGCCTTTATTGCACATACTCAAGGTAGTGTCCCTCTCCACTCCACTGCATTCTTCAAACTTACAGTTTGGTACAGTTGTCTTGTAGCTTGAGGAGAATCATGAGAACAGGCAGTATTTTGCAACATAGTTAAGTTTTTAATGATTTAATATATAGCATAAACACTAGTTGAACAGCTCAACAACCAGGGAGGGAGGATGCAGTTTCTGTCCCATTAAATAGGCAACAGTAACAACACACTTCAGATTGCATCCTGTTTTTCTTAGGAGAGAACGGGGCCAGGAATTCCCACTAATGTTGTCCAAATAAGTCTGTGATTTCTTGCAATTACTGCTTCAAGTGGTGCTATCACCTGCTAAGGAATTAATACCCAGTTGGAAAAGAAAGCGACAACGAGATATCAGTATCTTGATCTTATCAGTTGCAGTGCAAAAGCATCAAGTGCTGCAATACATCTCAGCAGGAATGATATAATAGACCAACCTCATGACCTTCCCTGAGGAAAACAGTTATGAAGTGCTGGAACAGTGGAGAAGAATCTGTTTAACACTGAAAAGTAACCTCTGCTACCCTCTGAAGACAGCTTTTCACACTGCATTTTCACACTGTGTCATGTCTGCTGCAGCAAGTTGCCATAGGATGGCAGCAAAGGGGAGCCGTTTTCAGCTGGATAAGCTGCTAATGCTAAAGCTTTTAAGCTTTTGGAAAAACAAGATTTTCAAGAGAATCTGCTGACAGAACCATTATCTCACTTGATGACTTCTGGGAACGAACAACGAAAATGCAAGTGTCTGTTATCGGATGGCTGGTAACACCACTTGTTTACATCATACGTAATTGCACACGCGTTCTATAGATCTTCTGCACCAGGTACTCCACCACTGTGCTTTGTTTTGTTTGGACTTTTTTAAAAGCCTCTGTAGATTGTTTTACTTCAGTCAGGGAATAGGAAATATCAGTTTAAACAGGCATACACAAAACCTAAATCATGGAGGAGGTGGGTGTGATAAGAACCAGAGAAATGAGGCTCTGCGTATAGAGCCCAATTTTGTATAGCACTTGAACTGTTGCCATTAAGGCTGCTTTTGGCAACAGAATTTTGCCCAGTGACTTGCAGGGGAAGCACAAATTTAGTTAGATGTTCTCTACCATCTTTTCTGTGTTGTGTGGCCTTAATAGGCAGACAGTTTAAATTACAACTTTAGAAAGCGAGGAGAAATTGTGGGAGAACCAACCCTGTCCCGGTGCCAATTCTGATCAGATTGAAATTCCAGAGTAGCAAGTATGCAAAACGGCAAATCAAAACCACCATGGCTGTTTAACTCTTGAACTCATGCAACACAGTTGTCCTCAGCAGAGAGCTTGCACCATGTTCTGACATTCTAATTGCTTCATGCACAAGGACATCATTAAACTGAAGTCCTCAAACACCTCCACCCTTTTGCCTCCTGCACAACCGGGAGTGAAGTACATTTGAATTAGTGAGTACATTTGAATTAGCAAGGACTGAATGAGTTCCAGCAAACAAATCTCCAGTGCTCCCTGTCAGAAAATGGACTAGCAGAGAGCTATTTACAAGACTTAAGACTCCTCTTCGAGGAAACTGCTGCAGAGTAACACGGGAAGCGTTTACAGACAATAAAAATCCCATCCTAGGCAGATCCCTGCTCTTCTCTTTTGCTGTGGGACTTTGGCAGAATAACAACTCCATTGGAGTTCTGAATGCTTTAAACTCACTAAGAGGAATGTAAGCACTATAATGATGAATCCCAGTACAATTCCTTTAGACTAAATAGGAAAAAAAGAATCCAAGCAATTTTAGTCAGGATCTAAAATATCCTTTCTATTTGACACAAAGGAGGGACTGAAAGGCATTAACAACTAGCTATGCAAAGCATCAATACTTTCAGCTAGTAATCCATATAAAATGAATAAATAATTCATAATTACACATGTGGTGTACACCATGCATGTCAAGAAGTGCTCCAGAGAGAGAAGCACAACAGGCACGCTTTACTCTCTAAAAGCAAACATCCTCCAATTATTACTGTCACTCTGGAAAGTCTCTGGACTGCAGAGACACAATTGAACCTCCAAGGGCAGCTACAGAGCTACATCAGAGATTTTTCCAATGATGTTTTACAGCTTAGATCGACTCCATGCATCTCACAATTTAGAGGAAGTATTCAAAGAATGTACTAGTATCTAGTACAGTACTAGGACTCTAAAGCAGGCGTGTAACAAACTGAGGAAAGCAAGATTCAATCCTGGAGAACTTAAGTCCCACATTTACGCTGTATGCTTCTGGGTTTGTCCCCAGAAACAAGCCATTTACACTGAGGCCCGTGTAAAGTAACAGCTGTTGTCTTGCTCTTTTGGATTCCAGTCTCCACTTTGTTCCCTTCGTTGCTTAGATCATGCAGCTTTCAAACAGGCAGCAGCTCAGGGGGATATTCACCATAGCAGTATTTGGCAGTTGGATCTCTGTAGGTGTTTTCATGCTGCACACTCTGTGAGGAAGAGGAGGAGAAGCCTGAACAATACACACAGATTGAAACAACGCATCCCTTCACTGAGGGCCAAAACCCAGAGCATTTCTACATATATAAAAGATTTCCAAAAATTCTTCTAACTTAGAACATCATCTGAAGTCAAACCACACTGCTCTGCCAACACATAGAAGACAATTGCTTTATTGTAGCGCTTTAATGTTGAACCACACCCAGAACCTCCTTTCCTGGACGTTACCCAAGTAAGTGGGAACAGATTCAGGATTTGACAAAGTTTATATATGCTTAGGCAGTATCATGAAAAGTCCCAAGCAAGGCATAATAAAGGTGCTACTTGAGATACATGCATTTTTCTTGATGAAGCTGGAGTTCAGATACTAAGGGTGAAAAAACACAACAGAACTTTGGAGGCTTTTGGCACTATGTCCTTTGTTTGCAGTCCATCCTTATTGCTGTAGTACATACTCGAGCTGCATGGCATCTCCAACATCACTTTGTAAGAGGGCTGATGCTTGCTCAGACCAAAACTTCTAATAAAATCACACAAGTAACTAAAGTTCACCTCTGTTCTTAAAAAGCACAAAAATTGCAACATGCTTTTTGAGTTACTATACAAATGATTACCAGCACATGGCAAGGCTAAAAATGGACCATAAGGTAAACAGCATTGTGAAGCTTCTGGGAGAAACTCTGTTCTCATCCTTACAAGATCTTCCCCAGAACTGATCAGAGATTTTCATTGGTCACTGAACTGGGCTCTCTATAGTTAAGCACCTCTCTTCTAAAGAGTGTGTACAACTCGTCCTGCTCTAAATAGGCACTTTGCCCTTCATTTACTGCTAATGTTACTATTTCCCCTTACAGATCAAAGCATTGCCTTCAGATTAGCCCTCAGCAATAGCTTCAGCATTTATGAAAGTACGGCAGACAAGCCATTCATAGGACCAAGAGTGCTTTTTGGGTATTTTTCCATTTTGGAGCCCGGAACAGGTACTTGTGTCTTACCTGTGATGAAGTCCTACATTTTGCCAGACACAACTCAAAATGATCTTCCACTGCCATGAAGAGGTTTTGGAAAGCAATTGCTGCCCGGTTCAAGAAACGTTCCAGAAGATGTTGCTACAGTGGTTACCAAAAGGAAGGCAAAACCAAAAAAAAAGAACCATAAACACCATATTTCAACAAGGAGTAATCAAAGCCCACCTCAACCTACACAGCTCAAGAATCGGAGGAATAGAAGCAACTTTTCTTTGTGCTCTAGAGAGCACCAAAAGGTTAACACATCACGAGACCCCAGCAGCAGGAAGAGAATCTAGAGAAGCTGGCAGAATACAGGGAAGTGCTAATTGCAAAGCTCATTCTGGCTGGAATAGCTTTTCTGCAATCATCTCCCTTCACCAAACGCAGTTCCCCACAAGCTGAAACATTTTGCAAGGCTCCCAGTATTCCATCTCAAAGCTGGGAACGATGTGGGTTTTTTAAAGCTTTACTTATAGCTTGCCACGTGGTCCTCACAGGCTTTCCTCATCCTTCCAAGAAAAGGAAGTGTCCCCTCTAAGCAAAAAGCTCCTCCCAAACAAGTTCTTGAACCCCAGCAGCTGAGAACACCTGAGAAGCAGAAGAAAGCCCACGTACCTTGCCGGGCTGCAAGCAACAGGAAACACAGTACTCGTACACACTGCAGCAGCCGTTGGGGAGGCAGCTCTCACAGCTGAACAGCTTTGTACTGGGCACGTTGACGTTACAACAGCCATTTACCAGCAGGTCCTTCCTTTCGCAGATATAGCCTGAAAGCAAAAAACAGTAGTAACAACTGGCAAGATGTACTCCATTGCACACTCTGTAGAAATCTATAGTAAGAATGACATTACTTAAGGCTTATTTATCATTGAGTAGATTATGATCCCCCTGAGTTTGACTAAAGCCCTAACAAGCAGTTCTTTGAAATAACACCTGGACATGAATTGTGTTTCACAACAGCCTGGTGTTACCTGCACAACTATTATGTACCTACTCTACTATGCTGTGTATACACTCTAAGTATTTAAATGCAGAATATTTAAGTTCTTGGGTTTTTTAATGGCAAAATTCATTGTTCTGAGTGGACAGGGAAAGGTGATTGGCAATAATTGTATTGGAAAAAAACCTATGACATACGTTCTTTCAACGGGTCTATGTCTGGGTAACTCTCTTTACAATTCAATATGAAGAGAGATTTATCTATGCAGGACAGCTGTAATATTAATTGTTGAGCAGCATCCTTAATAGTATAGACCCACAGCACATGGTCTTATGCAAACTGTGCTATCCCAGTGTTGGACTGTGAAAGGTATCCATGATTTTAGAGACCTCAGTGAATCAGCAGTAAGCACAGTTTAGGCAGAAGATGTGGTGGTTTTTCTACAGCCTTGATTTCTGGTCAAGAAAGGTCCAACGCCTGAGCAACAAGCGCCCTGGGGAAGCATATGTGCAGGGTAGGAATAGCTCCATAAGCTTAAACCAAGCGGTTAATTTGAGAATCTGCAAGAAATATCCTTGGGTTTACAAGGGTCAGATGAGCTTGTTAACCGAGACTGAGCACTAAATGTACCAGTCCTGAGCTGCCTCGTACAAGGCCAATCACATTTCCCTGATTACTTCCTAACACACCTCACAGTAGAAACCCACCACTGGGAGACAAAACCAGCTCTGCAAGCAGCCTGGCTAAATTGAGCAGGACTCAACGTTTGAGTTCTGTGCAAAGGTAACTGGAGTTCTTTGAATCTAAGGTGGTCCTGGAAACAGTACAGGTGCACTCCTAAAGTACCGTGCCCAAGCTGAGCCCAGCTCAACCCAAGCCTGCTGCGCACAGGATCAGATCAGCAGCATCTGCAGCCACAGCAAAATTAACCCAGTCTGAGGATAAAATGCCAACAAGCTGCAGTTCTGCACCAAGAATGCCTTCATAAAGAGTGGTCGTTACTCAGAAGCACCATCAACAGTCACAGGCAAAGCGGCGTTCAGCACTGCAAGATGCACAAGAAGTTCTTAGTATCAAGTATACCCAGTTCATCTGTAATGAGGAGCTTCCCCTGCACAGAATTCCTGCACTGGTTACTCAGCTGACTGCTGTTTCCCGAACTGAACTTCACCTTCCACAGGATCGGCTGCTCGTGCTCTTGCACTTGGAGGAGATTCCGATCTCTCACCGTCCTCTCTTCCTGCAAGGAAAGACAACAACGAAACCACACACACGAGTTCCTTTTGCCATTCCAATCCACGTGCTTCTCCCACAATTAAAAACGCCCACTAGTTGTAAACCCTGCAGCACAGGAAACTCAAGTGTCAGTAGCCCGAGCAGCACACTACTGGTGGTAGCTTACTTTTTGCTACACACACCATGAAAGCAACGCTATCCTGTAAAACAGGGGTACACAAGTTCACCAGAGGATCCGCTAACAGAGCTAACCTCAGTAACTACAACTACAGAAGCGGTCTATGTTATGTTAAATAACCAGAGGCACGCATTTCTCTTTTTTTGAGCTCTTTGCCAGTGGAATTACCGTTCACAAGAGATGTTACAACTAAATAACCGAGTTCCCTTGAGGCTATCTTCTTCCAGTTTTGGTTCAAAATTCTGTTGCTGACAAACACAGCATCAGACACGAGTTTTTTGTAAAAAAAAAAACCAAAAACCTTGTCCTTATTTAATAGTCACGGTGCAATTCTTACGGCGCCGCAGCCCAGGGACTCGGCACGAGAGGAACCGAAGCGTCCCTGGGACAAGGGATGGTTTAACCCCCCGCAGCGGGCCGGGGCCTCCGGGGAAGGCACTGACCTGCTTAAAGGTGCTGCTGAGGAAGTAGACGAGGGAGAGCCCGAAGACGACGCCGAGGACCCAGCGCTTCCTCAGCAGCCTCCGCCACAGCACCGCCCCCCAGGGCACCATGGCGGCCCGGCCCCGGGGCCGCGGGCCGGGCCCTCAGCCCCCCCGCCGCCGCCGCCGCGCTCGCCCGCCTCGGGGAGGGAGAGGAACGGCGGGGACCGGGGACCGGCATCACCGGCTCCGGCGGAGGCGGGAGGGGAGGAGCGGCGGGAGAGAGCGAGCGCGGGCAGCGCCCGGCGGGGACCCTCGGCGCGGCGGCCACCGGCGCCGGCCCCTCCCGCTCTCCCGCGAGCGCTTCCGCCGCCGGGGCGCGCATGCGCAGAGGGGCGGGGCCGCGGCCCGCACGGTAGGTACCGGCCGGGGGCGGGCGGGGGTTACGGGGGGGGGGCCGGCGCCTCCGGGAGGGGCCGTTCCGGGCTCGCTGCTGCCGAGGCCCGGCTTGCTCCCGCCCCCGCTGGGGCGTCCAGTCCTGTAGCCCGGCGGGAATCTCCTTTGCCGGCCTAAAGGCCGCGCCTCCGTGTGCGTGTGTCCATGTACGTGTGTGTGATGCACTTGCGGACGGGTGCCTGGGTATGCACCTACACCTGCGCGTGTATTTACGTATCGCACACACGGGTGTGCGCACCCGAGGAGGGCAGAGCGGTGAGCAGGGCTGCAGGTGCCGGTCCCGGCGGAGGGTGGCCTTGCCCGGCCGTGCTGGGGCTGGGGCACCGCGGGTTCCTGCCCCTCCCGGCCTTTGCCGAGCGGAGGGAGCGGCGAGACGCGCTGTGCGGGCGGGTAATGACTCTGTGCGTGTGCTCCGTGCAGATGGGCCCCTCTGAGCACTCTGGTCCGGGTGCCTGACAGTCATCCAGCTCGAAGGACCTGCGAGGAGTGTGAGATTTGGACCGTCCTGGGTTGTCTGAAGGGCTCCGCGTGTGAGATCTCTGCGCCCCCTTGAGCTTCGCTTTCTCCCACCTTGCGCCTCTGGTTAAACCTGTTGTTCAGGTACTGTTAAAAAATGTCCAAGGGTTGCAAGACGAAAACTCCTTATCCGGAAAAGGAAAGACCGATCAGTATTGAAGCCGAGTGCCTTTCGGAACAAAGTCCACTTGAATTCTGTCTGGTCTCAAATCTGTAGGAGCCAGGTCAGAAAAGGTGATTGTATCTCAGGAAATCCTGCATCCTCAGTACTTTGCATTCGTGTCACTGACCCCTTCATGGCTGATGCCAAAACAGTGTCTCCCGGTAGACCTGCATGTTGTTTTGGAACACAATTTTACTCCACATTACAATCTCGTGGACTTCTAATGGTCTAGAACAGAGTGAAGGATTTTCCAAGTTTCAGAGTTACCTGTCTCCACACTCCGGCTCTCGGTTCGTATCATGGGAAGGTGGGCAGGCTCCTTTATAAGCAGTGACCCCAAAGCTGTTCGTAGGTAGAACCACTCTGCCTGCATGAGTCAGCCTGCCTCAGCCTTTTCGTTATATCTTAATTACTGTTTTGGTTAAAAAGAGGACAATATGTATTAAGTCAGCAGAGATACTGTTAGGTTAGGATTAAATGGCATTTACTGCAGAGAAAGCATAAAAGATTCCTGGAGCACTAAGTGTTGTTACTACAAATGCAGCTTAAAAAAATCTGGAAAAAAAAACCCACAACTTTAATATGAACTTTTTACTGTATAAAACTTAGAGATCCTTCTTAAATGAATTTTGGCCTTGAAAACACAACACAAATTAAACTGTCATGACAGTTTCCTGCATCCTCTTCACAAAATGTCTTAAAAGTTGTGGTTTTCCTCCCATATGTGATTATGCCAAATTTTATTTACTTAGATACGTCAAGGGGGTCTCCACAGTTGGAGATCCTTGTTCCTTCCCAGTGAGGATTAAAACCTTGTTCTTTGTCAGGGATGACTCAAATCCAGTGTTGTCTCAGTTCAGCCCACTTGATGTGGCTCTGCAAGACTAGATGTTATAATCCAAGAGCCTTTCTCTTTTTTGTAAATATTAACTTTTTTTCCCCCCTCATCTTGTTACAAACTCAGTTACCTGCGTGATTTAACACAGTTACCGGTGTGATTTAACTGAAATAACCTTTCTTTCTTCACGGTTTTGTAACTCATGGGCAAAGGGCTGGGCAAACTAAATGTCCTTTTAGTGCAGGTGTACATGATAAACATAACCTTCTGTTTATACACTGCAGACTGCGTGATTTGGGCTTTTTTGAGGGATAAAATTTGAATTTAGTGCAATTTTACATAGTCTAGGCGTTCACTGGAAGTTAAGAGTATGAATAAAAAGGTGAAAATATAGAGGAAAAATAAATATTCCATATTTTCTACCTCTCAGCTGCCATGCCTCTGCTTACAGACAGCTAGGAAATGTTCTCAAAGCAATTGTGCCTTTCCAGAATACAGATAGAGGGCTAAACACGTATTTATATATATTCCCATAGTATGAAATGCTATGAATAATGTTACAACTTTTGATACTCAGAAGTATTTAGAGCCTTTTACATTTTGTTCAGTAACGGTCGTAGTCTAGGGCCAGGTAGGATCAGACTTCAATATTTAAGGGATGCCTTTCTGAATGTTCTATGAAATGTCTGTGGGGACCTGATTGCATTTTTTCAACAGAAAAATGTTTATGTGTTTTCTTTTTTTCCTCCCTCTCAGTTTTGCTTTACAAAACAAGTTTCTTCTTCTTCAGAAGAAGGGATTTCATTTCCAGCGAGCGCGTTGTTGGTCGACACGTCGCATCGAGAGCTGCTTTGTTAGCTGTCCTCGAGTTCTTCAGCAGAACGTGTCACCACCCGGCTGGACGCTCCTTGTGACGGCTGCCTACTGCCAAAGGGGATCCCACGAGCTCGTGCCCTGCTTGGAGACCTGTGCCTGTGGGCTCCCACTTGCCAGCTGAAAGCTGCTTCTTCGAAGGGCGCTAAGAAACAAATGCAGGCTTGAGGTTCTCTGTCGGAGAAGCCATGTCACTAGCTGCACGGGCTCCACAACCCTCTGGCTCCGTGGGCCTTTGTTAGTAGCCCCACTGGGATTTACTGATCTACGACATTAATGTTGAGCGTGTTGTGTTTTAAGGTTTTGAGGAAAATGCAGAGACGGCATAGCAGCAACACTGACAGCGTTCCTCCAGAAAGGTGAGCCTTCCTCCTTCTGTTGTTAAGGTGTTTTAAAAGTGTGCTGGTCTGAAGCTGCCACCTACTTAGTATTTTGTAAAGATTTGGGGGGATCCTTTACATCACTCCAGAATCTGCATCTAGCTTCATGCACATGAATATTTAAAAGTAGAATACCTCTAGTTCATTTCTGTAATTATAACATGAGCAAGGGAGACTGTTGTTGTTCTGGTACTAAATATTCCCTTGTGCTTTCCTGGGGTTAGAGCTTGACTTTTTTTTTTTTTTTTCCTGAAGAAGAAACTAATCTAATTATGCCAAGACAAAGACAGAACTAACAATTTTCATTGCTCTGGCTGAGCTGAGATTGCAAGTGAAAGATCATTGCTTAGTATTTCTTAGTGGTTTTGCACAGAGGTGAAACTTGATGTCGTGACCACTTCTAGCGTGGTGCCATTCTTAATTTCAGGGGAAAACCAAGCCATGCTTAACTTTTTCTGCATGATGCTGCCCAAGCGTCAGTGAAGTTTGTGAGTTTTACACCCACAGACATGGCTGTGGCTTGAGAGGCACACAAGATGTTGTACGGGCCCCGCTCACCTGCGATGTAGAGGCCTCCGAGTCCGTACAAACTTGTTCAGTACTCCAGGATCTGTTTGAATAGTTAAAATATGTTCAGGATAGGTGTCTGCTGTGGGCTGCCGGAGACAGGCAGAGTCACGCCAACTGTTTCGTATAAATATCTCTGTTATTTTAGCAGGGTAAATACATATTTTCAGTAACACAGGCTGAAGGTT
Organism: Trogon surrucura; assembly: GCA_020746105.1. Lineage (NCBI taxonomy): Eukaryota > Metazoa > Chordata > Aves > Trogoniformes > Trogonidae > Trogon > Trogon surrucura. The sequence goes on along the minus strand of CM036634.1, from coordinate 2,260,167 downwards.
TTCTAACTGTAGCATGAAATCCTGTTGCTACTGGTCTTCACTTCTGTTGGCTTCAGCAGACTCACAATCTCATCCTTGTTTATTTGTATTTAAATATGTCCCTGATTGGCTCTCTCTTGTTGAAAGCGTACTCGTGTATCCTGATAGTATTGTTCCAAACAACACTTGTGTCTTTATGTATAACACTGGGTTTCACTCAGTTTGTTTGTCATGGTCCCAGACATAAAAACTGTCACATTATGTCTCTGTCTTGTGTGTACATCCCTGAATTGTAATGTTAAGTGTGAAATCCAAGATCTGTTTGACAAATATTTGAACCAAAAAGAGGTGTGCAATGTCTTGTTGACTTGATTCCTTGCTGGAACCTGCAGAGAGACATTGGGAATGGAGTGTAGTTATAAAAAAAAAGCCTTATTAGGAGTTTACTTAGTGGGAAGGTATGCCCAGAGGTTTGAAACTGTCTCCAGAGCGAGAGGAAAGGCAGTGCTCTGTGCCCTGTGCAATGCCTGGGGAGGCTTTTGAACCCATGGGAGAGAGGGGGTTAAGGGTATGTGCCTGCATGTGCTGTCTCAGCTTGTGACCACTATTTCTAAAGTTAGAGCTCCCCAAGGATTGAAATCAAGAGAGACCAAAGCTCTGTAACATACTTTGTTATGTGTGGCTTTGCCTCTTGCTGAGCGTTGTTTATTCTTTGCTCTCCTCTTGCAATTTAGAGAGATATTTGATGTCTGCCAGGCATTTACTGCCTCATGGTTGTTCTGCTTGTTACCTGTATTGTTCCCTGTCATCTAAACTTCGCATGTATTGATTTTGGTACCACAGTATTGAGTTCAGGTGAAGAAAGCCTATTGTCTTTTGGTAGTAGGATGAAGATACTTAAAGACTTTCTTTCTGGAATCTGGCTGTAATCCAACAAGCTCAGGAAAGAATCAGTGCCAGATCTAAATCTGTTCAGTGTCCAGTAATTTGGATAGATCCATGTCCAGTTTGCCAAGAATATCAAAATAAAACAATTTCTCTTGACCAGTGAACACATCCTTCACTTACTTGTTGGGTCAGGGACACGCAAGCAGCTCTCAACACTTCTCCTCCCCACGTGACTGTCTCTTGTTGGCGTTATTCAGCAGTAGGCAAACAGTGATCATCCCTGAATAAAGAGAGAAGATTTTGGGGGAAGGCCATTTCTTTGAGTTAGCTTGATTAATGTGTCTGCATATAATGTGACCTGTCTTGATTGTGCTGTGTCAAGTTTTGTATGTTTTTCTTTAAATACTAAAATCTTTATAAAAGATGTTGAATTTGGTGTTGGATTTCTTTGGTTCCTCCAAAAGCAAAGAAGGTATTTGAGAACTCTTTTCCTTAGAGAAACGGGTGCACTTAGATCAGTTCTTTAGAAGTACTGGGATCTTAGCTCAGGAGTCTCATTACTGGCCTCTTGTTCTTGTGACTTTCCAACAGCAAATAGAGGGAAAAGCAACTGTCACCTGGAGACCTACGCATTCCGATGAACTCTTAAATGACTGCAGTCAGGATTGGGCTAAAAGACTGAGAAGTTCTGTGGCACTCATTTTTGTTGAATTACTTCTCCCTAATCTCTATCCACTGCAGAAACAGGAGCCAAACAGTCAGTTCTGAAACCAGCGTGGATGAAAGTGGAGTTTTTGAAAGCCTGAAGGCTGAAGCGTCCTCGCCACAACAGCTGTTCTCGGGCCTGGCAGGTATCCCATCAGGCACCATCACCGCCACGCCGTTCCAGTCAGGTTTGGTTCTGGGCTCTTCAGCAGGAGGTGGGGAAGTATTCATTCAGATGCCAGCCCCAAGGGAGGAAGGGACCGGTCGTACAGAAGGAGCTCCGTTTCACCACCGGCAATCGTCCCATCATTTCCACCATGGCCATCACCGGGGCTCGTCTCTGCTGCACATGGCGGGAGGGGACCGCCACGGGCACGCTGAGGAAGGCAGTGACGAACAAGCTGGAACTCCAGCCCCAGCTCTCTCAGAGTTAAAAGCTGTGATTGGTTGGCTGCAGAAGGGACTTCCCTTCATCTTGATCCTTCTGGCTAAAGTTTGTTTCCAGCACAAGCTTGGTAAGCATCCTTTGGGGATTTTAAATGTGTTAGGTGAGAAAGTTTCATCATGATGTGAAGCCTGATAGCTTATCTGTATCTAGAGGTAGTCTAGCATGAAGGGGACATACTCAAAGGCCTGGGAAAGTGCACTGGGTAAACTCACCCTACTTTCAGTCTGAGCTGTTTTCATCTGTGTCAGGCTGATCTGATTCCTGTCCCGGCCTGTGGGAGACCAGTTCTCTTCCTAATCTCTCACTGACGTTCCTGTAGAGGCTGAGGATGTTACCAAGGCTTTTCCCTCAGACTTCTCTCTAGAACAGATGTGGAGAGCTTACATAAAGGACTAGCAAAGGCTTCTGTGTAGCACAGAAGGGATCAGAGGGATGAGCCTTTCTGTAGCTGGAAGGATGGCAGTAGTAAAATGAAGCCAAACAGCACCAGCAGTTATATCTTGCAGTCGAGATCTTCAGAGCTCCCTGAAGAATATCTTACCTAGTTTCTTTAACGGCACCTGAGTATTTCAGCCCCTCAGTGGTCATGTAATATCTATTCATCTCATTCTCCTCTTACTACAAAATTCTGCGTGGCGTGTCTGAGGATCCTCACACATTATGGAAGCAGTATGTTGAGATTATCATCACAGGGAAGCCAATAATGCTTGAGTGGCCAGTATTCCCCAAACCAGGTATTGATTTATGTCTGCAACATCTTGCTCTTTGGACCTGGTATCCACATGGTTTTATTAGTGAGCCCTGTCCTCCGTGAGCTGCTGAACTGCTGCTGTCATACTGTCACCTCGCTGAGTTCTGTTTGCACAACGCAGCCACAACTTGCAGCATTTCTGTTCTCCTTCAGCACAGAACCTGACATTAGCACAGGGTGTCTGTATCAGGCTGGATGGTGAGCCTACTCACTGCAGTAGCTTTGTTTTCGTTTAGCTTGATTTTAAACTTTAGGTGAGCCCAGACTGCTCTGCTTTAGTCACCCATATGTTTTATTTCCCAGTGCATCCGTAATATCACCCAGTAAACTGTTTTCTGAGCTTGAGTTGCTGACATCAGATGGCTCAGGACTGAAGATCCTCCTTGACAGTGTCTTTCCCTGCAGGGATTGCTGTGTGCATTGGCATGGCCAGCACGTTCGCGTACGCCAACTCAACACTTCGTGAACAGGTCGCTCTGAAGGTGAGTGCAGCATCTTACTCTCGTCTTCCCAGGCAACGTCACCCATTGTGTACAAAACAAAGTCTCTGTCGAACCTTCTTTTGCAGTGGAGGGCTGAGTGCCGTTATACGCATACAGATCTGTCAGAGTAAGAATGATGTGCCATAATCCTCACTTCCTCCTCCTACTTATCCCCGTTGATGATCGAGCAGCATAATAGAGCAAAGAGAGGAGAGGTCGGGGATATCGCATTGTGCTTCTGGCTCTGCCGCTGACTGGCAGTGCATCTCCAAGCACTTCTCAGTGCCTTAGTTTCCTACAGCAGAGGTGCTGAAGCCCATGTCACTAGTTACTGATGGGATTTAATGCATGTGGGCAATGTTTTGAGATAGCTGGAAGATTTTGCAGATGTATTGCTTGTTAGCATCTTTATAATGCTCTGTTGATAATATGCCTAGAATGTAAAGAAACGAGTGGATCAATTCAGCTCTTCAGTGCCAGCAAATACTTCAACAGTGCTAAAAGCACAAGACTAGAATTGCTTTTCTGTAAAAATTACATGGGTGACACGAGTGTATACTTGTATCTACCGGCAGCAGTGGCATAAATATGATATGATGCTGAATGAACAGATAAATTGCACAATCATGTAATAGATTGCTGTTGCCTTGCACTTTGCACCTCTGTCTTTCCACCAGTGTGCCCCTTAATCCACCTGCTTTAAATCTCAGCCTAACATCCCTGGCTGTTGAATAGCTACAAAGAGCTATTTTCTTAATAAATCAGCTCACAGGAAAATGCTGGCTTTTTCCTCCCAGGAATAAAATTTACTCTCCGAAATTACACTGGGCCAAGACCTGGGACAAGATCTTCTGCCATCCAGCTTTCATCTATAACATTCCATGTCTTTTGAAATGCAAAATTTGCACTTCTTTTGACCTTTAATTGCTTCTTAAAAAATGCATTTTGTAGAACCTCCATGCATTCAGATAGCATTCGTATGTGCTGCGTGTACTGGTAAATTATGTGATATTGAATTTAGCTGAGCTTTCCTCTAAGTGACTGTGGATCTATTTGTAAAGTACCCTGTTGATGAGGTACCATTCCAAACAGGAGAGAGCTCAGAATCATAGGACAATATATGGAATTGACTTTTTCTTTTTTTTTAATCTGCTTTTCAAGCTGAATTTTAAATACCAGGAGAATTTAGGTGTCTGGACTTTGAAAACTGTGTCCTGCAAGCAAGACTGTCATTTTCACCAGCATATTTCAGTTAGTTTCTCTGAAGTTTCTTTTTTTGAAAAGCTTCACTGTGTGAGAGCTATTTCTACATGTGTTTATATATGTCTTAACCCAGCAACCTATTTCTGAGACTTAGTCCTAGGTAAATAAACTCATTACCAAACACTGAGGTGCATATTTGTGTCCCCTGGGTTGGCCTTGCATTTTTCAGCAGTTGAAAGCTGAATGCAATCCCTGAGACTTTATCTTCCCTGCTTCTTTTCCTTTTACAGGAGAAGAGATCCGTGTTGGTTGTCTTCTGGATCCTGGCCTTTCTCACTGGAAACACCTTGTACTTGCTTTACACATTCAGCTCTCAGCAGCTGTACAACAGGTGGGCAAAAATTCCATTGTACGCGATGGAAGCAGGTGATAATTGCCAGGGAGGAAAAGAGGGAGGCCCACTTTCCCCACTCTCTGGGAGGAAGTGTGCATCCTTCAGGTATCTGCTTTTTTACACCTTTCAATGGAGGAAAAGAACGCGTGCATCGGTTCTACCAGTGGACTATGCTGTGACTTCTGAATTTCAATTTTGACTGCTGTGACTGAACATAAGGAGCAGGTGATGGAAGCAGATAGGAAAATGACCCACTGATTTTCCTCTTCCTATAGTGTTTTCTTTTCTCTTCGGTCTACCCAGCTCTGAGTCTATTGCAGGAGATAAACTGGAGATGAAATAGTAATGTTTTACTTTAATGCCCTCGAGGCTGGAGGCATTTGGAGCTGAGGTAATTAAGATAGCCTCCACTTTCAAATTCTGACTAAAGTGGTTCTCAAATACAGAAAAGTTAGTACCCATGGATTTGGTTCAGTCCTATCCCTGCTTATTACAAAGCAGCAATTAAATGACAGATAGGAAGCAAAGATACAGAACTTAAGCAAGGGTGTGCTGGTAGAATAAATAGGAAGAAATGGAGCAATATCAACCTAGTAACTTGAGAAAGTAGGTTTGATATTAGTATCTTTAACCATGCAAATTATCTTGCCAGTGAAAATTTTATTTGTCCCACTGAAGGGGGCTTAGAACTTCAGACTGTAAATACATTGGGTGTAACGTGTCAGCTGGGTGATGTGTAGATGGCTCTTGGGTATGTTTTTTTCTGTCTTTTATTTCATTGCTTCCCTGCTTCTTCCAACCAATACTGTGTAAGCAGTGGAAGAGTCCAGGTCTGCCCACAACCCTGGCATCATTTGGAACTGCCCCTAAGACGTCTGGGCACGGTCATTGGAAAGCTGTGTACATAAATGCTTCTAGAAAGGGAGGGAGATGAGAAGGCTTGTACCCACGTGTCCGAACGAGCCGTGCGATACTCTTGTGTAGGGCTTGTGGGAGGGAATGGAAGCAGAAGGTAGGGCAGCAAAGTGTGAAAACATTAAGAAGAAAAGTTTGCACCGCAGGGAAACAGCGTGCCTCTAAGAAGAGGTTAAAGTTAAAAGCATTACTGGGCCTAGTTTAAAATAAAGGCTAGTTCACCTAAAATAAAAGGGTTCCAACAAACTGGAGCCGTTTTGCGCAGTGTATAGGGTGTGGTTTATTAACAGCGAACAGACTGGGCAACATCTTCACTGAAAAGTCCTATTCCTGCTGTCGTGCCTGGGCTGGGGTATTTATTGCTTGCTCTTTGGGAACCTGTGACTATTCACAAGTCAGCCCTGTGAAATTAGAAATAGCTGCTTCAGTTTTGTTTCTTTCTGGGCTTATTTTTCATTTTCTGATTTATTTACTTTTTGCTTGTTTCTAGTGCATGAATAGCAGTAAAGTCTCTGATTCTGTTTCTGTTTTTAGGGTGTAATTTTACCTGTTGTGCTGTGCCAATGTTGTGAGTATTTTAAATTCACATTCAGGCTTTTTTTTTTTTTCTGGGTTGGTTATTTTACTTTTTCTTGTTTTTTTTTTCTTTTGTTAAGTCTTTGCTTTCTGCAATGAGGCTTTAGTAGGTATATACCCTGAAGACAAATCCTGGTTGCTCAGTCTGAGCAGCATCCAGTCCTCTTTGCTGATCACATCAGTAGCTCCTGCCCATTGCCATCTGAAGCTCTGCTGTCCTGGACTGCCCTTCTTTAATGAGCAAATGTACAGCCCAGTCAATAACATTATGTAAGGGACATTCCCCTTTTGGATCTTTGATTCAGGCAAGGGTTGCTAATTAACACATCCCAGCTCTCGTTCTGCTCCACGCAGTGGCAAACCACTATCAGAGCACGGCACGCCTCAAGTTCTGACCTTTGTGCCCCGTCTAAGGCAGCGCTTCCTTTGTCACCAGTTTGTTTCACGTGCACAAGTAGCTTTAGAGGCTGCTGCCCCTGCAGTGGTTCGAGGACAGGATGGTCTTGACTTGACCGTGACTTCCCCAAGCAATCGTAATTACTACTGACTTGGACTTCAGAGGAACCTCTTACAATCAGATCTGACAGATCTTACTGCCCTTGAAAATTCACTGGAGTTTCTAGGCTTTCTCTAAGCCAGCTGTGGGTACAGCTGCTCTCCAGAAGCTTGAGTGAGGTTCTCCTCATTGGTATTTGAGCCTTGGTGTCCTGCCTTTCAGCCTCATATTTCTGAAACCCAACCTGGAGAGGCTGGACTTCTTCGACCTGATGTGGATTGTGGGGATAGCAGACTTTGTGCTGAAGTACCTCACCATTGCACTGAAGTGCCTCATCGTTGCCCTGCCCAAGATCATCCTAGCTGTCAAGTCAAAGGTAGGAGTCTCGTCTCTTCTTGATAGATTGACACTTGTCTGTGATAGTCTGGTACCTTTACAACATGTTTGCAGCATGAAATACAGGTGGAAGAACAAAAATAATAAAATCTCTAGCACAACTTTGACAGAAGGTCACCCGAGTGGTGAGTTTTGGTTTTGAAGCCACCGCAGTCCTGAGCAAGGGTTTAGTAATACCAGCAAGTAATTAAAACCCAGAGAGGGGTAAACATTGCTTGAGAAGGAATAAGTACTAGCAGTGAGAGAATTACTTTTTGACTTTGTTCTGAGTCTCATTTTCTGAGTAACCTGTGAAAAAAGATATTTCTGAAGCATAAATTTCTTCATTTAATGGGAAGAAAGAGCAAGTACTTCCTACTTTGACCCATGTGGAAAGCCAGAGAGACAACAGTGTGACATTGAAGCTCCTGATGCCACAAAAGAAAGCGTTGGTTCTATCCGTGGGTGAAGAAATATTTTAACTAAATGGTTAACATACTTGCGTTTATAAAATCCTGTGTAGACTAGGCCTAACTTTTAAAACTTTCTCACTATGTTTTTTTTTTAAAATACTTTGTTCTGTGATTTTTTTTGACTCTCACAGATCCATCACGCTGCCTCTTCCTTGACTTAGTAGTGCCTACGTTTCAGTGGCAAGCGTAGCAGCGTGTGTTATTTGCGTTCGGTAAAGAAAGTTTCTGGCAGCTGTTGGGGTGAAAGACGCTGTATAGATGCAAGATATTATCATTAATCGCTGCAAGACTCAGGCAGGGCACTTCAGGGGATATCTAAACTGGGAATAGTTTTGTTTACAAATGACATGGGTGGCAGGGGAGTTGAGCAGTTTGTTCCTGCACAGCAGGGCTATTCGAGATGGTTATTAATTTATTTCTGGCGATTGTCCAGCTCTTTTTTTTTTTTTTTTTTCTTCTTCTATTATTATTATTTTATTTTGGGAGATTAATGTGCTAGGTCAGAGCATAATCCAGCCTGGGGAGGGAGGGAAAAAGTGATGTGAATAGTCTTCCCAAGATAAATTGCAGTGTTGGAAAAGGTTCACAGCCTTTGCTTGGTTGTCTGAGAGCTATCCCAAGTACTCATTAATCCTTGTCGGGAAAGAAGAAAGAGAAGGGGTCTTTATTTGCAGCTACAGTGGGAGGCTGGTAAGATCACATCTGTCAAGGGCCTATAATGACTCAGAGCACAGATGCTTCATTTTTAATACCTTTTTCTGGATAGCGATATTTCTCACTTAAGTCCCTTTTTGTCTTAGGGTGTTGTTGATGGTCTCGGTGTCCCTTGACATCTGAGACTGCTGTTACCTACCACCATGGATCTGGATTTCTTTTTATACCCCTCTCTACACTGCATCCGTTAAGCCAAGCAGGGCTGAGATCTGGTGTAACAAATTAAGCAAGATCAAACCGGGATGGGAAAGCTCCAAGAGAACCCCAGGATGCCACAGGAATTGTAGTTAGGAAGCACATAGCTGAGCTCTTTCCCTGAGCCTGATGAACCAGCTTATTTCTACAGGCCAACACAATGTTACGCATCTTATTTTTCAGATGAGTTTTTTTTTTTAAACATAAGCTTTTTTTCTGAGTTAGAAGTTTCTGTTCCACTTTAGGCATGTTAACTTTGACCAGATTCTCATCAAATTGTTTGCTATCTGCTATCTTAACACTTGCCAGACACAAAGCTATTCTCTTCCTCCCCAGAAGCTTGTGGCAGTATTTCTGCTTGAAGCCTACTTTGTAGTTTATGAACTTCTGAATGGCTGTGGAGAAACACAGATTAAACTCAGCAGAGCTAGAAGACTTTTACAAGGTGTGTGTACTGAGAATTTCTCTGCAGTTGTAACTGGTCAGAGCAGCAGCCTCTGGCTCTCCATGACACAGGGCCTGAAGTGGAGTTTGCTGCACTGTCAGGGACAGAGTTCAGCACAGCTGAATGGGATAGAGGTATTTGATCTCGAGCTTCCTTGCAGTAGCTTCTTGCTGGCAGTCAGTAGTAGATGATAAAAAACATCTGTGAATGGGGTGCCAGGAACTGTGATCAGTCTGCCCTCAACCTCTGAGCAGATCTTCAGCTTTCCCTCATTTGGGGAGTCCAAAGGCACTTCCAAAGCTAGTCTGGCTAGTCTGGTGATGCTCCTTGAGGTTCTACCCTTCTCTGAATACTACGTGGTTTTCACTGATGCTTGCATCGCCTTTCTAGTACGAGGCATCTCCTCTGAATGTCCTTCTTTTAAGTACCCATACCCACTGTGATTGGAGCAAGAGCAGATTCTTTTCTTGCTTTTACACATCAAGGTCTTCATATCTTCCAACCTCAGTCGTCTCTGTAGACTGAAGGCCACCAGTTTTTTTGAGACTTTTCTCGAAAGATAATTCATTTCAGATCTTATTATTCTCTTCCGGACTATCTTCAGTTCCCCATTTTACAGACCATTTCTCTAGTCTCACGAGGTGAGTTTGGATTATAATCCTTCTTTCCAGTGAGTTTAGAGCCTTTTCTATTGTACTGTCTACTCCACATTTGACAAGCCTGGTCTGTCCCACCAAGATCAATGAAAACAGTGAATAGTACTGAACTCTGCTTACCTCCATTAAATGCATCTCTTCATTTTGATTGTGAACACATTTAGGAATTGAGCTAGAGCACTCTCTAGTCCTAACCCAATCTAAATTACCTGGGTCACCTATTCCTAGTACAGCCACACCACAGGAAAGGCAACGTTTGGTTTAAGATGGCATCAAGAACCGTCTTGGCTTGATAGCACCAGTTTATGCTTTGACTGAGAAAAGGCAAACTAAAGAGCAGAAGTTTGTCTTTGCAATCAGAATACGAAGGGCAGCGAATATAATCGTGTTTGAAGTGTGAAGCATGAGGGCTGATGTATTATTAGAATACAACTAGCTAGAATTCTTCAAGCTTGAATAACTCAGCAGTGCAATATCTCTGCAAGCGACTGCTCCAAAGAATGGGGGAAGACTGAAACTTGGGCAAAACAATCCCAGACGTTCCCAGGTTCCAAACCAGCCTGGAAAAAGAGAGGTGCTAAGAGAGGCTGGGAGACTACAATCAGGCTGGAAGGCAGGGAAAGAAGAGCTTGCAGATAGGAGAGAAAAGCCAAAAAAAAGGCAAGTAACCCCAAGATCAGGCTCCACTCTTACCCCTCTGCCCTCAGTGGGAGTTTGTGGGCAAAGGAGCGTCCCTGTGGCTCGAGGCGTCCCTTCCTCCCCCACGAGCTGCGATGGGCACATCAGGCTGAGTACAAGTTTTAACAGCAGCTGGGCTCATCATTTCTTTGGAAGGGGGGTTTGGCTCCCACCTCGCATGCTGAAGGCTCTCCATTAAAAAAAGGCAAATAAGATCATTTGGTTCAATATAAAATGAATTAAAGTAAATTAAACTGCAGGAGCCATGTGGCCTGCAGAGGCCTCCATTGTTGTGCACACATAAATGGCAGCTTTTCATTTTCACTGCTAAGGAATGACAGCTTGAGGGGGGTGGAATTAAAAATAAGGAAATAAATAATAAAAAGACACAGTTGCCAAAGATTTCTCTTAGGAGATCCCAGGTGCCTGCAAGTCTCCCAGCCCCTCCTGAAGCTGTTGTTGGCAACCTGAACGGGTATCCCGGAGAATGGAGGGGAGCATGGTGGGGAAGGGAGAGAAACAAAACCAAGAGAACTGTAAGAAACTGGTATCCCAGGTTCTTTTATATGTATATATATCCCTATCTCTATAAGGGCGAAAGATACCAAGGACACATTTCTTTTTTCCCCAGCTCTCCTAATGGCTAGTATCTAAGAAAGGCCCTAAATAAGAATATTCTTTGCGTGCTCAATACAGGTCTGCAGCCAAATTACAAGGGGCTGCATTTCCAGAGGACTGAAAATTTGAAAGAAAGCCACTTAATATTTGTTTGTTGAAATCCTTTGTTGTTGAAAGACTCTGAAAGTCACTACCACATTGAACTTTTTAAAGGAATCATTGCTCTTAGGTGCCTTCTAAGTTTCAATTTTCCAGTTTAAGATATCCAAGATGTGACCTACAGAAGCACTGTGCACTAACTAACAAAAATAAAAATCCCATTTTCCCCTCTAATCCCACCTTGATATTACTAATTAGTCTTGCATGGATTTTCACCAGCATTCTCTGTGCTGTTTACTGCTCCCACCCAACACTGCCTTATATTGGCAATATGACCTGAAATGTCAGCAGAGCCTGCTCTTCTCTGAAGCAGATTGCCAGCAGGGCTCAAAAGTGGATTTTTTTTTTTTTTTTTTTTTTCTAGCATCTTCCTGTTTCAGAAAATGTCCTAATGCTGCTGGCAGCAGAACAAGTGAGACTTGGAACTTCCCTTCAGTGCTAATCGCAACTTACAGTTGCCTCATTGCAACTTCTCTCACTTCCCTTACATCCCATTTTCCACTCTGTAAAACCTCAGCATGCCTTTCTGCTTCCTTCTGGGCAGGCCCACGTGCACACTTATGCAAAGCCTTATGTCGAAAGACACTACAACCTCAGTGCCCGGTTAAGCTGTGTGAGAATTAGCATTGCTTCTGCAGCTGTAATTTGCCACCCTTGGTGTGTGTGTGTATTGTGATTTGGTTTTTAATTATGCAATTCCATGTTATTTTTCCATAAGATTTCTTCCATCCATCATCAGTGTATGATGCTTCACCCCATGGGTGAAGCAAAGTGAAGTATTGAAAGAAGCTGTTGTAGGAACTAGAAAGCTTCTAGAGAACAAAGAGGCCATTGGAAGAAGAAGAACATGGAGAATTAAATTCCATCCTTTACTTTGCCAAATAATTCCTGTGTTATTCTAGAAAAGTCATATGCAGCTGCAAACTGAAGTCAGTGGTTTAGCTTTTAATGGTAATGTGATCTGTAGAATTAAGTGCTTGTTATAAGGTCTAATCCCAGGCATCTCAGCTCAGACACTAAAACAGCCTCACCTGAACCTTAGCCTTTCCATATCTTAAGTTTTCATTTAGAAAATGCAGAGAATAGCTGTCCCTTATGTCAGCCAGCAATGTGAAAATAGGGTGGTTTTTTTAGTGTTTTACTGTAATGGTGATGATCATAAAAACTGAAGAAATTTTAGTAGTTTGCTACTCTGAGCAGAGCACAAATATCGTGAAGTGATGGGACGCCGATCTGCCATCCAGCGATGAGGACGCAACAAAATACTTCCATTACGTGCTTAATGAGTACCACTGACCCTTTGTGGAAAATGTGTTCACATCGTTACAGACTGAGCAATAGTGCATGTACAGGAGAAAAATCTCAATGGTGTGAAAATCCTGAATTCTGCTCTCTGAAAATAAGTACTTGAAGTATAAAAACGATCTTTATGTGGTGAAAGAGGTAGAAGACGGACAGTTATACATGAGTCATTGACTTAGTTCTTAACGTAACATTTGGGAAGAAAAAAAAAGAATCAACATTTCACCATGTGGTACCACAAGGCTCATCAGAGGCTCATTACCGAGTTGCTGTAGCTAAATCTGTAGCGCAGCGCTTCGTCACTTGTGCTAATTAAGCATTTGATAAGAGCAGAAGCAGCCTGTCGGCTTCTATAGAGCCTGACTCCCCAGGGGAAGCAGTGTCCTAACTTTTTAGTCAGGCTTAGCTCCAACCTGTTGCAAGGACTTGATGAGAGCAGGGCAGACTCTTCTGGAATCCGACTCTACCCTAACCAGGAGCTGTAATTTCACGTAATAACCCATTTCATCTCCGCAGCCCAGCAAGGTAGATCTGCTTGCTCCAGAGGGCTGGCCCCTGCACAGTCCAGTCACACACACTGGGGCTGACTCGCAAACTCACAAAAAAATGGCTTTTGCTGTTGTTCAGGAGCTGTTCAATCTCTATAGAGCTGATTCAAGAGAAGACTCCCAAATTTACATGGATTTTTATGAAATAGAAAGTCACCTAACAGAGGCAGGCCTTGCCGCGTTTCAAGCTGTTGTTGAAGAAATAACTGTATTTGTGCCTAATGTGACACACAGTTCTTCCTGATCTTGATGAGAAATAGCTGAAAGACTTTAGCTGAAGTTTTCAGACAAAATACAGCTCGAGACAAAGTTGTGGCTTTGAGAACTTCCACCTAGATAGCCAGGATAGAGCAAAGCTGAAAAGCAGAAGACAAAGGTATGAGTGCACTGGTAAGTGATGGGAGCCACCTGCAGAAAGTCACTGCCATCAGAAGGCTGAATTGTGCTGCTGAAGTTACAGGGAACAGCCCTCGTTTTCCTACACTCCTGGCTCGGAAGGAAGACTCCACTTCTGCTGCAGCCATTTGTAGAATTACTTCTTATTTTCTGGGTGCTTTTCCTAGTTTAGGGAGGGGTTGGTGTGTCACACTGAGGACTGAGATGCCCGCTGAGACTTAAAATTCCTGCAAACACTTACTATATCACTAGCTCTTTTGAAAAAATACTCAGTTGTCCTCATCTTGCATCCCTCTTCCTAGCCGTAATCACTCTAAGCTTATCAGCTCTCCAGTGGTCAAGTGGGTGGTGGTAATGGGCTGAAAGGAGAGACGCACCCATTTAAAACTTAATTTCACTCTTTTGACCATCTTAACAAGTATCTTACTGCTAAGAAATCCTGGTTTGAGTTAGATGATCTCTAAGGTCCCTTCCAACCTAGGCCATTCGATGATACCCTGCAGTTACAATTGAACACTAAAGACTTGCATGAGATAAAGAATTATGAAACCTTTGTGAAGGGCAGAGATTTTATGGTTAGAAAATTGAAGTTTGTCACTTGCTGTATGTTCATTTCAGAGCCATGCTCCTGCTCTGCCACTTCCAATTCCACAGCCTGCCTGAACTTCTAGGGCTGCCTGTGACCCATCTTGATGCGGGCTCTAGTATTTTAGTGCCTCAAAAGCTTCTGTTGTAGAAGAATTTCAGCTTCGAGGTCTCACAGGCTGGATCTGGAAATTCCATCTGATGCAATGAGCAAGTAAGCAGTGACCTGTCCCAGCCCAGCCTGCTCTGAAAGCAAGGCAAAAAAAAAAAAGAAAAAAAAGAACATGAGCCTGGTGGGAGGAACAAATGAGAGCAAGCAAACACAAACAGTTTGCTGCCTTTGGCTTGCTGGGGGCTTTCATCAGAGCTGGCTGAGAGGGGGAGGTGGAGAACTGCCTGCGAGAAGGGAAGGAAGCAGCAGCATAGTCGTTACCAGGCTGCGACCCTCTGTCACCAGGGCTCCCAAAATAAACGATGATTGTATCGAGGCATGAGGCTGGATAGAGACCTCTGTGCTAATTTAATAAATTGCTTGCATTTCGGTCCCCAGACTGTTGCCATTACATTTTTGCTATGTGATGCCACCTGGGATTAGCGAGGAGGAGGGGTTGGGGGGCGAGGAAGAAAGCAGCTCAGGTCCGTTAGCAACCGCTGGTGTGACCTCACTCCTTGTCCCGGGGGGCATATGAGATCATGAGAATGCCAGAGCTCTCCGAAGGATTCGATTTGCTCGGTACAGCAGGACAGCCTGCCGAGTGATCTCATCTCCCAGACCCTAGGGAAGGGCGCTCGCTGCTGCTAGCCTCGTGGACTGCGGAGAACTTAATCCCTACTCCGAATCGCAGCAGTTAGCGGCTGACCTGCGGTGACATCACTGGTGACAAAGCTAAGTGGGACAGCGCAGCAAAATTCCAGGGGAATTTCCCCTTCTCCGTGATCTTACCAAACAAAAGAATTTTGACCTGTCAAACCCAAATCTTTCAGTCCGGATAACGTCACCGCAAATTAAGCGTAGTTCTGGGCTCACAGCTTGCCCTGACCTGGTGCCCTGTCACCACTTCTCCCTTTTAAACACTGTGGGACAGAGCATAAACAGCTCCTCATTAAGACCAGGGAGCAGGGGGGCTGAATGAGATAGCCTTATTTAGCCAGCTTCCCTAGTCTTAGGTGCTTTGGAATAAAAAACTGTGTTAATAAAATGCCATTTCAGTTGTTGCACCTCACAGCTGTCGTAAGCCAGCAGAGAGTTCGTTACTTTGTGGGTTCTTTGGAGGAAGGAAAACTTTTTAATGGGAGTAAACACCAGAATGGCAAGGACAGCTCTGGTGAACATTTACAAAGAATATTGCCCATTCTTTGAGTCTCTTTTGAGAGACAAGTATTCCAACCAGCACACCTGCCCTCTCCCACCCTTTTCTTCCTTGCGGTCCTCAAAAACATTTGGTATCCTTGAGTTTTTAAACTTTAACATTGTTTTTAGCTGTGCACAAGCCAACACACACCTGAGTGAAAGGGGAAGGATGTTGGTAAATAGATAATGAACTTTATTCTTTGGGACAATCTAGAATGTTGTCAGGAAGACTGATGTCACCTTACATTTAATCCCTGTACTTTTGGAAGGGACATAAGATCAAAGAGACCTGCCTTGTATTCCTTTTCTCCTTTTTAATGGTATCTACAATTTACACCATATACTGTAACTCTTATCCTGTGCTGCTAGCGTGCAGTAGCAGTGTCCAGGTATGCACCGAGGTGCGTATCCATAATCTGCTCTAAAGGTTTAGGATTCAAAAGCGTAGAGCAGGTGGATAAGTGACAGAGCAAGAGAAACACCATGAAGCAATAATGCAATAGCCATCCTTCCTAGGCACTGAGTTAAATGGCTGGGAAGAAAACCACACCTCATGAATCCTGCTCTTTGCACCGTTCAGCAGCGTGCAGAGGTGGACAGTGAACACAAGTCCTCTAAGCTTCAAGCCCTTCACCTGTTAAGTGCTGCTCTTATGACTTCCTGATAGTAATCCTGTATCATTTGTCTGGTTGTTTTACAGGGAAAATTTTACCTGGTTATTGAGGAGCTGAGCCAGCTGTTCCGCTCCCTCGTCCCCATCCAGCTGTGGTACAAATACATCATGGGAGATGATCCATCCAGCAGCTACTTCCTAGGTGGGATCCTGATCATCCTGTATAGCCTCTGCAAGGCAAGTACCACCTCAGTAATTATCTCCAGGGGAGCTGTGGCAAGAATAGATAAAGAAGCGCAGCTGAAGGGAAGGAATACTATCCCTTTGATTGTTGCTGTCACTGCCAGGGAAGGGAAGCTGCAGAAACCAGGGACACCATGTGCTTCAGTTGCCAAAAATGCTTTGTCTCATCAGTATTTGGGCAGTGGTGGGCTAGAGGAAGATCTGCAACTGCTAGTGGAGTATTGCATCAGGCTCATGAGGTCATCGCTGCTTTCTAACACCCATCTATACAGGCTAGAGAAGAATGGGAGCGGAAGGGAAGCCAGAAACAGAGCAAACAGCGCCAGAACAGAACTCACATGGGACCAGTGTAGTTCCTTGCACACCCATCTATTCTCTCAGCTCTGTGTTTTCTGCTCTTTACTCTGTGCTAGGGGAGAGAATCATTGTCCGTTTCGGAGATATTATTGTCTGGATCCACTCTAGACAACAGCACCCAACCCTTCCATGTCCTTCTGGCTTGTGAGGTATACAGACCACAATTACAAGGACAGATTTCAAGTGATCTTTCCTGTGTCCCTTCTTGCAAAAGTTACTCAACACCTGGAAAAGGGACACTTACCTGCACTTCTGCATGGCATCTCCTACACCTGGAGAAGTCCTCATAGCACGAAGAGGCAGTGGGGACCATCTGCTCCTTGGAGGAGAGGCAGCCAGGCACAAAATCACAACCGATAGAGCCAGGGCCCAGCCCTGCAGCACCCAAACAAGAGAACCAGGGCAGGCCTGGAGCCAACAGCCAGGTTCAAAAAGTCCAGACCTTCAGGTGGTGAGGCAGGGCCAAGGTAAAGCCAGAACATCAATCCATAGGTCAAGATCAGATCTGGTGAAAACACTCAGGGTCAAGCACAGTCCAACAATTGCAGGGCACAGCGATGACAGGCAAAGGTGGGAGGTCGCTCCATGTGCTAGACTGTCCCCATCAGTGGGCTCTGCAGCCAGGCTCAGCTCCCAGGGCTGAACTAGAAACCAGCACTTGCACAGCATAGCTCAGACAGGAGCTGAGACCTCCAGGGCTGAGCTTAAATAGAGTTCCTGGGCCTAAGGGCAGGGATTGAGGGTGGAGACCTCAGGTGAAGCTCGTCAGGGCCATGAAGGCCAATTAATGCTCTCAGGCCCCTGACACATAGGTGTAAGCAGTTCTTTATGGGTTAACTTGGCATTTCTATGCTCTGAAGCTTTTATGGGTAGTGTTATGATTATCTAGATTGGAAAAAGCAACCTCGTTTTGAAAAGTTCTGCTGGTCAGTCACGTAGAAGCTCTGTGAGCAGAGGGCAGCTATTTACCAGCCTTGGCTATAACTGAGGACCAAGAGTATGGGGTACACTTTTGTTAAAGTGCCTTGGCCGCAGCCTGTGCCTTTAATAGACATGTTTCTTCCTTTAATTCATACAGTTCGTCAGTGGTGTAAAAGGAATAGGCCAGGTGAAGGGTTATAGGTCCAGAAACATCTCCTAGGTCATTGTGTGGCAACTACTAAGTACCAGAGGTGTGTCCAGGTTAACATTAGAGCTCTGCAAGCTGGACACTTGGCTCAGAAGTGAAAGAAAAGCGGGAGCACACTCTTCCAATACAGATCATGAAATACGGGGTGCGTGCATCCCATTTACAGTCTTAAGAGTTGCAGGTCTGATTCCTTGCCTGAGACACTGAAAATATACCCAAAGGAGTCCACATTAGCAAAGCCACAAACCACATTAGAAAAACCACAGAAGCCAATTTGGCACTCAGACCTTCTGCTCTCCTGGCAAAAATCCAGGGCTCAGCTCGGGCTGCGTCCCCTTTCTCTACATAAAGAGGAAGGTCGACTTTCAGAAGGTTGTCAGGCGCTGGGACCTGTCTCAGCATCTCTGGCTGGACTGTGTAAACATGAACCTCTGGTTTTGCCAAAGAAATCCCAGTTGTTCTTCAGGAAGGGCAGCCTGGTCTTATTTTTTCCCGATCCTGGACAGAAGCACTTGCTGCCTGTGAACCCAGTTGTTGAAATCACATTGGTAGGAGCATGGCTGATGCAACACAGGCTTTGGTGCGGTGATAAATGGATGTTAGACTGCTGAGACCTGTGTCTTTGAGGGTACAGGGGACTGCCGAGGGAAGAAGTTTAAGGGGAGCAACGGGCTGGGGGAAGAGGAGACATTAGAGCCAGAGAAAAGGCGTTAGAAGCCGCATTATAAGCAGAGCAACCAGCAAAGGCTGTGAATTGGTCTGTGGAAAAGAGCTGATCCCTGTCCTTGTCTGAAGATAAAACGTCTGTAGCGGTCAGCAGCGCAAGTGCTGGTTGCTGACTGGAAGCATTACTGGAAGGACCCTGGGACCCTTTTTACGTGCTGACTGGAAGCATTATTGGTGCCTTCATTTGATTCCACATCTACTGCGCGATGATCTCATTGGCATTCCCTGCAGTGAGCCCACTTAATCATGCTAACCAGAAAAAAAAATAAAACAGAAAGACGATTCCAGGCATTCTGGTGCCTTTGTACTGCCAGGTCGCTACAGCCCTGCATCTTCTGCATCCCGTCTTCGCCTGCCCTCCTGGCTGCTTCTCTCTCACGCAGGTGAGAGGTGGAAAAGTCCTGCTATGTCATCTGGCCTTTCTCCCAACTGACGCTGGGCTGTTCTTCATGCAACCATTTCTTCACATCTTGTCTAGTTCACAGTGTCTTTTTCCCTGTGTTCTGCTGGTAGACAGGGAAGCTGAAGCTGGCGTACAGGATTTGATTTTCAAGCTGTTTTCCCTTTTATTAGCACTACTATGTCCTCACTTTAAGAATGCTGAGCGTCTCCTCTCTTGCCCCTTGATATTTGTAGGCAGTTCATCATGTTTTCCCCCTCCACTGTTGGGCTGCTCAGCCAAGCTGTAAATATTTATGTCTTTTAGGGTCTTTTCAGAAATGCATGCTCATTCTCTGCCCTTCTCTGAACTTTTAGTCTTTAATGAGGAGCCCAGAATGAGTGGTGCTCTCCAGATGCAGTTACATCATATTTGCTGGGCAATGGAGGGAGGGGGAGAGAAAAGGACCCGGTGTTGTACCCGCTGTTGGCCATCTCGGGGTGTCTGCAAAGTCACAGGGTTCTGGTAGCTCACTCCCTTCCTGGCATCTGAAATTTCTCACTCTTTAGGCAGGCGGGAGCAACTCAGCCTCACTCCTGCTTCTCATTCCTCAGGCCCTTCTTCTCTTGGTAACATTTAATCCCTGCACCCTGCTACCTCACTCTCTGCAGCAACTCCCGCTCCTCCTTTCAGAATATCATCTGGGCCCCAAAGTGTTGAGCTGTGTGGCACAGCCCGGGAAATCTCCTTTTTCCCCAGAGGCTGAGGAAAGCCATCTTCTACCTTTTCTGTGTGAAAAGATTGCCCTTTCTTCCTTCTTTCTCAAGCTAGCCTGGTGTTTTCTACCCTCACCTCTGGGCTTCTCAGGTACTCACTTCTCAGCATGGGAATGGGGATGTTTCAGCCCTTCCCTGCTTCGTAGGACTGCGCAATTTGCCCTCCCTGGTGGGAGGTGGCTGCTCCTCTTTCAGCACTGCCAAGTCCCAGATTCGTGGTCCATTGTTACCAGCGCTTTTCTGGCCACCCTTCTCCACTGTCAATTCGCTTTTATTACATATTTTGCGATCACCATGAAATCTTTTTTGGCACCATTGTGTCCATTTGGAGACACTGTTTCCTGGATTTCTGGACAGTGCACACACACACACACACATACACACATACTTGCACATTTTGTGAAAAGTATCTAAAATGTAATGTCTTTTGTTGCAGTCTTTTGACATCTGTGGTCGTGTGGGAAGTGTCCGAAAGGCACTGAAGGTCCTTTGCACCCCACAGGTGAGTAGTCCTGTGCTTTCGTAGCTGGAACCTTGTTACTGAGTGATGGAGTTGAAAATTGCTCAGTGTATCAGGATCGTAAAATAAAATAATTTGTTGTCCCGTGTCTGGATAAGCTGGTGTCTCTTCTCAGGGACGTTAGGAACCTTTTCTGGTACCTGCCCTGCCCCAGCTGTGGTAGGAGATTGTTGCTAGTCTGGCTTGTTTTTGTCTGATTGGAAGCCATGTGTAATATGGATTAATCGATTGAGGACAAAACTGCAAGAAGGTGACACAACTTCGTAGTGCAGAGTGCGAGGAAGGCTTTAAAGAGAAGTAGGTAGCGCCTGACGTGCAGTGACATTAAAAGAGATCCTACACGCACAGAAGTTACCCCGGGCATCGCCTTACACAGCGCTGATGTTCAGATCTGTGGCAGTGAAGTACTGTGGTAAAATCAAAGGCTGTAGAGGCAAGGAACGTACTGTCACAGAAGTTTGTTCGAGCTTGCCTTGCTTATTCTGTGGGCTTGGGCTGGTCCGTTTTCCTCAGCATGTTTCCGTTTCGCCTCTTACTGTTACAACAGGAGAAGCAACATTTACCTTCCACATGTTTAAAAAGAAAAGTTGGAAGCCTGTGGGTGCTGCTGCTGTTTTTCTTTCCTCTATTGTCTAACTTGCTAATAATAATACCTCCCACTATCTAAACACCTCTGCAAATGATGCTGAATTAATCCCTTCAGCTCCCCGTTGAGCTCATTAAATTTCATTATCGTTGCTCCACAAGTGGAGGCACTAAGAGATGGAGTCAGCTCGAGGGGAAAACAACCCAGAGAACACAGAGCTCTGGATTCCCCCTGTTCTCTGTGTTGGTGCCCACATCCTCCTTCCCCACACACAGTGACAGGACAGCGGTGTCCTTCCCAGGTCATGCGGGGAACCTGGGTGTGAAAAGCTGTGTGTGTGCATGTGCTCAGCCACCAACGAGACGACCTTCAAAGCCTTTGACACTGGGATTTTTTTCCATCTCTCCCTGACAGACCTATGGAGTTCGTGCTACCAGCCAGCAGTGCAGTGAGGCAGGGGACATCTGTGCCATCTGCCAGGCAGAATTCAGGGAACCTTTGATCCTGATGTGCCAGGTAAGACCCCAAGATTCCCACATCAGGTTCCCCCGTGGCATTTATTTGGTTAACTCCTGCAGCTGGGGAGAGGCACGGTCAGCCTGGGTACCCTAAAATCATTTGCTGGACCTTGATCGAGGTCCTAGTGGCTGTTTATTGCCCTCTTCCGCAGAGCCTGTGATTCAGGATGGCTGAGCCACCCTTCAGGGGCTGATCATTGCTACTGAGATGGGAAAGACCAGCCTTGTAGTGCAGGGATTGGCACTTGGCAGCCCACACCTTGGATCTAGAAGGCAAAACACTTTTATCTGACCCTTGGGGAGACTGACTAGTCAATAGGCCAACCGAATTACGAGCGAGTACGGTGAGAGGAGGGGCGTAGATCCAGAGCGAGCCTGGTAGGGGCTGTGAAGGCTGGTGCAGCACCACGCAATCGTGGTCTGGCCTCTGAACACCTGGCTGGGAATAAATGGTTGGTGACCACTGCCAGTATCTGGGAACTGCCCTGTTTCTCATTTGATGAACGCTGGCAAAACCCAGAGCTTAAGAGTGGCGGGCTCAGCGTAATGCAGGAGTCCTGATCAGGTAAAACCCTTCAAACACCCCACACTGCCCTGGATTCCGTTAACGTATCAGAGGCCAGCTGAAGGCATCGCCTCGTGGCAACACTGGTGATGCTTCCCCAAGATTTTCTCTTCAGGTGCTTGTAATTTGGTCAAGCTTTGCCCGGTGGGGTGCAAATTCTGCATCCTGGAGGCCGTCCCTGGCTGATGTGTGGGTCAGTGCAGGAAAACCTTAGGCAGAATGATTCACCTCTTTCTGGGAATGGAACGGGTGGGATATATGCTCTCTTGTGACATCAAAATAAAGCTCAAGAGCCTTTTTCTGAAGAGCTTTAACATTCCTATGCTTTGTAATAGGGTTATCAAATTAAAGCAAGTAGGTCACCAGTGCATCAAACGTGCCTCTTACCATTCCCGTGAATGTCCATGCGGATGTTATCATCCTGTAAACCCTGGAGAAGCTCTCTGTGTGTGCCTATCACAGATTTTGATGAGTGACATTTCTGCTGACTCCACGTGTGTTAAGGAGGCCTCAGCTTCTTGCGGCTTCTTACGCTCCCTTCTTGCCCTGCCCCTGCTCTTCCAGGGGGTTCCAAGCCGGACAGCTGTCCCTGCTCGTCCCGTCTGTTCCCCAGGCGGGCGGGAGGGAGAACCCTGGTGTGGCTCAGTGTAGGAACAAGAGAAGATGAGGGGTGAAAATGGACATTTATAGAGAAGGGGAAATGGAGACTGTGAAGCTACATGAGAAGAAAAAAGGAGCAGGGAGAAGAAGGGGGTTGTTTTGAGTAAAAACTTGCAAAATAACCTGGGAAATTGAGGATGGAAACATGGTGGAGAAAACACTCTCAGCTACTTTGTTAGACCAAACCTCAGAGGCCTTTCCAACTTACTATCTGTTGCTATATTAAGAAACAGAGTAACGTTTCATTACCTTTGGCAAACTGATGCATTAAGAATGCTGGGATTTATTTATTGTGTTATGTGAGCACTGCCAATAAGCTGCACTGTCCACCTGAACTCGCATCATTCCTTGCTCCCTGGGAGCGTGTGGCTTAGTGACACGGTCGTACCCCCTGCGCTCAGCGTGGTGATGCCCTTTTGTCTCCACAGCACGTGTTCTGTGAAGAATGCCTCTGCCTCTGGTTCGACAGGGAGAAGACCTGTCCTCTGTGTCGTTCTGTCACTGTAGAAACGCTGCGTTGCTGGAAAGATGGCACCACCTCTGCACATTTCCAGGTGTATTAAAGCTGATACGCGCCGCCGAATGGAATAACGTGTGCGGAGAGAAGAAAAATCTGGAAAATCTGGTGACCCCTATTTAGTTGCCTGCGGATTTGTTGACTTAGTCTTTCTCGGAGCTCTCTTTCTCCAGAGACCAACAATTAGCACTAGCCAGGAACTGTGGTTATGGCAAACTCCATGGCTAAGCTGCAGCCAAGATTGTTGCTTGGACTTACGTGGTTATAAACTACCTGTGTGATGTTTCCTTTCTTTCTGTCCTTGTAGTATAGATAATTACTGTGTATAAGGCAAAAACAATGTGAGTTGCATGTGTATAACCTGATGTACTGGGAAAAAGCTGTGCTGCTCGGGCTCCGACCGCAGGTGAGACTCTTTCAAATTAAATGGCCCTAGCTTCCCTGCATCCCTAACTTCATAGAATTACACTGTTGTGGTTATACCACCTTTCAGAACTCTTCCACACCAGCCCTTGAGAACCTGGCGGGGTTGGAGAAACATCGTCTCCCAACAGCTGTGGTTTTGAAAGTGGTTTCACAAATTGCGTGTGTTGTCACGTTAATGAGGTCTCGAGGAATTTGGGAAAGACCGAGTTAGTGAAGCTGGAAATGGCACTTGCTTTTCTTGGGAATGCTTTTCAATTTTCATGATCAGACTTTCTGATTTCCTAGCGTAAGGGGGGAACAGTGGGAGTCGAGGAGGGATTCAAGTCAAGTTTGGTTTGTCTAGGTGTAAAGTTCCAGTCCTAACCAGGAGCATCTCACAAATCCAGGTATCTCCACAATACGCTCCTCAGCACAGCCGCTTGAGGCAAGGTTTACTGGCTTGAAACGCCGGCACCGCTCAGCAGCCAGAACCTGCCTGGGTCCAAAAAAATGTGCTCGTGCAGCCCCGAGCCCCCGTGGCACAGCTGGTACCAGAACACTGGGGCATCAGGACACAGGGCCCCCAGAGAGGCTGTGTTAAGTGAGACTTGTTGGGTGGAGAGCAGACTGGTACAGCAGCTGCATCGCTTCAGGACACAGCCTGGTTTATACACGAGCTGGATAATCCACCTGTAATGGGGGAGACTCGACTGTAACCTCTGCTTCAGAGAGAGCTCTTCAAGGAGATTCCTCGTGTTGTTAACAGGAGAATGAACACGTTTACATTGCTGTGGTTTCCACCTCTGCTGAGGGCGCTGCACCGGCGCTCACACGCAGCCAGAGTTGCCGTTTGTTCACTGGAGCTTTCTCTTTCGCTCCCCGACCTCTGCTTTTTGCTGCACGCCCAGAGAAGGTGCCTCCTCTTAGGCAATGGTGGCATCTTCCACGCTCATTACTGTGGGAATGGCCGTAAGGTTACAATCCCACTTGAGCGGATAATCAGGAGGAACCGTACCTGGGGGAGATGAGCCTATGTGTATGTGCTGGCTGCCGCCACCCCCTCCTGCCGAGAGGCTCCACAGGGAGAATTAAAGCAAACAGGAGCTAACGGTAACAGGATTAAGGCTCAACGTATCTTTGGAAATAATAGTTCAGTATGGCTAGAGGAGAAAGGAGGAGACAAAGAGCCTGAGCTCTGGAAGATAGTCCAAATCTGGCTTGAGAGAAACAGAGAAGTAGAGTAGGAAAAGCTTTACTTCCCAAAGTGATTTGATTCTTGTCAAATGGATCCTGTGAAATCGGGAGAACTGAGGAGTCCAGGGGCTCTCTCCAGCTGGACCAGCCTTTTCACAATGGGGGAAGAGAGTTCACTAAGGAAGGAAGCAGAGTTTTGAGGGAGCATAAAAACGCTGCTATGTACAAGTCTGGTACGTTCGCCAGAAGGAAAAACCACCGATGCTGTGGGCAGGCAATTTGTGGAGGGTTCCAGCATCAGTTTTCAGTGCAATGCTAATTAATTAAAGGGTTGGTGGTATCTGCTTTCAAAACATTTGAAAAGCCACTTCTGAATTATTTTTTTTTCTTTCTAAATGCTCCTGGAAAATGGAGATGTGTATATAAAGGTCAACATGAGCCAAAGGCTACCGATAGTGTCTGACAGGCTGTTTCAAAACTACTGTGTTCTATTTGGAGATAAGGAAGGCAGGCAACCAGAAGGAAAGTACGGGCAATATTTTTTGCCATTCTTACAGTCCTTCTTTTCCTTTAGGGTTTTTTTATTCTTTATTGAACAATCTTTCCCAGTTGTGGGTGTCAGAAAGAGGGAACTGTCATCGTCGTACAGGTGAAACACTTTGCTACAGCCCAAGGTCAGTGCGGGTTTTGTGAGGCAGCATGATTCTGCCTCTCTCAGAACGTGACATTTGGACCAGAAAACACACGGGGGAAACTTCATTTCTCATGAGAACTGATGAGAAACTTCCATGGGAAAGTAGTTAGGGGTGTGGAATGAAATTATTCTCTCAAATCTCAGAGAGGAAATAAAAACCTGAGCCTTTTTCACCATTGAATTGTTTTGTTGCTTGTTTTTTTTTTATTAAAGTCATTATAAATATGTACAAAGAGTCTCAGCATATGAAATTCCTTTTACAAAAGAGAGAAGCCACATCCAACCACAAGCAGGAGCCGTCAGGAACTCGTATCAGGAGCGAGCAGATGCTTTGCTCTCGCTTTGGTGAGGGTGGAAACTTGCACAGTGACTCTGCGGGAGTTTACAGCCAAATAGAACATCAGGGATGTGCCAGGTATTTGTGTACTCACTGCATTTCAAATGTTACTTTTCTGTGGGAGCAGACCGAAAAATGTGAACGTCCTAAGGACTAAAGATGATGGGAAATTTTTTTTCTTGTGATAAATTATGGTCTTCAAGTGTATTGGAAAGGTTACGCTGTCAATATCTGTGAAAACAAAATCCCATTGTAGCTGGTTTTACTCTCTACTTAGGTGACATCTGTAACTAATAATAGATGTAACTAATAGCTAGTTCAATACCCAGATGCTTTCAGTGAATATTTGTCAACCTCCGAAGTCACTCTCTGCAAATATTAAAAAACTTTTGAAATTCAAGTACTCAGGTATTCCTGCAGAATAAACACTGAACAAGTCTGGTCGGAATGACATGGAAATTCACTCTTGTATTCAAATTTTGTCAGAAAGAAGATCTTGACCTGTTCCGTATTTTGTAGCTTTAAATTTCTCTTGCAGGTGGGGAATGGACATTGTGCAGCTCCGACCGGAACGGACAGTTTTCCCACCAGCTGCGAAGGGCAGAGCTGTAGCTGGGAAGCCCGTTGGGGTGTGAGCTGATGGGGATCCCGCTCAGGCAGGCGGCGTGTGGGTCGAGCCAGAGGACTGGCAGAGGGAAGCAGCACCGAAATGTCTCATTCCGGGCACGGGGATGCACCTGTGATGTGAGCGCGGCCGGCCGCTGGCCTGAAAAGGGCTTGCACAGCCAGGCCAGGCCAGAGCGAGAAGAGCAAGGTAGGAGCAGCACGCGAGGATTCCTCTCGTCCATTCGGACTAGCTGACAGACTAGTGTGTTCCGAAGGGAGAGCAAGTCCCGCCTTAGTGAGACTTCCCCGGGCTTTTGGATTTTGAATTAACGTGCCCAGCATCTCCTAACCTTTTGTACTGAGAGATGAACAAGTTTAATTCGGCATTCGGCGAGCAGTGCCGTGCCTAGGGTTTTACAAGATTGAGGCCAGCCTTGAAGCTTGGATTCAATCTCAGATTTGCTGTTGTGGAGGTAGAACATAGCCAGGAGGTTTTGACACGGACAAAAAACTTGGGCTTGGGATTTAATTTGGAGCCATGGGTAGTTTAAGTATCTCAGACTTCTGTCAAGATCACAGACACATGGTTTAAAACTATCTCTAGGAAAACTGAAATGAATTATTAAGGTCGATGTACTATTCTGTCCTCAGCGTGAACCAGTTTGTACCTGGCAGTGCACGGTTTCAGACAGGGAAGATCTTGTTTTGCTTCTCCATTCTCCGCTTGACCCGCAAGATTCTCAACCTCCAAGGATTACAGCCACAGCAGCGTTGAATCCAATTGTTTCGTCTTATGAGGCAGCGGAGAAAAGTGCCCGATTCCAAGGTGTACGTGGACACAGGAACTGCACCAGTTCGACCCAATCTGTTTGTAATCAACCCCATTCGAAGGCATTACTTCTGCATTTAAGACACTTCTAATTTTAGCAGGATACAGCAACAAAGCAGATTTGCAAATCGGGTTGAGCTGCTTTAACAAGTGTTTCTGAATTAAGTGAATTGCTTTAGTAACGGACTGAGCTAACCGAGGGTGATTTCTGCATGCTCGAAAACAGAGATACGACGGGTTCCTCATTCCTCATCTCTGCCAGTTCATCAGTTCTGGTGAGTTGCTATATAGATTTTCACTGGGTGATGCCTCTCCTTGGGCACATGAAAGTGTGAAGGAGGCCTGGTCCCATTCCCTATTTTTTTACCTACTGAAGATAATTCCAAAGGAGAAGGGGAAGGAACCTGGAATTAATGGGGCAAAATTCTATCCCGGGTGTAACCCAGCTGTCTGCAAGCAGACAGCCGTGCTGTCCTAGGATTAACTTGGCCGAAGGACTTATTTTAGCAGGCGAGGGAGAGAGGCTGATCAGTAGCCCACGCTAGGCTGCTTTTTTTAACGTGAAATACGAAGTTCTAATAAGTGATGGGAGCTATCTTGGTGGAGTGCTGCTTTAAAAATTAATAAAGACTTTCCTCACAGCCACATTATGCGGCGTTCTATATAGCCTATGATCTCATAGCCTCCTCCTCTGGCTCGTACGCACACCGTGTCTGCTGAAACCTAAGATGAGGGGAGTTTTTTTATTATTTTTTCTTTCATTTAGAGAGCGCTCCCCAGACTTCATGGAGGCGCAACTGCGAAGGTAATCAAAATCAATGACTTCTTGGCTGCTATAAAAAAGGGGAGGAAAAAACGGGGAGCGAGAGAGAGGCACTGTGCTCGTTTCCTACCCATTAGTACAATACAGAAACCGCCCACCACCGCACGCAGCTCTTGTAATACAGGAAGAACAGCACTAGGGGAGTACACAGCATGCTTGCTTTTCCAATACAAACATCAACCGGGATTAAATCAGGTATTTTAAAAAGGATAAAAACACCCCTTGACAAAAAACGGAGGCATTCAAGAATAGCAATTGTACCAGAAAATGTAAGGCTTCGACAAATACATACCCTCTAGTCAGGAACTCGATTTATGTACAGGGAATGCTGGCTGTAAAGTGCTGGGAAGCTGCAGCGTGCGTGACCCAGCAACTGACAGATGAAAGTCTCCAAAACTTAACTCTCAGTTCCCACTAAACATCCGATGTAGAACTACAAAAGTGAAGCAAATCAGCATTAAAGCAGGATTTGGGGTCCTGGACCTGCTCTTGTTCACACTTGGGAAGCACCACGGGTTTGGGCGCTGTTTCGCGACAGTAACAACAGGCAGCACGTGTCTTCTACCAGTTTTGCTGAATATCGGGAACCACCACAGAGCAGGCTGCTCCCCTGGGAGGTCTGGGGTTTGGGGTTTTTTACAGAAAAGCCACTCCACGGAGGGGGAGATGAGCCAATCGCTTTGCTACCAAGGTCAATCACCAATTCAAGGGGCTTTCCCAAGGTGGGGACACTACAAGAAGGACAGAATTTTCTTTCCTTTTCCTTCTGTTGTGCCGTGATGTTGCAGGGGAGTCGCCTCTTTGGGAAAAACGCTACAAGTCTGAAGGCCACAGACCCAAACAGCCGGCGTGGCAGGAGAGCCAAGAGCGGTGCCAACTGCACGCACAGAAGACGCGAGGGAAAATGGAATAACGTATATTCCAGGTGAGAAGTTTATTGAACATTCAGTACTTGGGAGCTAATAATTGTTAAAGGTGAGGAGTATGTGGAAGAGCCCTCTGGCTCGCACGGAGAAATGTAAGGCAGCTCCTGCGCGGGATGGGCTCTCCCTGTCCCAAGGCTGCCTCTGTGCACGCACGCAGGGCGAGGGAGATCGGGCTGGGGGTGTCGAAGGGACAACCCCTGGCCAGCCGCGTGTCCCAAAGAGACACCTCCAGTCCTCCTGATCAATTCTTTTCTGTTCAAATTTGAGTTGTGCAAGACCGTACGCACAATTTCACTGCCTCATCTGAGTGATCTGCAGAAAGCTGTATTCTTCAGACTGTGCCCGATCCAGCAGTCGCTAACCCGGCGCTTGCGACGCTGCTGAAATCAGCTGAGGCTCCTCCTTTTTGCTAGAAGAATTCTGATTAATTTCAGTAGGAGACTGAGCGGGGATGCTGAGTGTTACTGAGCATCAGGCCAAAAACGGTAGGAAAATGTTTTATCGGTCCCTGTGGTTCTGAGACCATTGAACCTACACTTAGCTACGTGATCCCTCCCAACACTGCGCAGAACACAGAGCAAGGCAAGGTTACTCATTAGCAACAATTTGCTCGTGGGCACAGCCCTTTCTGCTGTTTGCGAACTGCCTCGGATCAATAATGCCCATGAATACGTGTGCAGGGGCCCAAAACGCCATCGGTGAATATTTGATAAAGGGAGAATTTAGCTTTTAGATCGCTTAGAAACATTTCTCCGTCAAGAGTGAAAAATGCCAGGTTTGACTGCGACATGTGGCCACTCAGGCTGTTCCTCGACTGGGTGAGGGTTAGGAAGTATTTTTAAAAGATGAGGAGCCAAACTTCCTTTGGAAATTGGGCTCTTAACATTCCTTTATGCCTTTGAAAATTCCCCCTGGCACGAGAGGGTGAATTTTCTGGTGCAAATATTTGAAGCTGGGAAAAATGTTTCTAAAAAAAAATGTGCGTAATAAGTACTGTAAATAGCATCTGGAAGGTATCCTGAATCTGACAGGTAGTTTTGGCTGCAAGAAGAAAAAAGGAAAAAAAAAAAAAAAAAGTGCTCAGTACCAGACTGAAAAAAGCCCTTTGACTTCTAAGGACAAGTTCTCCTGTCATTCCCTAGCCCACTGATTAGTCCAGATACAGTTCTCTTCCCTGGTTCCTGGGATTTGGGAGTGCCTAAAGCACCATCCAGGAGAATACTCAGCTCTGGAGCCGCAGGAGATTCTGCGCTGGCGGATTTTGACACGTCCGCTGCAGCGAAAAGAGCTGGTGTGTCTTTGCCACCTCAGTGGGTGCTGCTTCCCAAGCTCCAAACTGTTAAAAGAAAAAGAACTGCCCCGAAGAAAACTAGTTTTATAAAGCTCTGGGCTAGATTATTTGTTTTGTCTTAATTTTTGCAGAGTTTGAAAGAAAGAAAGAAAAAAATAGCACCTTCTCAACAAGTAGTATTTTTTGCTATCCTGTGTATAAATATTAATAACCAAAATAGATTTCTCCTTGTCCCATGTTTCAGAACATCCTCTTGGGGAAACTGTAGCACCACGGAGAGGCAGTTTAGCCCCAGACAAATATTACATGTAGCACCAGAGAAACAAAAAAGTCGTAAGAAAAGCTTCTCTCACCTGGTGCTCTAGCGCTTAATATATACACACAAAACTGTCTGTTGTCCGAGCTGCTGAGCGCCCGCTCCCACCACCGCGGCTGGGACATGCCCGTTTTGCAGCACGTTTGGTCTCTCGAGGTATTATTCAACCCTGGACGTACGGATTATTTTTCATCCTGCTGCATCGAGAGGAACGTTCACGTTGCCGTGAACGAGGTGCAGTGGAGAAAATGCTAGCGTTACAGCAAGGACATCACTAATCTTTTGACTCAGACTGCAGGAGCACGAATGCTCACACCACCATCATCTACAAGGAATGTCGCTTACGTTCTCGACAAGGCATGCACGTTTTAACGTATGCATACAGGAGGGTTTACATTCTTCTATATATAAGCATGTATGTGTCTCTGGTTTGCTGCTGGGCCCTTGAACAGCTCCTTCCGTGCAAATCCTTCTTCACGTCGCCCAAAGCACTTCCAACATCTTCCACTTCTTTCTTTATCTCCACTCTTCACAGCTGCTGCTCAGGCTCTGGATTCCCTGTAGGAAAAGGGGAAACAATTTTCTCCAAGGGCACAGAGTTTTCTCCAGCCTAAGGAAGCAAAAGAATTGTGTTTGGGTTTAATTATATTGATGCATTGGTTACAATAAAAGCTTCTTTTAAATTTATGCTCAAACCCTCCTGCTAAATTTACTGACAAGAAGTGGTATCTAATTTATGGGGAGGATGGTTTTGTGGTTCAGTACCAGAGATTACGTCTTATCCCTGTGCTACTGCAGTGTTTCTGGTGAGCTCTCCTTTCACAGGGCTGGTTGTTTGGGCGCTCCATCTTCATTTGCATCACATTAACAAAAACGTTAACTTTTAGGGAAGCCACTAGTTTTGTTACAGGTAGGCAGTGGGGCTGTTGAGTATCACAGGAGACTGGAAGGACTCACGCATTCCTGGTTCTGCCACTGATTAGATTTGTGGCCTTGAGCAAACCACTTCTTTCAGCTGCCGCTGCGAAATGAGGGCAGTAATAACTTATTTGCCTCATAGGTGGGCTGCGAGCCTTAATTAATAAAGTGCTCAGAGACAGGCACCTATCTAAGTGCAAATTAGCAGGAGAGGTGCCCAAGGGGCATCGACAATGAGATTCCCATTTCCCACGCTTATGCCTAGGTTTGCTGGTACCAGCGTCTGCTGGGGTAGATCCCATCTTTCGGACTGCGTTGTCTGGTTTGCGGAGACTTCTGTGAGATCAAGAGTGATCCTGTAGAAACCTCCGTGGAGAAACGTCTGCTGGCCTGCTGGGTGAGGTGATTTCACCCGGGTGGGAGAAAGGAGGGGGGAGTAGCTGACTATGCAACTGCATCAGCCATGAAGTCAGAGTGTAATTAGGGCTGGCAAACAGCTTCGGGCTAGATTCTGACCGGCACTGCTCTAGTGCAAACCCAGAATCGCTTCCCTTCCTCGTGCAGCGCTACTCCCGTTACTGCGATTCAGCAGCACTGCCGCCGGCAGGAACTGAAAACTCCACCACGAGGAAAACGGGCAAATTCTGATGCCGTGACAGACTCCGAGTAATCTAGAACGTCTCTAGTTCAGCCTCACAAGATTTAACCATATCTGCTTTATCCCAGTTACTGTCAGCTGCTCAGCTGCTGCTGCGCACAGGATGTGGCAATTACACCTCTCCCTCCCTCAGTTCACTGTCTTGCTGTCTAGTTTTGAGGAATCTGACGCAACACTGAAAATAGCTTGAAGGACTAAAGCCAGAATGAATCATCTCGACTTGAAGCACATTTTCATTTGTCTTGCTGTGATCAAGGCTACCTGCTCGCCACACAGCTTCTACAGCTTCTGTATCTGCACACACACAGACTTCCACCCACACCCCTGCTCTCCGGAAGTACTGGAGGCATTTTAAGAGGTTTTTTTGCAGAGCTACTTAGCTTTTTTGGCGGAAGATAAATAGGAAAGGAGTTTGCTACTCAAGAAAGCACAAACGTGATAATACTGGCTACACAAAACCAGCCAACAGAGCACACACTGTCAATAAGCAGCTGGCAGCAAGGAGCCCAGAGGCTGAAACCCGTCCCCTTCCAGGCCAGCACGCAGGGGACACAGCTTGCTCAGGTCCAGGCCAGACAGACAGACAGACAGACAGACAGACAGTGCTGCAGCTTGTCAAACATCACAAGGAGGAGGCTCTGGGCACCTGCATCCACCTCACAAGATGCCCTTATAGAGAGGTCTTCAAAATTAACCCCAGTGGCATTGCTGGGGCAGGAAAGCAGGGCCTGACAGAGAAACAGGGCTGGCCATATGGAGGAATAGCCCACGGTGCGGTTGCTTACACTCAAAGAGGTGGGGCATATAGTCGAATTCGCAATAAAGACCTCAGGAGTTGATTAAAGGATTTCCTCCAAAGCAGAACCATTTAATCCTTATTTATTATTTCTCTTGTAGTAGCGCTTCCAAACACCAACTCCAAACCCTTGTCCTGCTGTGCAGCCTGCAACAGATCACGCCTGGTGTCGTTATATTTTACAAGCTGTCTCTCCGTGTCACTTAACATATAGAAAATCTATATAAACCCGTAAAAGTTGATAAATCCGAGAACATCTTGAACTCTGAGCGATAAATCCGCTCTGGGGCAGGCAAAGAGCTCAGCACAATGTTTCTGCATCTCGCAAGACCTGTTCTAAGAGCTTAAATGGCTCTTAAGTTTTGCATCAGCCTCGTGCTGGTCTTCAGCATAAAGGTGAATTTCATGGAAAGAATAGAAGAGAACCCCAGAATCCTGGCCTTCAGCCCATCTTTCAATAAAACAATTCTGAATATCCTAGGCTGTGTTAAAGCCATTTCTGGGTGCGTATCAGCTGCACTGCCAGTATCTGACTCATTAATGGAATATAGTTTGAGCCAAATTCTGATCTCATTTACAGCACTGTAAATCCAGGGCAACCCAATTGACTTCAGTGGAGTTACTCCAAATTTCCCACAATAGGCACTCAGCAGATAGATCAAAATTTGGTACTTTGGGTCTGAAAAAGGCTGGGGAAAGCCAAACTACGTCCCATTTGTAATACATGGGTGGATAGTAAATTGGAAAGAGTGCCAGCATATCCCCTCTGTTGAGCCGCTGAAAAAATGTTTATTTTACGTGTCATTCTTAAAGGTTGAAACTTTTTTGGGGGAAGCTGTCCACTGCTATCAAATTTTTTCATTTACCTAGAAAAAGGAATTAGAGCTGAGTTCCTGTTTGAAAAACATAGTGTCTATTGAAAACATGGGTTGAAGTGATTAAGGAAAAAAAAACTCTGGCTTTGAAATTTTTCATGGGAACAAATGTTCCCTTTGGTGATGTATCCCTCTCTTCCCAGTCGTTTCAGGAGATGCAGACTCTGCTCAGGAAGTTGCTCTTTTTCCTCACACCCATTAAGCAACAAGGTTGTGAGATTACAAGTCCCGTTCGCTGATACCTACAAAACCATCTCAGGCAGCCTCAACACCCTTGCTTTTAACAGCTACAGGGATCTCAGTTTCTCAATTACTTTGAACGCTCCAGCCTTAAATCCTACAGTTTGTGAAGCTGGTATTAATTTAAAAAAAAAAAAAAAAGGAAAGCTGCTGTTCTTTGGGATGCTGAGTAGGGTGGGTGGGCATGAAACGACTCGGGTGGGGGGTCCCTGGTCTCATCTCTGCATTTCTTTGACCAATCTTTAGTCAGAGACAGGACGCAATGCCACGCTTGGGTACCACCCGCGTAAAGGCGGAGGAGAGTCTGAGCTCATGTCCCCTAAAGCCCTTGGCAGAGGAGTTCTGCTCCCCTGCCAGCACGTGACTTCTTGATCTAAATGGATTACAGGGGCAATTCCGCTGGCGCAGGTTCCACTCCTAATAAACAAAATAACAGTTATTGATACATTTAAAAAACCAAACAGAAGTATTCAAAGGCTTGGATTGCTAAGGGAAAGCTTGGGGCAGGGACAAAATGAGGCACTCTGCTTCCTTCCTCTCCCAGCAGCAGCTTAATGAGAAAACAAGGGCTGGGCAAGAGCTCCGTCAAATTCCCAAGCAGCCTGCATCCCCCTACGCTCACACTTCATTAGCATCTCTGTGGGAGACGGAAGGGTAACTGGGAAGACCGAAAAACAATTAGGAGGCCGTTCAAGAGGTAAGCCGACACTCGAGTAGAACTACTAGGGAAGAACTCCGAAGAACGGTGCGTCAGGGAGATCTCAGCACAGGACGATCGAGGAACCCAGACAGGGTAAAAAACCTGTTGGGGCTCTAATCTTGCCGCCTGTGCTTGGCCAGCACACCTGCGGGAAGAGGCATTTCTGGACCGCTGTTTATTTTTGAAAGCTCTGCCGTTCGTTTATCATGAAAATTAATGCTGAAGATTTTCCCTGTGCCATTTCAGCTGCGGAGCTGGGTGAGGGTGGCGGGGGCTTTTAGCACGGCTGAGTGGGATGCTTGCCACCAGGCTCCTTCTTCCTGGGTTATCCAGGAGGATAAACAACAGCGCTTGCCTCTTTGTGTCGGGGACGCACGCGGGGTGCAGCACGCTGAATGTCTGTCCTCGCGCAAAACTGCGGCTCACTGCTGAGCGAGTCGGCTTAGCCCTGCGCTCGCCGTACTGCCTCTGGTCCTTAATTTTCTTTGCACTCCTGCACGGCTCAGTGTGACATCTCCAGAAATCTTATCAACCCAATTTTAATACAGATAATTAACTGCGCTGAGACTTTGGACAGAGCGACTCCGCATGAACCTCACAGCGAACAGTGGGGGGAATTACTGGCAACACAGTGGGCACAGAACCAGGCTGGCAAAGCTGGCAGGGAAAAGTAGGGTTTGATTTTAATATACTGCCACTTCTGAACTAATAGAGCGAAATTCAAGTGACACTGTATGCCAAACTGGCAGATGACAACTATACTTCATGCCCTGGCTGGATATTTCAAGGTGATGTCAGATTATATATTACAAAACTGCCATTTGCAAAGCACTCATCCCCAAATCCCAAGCCTGGACCACAGATACAAGTTGGTCCCAGGCAGTGGCCCTAATCCTGCTGTCACTGGCATCACTGAGGGGGCTGTGAGAGCAGGAGAAGTTCCCTGGCGCACGGGATTATTCCCTGAGCTGCGCTGTTTGTAAAGCCACAAGGACCTGAGGGAACAACTACCAACCTTCTTCCTCAGAAACAGTACGTACGCTCAGAGCAGCCAATGCAAAATGCTGTCACCACTTGAAAAGGCAGGAGGGGAACTCAAGCAGCAAGCCGAGCTGAAAACGGCCTTTTCCTCTAACTTCCCCATTCCTTCTGCAACCACCAGATCACAAGACAAATGCTGACCTTGCGGTACATTTATTAAGTGTACAAGTTACTCTCCTCTTCCATGGAATCCCAAGAACACAAGCACTCAGGCCCTGCACTTCCCATCTTGTTGCAGAACGATGTTACTGTCACTGCAGAGTGTCTCTGAGGGTGGCAGAAAACTACGTATTTTGTTCAGAAATACTCTGCTGCCTTGGTAAAACACTGCTGCCTTACCACACCGCTAAGTCTAACCCAGCTCACTGCACTATCACTAGCACTTCCACTGGTGTGAGCAAATAACTATTCAGGATGAACAGAAATGGCAAAAGTAACCCAGAAGCTAAGGTGTAGATAATATATTTCATTATTCTGGGGTTGCACTGTATTTTAATCTGTGGCTTGGGTCACTTTTGAAGCTTGCCAGGAGTCGGACAGGTCAGTCTGCAGGGCATAGGGGCAACCAGGAGACTGTTACCAGCTTGTTACTCTCACATATTTGGCCTCTCTATTCCTGAAACCAACTCACATCACACACAAGGATCTTCTTTTCAGAGAGTTACATTTGTATTTGTGTCCACGAAGCCCCAGAGCATTTGGAGGCAGCTCAGCACGTCCTGTCTGCAGCAGCCTTTGAAGCTGCAAGGAAGGACCGTGCATGCCAAAGGAGCTCGCCTCAGTTGTGCTGAGGATAATGCTTTGCTTTTCTGTAGTGTCTTTATCAAAGCAATTTATAAGCAACCAGTTATTGCTCGGCCTGAAGTGCAGAAAGCCAGATGGAGGTGAGGGCTCTACAGAGCCAGCAGCAGAAGAGACTGAGGGAAAAAAAAATAGTATCTGCCTAACCAAAGCTATGAAACCTTCATAAAAACTAAAAACCCAAACAGCTTTGGCCTCGAGGGATTGCCAGGATGTCTGGGCCGAGTGTGTGCACAGATCCATCGGGCCAGCAAACAGGATCCCTCTGCCAGCCCTTCTCACCTGCTGCCTTCTCTACCCGGGATGAAGTCCCAGACTGGGCAGGAATGAAATTCCCCAGCTTGCTACAACAAAAGGGACACTTGGGACACTAGATAAGGGAGATCACTGCAGTTCCCCCTTGTATTTTGACTTTTTTTTGAGCTCAGAAAGGCAAGCGAGTCAGATGGGTGGCTTTGCTTCTGAACACTAGAATCAAACTTGCCACAAACTGTTGGGAAGGGAAAGAAATCTCTAAGCTCTGCTCCTGACAGCAGTCCCACATCTCCAGCCGCTGCCCCGCGCCACTGACATAAGGGCTTTGCTGGGCACAGCTCCGCAGGCACCATCCCAGGGCTTTATACCTCCAAGCTGATGATTTATAGAAATTGAGGGATTTGATTCCTCAGGAAAAAAAAAACAAAAAAAAACCCCAGTTTTGTTCTGGTTTTGTTTTCAAAGAAAGCTTTCCAAAGGTAACCAGCCAAACCTCCTGCCAGAGCCAGCAGTTGTGGCTCAGAAAGACAGATGACAACAATGCCCCCCTGTCACTGCACATACACACAGTGCAAACACAGAGATCCACTGGAAAACCTTGGGTTCAAACTCTCTTGATAACCACACTTTTTCTCCGTGCTACCCGTATGTATTTAAAGGTGTTTCATGTGCCTAACAAGCATGCAAGTCAGTTTGCAATATAAGACCCGATTCCTGACAGCCCAGGTCTGGCCCAAGAGGTGCAAACAGCCCAGTTAAGTTGAAATCATACAAGGTCAGCCCAGTATTGGTGGCATTTTCAAGCTCCTGTCTAAGCCCTATCCAAGCTGGTGGGATAGAAGCACACGCTGAAAGTTAGACATGTACTTAAGGTCCTTCCTGAGCATGGACAGACATCGGAGGACGTTCATAGATATAATTTAAAGCACCCAAAATAGCAGCCCTTGCTCCTCATGTCTGTGGGAAGAAATCCACATCCCAAAGAGCACTTCAGAGCACCCAAAATCCCTGAGGTGACACCACATATGCTCAGTATCCCTGGATGCTCCCAGGGCTTAGGGTGCCGAGCTCTCCCCACCAGCCCAGAGCTGTCAGTGAGGGTTACAGGACCAGGTATGTCCCACTCCCCTGCTGCTGGTTTGCTCACGGGCTCGGGAGCACAGTGGGGGCTCTAGGAACCAGTTTATATGTTTTTCCCTGCCTGCTGGCTTGGGACACACCTTGGGGGAAGCCTCTGGCACTGAGCAAAGCATTATCCAAGACAGAGAGCCAGGCACAGCCAGCCAACGTCCCAGGCTGCCCTGCTGGCCGGTCCTGTGGGGATATGCCACCACGCAGGGACCTCAGCGCTGGGTTCCCACCAGGGGATGTCAGGACACAGGGGAAGTTCCTCCACTCTCAAGAGGGCTGAAGGCTTGGTGGGCACTGGTGCGTGGGGCAAACACCCCCCTGGGCCGGCAGCTGGGGCGATGTGGGACCCGCTCTGATCCCCCCCAGCCACCCCGCGCTGCTGCCGGCCCACGGGGGCCACCAGCTCGCTCAGTGCTGGCGTGGAGCTGAAAGTGGCCCAGGAGAGCAGGGGTGACCCGAGGAAGCTGTGAAAGTTTGGGGAAGGGGAAATGGAGAGGAGAGGAGAGGAGAGGAGAGGAGAGGAGAGGAGAGGAGAGGAGAGGAGAGGAGAGGAGAGGAGAGGAGAGGAGAGGAGAGGAGAGGAGAGGAGAGGAGAGGAGAGGAGGCGCAGGACAGGTCGTGAGGGAGCAGAGCGGAGAAGAGACACGACACGAGCGGACAGGTCGGGCGAGGAGAGAGGAGGGGAGAGAAGAGGGCAGGACGGGACAGGAGACGCGGCCGGACGGGTCGCCGCGATCCGGCAGCCCCGGTTCTGCCCGCGCCGCCTCAGCCCGGGGGCACCGCTCACCCCTCCGCCCGCCGCCTCCCGCTCCCCCGCGCTCCCCGGTCCCGCGGCGGTGCCGACCTGTTGCGCGTCCCGCCTGCTCCCCCGCCGGCTGCGGCCATCGCCCCCCGTCGCCTAGAGGCTCCTCCTGCGGCTCAGCCAGGCCAGCGCGGCGGCGGCGGCGGGCGTGAGGGCGCCGAGCAGGCACAGCACGGCCGCCAGCCGCCCGCCCGCCGCGCGCCCGCCGCCCGCGCGCGCCTTGCGCCGCGCCGCGCGCTGCTCCAGCTCATCGCCCAGGCGGCGCAGGCGGGCGGCCAGCAGGCGCGCGGCGGCCGGGGGCCGCGCGCCGCGGCCGGGGCTGCAGGGGCAGGGCGCGGGGGGGCCGCCGCGCCGCGCGCACGGGCACATGGCGGCTCGTGCTGCCGCCGCCGCCGAGGGTCCGCGGCGAGTGCGGGGAGGGCGCGCGGGCGGCGGGGCCGGGGCGGCGGCGGCGGCGGTGGCGGCGGGCGGGGGACGGGGGGGACGGGGAGGGGGGGGGTTACATCATCCCCCGCGGGGCGGCGCTCGGACGGGGAGGGAGGGAGGGACGGGACAGTGTGGGGATGGCGGGGGGAGGAGGCGTGTGGGATGGGGGGACATGAGGGAAAGGAGGGGACAGTGCGGGGGGGGGGGGGGACCGTGGGGGAACGAGGCGGGTAGGGGGACATGAGGGAAAGGAGGGGACAGTGGGAGATGGGGGGACTAGGGGGGACGGTGTGGGAATAGAGGGGCATAGGAGGGGACAGTGTGGAAGGGGGGGGGGCAGTGTGTGGGGGGGACATGAGGGAAAGGAGGGGACAGTGTGGGAGGGCAGCAGCACAGAGACAGGAGGGACATTGGGGGACTGAAGGGGACAGTGTGGGGATGGGGGGAACAGTGTGAGATGGGGGGACATGAGGAAAAGGAGGGGACAGTGGGAGGGGGGACTGTAGGGGAACGAGGCAGGGTAGGGGGACATGAGGGAAAGGAGGGGACAGTGTGAGATGGGGACTGTGGGGGAAAGGGAGGGACACTTGGAGACTGAAGGGGACATTGTGGGGATGGGGGGAACTGTGAGATGGGGGGACATGAGGGAGAGGAGGGGACAGTGTGAGATGGGGGGACTGCGGGGGAACAGGAGGGACATTTGGAGACTGAAAGGGACAGTGTAGGGGTGCGGGGGGACAGTGTGGGGGTAGGGGGACACGAAGGAAAGGAGGGGACAGTGTGGGATGGGGCAGTAGGGGAATGGGAGGGACGTTTGGGGACTCGAGTGTGGGGATGGGAGGACATGAAGGAAATGGGACACTTGGAGGTGGGGACACATGGGGACCGGAGAAGACAGTTTGTGATGGGGGAACAATGTGAGATGGGGGCGCTGGGGGAACAGGGGGGACATTTAGGGACTGGAGGAGATGGTGTGGGGATAGGGGGCATGAGGGAAACAGAGGGGACAGTGTGGGATTGGAGGGAACAGTTTGTGATGGAGGCAGCGGGGATGGGGTGACGAGTTGGGAAAGGAGGGGGCAGTGTGGCATGGAGGGGATATGAGGGAAAGGAGGGGACAGTGGGGGGGGCAATGTGGGGATGGAGGGACTGTGGGAGAACAGGGGGGACCTTTGGGGACTAGAGGGAACAGCATGGGGATAGAGTGACATAAGAGAAAGGAGACTGTGGAGATAGGGGGACATGAGGGGACTGGAGGGGACAGTTTGGAGACGGGGGAGCTCTGTGGGATGTGTGGGATTTGGGGGGACTGGAGCAAGCAGGGATGGGAAGGACTCTGGGATGTGGGGGACAATTTGGAGATGGGGGACATGGGGGAATGGAGGGGATGGTGCAGGAATGGAGGGAGAGTGTGGAGATGGGGGGACTGGAGGGGACAGTGCGGGGACGGGGGTGATCCGGGATGGGGGAGACATAAGAGAAACAGAGGGGACAGTGTGGGGTGGAGGATATGGGGGGACTGGAGGGGACAGCATGTGTCTGGTGGGTCATTCTGTTATCTAGGAATGATGCGGGAGCTTGATGGGACAGCGCAGGGATGCAGGTGGCAGTGCAGGGACGGAGGGGATGGTGTGGAGATGCAGGGGGCCAGCGGGGGGATTACGCAGAGCTGGAGGGGATTTCATCACCCAGAGCGTTACCGATTCTGATCACATTTCAGGTGGCCGAACAAGGAGGGTGCAGCATCCCCACCAGCCCCCAAGCACTGACACAGGGGGATGCGGATCCCCTCCCCCCCCCCGCAGCCATCAGAGTGCAGGAGCAGGACGGGGACCCCCAGGCAGGACTCCCCATCACACATCAGCCCTGCAACAGCACCAGGGGCCCCCTGCGGCTCCTTGCGGGCAGGAGTCACCCCGAACTGGCCTGTTTCCCTTCTGCCTGGCAGGGAGGCTGCTGCCACCCCCTCGGCAGATTGACCTGGTATTGCAAAGGCGTCTAAGGAGACCCTCCTGGGGCTCCTCTTCTTCCCAACCCATCTACCCTCCCTGGAGCAGCGCCGAGCCCAGCCGCAGGGGCAGCTTCTGCTCTACAGCCCCTCCGTTTGCAGCGCTCACCGCACTCAGCGTGCGCTCCCCAGAGGAGATCCTCTTCTGAGTCCAAATTGTTGTTTTGTAGGGAAAACAAATCTTTTGTGGGGTCTCTACATACAGGAGTTCCTCCCAAAATGAGGTAGTTCAGGGTTTTTTTTTGTGAAATCCAAAATCATAGAATCATAGAATGCTGGGGGTTGGAAGGGACCTCCAGAGCTCACCCAGTCCAACCCCCTGCCAGAGCAGGGTCACCCAGGGCAGCCACACAGGAACGCGTCCAGGCGGGTTTGAAAGTCTCCAGAGCAGGAGACTCCACACCCTCTCTGGGCAGCCTGGGCCAGGGCTCCGGCACTGGCACAGGGCAGAAGTTTCCCCTCATGTTGAGGTGGAACTTCCCATGTTCTAACTTAAACCCATTATTCCTTGTTCTATTACTGGGCACCACTGAGAAGAGATTGTCCCCTTCCCCTTGACCCCCACCCCTCAGATATTTCTATATGTTAATAAGGTCCCCTCTCAGCCGTCTCCTCTCAAGGCTGAACAGCCCCAGTTCTCCCAGTCTCTCTTCATAGGAGAGATGTTTGTGTTTACTAAGTTGGGTTTTGTAAACCACACGGGCAGAAACACTCTGCGAAGGAGAACAAGCAGCAAGTGGCCACTGAGGATGCTGAACGCAGCGGCCAGAGGCAGAGGCGAGGTGGAGGTACACTGGTCCCACTGCTCAGAGCGATGGCCACACGTTTTAGCATGGCCAGTGCTCAGCAAGGACCAGATGTTTGACTTAAATGGACAAGTAGCACTTACCTGTTTTTATTTGCCCAAGTGGAAATTTGTGCCCAAGTCTTGAATGTTCACGGCCTTTCCACTCTTCCAGGCGGTTGGACTGGCTGAAGGAAGGGCAGCTCCGTGTCTGGGTTTCAGTGGTTGGTTTTA
The DNA here is from genome assembly GCA_020746105.1 of Trogon surrucura. Classification (NCBI taxonomy): domain Eukaryota; kingdom Metazoa; phylum Chordata; class Aves; order Trogoniformes; family Trogonidae; genus Trogon; species Trogon surrucura. The sequence goes on along the minus strand of CM036634.1, from coordinate 2,218,156 downwards.
GCCATCGTTTGAAACGCAGCCTTTAAGCCGTGAGCTGAGTTGACACCAGAGAGGTGGCACAAACGTCATCTCCTCCCCAGTCACCGTGACAGCAGCAGCTCCGGGGCTGTGGCGGCTGCGAGAGGAGGGTGGGGATCGGGGTCACGGAGCCACACGGCCTCTGCGGGAGGTGCGAGGGACACGGCGCTGGGCGCGACAGCCCCTGCCCACAAGCTCTGGTTCAGGCTTGGCCAACAAAATGGGTGGAAAAAACGGTCCGAGCAGGGCCCGGTGGCAGAGCATCTCCCTGACGGGCGACACCCCGCGGGGCGGCCTCTCCTCTGCTTCTCTGGGAGCAGCTTCTACCCCGGTGGGGCCGCACAGCCCGGCCACGGCTGGGAGGCAGCTGGGACCCCACCCCGGCTCTCTCGTTCGGATACCGGCACCTTCCCAAGGCCGGCCCGCGGCCCATGGCCCCCGAGGCCTCCGTCCCGCCCCTCGCGGGCCGCGGGCAGCGCCGGCCCCGACCCCCGCCTCGGGCCCCCGACGTGGCGGCGCCCTCAGCTCGGCCCCGGCGGAACCTTCGCGCGGCGGAACGCGCGGGCGCGGGGGGGCGGTTTCCGGGCCGGGCCGGCGGGAGCCTGCGCCGGGCCCGGCCCCGCCGCCATGGACGAGGGCTCGGCAGAGCTGGAGCTGTTCCGCCGCCGCTGGCGGGAGGAGCTGGCGGGGGCAGCGAAGCGGCGGCGGCAGGAGGTGACACCAGCGGCGGCGGTGCCCGAGAGCCGCCGCAGCGCGGAGCAGGGCGAGCCGGGTTACCTGGCGCTGGCCCGCGGCCTGCTGGACGGCGGAGCCCCGCCCGGCCCGGCCCGCCACCGCGCCTCGCCCGCCCGCCCCGCCGAGGAGCCCCCGGGGGACGGAGGAGGAGGAGATGGAGGAGGAGGAGGAGGAGGAGGCGACGACCTGCTGGGGCAGCTCATCCGGGACCTGGTAGGGCTGCGCTGGGCCGGCTGTGGCCGCGCTGGCGCCGGGGCTGGGAGCGGGTCGGGCGGGGGAGGGCCCGGAGCAGACGGGGCCTGGGTTTGTTTGGGTGTTTGCTTGTTTTTGTTGTTGTGTTTGGTTGTTTATTGTATTTTTTGTTATTTTTTTTAACGGGGCTCGTGTTGGGGCCGCCCGGGGCTCGGCCCTGGGATGGGGCGAGGAAGGGCGATGCTGAGCGTTGAGCCCCTGTGAGTTTGTTTTTAACCTCTCAATACGTCTTCCCTTACAAGGTTTTAACCCCGCAAAATCTAATTTTCTTCTATTTGTTTTGTAATTTTTTTTTCCTTGTAGCTTTTCCTCTTGAAAAAGGTTTTGTTACTTAGCCAGGCTGTGAAATGCAGGAGTGAAGGACATCCTGCCTTGCGACACAGAAGTGTAGTAAGAAAACAAATGTTAATTCTTTAAATGAAGGACTTAATTTGGCAGTAGCCTTAAATACAGCTCTGAACCTGGTAAAAGTTATTTTGGTAAATCCTCTAAATGCAATAGAGATTTTATTTACAGCGTAGGAAAACTAGGGGGGAAACCCATTTTCTTGCTTCTCTCTAACCTGAACTGTGACTAATTACTCTTTGCTTAAAAAAATTAAAAGGAGCAGATTAAATTTCTGTCTGCAAGGCACAAATTAATCCATTTACAGAATTAGTGCTCCATTAGCACCCAGGAGCCCGAATCTCTCTCAGAGGGGATGGTAGCATTTGAGTTTTGGATTCGTTCCAGTAGACTTTTAGCCGGGCTGGTGCTGACTTAACGTCACCGCTTCGTTAGCAGCGGTGGGTGCTGTGCCCGAGAGGAGCTGTGTGAATTTTTGGGGTGTGGGAAGAGAAGACCTTGGTCTCTGATGTTAAGTTTGTGTTAGAATGGAATTAGCAGGAGCCGTGCCGTTGCTTGTGCTTTGTTGCAAGCTCGTGCTTATGGTTTGACTAAAAATACTCTTAACTAGTTTAAAAAAAAAAAAGATCTGTATAGCTGTCTTTTTTCTATTCTCTTCTCCCCCCCTTATTTTTCATGAGAGAGCTGCCGGTCTTGACTGTTGTCGTGGGTTGACCCTGGCCAGCCGCCAGGTACCCACACAGCCGCTCACTCACTCCCCCTTCACTGCTGAACAGGGGAGAAAATATTTCCAAGGGTTCAGGGTTTTGAGATAAGGACAGGGAGATCACCCTCATTTACCGTCCCGGGCAAAACAGACTCAGTTTTGGGAAAATTAGGTACATTTATTAAGAGAACTGATCAGAGAGGAGTAGTGAGAAGTGAGAAAGAAACAAATCTTAAACAGAACACCTTCCCCCCATCCCTCCCTTCTTCCCGGGCTTAACATCAATCCCGGTTTCTCCACCTCCTCCCCCCGAGCGGCGCAGGGAGACAGGGAATGGGGGCTGCGGTCAGTTCATCCGACGTTGGTCCCACCGCTTCTTCACTCCGGGGGAGGACTCTTCACTCTTCCCCAGGGCCACTGTGGGGTCCCTCTCATGGGAGACAAGCTTCACGCTCTCTTCTCCGCGTGAGTCGTCCCACGAAGGGCAATTCATCACAAACTGCCCAACGGGAGACACCTCACGAGGGGCAGCCCACCCCTCGTGAGTCTGAGGCGCAGTCCTTTGGGGGAAACTGCTCCAGCGTGAGCCACCCACAGCGTCCCAAAAGTCCCACCGGCCAATCTGCTCCAGCATGGGCATTCCTCTCTTCCACGGGCTACAGGTTCCGGCAGCGACTTGCTCTGATGCGGGCTTCCCACGGGCTACAGTCCCCTTCAGGCATCCACCCACACGGCGTGGAGTCCTCGGTGGACATCTACGCGGTGATCCTCACGGTGGACTTCTGCACCTCGCCCATGGGCTGCAGGGGGACAACCCGCTTCACCATGGTCTTCACCACAGACCCGGGGGACTCCTTCTGCTCCGGCGCCTGGAGCTCATCCTCCCCCCACCTCCTTCTTCACTGACCTTGGTGTCTGCACAGATTCTCACTCCTCCATCTCTGTGCCAGCTGTTATGGCACAGTTCTTTTTCCCGTTCTTAAATATGTTTTTCACAGAGGCGTTCCTCTGCTATCACCTTACTGATAGGCTCAGCCTTGGCCAGCGGCGGGTCCCTCTTTGTAGCCGGCTGGCATTGGCTCTATCAATCTTGGGGAGCTTCTCGCAGCTTCTTACAGAAGCCACCCTGCAGCTCCCCCCCCCCGCTGCCGAAATCTGGCCAGGCCAAACCAAAACAACTGTGTGTCTGTACCAGCCTGTCTGTGGGCAGTGTGTCCTTCCGACGATAGCTTTGGGTCCGTGCAGACAGACCAGGTTCTTCTGCTGGTTGGATGCGAGTCAGCTCCGATTCGGAAGCAATAAATTCAGAGTAAGCCTGAGCTCATAAGCCTCGAGCTCACAAGCCTTGCCGAATGGCTTAGCTTAGTTGTCTGGGCAACACTTGCTCCAAAACGGTGACGCGGCTCCTGTTTCCGGGCTGGCTCACATCTGGCCAGCTTGGGATCTGCCCGCGTGGGGCCGTGGGTGCTCACAGTTCCTTTTGTGGTTGTTTTTTTTTATTTATTTATTTGGTATCCCCTTTGAAAATAGGTGTGATTTTTAAATCGTCTGAAAGCAGGGGGTCTTCTTGCAAATCTGCAGCAGGGAGTGGAGCTGGTGGTCCTCGTGTGGAGGGAAAGGAGAAAAGAAAGGAAGCTGTTTCTGTAGGAAAATTGTGGACAAGGAGGAAGGGGAGCAGGAAGGTCGCCTGCAGGTCTGGATTTGAGTAACTTCCAAATGAAGTTTTTGCAACTTTATTGGTCCTGCAAAGGCTCCAGGTTTAAAGGAGCAAGGAGCACTTACAGAAGAGACCGAGCAGCTGGCTTTGTGCGTGGGGATCGATGGAGAGCGATCAGGTGTTGGGGAACACTTCACGGGGGTACAGAAACCAGGAAAAACCGGTAGAGAGCAAAACTTCCAAACTGGTGACGTAGAAATGGTCAATATTGGCTGGGTTTGCTCTGTCTTTCTATTATATAGTTTAAAAATTTGGAATATCCAGAGAGAAATGAGGGAGAGGACAAATCTGGATGGGATAACCGCACGAAGAAGATTTAATAATTATGTAGTTAAAACAGAGGGGAAAAAAATCTAGGAAATATATATGTGCTGCAGTTAAAGTGATGAATTCTTTGGTTTTAGGGTTTTTTTGGGAGATACTTCGTGGTTAAAGCAGCAAATTCTTCAGCATATTTTGTGTTAATAAGACATTTATATGTTATTAATGAAAGACAAAGTCATCTCCATTCAGTTTTATATAAAAGTACATGTTCCAACCCCCAGCAATCTGTGATTCATTTTCCATCACCTGTGTTTGAAGACGTTTGCCTGCTAGTAATTTCACTTACAAGATTTCACAGTGCTTACTTGTGTGGTCGTTTTGGTGCTGAAACCTTAGACAAACTTTTTTAATAGAACTTGCATCTTGCCTTTCTCTCCCGTCTGACTGTAGATAAGCCTTACGCCTCTCCTCAGTTTGCTTTTTAGCTTCATTCAGGCTTCGAGTATTCTCTACTTGATATGACTTGGAGAGAACAGGGAGCAGCATGCTCTGATGTTGTGCCCTTACGGGAAGGAGAGGCCCTTTTTTTTTAAGGGAGCTGTGATGACACTGAGGATACAACATCATTTCTTCATAGTATAGTAACTTTTGTGACTATCTAGCTATGCGTTAAGGAAGCCTAACAAATTATTTTATCTTTTTTTCTTCTTTCCTTCTCAGAATGAAATAAATGAGGTTCCTTTCTTTGACATCCAGCTGCCTTATGAACTGGCACTGAAGATTTTTCAGTACCTGAGCAAGACTGAATTGGGAAGGTGTGCTCAGGTAAGTGCTGCTGACAGTTTGCTTCTCCGATACCACATACATTTGGCAGAAATATTCAAAGAAACAGTCAGGCACCTCAATGTGGGGCTGATTGTGCTTTAATTTACTGGAAATACTTCCCAAGCTGAATATTGAAAAAATAATAGGGAATGAGCCGGATTTATAGCTTGCAGTTAAGCGGAGGTGAATAAAACATTTGTGGCTTGGACAAAAGCGAAGCCTTAGGATTTAAAATAAATACTTGCAAAGACCTTTTGATTCAAGTGAATGTATTTAGAAACAAGGGAGTGTCTCGCTGCAGTGTTTAGAACTCGGCGCTTTGCCGCACCGAAGCTGTTCCTCGCACGTTTCACTGTGTGACTCAAACTGTAGTAACTTTTTGCCCGTAGTAATTTCACGTGAGGCTCCATTCTTAACTGACACTGATTTCCTGCCCCCGTGCACCGCAAGGGGTTTATCTTATTCTTTGGCGACACTTGTAAGGTCATGCTTTCACCAGTCAGTACTTGGAGTTGGTCCATAATTTCCGTGTGGTTGTAAACTTGCTGTCTCTTCTAGCTTTGCGAAGTTTAAACACTCACACACCCCTGACTGTGCTTAGGGTTGTTCAGCCCATGCCTTGAGCCTCGTTATCTCCTTTCTTCACACACTGAATGATGAACCTCCTCTCTAAATGAGTTTTCAAAGCAAACTTCGTGGGCAAGTGTCGATTACCCGGTGAAATAAAGTAGAATATTGTGGATGTACGTTGCCAGCTTCCCCCTGCTTAGCGTTCCAGGCTGGTTTTTTGCTGTGTATAAAGCACATCCTGCAACTTCTTAAAAACTCCAGCCCAAACTGTTCTTTGTGTTTGAGCACTGCCCTGGGCTGTTTGTAAGAGAGATAAGCATCAAGACATAAGAATTGAACAGTGACAGACAGGGCATAGCGTCGTGGATGGAAGGGTAGACACAAACATTCTCCAGCTGGCACACGTGTAGAAATGCAATTGGGCTTTTAGTGTTCAGGATGAGCAAGTTGCAGCATTAAATAGCTACAGGTGGTTATTGCTTAAATCTTTGACTTGACGATGCCTTTTAGGAACAAGGACTGTTAGAAGAAAAATAATTCCTGGTGCAGAGGAAAAAAAAATAAATCTCTACGATTGTTTTTTGGTGCTGTCCGGGAGACTGTGAAGCTTTCAGGTGTGCCCTAGTTTCTGTCGTTGGAGGTGGAGATATGCGATCAGGAAAGTCTGATTCCTGTGAAGTGGAACAGGGCTGCATTTTTGAAGTGGATTGCTTTAAGGTTATTCTTTCTCTTCCTTTTTTTTTTTCTTTTCCTTAGGCATGATCAGTTTACCTCACGGCATAGTGAAAAGATTGGCTGATGAAGGGCGGCTCCTTTTCCGTGTGCTGGCTGCCCTTGGTTTCTCTCTTGCTTGTTTTAGTTTTTAACTTGAACCTGTTCTCATAAGATGTGTTTTAATACTGAGAAAATGTTCCACGTTTCTCATGCTTTGTCTCAGGCTGAGTTCCCTCGGTCCTGCGTGGCAGCTGACAGGTAGCTGAGCAAATGCCTGGCATTTTACAAGGCTTTCTGCATGAGATGAATATCCAATGCTGTTAGTGCGGAGCTGGCTTCTTTTTAAGTGTTCAAATAAAAAGCAAAGCAATAAAAATAAATCCCATTTTCATTTTTCTCCTGGTGATTTTGGTTTTGAAGGGGGGGCGAAGCCCTCTTCTGTTAAATGGAAAGCCCTGCTGCTTTACGGTGTTATGGTAGAAAGGGGTTTTTTTATTAGGGCGCCTTGGGATTTTAGTGAAATTGGGCCAGTTAGTGGAATTGGCGTCATGAACTATGCGAGTGCCTTCGGAGAAAACCTGTTTGCTTAGTTCTTTAAGCCAAATTGGTAACCAACTAACAGCAAAGCAGCCTGACTGCAGAGCCTCTCTGAGATTTAATCACGCTACAGACTGCTCTGGAGACCCTGGACTTCACTCTGGCATTTCCCCCTTGTCTTCTTCCTCACAGTTTTTCTTTGATTTTTTTCGGAATTAGTGCTACAAAACACAAAACTATCTCGGTGGCGCTTGAAATATGAAAGCCATGTGTGCAGGTGGGTTAATGGTGGCACCAGTTCCTGAGCTCTGGTGGGTTCGCAGTAATCGTGTGATATTCGGTCGTGTCCCACAGACCAGTCCCTGCTGATATCCCGGGTATGTGAGTCAAGGAGTAGGTCATGTGGCAGCAGAACAGTCCAGAGTAACGGCAAAATTTCCCTCTGCTTTTTGCCAGCCCTCTGAGCACCTTTTCATTCTCCCCAAGCAATATCTACATGGTGAGTGACTCCCGCGTGACTTCGGTGGGGAGCAGGTTTGGGAGCAGTGAGTCCTTCCTCCTGGGTGTGGTGTAGAGAGAAAAAAAGAACAGTCGCTTGGGACACGACGGGTATGACACACAGAAAAGCATCAGAAGTTCTTGTGTGATTTGGGACTGCAGATCCCTGCAGTTCCCTTCCCTTGTGATAGGGGGATGTGTCTCACCTGTGAACTTCTCCGTATGCCTGGAGTCCTTATGGCTTTCTAGTAAATACCAGAGACCGCGGAAATTGCGTTTTGCGGTGTGAAATATTTCTCAGCGGTACATGCTGAATTTTGGGCTGTTTTATTTCTGAACAGATCAGTGGGAAATTGCCCTGAGCCGTTAGCATTTTCGTCAGAGTGATGGTTTGGAAATGCTTACCAACACCGTGATCGTGTGTGTATCCAGGACAAGGGAGGCTGTTCTAGGAATTCGAGAATGAACTGTCTTGCGTAAATCGAGAATTTTCAGATGCTTGCCTCTAGAGCGTCTGGAATTGTCCAGCTGTTAGGCTTTTAGTGCTTATAAATTTTTTTTAAGAGAGTATCTCCTGTGGTTTTTTGAGCATACTTTTGCATTCAGGTTGTACACGGGTAAAAGTAATCATCCATCCTCCCCGTGGTTTGGAGAGGGAGCAGAGAAACGCGTGGATAAAGGATATCCTTGGCTCAGGGTGAGACTTAAAATAACATTATGACTGTGAATTGCAAAGATGAGCAGCTTCCACCTGGTATGGCTTCAGTCGAAATGGTTTTGGATTGAATACTATTTGGCACTACTTATTGTACTGAATTGCAAGTCCAGATATTTTGAATTGAGGTTCCTGGCTTCAGCGAATGAACCTTGACTGTGTCATTGTGTGTCTAGGGAAGAAAATAAACTTATTGAAACAAAGACAGTTATCGGATGGAGAGGGATGAATAAACCTTTGTCAGGATCTGAGCCAGTTGATTTAGATAGGATTAGGAGAAATTTAGGATTTGATGGAAGAGGTGGGTGGTTTTTAGAGTGTTTTTTTTAGGAGGGGGGGAAAAAAAAAGAATCCCCCAAAGGCAAAACCAAATAGCACAAAGCTCGGTTAGTGAAAGCTTTTGAAGTCCTTCAGAACATTATTACTTGCTGAACTCTAAGATATAAAACTGTTTCTGCGTCGAGCTCAGGGGAAACAAAAGTTTCTGTGCTGAAAACACTTGAGAGCTGTAGTGAAAAGATAAGAGGAACGCTAAAGACAGAATTAAACCGGGGACTGTAAATCTATAAACAACGCTGTGAGAGGTTGTCATCGATCGGTGTTGGAGTTTCTACATAGTGTACATTTGGAAATAGTTTTATTTGTAGTATAATAAAAGCTTTGCCCGTTTCAACTACTCTCCAGCAAGCGGAATGTATGGGTGCGTATAAATAAAGCCGTAATGCTCCGGCTTTCGGGGCCTCACCTGAAACTCAAAGTCGAGCAGATCCAATAAAGCTGACTTGAAGCCAACGGCTGCTTTTAATGCGCAGCTCACAGTGGTGCTGTAAAGTGAAATGCTTGAGACTCTTTTATTAGAGATTTCTTGCAGCTGAGCCTTGCTCAGTGGGGCTTTTACAAGGGATGGTCATGCCAGTTTTGGTGCATTAAGAAAAGGCCGCGTTAGGGACCCTTTGGAAATTCATGCTTGTAAAGCAGCGGGATTCAATGTAATTTGATTTAAAAAAAAAAAAAAATCATAATAGGATAGGATCTTTATTCCCCTTGAATGTTTGTTCCTGAAAGCTGACAAGGCAGTCCAAATTTTATGTAGGACCTCCCCCCCCTTTTTGATTTGGGTTTTTTTTTTTTTGTAGTATCTTTATAAAATGCTTTTAAGACCTTGAAACTAGAAAGGTCTGTGCAACATTGTCTGTTTTGGCAAACTCCACAGATGTGGAAGGTTTTTTTGTGTTTTTCTTTTTTTTTTAATTAAACCGAGGCAAAAGTTGGCGTCCTTTGGCTTTGTTTGCTTCTGCTTGTCCCTTCAATGTCAGCAGAAACGTGCTGCTCTTACGACAGGGGGGCACAGCGGCCGTTCCTGTTGACCGGGCTTGGCTGAGGAGCTCAACTCCTGCAGAACAGCTACTTTTTTTGTGTGTCAGCAAAAAGCTGGGTGGTTTGGTTTTGTGTTTTGTTGTTTGGGTTTTTTTTTTTTCCCTTTGAGCAATAATATATGGATTTATATTACTTTAAAAACCAAACTGAGAGCAAATTCCCCACTGAACTATAATGGCTCGAAACTTGGGCTTTTTTTGTCTGTTTGTTTCTTCTGTTGAACTTCCTGAGTGTGTTCCTATAGGGACCAGAGCATAAAACACTACTTTTTTTTTGTTACAGGCTGATGTATAATGCTAGAGAAGACTCGGTTCTATTTCTGTCATTTGTAAGGCATTGTGATTTGCCTCTCCAGGTGGTTTTCTTTGTCTGGTGATGGAAGGGGGTTGCATGTCTCCTAGCTGGAATTGAGGTCTTTTGGTGAATAACCAGAATATTAGTTCTGCTGGACTTGGATATTCCCTTTGAGAGCTGCTCTTACGTGTAGGTATCGAATCTTAACATACGCAGGTTACTCAGTCCACCTCCCTTTTTTTCTCATATTAAACTTTTTTTTTAGCCCCTGGAAGAAAAAGATCTTAAGGTATGTCTTGCGGTGCGATTGTGGGACCTTGGTTTTGCGAGCGGTAATGAGACCCGTGTGTCTTTGCAGCAAGACCAGCCGGCAACGCAACGTAAACAAGGTGGCTTGAAGCTTCGTGAAGTTTTCAAGGGGAGATTTGTGATGTTTGTTGCAAACTCTCCGACTCTTTGGGGGATACACAGTGTGTGAGAAGGTTTGGGACCACGGGTGGGAGGTGGTTTTGCACTCGCTGTGACCCAAGGAGCCCTGTTAGACAGGGTCCTGTCGATGGGAGCTTTCTGGACCTTGGCTGCCACCCGCCTGCGATGTGGTGGGTGTTTTGGTCAGGCTGACCAGCTGATCTTGGCCTGCTGCTGCATTTAATATTTCAGACTAAGGCATGCTCTTCCAAGTCATCGCACGTAAAATTTTACAGATCGTGTTACAAGCTCCGAGGCTGCTTGATTTATGTAAGTGTGTGTTGTTTTCCTAACCTCTGTAAGCCTCGCTGCACGCCTTGTCGCTCCGGCAGCTTGTGTCCTGCTTCTTGCAAACCTCTGCCGGCAGAAAGGATCTCGTTCTTTTGGCGTTCCTCGTGGTATATGATTTTGTGAAGGTATACTCTGTGTGTGGAAGCTGGGGTTTTGAGAAGTCGAAAGCAAAGTGTGCGTGTTAATGATAAAATATGAAGGAGATTAATCTTAGGAAAGGGAGAACAAGTCATGGTTCATCTTTCCCTCCTGTGCCGAGTTGTATCTGTGTGTAAACGTGGGGCGAACGGCAGGTAAACACGAAGGGATGGTCCTGTGAGAGTTGGTATCAGTGTGAGACCTGGATTCTTGGCGTAATCTTGAGACTGGAACAGCCATTAGATGCTTTTTTTTTTTTTTTAAAATATGTTGGAAACAACGTACAACTGATTGCTGCTTTCATTGGCAGTTTTCATTGGGTACATCTGGCTGTTTAAAATCAAGAATTGCAGAGAACAAACACTACTTAAGTTGGCTCTTACCTCTTGAATCTTTAATTCTAAGCCCACAATTGATTGTGATGAAGCTGTTCTCTCTGAAATGGACAGCAACTTGAGGCTACTTGAAAAACTTAATAACTCGTTCCTGTTCCTGCGTACTGCGGTACAATAGGCTGTAAATGACTAATGTCATACACCTAATCACGCGTTGTCAGTACGACTTCAGAGATAAGGTGCTGTGATCCAAGAGGTTTTCTTGGTACAGATACGAAAATAAATTCTCGGTTTTGCTCTAAACTTACAATACTGTCCAAATTGTTTTCTTGCTTCTTCTCCCCTCCAAAATTTTCTAATACACTCATATTTTGGATTGGCAGCATGGCCGTTCAACACTGGTGTCCACATTGCGTGGGCTTTTAGTGTGGTAAAAACTCAGTTGCTTTTGAAAGAATCCAAGCAAGTATTTTGCTAAAGGTTTGGATTTTAATACTCTCAGTAGGATAAAGATTGAACAGACATCTTTGTTTAGGTAATAATTTAGCCTCAGTGCAGGCCTGTATTGACTTATATGTGTATATTTCAGTTGTTATTTAAATTGTTTTATATGTTATCTAATTTTTACTTATAACTTTATTTTATATATATGTATATATATGTAAAAAAAAATTTCGATTTCTAGGTCAGCAGGACGTGGAAAGTGCTTGCAGAAGATGAAGTCTTGTGGTACCGGTTGTGCCAACAGGAAGGATACCTGTTAGATACGAGCATCTCCGATCGCTCCTGTTGGAAGCTCGCCCTCAAGAAATGCCGTGCCAGAGAGCGCACGTTGAAAACCAACTGGAAGGTAAATGGGAATTTCTTTAGTGGGTCCAGGTGCCAGAGAAAAACAGGAATGAGGTTCGAGCAAGCGGTAGCAAGAAGTTGATCTTTTGTGTTGCAGCTGCTTCTGCCAGTTAAAAGGGGAAAGCTGCTGAAGGATTTGAGACTTTGCTTTTTCCCCCAGTGACTGATGAGTTTTGGTTTTTTAGGCTCCTCAGTTGACTTTAGTATAAGAGAGACGTTTATACTTTAGTCATCCCTTGGTGATGAGAATCAGCCTGTAAAACACAGGCTTCTTCCCCTCCTTGTTCTATATCCTGGCTACAATAAAGCTCTAATTTTTTTGGTTTTGCTGTGATAGTTGTTTCTCTACCTAAAGATTATGAGTGATAATGAAGAATGGTGTATTCGTTTTCCATTTCTTTCTAAAAAATTCCAGGCAGCAAGCATCACATGGATGTGGCTTCTCTCTCAGCAGGGCTGCAACTTGTCAGCAGCAATAGCAAAGCTCAGAGTCTGCAGCAAAGGAGCAAATTAACTTGCTGAAGGTATTGCAACACTAACACCATGTCGTGTCTTACTCTGCAGAACCGCATCGGTGCGGTGAGCCAGCTGCAGTACGAGCTGGGAAAAGTTCTTTGCGATGTACATTCTTGTGATGGAGTCGTTATTGCTGGGTGAGTATGAGATTGCGTAACGCGCTCGCTTGACCTCTGCTCTTCGAAGTCTCGTGTGCTGCTAAAAAAGCCCAGATGTTTGTTAAAAGACAAATTCAAAAGATGCACCAGTTGGAGGCGACAAGAATGAATTTTTCTGGCTGCGGTTCCTCTGTGGGTGAGCTAGATTGTCCTTAAAGTGACTGATCATTGTCCACAGGTCATTTCAGCAGTGCAGATTTGTATTGTACTGTCTCATGTACATGTCTTTTCTGTAAAGACTGAGTTTTTGCGGGGGCTGTGGTTTGGTGGGGTTTTTTTGGTGTTTTTTTTGTTTTTTTACTGGATGGTCTTCTGCTTATTTAACTTCTGCCTTTGGAGGTCTCCCTTTCTGTTCTTGCTACCATCCTGTTTGTTGACTATTGCTTCTCTTCCCACGCGACACTTTTCTGCTTTTCTGGTTGCATTGAGGCGATGAAAATTCTTCTGCTGAGCTGCTGTGCGGTCTGTGACCTCTGGAGGGGCAGTGCCACACAGCGGTTAACCTCAACAGCAGCCACGGGAAGGAGGCTCTGAAGAACTGGTGTGCCTGGATCTTACCTTGACTTTGTGCCTGAGGTTGAGCCTTCCTTGAGCCACCGGTTGTGCTCCGCAGCTGGGATCCAGCTCCGACAGCAGCCTGACCTCTTTTGTGCCCTTCAGCTTGGGCAGGGTGTTTCCTGGCCTTGGCTGGGGAACTGCGCAACTGTATCTGTTCCGCTGTCGCTGGTGAAGCCGCCTGCACTTTATTTTGGGAGCCAGAAACCCCAGTTGTCCCCATGCTGCTGCCAAAACCTCCAGCTCTTCTTTTCCTTCATTTTCTCCATGCTGTTTAAACATGCAGTATGTAGAAGGTAGGCAGTGTAAATCAGATTTCTAAAAAATTAATAAACAAAGGATATTAATCCCGCATATTAAACTCAAATAGTCCATATTTCAGCTTGGTGTTGAGTTCATGCGGTGTTTTCATATCGGTTCCACAGTTCCTCCAGCATTTTTTGATTCTTTTGTGAGTTTGCATCAGTGGGCATGGCGAAGGGATGTGGTGCCATTAAATGCTTTGAGTTCCCGAAAGGTTCATAAAAATAGGTGAGCAGGTGAGAGACCGTGGAGGGAAAAGCTGCTTATGCGTGTGGTATGCGTGTATAAAGGGGTGCTACAGGTTTCACTGAAATTACTTTTCAGTAATGAATTTTAGTAATGAAGTATCTTTTTGCGAAGCTACGAGCATACGTTTGAACAAATAACGTGGGGAAGTCGGAATTCAGCTGTTTGACTTTACCTGCTTCGTAAATGAAACATTTAGAATATTGGAACACGAGGGTTATATAACTTTCTCTGCTGTTTATTACTTGCCCATCACTCTGCTTTGGTAGCTCGAGATCTCTGAAAACATCTCTTAAATTGCTGCAAGTAGAAGGTTGTTTTGTGGATCTTGCCCAAAAGAAGACAAATCTGTTGTTCTGCCAGTGAGGCTGGAAGTCTGGAAGACAGTAGCACACTGTCGCACCTCCCAATCCTATCTCACGGTAAATACCCGACAAGACAGACTTAATGTTATTTATAAGGCTTCCAAAGACATTGGCAAATTGTGCAGGAAAATACTCGGTTTGTTTTGTGCGTTTGGGAAGTCTTTAGGGTAGGTGGATTGAAGAGGTTGTTGGGGCTTTGTTGTTTGTTTGGTTTAAATCCAAATATAACCCTCCCCTTTCTCTCCCAGCTTATAGTATCGTACTTAATGGCATCGTGCTCTCAAATTTGTCATAAAAGCGTAACGATCCTGGTGATCAATAGCGAGCTGTTGTGCTCGTTGGGTGCTGAACAAGTAATTTAATAGCCGAGGTTAACAGAAGTCAATTTTCTTCTCAGTATAAATATCAATTATCTGTTACATTTAATGATTATATCTTCAGTTTCACCGACATTTATGTGCTTAGCTTTACATGCGAGTAATGGATTATGGCCAGAGTTGCCGTGTGCCTAAAGCTGGACCGAGGTGGGACTTTGCATGACTTGAGCGATCGGGGATGATCTTAAAGCTGATTTTGTGTGTGGTGTTTTCTAACTGGTGGTTCGTGGCATCGTTTACCTTCCTTTCTGACTGTAGTCAGGTTGCTGCACAGGAGAAAAATGAAAAATGAAAAATTGCTCGGGTTGCAGCAGGGTTTTTGATGCCCGACTTTGGGGAGCAGCTGCGGCGCTCTGGCTCAGCTCGGTCGGGCCAGCCAGGCATTGCACCCAGCCTTTAGAGCTGGAAACTGTGGCAGTGTGCAGCAGCTGCTCCCTGGTTTCAGGATGTTCAGCCTCAGGATCTTGGGAGATCGGGGAATGGCTATCAAAACTGAAAAGGGGTGGAGAGAGTTTCTCCAGCAGAACCGCTGGGGCTGTTGTGTGTTTGGAGCGAGCCTGGGAATGCTGTTTCTTGCTTTGAACCTGTGCTGTGATAGACCTGAGCTTGTGTTTTTCACTATACTGCTTCAAACTCTGCTGGAAAGTGGAATAAATTTTATTTTAGTTGCTGTAGGCTTTTTTTTTTTCTTTTTTACCCTTTCTGAAAGGGAATTTGTACAGGTTTGTGGGCAGAGCGACTTAAAACAGCAGCTACAAGTGTGATATGTGGAGGTGCAGTTTGCCTGATTCAGGAGCAGGTCTTCCTTAGCTTAGTGTGAGAAAGCCAAGAAAAACTCTACAGGGTTAGCTCTCCCTTAGAGAAAGGGCCCTGTTTCATGTGTTCTCCTCTTGTTTTCTCCACGCTGCTGCCAAGGCTCGAGCCAGAAGATGGCAGAATATCAAGGATTGATTAAGTGCAACCTGAGCTGCGAGTTGAAGGTGGCTGCTTGCAGCTCCTCTTTCTCGGAGCGCTTTGCATTTACTGGCTGACATCAGATAATTCAATCTGGCCTGCATGCGGAGCATCTTGTGTTTATCATTAAAATTTCATCCCAGCGGTTACGATGCTTGTTTTCTGGGTCAGACCTTGAATCCCTTTTCATTTGAGACAGCGGTGTTTGTGGTTACCTCACTCCCAATCAATGTGGTATTTGCCAGCCTTTCTACAGTTACACGTCTCCAAGGATCTTCTTTAAAGGGACATTGTCCTCCCCTCTCTCCATATTCAATTCAAATGTAGTTTTGTCTTTAAGTCGGAGTTGACTTAAAGCAATTATGCGTCTGCTCGCTCGGCTTTTATAAATTACTACTGGTGATTAGGTTCACTGTATCTAATGCTGTCGTATGTTTGGTTTCGGTACAGAACGCCTGGATTTCTTCACTTTCCGTTAATAAAATCTTTATTTATTTATTTAAGCAAGCGCATATTCAGGCAGTAGAATTGCTACTTTTTTTTTTTTCCTGGCAGTGTTGACAGCCACGCTGATAGGCATTTGTAGTCAGAGGTTAGGTCCTCCTGCAGGTCCCAGTCTTGGAGTGTGCATCTGGTCCTTGTTTGAACCGTGTTGTCTCTACACGGTGGATCCTGCGGTGTAACACGTCCACAGCATGTTGTGAGCCTGTTTTGCCGTCGGACTGGCTCTGTGTGAAATGCTCACGTGTGGCTTTCCTTGAACCACGCGGTACATTTGCCTTCTGTCGGTGGCGATCGTCTCAGCTCCCGACTCGCCCCGTAAAACCACACCAAGTGTGCTGCGAGTCGGGGAGATGTTTTATTGTGTGCTGGAATAACTTCTTGAGGCTTATTGAAAGGGCTCGGGGGCTTTCCTGCTGCAGTTCGTAGCATTGAAAGCTTCACAAATGAAAATAAACAGAAGAGATCCGGAGTCAGAACATCCTTCCAAAGACCCAGAAACGTAAAAGGTAGCTGCTTTTTCTTCCTTTGGTTTTCCGTGGTTGAGAGAAAAAAGAGGGGTAGCCTGTTAGTGAAGAGCTTGCATAAATGGAAATTTGTGGGCATGTCTGTGCCTCTTACAGGGGCTGGAAATCAGCCCCTGGTTCTTCTCTTTCCGTTTTAACTTCAGGCATTTTCCTCCTTCCTCCAGCAAGTAGTCATCTTACCTAGAGAGATTATTTTCTTGAGTTAGGGCTAGTGAGGTTCAGCTGCTCCTGAGTGCCTCGATAAATCAACAGATTAACACTTCCTCCTCTTTCAGAGCGGAGCACACCTGGCACACATGGTATTTCTCCAAGTGATGGTCGATAAAGGCAATGAGGAGCCAAAGAACTTTCTAAGTATCCACTGTTGGGTTTAGAGGTGGCGATATCTTTTGATTCTCTCGCACTGGAAACCAAAGGCACTGAAATAATTTTCGTGTCTTTGTTCTGAAGGAGTCTTAAGGGCGTTACAGTTTACACAGTGCAGCGCTTTCCAACATTTTGGGCCTTTCAGTTTAAGTCATTTTGAGCAACGTACAGACATACCAGTAGCTGCTGCTACTGTGTGGTAGATTTCTTTGTTCTCTGTGATCACCTCCAACTTTGCTTTCCTCTTGCTCAAAGGTGACCTGCAAATGACTTTTTTTTTCAAAAATGGGCTTGACACTCTTTTAGCTTCATAATGATGTGTGGAACTAGCCCGAAAGGCTTGGAAACACTTTTCTGCACTTTTAAAAACTTCACGTCAACTTTCATCTAATTTGCTTTTGCTTTTTCTTTTTTTTTCTTTTGCTATAGGGCTTGTAGGCTATTCTCAAGGTATTTATTATTAGCTCTTGCATCTTAATCCAGTGTGCAGACCCGAGGAAACCAAAATATTAATTAGTAATGAAAATGAGTAGAAGTTAACAAACCAAAGTCTTAAATAGCCTGAATAAACCCCTGCCTTACTTAATTGCTTAAATTTCAGTTGTGTAATGGCCCAGCTTTGACAGGTTTCTCCCTCCCCTCCCGGTGACTGAGAGCCTGGATGTAAAACCAAGCAGTAAGGCAGAAGGTAAAAGTACTTGCCTCTTTCCTTCAACCTTCCCTAAACCTTTTGTTCTCTTCACTCATTCTCATCATTGTTAAGAAGTAATAAGTGTCAGGCCTTCTTTTTTTTCAAGCGAGTCACCTTTAGGGGGGTTGAAAACAAAATGACATCATGAGTTCAGAGGGGTCGGATGACAAACAACGGGAGTTAGGTAAGGTTGTGTTAAGTGACAAACACGTTGGCTTCTCTGTCGTCTCGTGAAAAAGAGCCTTTCAGGTGAAACCAATAGCAGAAGCTTGATACTGACTTTTTTGTGAAAGATGCCTTTCCAGCCTGCCTGACCGTTAAGCTATTGGGTTTCCTACAGGCTTTCTGGACTCACAGGAATGTGCTGCTGCAGTGAGATGTGCTGTCGTTGCCATGAGGGAAAGCGACAGTGTGACACCTGGCATTCTGAAGCCACAGGTGTTGTTTTTGTGCTTGTAAAGCCTGGTTTTCTCCTAAAGCCAGACAGAACCCATCCTTCATTCTAGTAAACTTCTTGAATGGTTCATTTTTACTCTTTTCAGAACCTACCGGCCTCTGGGCTGTTGCCATCAGTGCCTAGAATTCAAGTGATGCTTTTCCTCTCTGCTGATCGCAGTTTGTGTTCCTTCCACCATGTGAACATCACCTCGCGTCATCTTCAGTTGGTGTTTTCTTGCCTGTATCCCAAACTGGAGCCGTTGTTTTGTTTGTTACATTATGTGTTTATCCTTTGTGAAATAATAGGGGTGCTAGACCAGATCCTTCCCAAATCGCAGCGTAATTCCTCTTGAATTCCTTTAGAGAAGTTTTTTTGTTTGTTTTTTTGCCTTCTGCCATGGCAGTAGCCTCAGGCAGTACCCACAGGAATATGTTTCCTCGGTCGGAGCGGCTGGTTTGATGGGTTAATGGACCTCGGCTGATGCAAGCCACTGGAGCCTTGATCTAAATGATGGGAGATTCCTGGCCTTAAAAAAGAGATGCTTTGGCTTTCTCCTGCTTTTGTAAATGATCGTTAAAATGTTTTCCCTAACGTAGAACCCTTTGGTTTGTTTCTCCTTCCTTGGAATTAGATTTGCACATGCTTAAAATTGGTAAGAAAGTGAGGTACGCAGAAGTGCTTAGGATGGTGAAATGTTAATTTTGTTACAGGTAACAATGCGAAGCTGCAAAAGAACTGCACGCTCTCTCCAGCAGCTTAACCCACTTTCTAGAGCTATAATTTCCTAAATAAGGCCTTAGGAATGAAGGTGTAAGCTCTCTGCAGCTCAGTTTGTGCAAGTGGTCCACAGATGGACGTGGGCTGATGAATTGGAAAGTCAAGTTCCCAGCAGAAGAGTTTGGGAACTGATCGTAGAGATGCTCGGGATGTATTTCCTACACGTTAAATCTTGTGTTTTCAGATCCGTTTTGGTACAAGTTAGTCACTTTTTTCATAGCTGCACTCATATATCAAGTAACCCAAAATAATGTGTGGATGATATCGGGAGCGTTGCTTTTCTACTTCATGTTCTTCTACCAGTGTTAGCGTTGTCTTGGGTTTGATTTAAACCTGATCTGTTGGGTTTTTTTGTTTTAATTTTATGGTGTAGCTTTCTACCATGCTATTCAGAAAATTTTCTTTTCTGTTCCGTTTGTGTTTCTTTCTTTTTGTCATCATGTTCTATTTTTATTCCTTTCTGCCATATGAAGTAGTTCTTTACTCCATCGTTGCTACTAAACTGCTTTTACTCAATCCTTACCTTAAGGAATCCATTAGTCAAGCTACGTGTCTGTTATACGTGTAGTGGCAAAATCAATGTTTCTGAATAACTGTAAATGAGAGCGCAGAAAGGCTTGGAAACTTTTTTTACTTCTTTATTCCAACCTTACTCTGTGAGGCATCAAACACTGTGGTAAATGGATCGAAGGAGTCCATCGTTATCCCAGACTTCGGAGAGGAGTTGTAGGTCTTAATACTGAGTATAAGAAGGTGGAAGAATCTGTTTAATTTCAATACCGTGTGTTACGATTGAGGTATTTTCCAACTCACCGTGGTTTCGATGAAGAGTTTTTTTGAAATTGAACGTTACGAATGACCACTGTCTGACTCGAGGTTTATGGAGATGATGAAGCTTAAGAGTGATTTGAACCAACTTAAAGGCATTTGGACTTGGGTTTGCGTATTTAATTGGACCTTAAGCCTACTGAGGGGGTCACTGGCTAGATGCCTTAATTAACCACGTGAAGGACTGGTTAGTTGCTTTTGGTGGATTCGGGATGAAAGGTCTGAGAAGCTTGTTGCAGCAAGATGATACAAAATACTCATTATTTTACTTGCTTATCAACAGGCATCTGTTGGAAGAGAGCTATAGCTAGAGACTGTTACTTGAGCAAAATTCCTACTGACTTCAATGAAATGCATTGACATTGTAAGGACTTCATAATAAGATCTTTTGAGTATTAACAGATGGTCACTGACTGCCTGAAACAAAGTTGCTGGGTTTTTTGTTTTGTTGATCACTGCAGGTATCTGGAAACTGAACAGACTTTGCCTTCTGGAAATCAAACCTGACTGTGAAACAAAGGTTTTTTTCCTTTTGCCTTCCTTTTTCTTTTCTTGCTACAAATTCTTTAGAGGAAATATGGAAAATGTGAACCGGTTTCTGAAGTGCCTTGT
This sequence comes from Trogon surrucura, assembly GCA_020746105.1. Taxonomy (NCBI): domain Eukaryota; kingdom Metazoa; phylum Chordata; class Aves; order Trogoniformes; family Trogonidae; genus Trogon; species Trogon surrucura. The sequence goes on along the minus strand of CM036634.1, from coordinate 2,198,293 downwards.
CAAAAGTCGTTGGCGTTCAGACCAATTCAGTGTAGTAAGACTTGCCCCGGAGTGATGTGCTTGAGGCAGCCGACAAAACGGACCGACACCAGCATCCTGTTTCGGCAGAAACTCGGCGATGGTCTAGTTGCGCCGCTTGTTTGAAGTGAAATTCTGCAGTGCCAGCAATGAGCAAGCCATGAAGGAAAACCGTTTGTCTTTGCTCCTGCCATGGACTGAATGAGTAGAGGCTCGACTGTTTTGAAAATGTTCCTGTTAACAGTTTTTCTTTTGTGTATTTGTCAGTTTATATATTAGTTGCAGTTGTACTTTGCACAAACACTAATTAGACAGCCATCAACACTCGGGGCCAAAGGCTTACTAACAATGCAACTGTGATAGCAGTGTCTTAATTGGTTGAGTATAATTGTCATTAGGCAACGATAAAGACATCTGGGGCTCTGGAGAGAGATCAGCCTCCCCCTCCTCCTCTTCCCCAAATTTGTTCTGGCTATTGCTATCCAACACAGTTGAGGTTTGTTGTTTTTTCAGCTGAGATTCTGTGTTTTGACCAGTTTCCTGATGTTTTTCTCCTTATGAAATCGTCTGCCTCTTCAGCCCCACTTCATTAGAGCCGTGCCCAGCCTCCATCTCTGCTTCCTCCCACATGTGCTCTGCACTTCACCACCTGCTTCCCAGCCGTCGTGGAACATCAGCAGCTTTTAACCCCCAGCTCCTTCTCCTTCAGTCTTCTGCTTCCACTCGTGTGAGAGGGCACGAGCAAATTGTTCATCTCATTGTGGCATTGCTGCCAATAAAAATCAGTTGAAATGCTTTTGGTTAGGGAGTAGGTATTTATTATAGTAGGTTTGTAGGTACCATCTGATTTCGATTTTTATTTTCAATTTCTTTATACCCTGTGCATTACTGTTGCTCCATTTCAGCAAGTTTTTAATGGATATACTGAGTTTGCAGACTAGTTTTTACAGATCTGTCTGGAATTACAGACCTGGCTTGTCAAGGAGATCTATAGTTAGAAAAATAGGGCTCTTGCATTTCTCCTGCTGCTACGTGTCGTGCATATACACTGAAATGTTTGAAAGAACTAGAGCAAAGTGAAATTAAGTCTATCAAAGCTGAGTTACTTGGGTGGAAAGTCTCTGCTGTGCACTAAGAGGAGGATGACCCTGGTGAATAGGGAGAGAAGCACGCAGACCCCGAGCCGAGAGCCAGACACTGTGGGGGTAGAACACCTTGGAAGGCGTCAGGGCAGGGGGCACCTGGAGAGGGGAAACATGGGCTTTTTTTTGCACAAGTGGCTTATGTTAGATGTTGGAGTATTTACCTACCTCTGCAATAAATGCATTACACCCATCAGAAAAGACCAGCAGCCAAATGCTATTGGTATTATAGCAAATAGAATTTGTTATGTAAAATGGAAAAGGTTGTTGGGTTTGTTTGTTTGTGTGTTTGGGTTTGGTGTTTTTTTTGCACTCTGGCACAAAGTTGTGTGGGCTCTTCATAGCCACCATGGTAGAAAAATCAGTAACTGAGTGAGATGGAGGACTGTGTGTGTTCTGGAGAAGACTGCAATCTAGGGTTCTTTCATTCGGTAGCTGGCAATCGAAACTAAATTTTCATGGTAAAGCATAAAAATTGTTGTGGTAGGAGATAAATAGAAATACTGGAATTGTCTAGAAATAGGCTCTGTAAAGTGCAGCGTGTTCTTCTCTTTAGCCATCTATATTGATTTGGCAGATTTGCCAATTATCTGCAATAAAGCAGCCTTTTTATTTTTTTTACAGCAAGGCAATGTTTTTAATAGTTTAAAAGCCTTTTGTTGTGGTTACAAATTGAAAGCGTGTTGCTCTTCGCAACGGCGTTAAAAGCAGGGAGTTCGAACCATTAAATTTTTCAGTTCGGAGTTGGATTCATCTGCGTTTGAAATTCTTCCAGTTCAGTTCTGGTACAGGCCCAGTGTATGCTGGAAATGGGCACGCGGCCCTGATGGCCGGCAGAGCGTGTTGTCAGCTGAGGAGATGGTTTATATCTCCCATTTCTCCACAGTGGCTCCTTGCCCAAACCTAGACCTCTTCTTAGGTTTCCAGCATGGTCTTGTACTGTCTCTGCAAATCCTTTAGGTTTGCTGCTCGGGACTGATGTGCTGTCGTGCTGCGGTGGGAAGGATTTGTGGGGTGTTGCTCAATGAGAAACGGGGGTAAGACGAGTACGGGAGGGATGGGGGCAAAAATGCCTCGCTGCCCTCCTCTTCCTGATGTACGAGAAGCACTTGTCCTATCTTGGAGTGCACTGGTGGGTTTTCTGGACAGACGGATGGGAGGGTGGGGTTTGACGGGTGCTCGCGGAGTTCTCCTGGCAGGTACAGCTCTCCTCACTCCCATGACAGAACTGGTGTGAGCACTATGGGCAGGATCATAGAATCGTAGAACAATTCAGGTTGGAGAAGACCCTTGGGATCATCGAGCCAACCATTAACCCTACACTAGAAGTTCACCCCTAAACCGTATCACCCAACACCATGTCTGAGCGACACTTAAACACATCCAGGGATGGCGACTCAACCACCTCCCCAGGCAGTCTGTTCCAGTGTCTGAACACTCTTTCCATGAAGAATTTCCTCCTAATGTCCAGTCTAAACTTGCCCTGTTGCAACTTGAAACTATTCGCCCTAATTACCTGTGGGAAGAGACCAGCACCAACCTCTCTACAACGTCCTTTCAAGTAACTGTAGAGCATGATGAGGTCCCCCCTCAGCCTCGTCTTCATTAAACTGAACAGTCCCAGCTTCCTCAATCTCTCCTCGTAAGATCTGTTCTCCAGGCCCTTAACCAGCTTTCTTGCCCTCCTCTGTGCTCGCTCTAACACCTCGATATCTCTGCTATGGAGAGATCCTCTTCTGGAGAGGACTGAACCAACGAGAGTGTTCCTGAGGTAGATGCAGCTACATGTGTTCAACAGGTCCTTGCTGAAGCTGGGAGAGGAGTGTGGCTTCATAGTGTTGAAGTGAAAGATCTTAGGCGTGTACCTATATGTCACTGGAGAGGAGGGGGGTGAGGATGAGGAGGCTGCGGCATGATCTAATGCAGAGAAGAAATTAACTGAAGCACTTGCTGTGGTTCTGTGATGCTGGATCTTTATTTGCAAGGCTGTGGTCCCTGGCAGTGGGGAGGTGGCTTATGGGTGGTGGTGTGTGTTGAGCCCCGGATCACTCGTGTTGCACGTTGTGTGGAGAAAACAGAGGCGGTGGGCTCCGAATTAGCCAGCCCGGTGACTGTTGTGCAGTTTTGTCCATCTATTGCTCTTTCTGTGTCGATTGCTGGACTGTGTGAGAGCAAGGATGTGGATGCACGAGGAGGAGATGCTGTTCTTCCTGGTTCTAGTGGGGGATGAAAATGAATATTGTGTCTCTTAGTGCTGTCATTTCCTTGTCTGTTGCTCGTCCATCTTGAAAGTCAGTTTCCAGGGTGTGTTAGTGCCAAGAGAGTTTTGGCTTTTCCCTTGAGAGGGATGTGCTTTTCTTTGTCATGTGGGGGAAGCTTTAAAAACATGACCCCAACCAACCGAGAGGTAAAGGGAAGCCAAAAGCAAGGGGCTCCAGCAGGGCCAAAAGAGCCGTGTGTGGGTATTTGCGGGGCCATCACTGTGGCCTCGTGATGTCACAGTGGGCTGGTGATGTCACGAGCTACCTCACCGCGCCCTCTTATGTGCGCCAGCGGTTGGCTGAGTCATTCGCTGAGCGACTGGGCCCTCGAGCGCCAGCATGGCTGGAAGGCAGAGGACCCGCAGCGAGGCGAGCGGTTGCCCTCCTCGTTGTCGGCGACCAACGAGGCGACTGCAGAAGTTGCAGTGCAAGAGTTGGCTCGTGGCCGGAGGAAGCTACAAGGCAGTGATGGCGGTGGCTCCTGTAGCTTCCTCGGGAGTGGAGCCCATGCAGGTGGATCCACCTGCAGATGTTGAGGAGCCGATGGAGGTGGATCCACCTGCAGATGTTGAGGAGCCGATGGAGGTGGATCCACCTGCAGATGTTGAGGAGCCGATGGAGGTGGATCCACCCAGCGATGAGGTGCAGCCTATGGATGTGGATCCTCCTGGCTGGTGGCTCCCCTGGCAGCTCCACTTCCCGCCAGGCCCTCTCCACTCCGCCCCAGCAGCCCAGCGGCGGTGCTGGAGCAGCGCCAGGTCAGCGCCCTACCGTCGGGCCGGCCGCCGCAGCGGGCGCTAGCTGGGAGGCCTGCCCTCCGCGCCGGGCTGCCCGCGGGCTCCCCTGCTCCATCTCCCCGGCACGGAGGACAGTTTGCTGACGGCCGCGGGTGTCGGGAGCCCTCCCTTCCCGCCATCCACCCTCTCCCTACCCCCAACCCTTCTGACGGAATGCCAGCTCCTCCGCTCTGCGCCCGAGGAAGAGGGGAAGAGACAACGTGGCTCCCGCCGGGCTGCTGTGCCGGGAGGAGTCCCCTCAGAGGGCTGCGGAGGGCCCTGGGGCCTGGAGGTGGGTCCCACTGGCCCGAAGGCGAGAATGTTGCTCGACGTGAGGTTGGAGGAGAAGAGAAATGCTTGGTGGCAGCTCGGCGGTTGCTGGACTGGAGGTGGAGGAGAAGACGGACCCTCGGTGGCAGCACAGGAGGAGGGGGAGACAGACCCTCGTTGTCAGCGCACGAGGAGGGGAAGACAGACCCTCGGTGGCAGCGCACGAAGAGCAGCGACTGATCAGAACGAGAGGTCGGAGAGGCAGCCGTTGCCCTGGAGAAGCAGAAGACCCCAGGGCTGTCAGGGGAAGGGCTGCCCGGCAGCACTAAGGCCCCTTCTCACTGCTTCGTTGGTCCTTCTCAAGTTTGAGCAATAAAAACTTCATCAACACCCAACCACTGATCCAAGAAAGTCAATGCAGAAATGAAAGTCTCAGAATCTCTGTGGCTGGAAGAGACCTCTAAGCTCATGGAGTCCAGCCGTTAACCCAGCACTGCCAGGTCGCCACTAAACCGTGTCCCTGAGCACCAGACCAGTTGAAATACCTGCAGGGCTGGTGATTGCACGCCGGCCCTGGGCAGCCTGTTCCAATGGCCAGTGACCCTGTCAGTGAAGAACTTCTTCCCAGTGTCCAGCCCAGCCCTCCCCTGGGCCAACTTGCAGCCCTTTCCTCTCGTCCTAAATGCTTTCCCTCTCTTTTTGTTGGGACTCTGGCCACTGCGCCTGGTCTCGTCTGTGGCGTCCTGGTCTCCCAGCCCAGGAAGGGCACTGCTGGGGGGAGTGCGGGGCCATGCCCGGGCCTTTGGGATGCTGAGGGTCCGGGGGACGCGAGGGCAGCCAAGGGAGCTGCCTCTGGTCGGGAGGGTGGTGACATTTTGCTGTGGAGCCCAGCTTCAGAGCAGGTAACGCTGCACTGGGGAAGGAATCTAAGCGAAAAAAAGGCTGGCAAAAAGCTTTTGGGGGGCTTTTTTTTAAGCCGGCTACAGCAACCAAACCTGAGGCCGCACCGGCAGCTCCAGGGCGGACACCCGAGATAGCGTGGGCGGAGCCACCCTCAGCGGAGTGGCGATTTTAAACACGGTGATCAGCTGTTAACTGTGCCCTCAGGGTATAAGAAGCCTTGGGGAGGGCAGGGACTAGTCCCTGCCCACCGAACAAAAGGGTAAGTCTTTGTTAAAAGGCAAGTAAACTATTCTGTGCATAGCTTTCAGAGAGTCTTGTATTGTAGAGCCAACTATGGTTGCCACCAGGTCAATGGTTGTTAGAAGAACTGTGGGCACCCAGACAGAGGCCCCAGGTAAGCATGTGGGTGTTCAGGCCTCGGGCTGCAGAGAATGCTGGAGCCTGGCACTGGCCCTGGAGGGTAGTGGAGGCGACACCTGTGTCCGATGTGACCAGGTGAGCGATCTGCTCAGCCTGGTGGCTGAACTGAAGGAGGAAGTAGAAAGGCTGAGGAGCATTAGGGAGTCGGAGAGAGAGATAGATCGGTGGAGTCACGTCCTGGATGGCGAGCAGCAAGCTCCGCAAAGAGCTGAATATCCCCCCACCTCTGGCCATCAGGCAAAAGGTGGGGACCTAAAGGATAGGGAGGAGTGGAAGCAGGTGCCTGCCAGGAGAGGAAGGAAAATCCCTGCCTGTCCTCCCTCACCTGCCCGGTTGCCCCTGCAGAACAGGTATGGGGCTCTAGACAATGAGAGCCAGGCAAAGGAAGAGTCAGTGGAGGGTTCACCCATAGGGCTGTCTAGTCACTCGGATACACACGTTAGGACTTCTTCATCTAAGAAAAAAAGGAGGGTAATTGTAATTGGAGACTCCCTCTTGAGGGGAACAGAGGGCCCTGTCTGCCGCCCTGATCCGACCCACAGGGAAGTCTGCTGCCTCCCTGGGGCCCGAGTTAAGGATGTTATCAAGAAGCTTCCTGGTCTGGTCAAACCCACGGACTATTACCCGCTTTTGGTTATGCAGATCGGTAATGATGAGATAGTAGAGAGACGGCCAGAAGCAATCAAAAGGGACTTTAGGGCACTGGGGCGGATGCTAGAGGGATCAGGTGCACAGGTTGTGTTTGCCTCTATTCCTTCAATTATGAGGAAAAATAGTGGAAGGTTTGACAAAGTGCAGCAGATTAATACTTGGCTAAAGGGGTGGTGCCAGCGGTCTAGCTTTGGATTTTTTAACCATGGGGAGATCTACAGAGCACCTGGTCTACTGAAACAAGCTGGGGTTCAAATGACACAAAGGGAAAAAAGGATCCTTGGTCACGAGCTGGCGGGACTCATAGAGCGTTCTTTAAACTAGATATGAAGGGGGATGGGGTTATAGCTGGGATTGCAGCGGGGCAGTGTCGTAGGAATTATGAGGACCGGGTGGCCTCCCATCCCCCTAGGGTGAGATCAGTGTGCTCAGCTTGCTCCCTGAAATGCTTATACACCAATGCACGCAGCATGGGGAATAAGCAGGAGGAGCTAGAAACCTGGGTTCGGGCAGGAGATTATGATCTGGTGGCAATTACAGAGACATGGTGGGACAGCTCACATGACTGCAATGTGGTCATGGGTGGCTCTGTCCTTTTCAGGAAAGACAGGCCAGCCAGGCGAGGTGGTGGAGTCGCTCTTTACGTGAAAGAGCAACTACAATGTCTTGAATACCATCCAGGCATGGACGAGGAGCAAGTTGAGAGTGTATGGGTTAGAATTAAGGGGCAGGCTGGCAGGAGAGATACTGTCGTGGGTGTCTATGACAGGCCACCAGATCAGGGTGAGGAAGTTGATGAGGCCTTCTACAGGCAGCTGAGAGCGGTCTCGCAATCACAGGCCCTGGTTGTCGTGGGGGATTTTAACTTCCCTGATATTTGCTGGAAGGACAACTCAGCCAGCCAGCCACAGTCCAGGAGGTTCCTCCAGTGCATCGATGATAATTTTCTGATGCAAATGGTGGAGGAGCCGACTAGGAGAGGAGCACTGCTGGACCTCATCCTCGCTAACAAGGAGGATCTGGTGGAAGCAGTGAAGGTTGAGGGCTGCCTTGGCTGCAGTGACCATGAAATGGTGGAGTTCAGGATCTCATGTAGCAGAAACAAAATAGCAAGCAGAATTGCAACCCTGGACTTTGCCAAGGCAAACTTTGGATTTTTCAAACAATTACTCGAGAAAATCCCACGGGCAAGGCTGTTTGAAGGTAAAGGGACCCAAGACAGTTGGTCAGCGTTCAGGGACTGCTTCTGCCATGCTCAAGATCAGAGCATCCCGACACGTAGGAAGTCAAGGAAGGGAGCCAGGAGACCTGCGTGGCTAAACAGGGATCTGCTGGGTAAGCTCAAGGGCAAGAGGAGAATTTACAGATCTTGGAAGGCGGGGCTGGCCACTTGGGAAGAATATAAGGCTGTTGTCCAAGGATGCAGGGAGGCAACTAGGAAAGCAAAGGCCTCCCTAGAATTGAACCTGGCGAGAGGGGTCAAGGACAACAGGAAGAGCTTTTTCAAATACGTGGCAGATAAAACTAACACCAGAGGCAATGTAGGCCCACTGATGAATGAGGTGGGTGCCTTGGTGACAGAAGATACAGAGAAGGCAGAGTTACTGAATGCCTTCTTTGCCTCTGTCTACTCTGCCGGAGGCTGTCCTGAGGAGCCCCGTTCCCCTGAGGCCCCAGAGGAAGTCAGGGCGGTGGAGGAGTTTGCTTTAGTCGATGAGGACTGGGTTAGGGACCAATTAAGCAATCTGGACATCCATAAATCCATGGGTCCAGACGGGATGCATCCACGGGTGCTGAGGGAGCTGGCTGATGTCATTGCTAGACCACTCTCCATCATCTTTGCCAAGTCTTGGGAGACGGGAGAGGTGCCTGAGGACTGGAGGGAAGCAAATGTCACTCCAGTCTTCAAAAAGGGCAAGAAGGAGGGCCCGGGAAACTATAGACCGGTCAGCCTCACCTCCATCCCTGGAAAGTGATGGAACGACTTATCCTTGGTGCCATCTCAAGGCATATCAAGGATAAGAGGGTCATTAGAGACAGTCAACATGGCTTCACCAAAGGGAAGTCGTGCTTGACTAACCTCACAGCCTTTTATGAGGATATAACAGGGTGGATAGATGATGGCAGAGCGGTGGATGTGGTCTACCTTGACTTCAGTAAAGCATTTGACACAGTCTCCCACAGCATCCTTGCTGCTAAACTGAGGAAGTGTGGTCTAGACTCTCGGGTAGTGAGGTGGACTGTGAACTGGCTAAGGGGAAGAAGCCAAAGAGTTTTGGTCAATGGGGCGGAGTCTGGTTGGAGGCCTGTATCCAGTGGAGTCCCTCAAGGGTCGGTACTGGGACCAGTATTATTCAATATATTCATCAATGACTTGGATGAGGGACTAGAGAGTCCTATCAGCAAGTTTGCTGATGACACCAAGCTGGGAGGAGTGGCTGACACGCCAGAAGGCTGTGCTGCCATGCAGCGAGACCTGGACAGGCGGGAGGGTTGGGCGGGGAAAAATTTAATGAAGTGTAACAAGGGTAAATGTAGAGTCTTGCATGTGGGTAGGAACAACCCCAGGTTCCAGTATAAGTTGGGGAATGACTTATTAGAGAGCAGTGTAGGGGAAAGGGACCTGGGAGTCTTGGTGGGCGGCAGGATGGCCATGAGCCAGCACTGTGCCCTTGTGGCCAGGAAGGCCAATGGCATCCTGGGGTGTGTTAGAAGGGGGGTGTTTAGTAGGTCGAGAGAGGTTCTCCTTCCCCTCTACTCTGCCCTGGTGAGACCCCATCTGGAATACTGTGTCCAGTTCTGGGCCCCTCAGTTCAAGAAAGACAGGGAACTGCTGGAGAGAGTCCAGCACAGGGCAACTAGGATGATTAAGGGAGTGTAGCATCTCCCTTATGAGAAAAGACTGAGGGAGCTGGGGCTCTTTAGTTTGGAGAAGAGGAGACTGAGGGGTGACCTCATTAATATTTACAAATATATCAAGGGTGGGTGTCACGAAGATGGAGCCAGGCTCATGTCGGTGACAACCACTGATAGGACAAGGGGTAATGGGCTGAAACTGGAACATAAGAGGTTCCGCTTAAACTCGAGAAGAAACTTCTTCTCAGTGAGGGTGACGGAACACTGGAACAGGCTGCCCAGGGAGGGTGTGGAGTCTCCTTCTCTGGAGACATTCAAGACCTGCCTGAACACGTTCCTATGTAGCATAGTCTAGGCATTCCTGCTCTGGCAGGGAGATTGGACCTGATGATCTTTCGAGGTCCTTTCCAATCCGTAACATTCTATGATTCCATGATTCTATGACAGCCTGGGGCAGGTTGTGCATGCCCCCTCTCCCTGGAATTATTCAAGGCCAGGTCGTCTGGGGCTTTGAGCAGCCCGGTCCAGTGAAAGACGTCCCTGTCTGAGAGCGGCGGAGTGGACTGGGTGGGCTTTCCCAAGCCAAGCCATCCTGTGAGTCTGTTCTAGGAGTGTACGAATTTTGACTTGATTGAATTCCGAGAGCAAACTGGTTGAAGCACTTGCTGTGGTTGTGTGATGCTGGATCTTTATTTGCAAGGCTGTGGTCCCTGGCAGGGGGGAGGTGGCTTATGGGCGGTGGTGTGTGTTGAGCCCCGGATCACTCGTGTTGCACGTTGTGTGGAAAAAACAGAGGCGGTGGGCTCCGAATTAGCCAGCCCGGTGACTGTTGTGCGGTTTTGTCCATCTATTGCTCTTTCTGTGTCGATTGCTGGACTGTGTGAGAGCAAGGATGTAGATGCACGAGGAGGAGATGCTGTTCTTCGTGGTTGTAGTGGGGGATGAAAATGAATATTGTGTCTCTTAGTCCTGTCATTTCCTTGTCTATTGCTCGTCCATCTTGAAAGTCAGTTTCCAGGGTGTGTTAGTGCCAAGAGAGTTTTGGCTTTTCCCTTGAGAGGGATGTGCTTTTCTTTGTCATGTGGGGGAAGCTTTAAAAACATGACCCCAACCAACCGAGAGGTAAAGGGAAGCCAAAAGCAAGGGGCTCCAGCAGGGCCAAAAGAGCCGTGTGTGGGTATTTGCGGGGCCATCACTGTGGCCTTGTGATGTCACAGTGGGCTGGTGATGTCACGAGCTACCTCACCGCGCCCTCTTATGTGCGCCAGCGGTTGGCTGAGTCATTCGCTGAGCGACTGGGCCCTCGAGCGCCAGCATGGCTGGAAGGCAGAGGACCCGCAGCGAGGCGAGCGGTTGCCCTCCTCGGTGTCGGCGACCAGCGAGGCGACTGCAGAAGTTGCAGTGCAAGAGTTGGCTCGTGGCCGGAGGAAGCTACAAGGCAGTGATGGCGGTGGCTCCTGTAGCTTCCTCGGGAGTGGAGCCCATGCAGGTGGATCCACCTGCAGATGTTGAGGAGCCGATGGAGGTGGATCCACCTGCAGATGTTGAGGAGCCGATGGAGGTGGATCCACCCAGCGATGAGGTGCAGCCTATGGATGTGGATCCTCCTGGCTGGTGGCTCCCCTGGCAGCTCCACTTCCCGCCAGGCCCTCTCCACTCCGCCCCAGCAGCCCAGCGGCGGTGCTGGAGCAGCGCCAGGCCAGCGCCCTACCGTCGGGCCGGCCGCCGCAGCGGGCGCTAGCTGGGAGGCCTGCCCTCCGCGCCGGGCTGCCCGCAGGCTCCCCTGCTCCATCTCCCCGGCACGGAGGACAGTTTGCTGACGGCCGCGGGTGTCGGGAGCCCTCCCTTCCCGCCATCCACCCTCTCCCTACCCCCAACCCTTCTGACGGAATGCCAGCTCCTCCGCTCTGCGCCCGAGGAAGAGGGGAAGAGACAACGTGGCTCCCGCCGGGCTGCTGTGCCGGGAGGAGTCCCCTCAGAGGGCTGCGGAGGGCCCTGGGGCCTGGAGGTGGGTCCCACTGGCCCGAAGGCGAGAATGTTGCTCGACGTGAGGTTGGAGGAGAAGAGAAATGCTTGGTGGCAGCTCGGCGGTTGCTGGACTGGAGGTGGAGGAGAAGACGGACCCTCGGTGGCAGCACAGGAGGAGGGGAAGACAGACCCTCGTTGTCAGCGCACGAGGAGGGGAAGACAGACCGTCGGTGGCAGCGCACGAAGAGCAGCGAGTGATCAGAACGAGAGGTCGGAGAGGCAGCCGTTGCCCTGGAGAAGCAGAAGACCCCAGGGCTGTCAGGGGAAGGGCTGCCCGGCAGCACTAAGGCCCCTTCTCACTGCTTCGTTGGTCCTTCTCAAGTTTGAGCAATAAAAACTTCATCAACACCCAACCACTGATCCAAGAAAGTCAATGCAGAAATGAAAGTCTCAGAATCTCTGTGGCTGGAAGAGACCTCTAAGCTCATGGAGTCCAGCCGTTAACCCAGCACTGCCAGGTCGCCACTAAACCGTGTCCCTGAGCACCAGACCAGTTGAAATACCTGCAGGGCTGGTGATTGCACGCCGGCCCTGGGCAGCCTGTTCCAATGGCCAGTGACCCTGTCAGTGAAGAACTTCTTCCCAGTGTCCAGCCCAGCCCTCCCCTGGGCCAACTTGCAGCCATTTCCTCTCGTCCTAAATGCTTTCCCTCTCTTTTTGTTGGGACTCTGGCCACTGCGCCTGGTCTCGTCTGTGGCGTCCTGGTCTCCCAGCCCAGGAAGGGCACTGTTGGGGGGAGTGCGGGGCCATGCCCGGGCCTTGGGGATGCTGAGGGTCCGGGGGACGCGAGGGCAGCCAAGGGAGCTGCCTCTGGTCGGGAGGGTGGTGAGAGCCTGGGGCCGGTTGTGCATGCCCCCTCTCCCTGGAATTATTCAAGGCCAGGTCGTCTGGGGCTTTGAGCAGCCCGGTCCAGTGAAAGACGTCCCTGTCTGAGAGCGGCGGAGTGGACTGGCTGGGCTTTCTCAAGCCAAGCCATCCTGTGAGTCTGTTCTAGGAGTGTACGAATTTTGACTTGATTGAATTCCGAGAGCAAACTGGTTGAAGCACTTGCTGTGGTTCTGTGATGCTGGATCTTTATTTGCAAGGCTGTGGTCCCTGGCAGGGGGGAGGTGGCTTATGGGCGGTGGTGTGTGTTGAGCCCCGGATCACTCGTGTTGCACGTTGTGTGGAAAAAACAGAGGCGGTGGGCTCCGAATTAGCCAGCCCGGTGACTGTTGTGCGGTTTTGTCCATCTATTGCTCTTTCTGTGTCGATTGCTGGACTGTGTGAGAGCAAGGATGTGGATGCACGAGGAGGAGATGCTGTTCTTCCTGGTTCTAGTGGGGGATGAAAATGAATATTGTGTCTCTTAGTGCTGTCGTTTCCTTGTCTGTTGCTCGTCCATCTTGAAAGTCAGTTTCCAGGGTGTGTTAGTGCCAAGAGAGTTTTGGCTTTTCCCTTGAGAGGGATGTGCTTTTCTTTGTCACGTGGGGGAAGCTTTAAAAACATGACCCCAACCAACCGAGAGGTAAAGGGAAGCCAAAAGCAAGGGGCTCCAGCAGGGCCAAAAGAGCCGTGTGTGGGTATTTGCGGGGCCATCACTGTGGCCTTGTGATGTCACAGTGGGCTGGTGATGTCACGAGCTACCTCACCGCGCCCTCTTATGTGCGCCAGCGGTTGGCTGAGTCATTCGCTGAGCGACTGGGCCCTCGAGCGCCAGCATGGCTGGAAGGCAGAGGACCCGCAGCGAGGCGAGCGGTTGCCCTCCTCGGTGTCGGCGACCAACGAGGCGACTGCAGAAGTTGCAGTGCAAGAGTTGGCTCGTGGCCGGAGGAAGCTACAAGGCAGTGATGGCGGTGGCTCCTGTAGCTTCCTCGGGAGTGGAGCCCATGCAGGTGGATCCACCTGCAGATGTTGAGGAGCCGATGGAGGTGGATCCACCTGCAGATGTTGAGGAGCCGATGGAGGTGGATCCACCCAGCGATGAGGTCCAGCCTATGGATGTGGATCCTCCTGGCTGGTGGCTCCCCTGGCAGCTCCACTTCCCGCCAGGCCCTCTCCACTCCGCCCCAGCAGCCCAGCGGCGGTGCTGGAGCAGCGCCAGGCCAGCGCCCTACCGTCGGGCCGGCCGCCGCAGCGGGCGCTAGCTGGGAGGCCTGCCCTCCGCGCCGGGCTGCCCGCAGGCTCCCCTGCTCCATCTCCCCGGCACGGAGGACAGTTTGCTGACGGCCGCGGGTGTCGGGAGCCCTCCCTTCCCGCCATCCACCCTCTCCCTACCCCCAACCCTTCTGACGGAATGCCAGCTCCTCCGCTCTGCGCCCGAGGAAGAGGGGAAGAGACAACGTGGCTCCCGCCGGGCTGCTGTGCCGGGAGGAGTCCCCTCAGAGGGCTGCGGAGGGCCCTGGGGCCTGGAGGTGGGTCCCACTGGCCCGAAGGCGAGAATGTTGCTCGACGTGAGGTTGGAGGAGAAGAGAAATGCTTGGCGGCAGCTCGGCGGTTGCTGGACTGGAGGTGGAGGAGAAGACGGACCCTCGGTGGCAGCACAGGAGGAGGGGAAGACAGACCCTCGTTGTCAGCGCACGAGGAGGGGAAGACAGACCCTCGGTGGCAGCGCACGAAGAGCAGCGACTGATCAGAACGAGAGGTCGGAGAGGCAGCCGTTGCCCTGGAGAAGCAGAAGACCCCAGGGCTGTCAGGGGAAGGGCTGCCTGGCAGCACTAAGGCCCCTTCTCACTGCTTCGTTGGTCCTTCTCAAGTTTGAGCAATAAAAACTTCATCAACACCCAACCACTGATCCAAGAAAGTCAATGCAGAAATGAAAGTCTCAGAATCTCTGTGGCTGGAAGAGACCTCTAAGCTCATGGAGTCCAGCCGTTAACCCAGCACTGCCAGGTCGCCACTAAACCGTGTCCCTGAGCACCAGACCAGTTGAAATACCTGCAGGGCTGGTGATTGCACGCCGGCCCTGGGCAGCCTGTTCCAATGGCCAGTGACCCTGTCAGTGAAGAACTTCTTCCCAGTGTCCAGCCCAGCCCTCCCCTGGGCCAACTTGCAGCCATTTCCTCTCGTCCTAAATGCTTTCCCTCTCTTTTTGTTGGGACTCTGGCCACTGCGCCTGGTCTCGTCTGTGGCGTCCTGGTCTCCCAGCCCAGGAAGGGCACTGTTGGGGGGAGTGCGGGGCCATGCCCGGGCCTTGGGGATGCTGAGGGTCCGGGGGACGCGAGGGCAGCCAAGGGAGCTGCCTCTGGTCGGGAGGGTGGTGAGAGCCTGGGGCCGGTTGTGCATGCCCCGTCTCCCTGGAATTATTCAAGGCCAGGTCGTCTGGGGCTTTGAGCAGCCCGGTCCAGTGAAAGACGTCCCTGTCTGAGAGCGGCGGAGTGGACTGGGTGGGCTTTCCCAAGCCAAGCCATGCTGTGAGTCTGTTCTAGGAGTGTACGAATTTTGACTTGATTGAATTCCGAGAGCAAACTGGTTGAAGCACTTGCTGTGGTTCTGTGATGCTGGATCTTTATTTGCAAGGCTGTGGTCCCTGGCAGGGGGGAGGTGGCTTATGGGCGGTGGTGTGTGTTGAGCCCCGGATCACTCGTGTTGCACGTTGTGTGGAAGAAACAGAGGCGGTGGGCTCCGAATTAGCCAGCCCGGTGACTGTTGTGCGGTTTTGTCCATCTATTGCTCTTTCTGTGTCGATTGCTGGACTGTGTGAGAGCAAGGATGTGGATGCACGAGGAGGAGATGCTGTTCTTCCTGGTTCTAGTGGGGGATGAAAATGAATATTGTGTCTCTTAGTGCTGTCGTTTCCTTGTCTGTTGCTCGTCCATCTTGAAAGTCAGTTTCCAGGGTGTGTTAGTGCCAAGAGAGTTTTGGCTTTTCCCTTGAGAGGGATGTGCTTTTCTTTGTCACGTGGGGGAAGCTTTAAAAACATGACCCCAACCAACCGAGAGGTAAAGGGAAGCCAAAAGCAAGGGGCTCCAGCAGGGCCAAAAGAGCCGTGTGTGGGTATTTGCGGGGCCATCACTGTGGCCTTGTGATGTCACAGTGGGCTGGTGATGTCACGAGCTACCTCACCGCGCCCTCTTATGTGCGCCAGCGGTTGGCTGAGTCATTCGCTGAGCGACTGGGCCCTCGAGCGCCAGCATGGCTGGAAGGCAGAGGACCCGCAGCGAGGCGAGCGGTTGCCCTCCTCGGTGTCGGCGACCAACGAGGCGACTGCAGAAGTTGCAGTGCAAGAGTTGGCTCGTGGCCGGAGGAAGCTACAAGGCAGTGATGGCGGTGGCTCCTGTAGCTTCCTCGGGAGTGGAGCCCATGCAGGTGGATCCACCTGCAGATGTTGAGGAGCCGATGGAGGTGGATCCACCTGCAGATGTTGAGGAGCCGATGGAGGTGGATCCACCCAGCGATGAGGTCCAGCCTATGGATGTGGATCCTCCTGGCTGGTGGCTCCCCTGGCAGCTCCACTTCCCGCCAGGCCCTCTCCACTCCGCCCCAGCAGCCCAGCGGCGGTGCTGGAGCAGCGCCAGGCCAGCGCCCTACCGTCGGGCCGGCCGCCGCAGCGGGCGCTAGCTGGGAGGCCTGCCCTCCGCGCCGGGCTGCCCGCAGGCTCCCCTGCTCCATCTCCCCGGCACGGAGGACAGTTTGCTGACGGCCGCGGGTGTCGGGAGCCCTCCCTTCCCGCCATCCACCCTCTCCCTACCCCCAACCCTTCTGACGGAATGCCAGCTCCTCCGCTCTGCGCCCGAGGAAGAGGGGAAGAGACAACGTGGCTCCCGCCGGGCTGCTGTGCCGGGAGGAGTCCCCTCAGAGGGCTGCGGAGGGCCCTGGGGCCTGGAGGTGGGTCCCACTGGCCCGAAGGCGAGAATGTTGCTCGACGTGAGGTTGGAGGAGAAGAGAAATGCTTGGCGGCAGCTCGGCGGTTGCTGGACTGGAGGTGGAGGAGAAGACGGACCCTCGGTGGCAGCACAGGAGGAGGGGAAGACAGACCCTCGTTGTCAGCGCACGAGGAGGGGAAGACAGACCCTCGGTGTCAGCGCACGAAGAGCAGCGACTGATCAGAACGAGAGTTCGGAGAGGCAGCCGTTGCCCTGGAGAAGCAGAAGACCCCAGGGCTGTCAGGGGAAGGGCTGCCCGGCAGCACTAAGGCCCCTTCTCACTGCTTCGTTGGTCCTTCTCAAGTTTGAGCAATAAAAACTTCATCAACACCCAACCACTGATCCAAGAAAGTCAATGCAGAAATGAAAGTCTCAGAATCTCTGTGGCTGGAAGAGACCTCTAAGCTCATGGAGTCCAGCCGTTAACCCAGCACTGCCAGGTCGCCACTAAACCGTGTCCCTGAGCACCAGACCAGTTGAAATACCTGCAGGGCTGGTGATTGCACGCCGGCCCTGGGCAGCCTGTTCCAATGGCCAGTGACCCTGTCAGTGAAGAACTTCTTCCCAGTGTCCAGCCCAGCCCTCCCCTGGGCCAACTTGCAGCCATTTCCTCTCGTCCTAAATGCTTTCCCTCTCTTTTTGTTGGGACTCTGGCCACTGCGCCTGGTGTCCTCTGTGGTGTCCTGGTCTCCCAGCGCAGGAAGGGCACTGTTGGGGGGGAGTGCGGGGCCATGCCCGGGCCTTGGGGATGCTGAGGGTCCGGGGGACGCGAGGGCAGCCAAGGGAGCTGCCTCTGGTCGGGAGGGTGGTGAGAGCCTGGGGCCGGTTGTGCATGCCCCGTCTCCCTGGAATTATTCAAGGCCAGGTCGTCTGGGGCTTTGAGCAGCCCGGTCCAGTGAAAGACGTCCCTGTCTGAGAGCGGCGGAGTGGACTGGGTGGGCTTTCCCAAGCCAAGCCATGCTGTGAGTCTGTTCTAGGAGTGTACGAATTTTGACTTGATTGAATTCCGAGAGCAAACTGGTTGAAGCACTTGCTGTGGTTCTGTGATGCTGGATCTTTATTTGCAAGGCTGTGGTCCCTGGCAGGGGGGAGGTGGCTTATGGGCGGTGGTGTGTGTTGAGCCCCGGATCACTCGTGTTGCACGTTGTGTGGAAAAAACAGAGGCGGTGGGCTCCGAATTAGCCAGCCCGGTGACTGTTGTGCGGTTTTGTCCATCTATTGCTCTTTCTGTGTCGATTGCTGGACTGTGTGAGAGCAAGGATGTGGATGCACGAGGAGGAGATGCTGTTCTTCCTGGTTCTAGTGGGGGATGAAAATGAATATTGTGTCTCTTAGTGCTGTCATTTCCTTGTCTGTTGCTCGTCCATCTTGAAAGTCAGTTTCCAGGGTGTGTTAGTGCCAAGAGAGTTTTGGCTTTTCCCTTGAGAGGGATGTGCTTTTCTTTGTCACGTGGGGGAAGCTTTAAAAACATGACCCCAACCAACCGAGAGGTAAAGGGAAGCCAAAAGCAAGGGGCTCCAGCAGGGCCAAAAGAGCCGTGTGTGGGTATTTGCGGGGCCATCACTGTGGCCTCGTGATGTCACAGTGGGCTGGTGATGTCACGAGCTACCTCACCGCGCCCTCTTATGTGCGCCAGCGGTTGGCTGAGTCATTCGCTGAGCGACTGGGCCCTCGAGCGCCAGCATGGCTGGAAGGCAGAGGACCCGCAGCGAGGCGAGCGGTTGCCCTCCTCGGTGTCGGCGACCAACGAGGCGACTGCAGAAGTTGCAGTGCAAGAGTTGGCTCGTGGCCGGAGGAAGCTACAAGGCAGTGATGGCGGTGGCTCCTGTAGCTTCCTCGGGAGTGGAGCCCATGCAGGTGGATCCACCTGCAGATGTTGAGGAGCCGATGGAGGTGGATCCACCTGCAGATGTTGAGGAGCCGATGGAGGTGGATCCACCCAGCGATGAGGTGCAGCCTATGGATGTGGATCCTCCTGGCTGGTGGCTCCCCTGGCAGCTCCACTTCCCGCCAGGCCCTCTCCACTCCGCCCCAGCAGCCCAGCGGCGGTGCTGGAGCAGCGCCAGGCCAGCGCCCTACCGTCGGGCCGGCCGCCGCAGCGGGCGCTAGCTGGGAGGCCTGCCCTCCGCGCCGGGCTGCCCGCAGGCTCCCCTGCTCCATCTCCCCGGCACGGAGGACAGTTTGCTGACGGCCGCGGGTGTCGGGAGCCCTCCCTTCCCGCCATCCACCCTCTCCCTACCCCCAACCCTTCTGACGGAATGCCAGCTCCTCCGCTCTGCGCCCGAGGAAGAGGGGAAGAGACAACGTGGCTCCCGCCGGGCTGCTGTGCCGGGAGGAGTCCCCTCAGAGGGCTGCGGAGGGCCCTGGGGCCTGGAGGTGGGTCCCACTGGCCCGAAGGCGAGAATGTTGCTCGACGTGAGGTTGGAGGAGAAGAGAAATGCTTGGTGGCAGCTCGGCGGTTGCTGGACTGGAGGTGGAGGAGAAGACGGACCCTCGGTGGCAGCACAGGAGGAGGGGAAGACAGACCCTCGTTGTCAGCGCACGAGGAGGGGAAGACAGACCGTCGGTGGCAGCGCACGAAGAGCAGCGACTGATCAGAACGAGAGGTCGGAGAGGCAGCCGTTGCCCTGGAGAAGCAGAAGACCCCAGGGCTGTCAGGGGAAGGGCTGCCCGGCAGCACTAAGGCCCCTTCTCACTGCTTCGTTGGTCCTTCTCAAGTTTGAGCAATAAAAACTTCATCAACACCCAACCACTGATCCAAGAAAGTCAATGCAGAAATGAAAGTCTCAGAATCTCTGTGGCTGGAAGAGACCTCTAAGCTCATGGAGTCCAGCCGTTAACCCAGCACTGCCAGGTCGCCACTAAACCGTGTCCCTGAGCACCAGACCAGTTGAAATACCTGCAGGGCTGGTGATTGCACGCCGGCCCTGGGCAGCCTGTTCCAATGGCCAGTGACCCTGTCAGTGAAGAACTTCTTCCCAGTGTCCAGCCCAGCCCTCCCCTGGGCCAACTTGCAGCCCTTTCCTCTCGTCCTAAATGCTTTCCCTCTCTTTTTGTTGGGACTCTGGCCACTGCGCCTGGTCTCGTCTGTGGCGTCCTGGTCTCCCAGCCCAGGAAGGGCACTGTTGGGGGGAGTGCGGGGCCATGCCCGGGCCTTGGGGATGCTGAGGGTCCGGGGGACGCGAGGGCAGCCAAGGGAGCTGCCTCTGGTCGGGAGGGTGGTGAGAGCCTGGGACCGGTTGTGCATGCCCCCTCTCCCTGGAATTATTCAAGGCCAGGTCGTCTGGGGCTTTGAGCAGCCCGGTCCAGTGAAAGACGTCCCTGTCTGAGAGCGGCGGAGTGGACTGGCTGGGCTTTCTCAAGCCAAGCCATCCTGTGAGTCTGTTCTAGGAGTCTACGAGTTTTGACTTGATTGAATTCCGAGAGCAAACTGGTTGAAGCACTTGCTGTGGTTCTGTGATGCTGGATCTTTATTTGCAAGGCTGTGGTCCCTGGCAGGGGGGAGGTGGCTTATGGGCGGTGGTGTGTGTTGAGCCCCGGATCACTCGTGTTGCACGTTGTGTGGAAAAAACAGAGGCGGTGGGCTCCGAATTAGCCAGCCCGGTGACTGTTGTGCGGTTTTGTCCATCTATTGCTCTTTCTGTGTCGATTGCTGGACTGTGTGAGAGCAAGGATGTGGATGCACGAGGAGGAGATGCTGTTCTTCCTGGTTCTAGTGGGGGATGAAAATGAATATTGTGTCTCTTAGTGCTGTCGTTTCCTTGTCTGTTGCTCGTCCATCTTGAAAGTCAGTTTCCAGGGTGTGTTAGTGCCAAGAGAGTTTTGGCTTTTCCCTTGAGAGGGATGTGCTTTTCTTTGTCACGTGGGGGAAGCTTTAAAAACATGACCCCAACCAACCGAGAGGTAAAGGGAAGCCAAAAGCAAGGGGCTCCAGCAGGGCCAAAAGAGCCGTGTGTGGGTATTTGCGGGGCCATCACTGTGGCCTTGTGATGTCACAGTGGGCTGGTGATGTCACGAGCTACCTCACCGCGCCCTCTTATGTGCGCCAGCGGTTGGCTGAGTCATTCGCTGAGCGACTGGGCCCTCGAGCGCCAGCATGGCTGGAAGGCAGAGGACCCGCAGCGAGGCGAGCGGTTGCCCTCCTCGGTGTCGGCGACCAACGAGGCGACTGCAGAAGTTGCAGTGGAAGAGTTGGCTCGTGGCCGGAGGAAGCTACAAGGCAGTGATGGCGGTGGCTCCTGTAGCTTCCTCGGGAGTGGAGCCCATGCAGGTGGATCCACCTGCAGATGTTGAGGAGCCGATGGAGGTGGATCCACCTGCAGATGTTGAGGAGCCGATGGAGGTGGATCCACCCAGCGATGAGGTCCAGCCTATGGATGTGGATCCTCCTGGCTGGTGGCTCCCCTGGCAGCTCCACTTCCCGCCAGGCCCTCTCCACTCCGCCCCAGCAGCCCAGCGGCGGTGCTGGAGCAGCGCCAGGCCAGCGCCCTACCGCCGGGCCGGCCGCCGCAGCGGGCGCTAGCTGGGAGGCCTGCCCTCCGCGCCGGGCTGCCCGCAGGCTCCCCTGCT